>JBAIZL010000005.1:116623468-117328468 GCA_036971475.1 Prosapia bicincta
TTGGACATAACCTGTTTTCGGCAACTATGTTATACACCTTTCTCACAACACACATTTTATTGGACATAGCCTGGTTTCGGCAACTATGTTTTATACCTTTCTCAGGTAACACACAATTTATTGGAAATAGCCTGTTTTCGGCAACTATGTTTTATACCTTTTTCAGGTAACACACAATTTATTGGAAATAGCCGGTTTTCGGCAACCATGTTATATACCTTTCTCACGTAACACACATTTTATTGGACATAGCCTGGTTTCGGCAACTATGTTACACCTTTCTCACAACACACATATTATTGGACATAGCCTGGTTTCGGCAATTATGTTATACACCTTTCTCACAAAACACATTTTATTGGACATAGCCTGTTTTCGGCAACTATGTTTTATACCTTTCTCACGTAACAGACAATTTATTGGAAATAGCCGGTTTTCGGCAACCATGTTATATACCTTTCTCACGTAACACACATTTTATTGGACATAGCCTGGTTTCGGCAACTATGTTACACCTTTCTCACAACACACATATTATTGGACATAGCCTGGTTTCGGCAATTATGTTATACACCTTTCTCACAAAACACATTTTATTGGACATAGCCTGTTTTCGGCAACTATGTTTTATACCTTTTTCAGGTAACACACAATTTATTGGAAATAGCCGGTTTTCGGCAACCATGTTATATACCTTTCTCACGTAACACACATTTTATTGGACATAGCCTGGTTTCGGCAACTATGTTTTATACCTTTTTCAGGTAACACACAATTTATTGGAAATAGCCGGTTTTCGGCAACCATGTTATATACCTTTCTCACGTAACACACATTTTATTGGACATAGCCTGGTTTCGGCAACTATGTTACACCTTTCTCACAACACACATATTATTGGACATAGCCTGGTTTCGGCAATTATGTTATACACCTTTCTCACAAAACACATTTTATTGGACATAGCCTATTTTCGGCAACCACGTTATACACCTTTCTCACAACACACATTTTGTTGGACATAGCCTGTTTTCGGTAACCATGTTATACACCTTTTCTCACAACACACATTTTATTGGACATAGCCTGGTTTCGGCAACTATGTTATACACCTTCCTTACAACACACATTTTATTGGATATAGCCTGTTTTCGGCAACCATGTTATACACCTTTCTCACAACACACATTTTATTGGATATAGCCTGTTTTCGGCAACCATGTTATACACCTTTCTCACAACACACATTTTAATGGACATAGACTGGTTTCGGCAACCATGTTATATACCATTCTCACAACAAACATTTTGTTTGACATAGCCTGGTTTCGGCAACCATGATATCCTAGAGCATTGGTTCCCAAACTGGGGGTGAGCCCCCCTTGGGGGCGAGAAGCTAAGTCAGGGGGAGAGAAATCAGTTGAATAGTAATAAGACAAATAAGTATATTTAATTATATAAACACAAATGTGATGGTACTAATGACTTAGGTTGTACCCTTATTAAATTCAACCTCAGTTAGGCACGCTAGTGTAATGCAGTCTCAAGCATCTCACTAACAGATTTTTCTCTTATCAGTTAAAATTCACCTCCCAAATTAAAACTTAAAATGTTATATCATGTTACTTGTAAAAATAATTACTCTTGTAGTGAGATCCATACAAGATATAAAAACATTATATCAATATAATATAAAAAGTACAATGTACAATTTTTCAATTTTAATCGCAATGTATACAGTACATAGCAAATTTATTGCTGACATATATACCCTAACCTCTAGAGGCTTGGCCAGATATATATTTATGTAGGGAAGAACATGGAAAATCAGGTTAAATATAATCCATAATTTCATTTTATGCATGCCCTTCACCTTTTTGTTTGAGTTTTATAATTTGTTTCATATCTATTAAAATTCACTTAAATTTATTTATTATTAAAACATATTTTGTATAGGCATATAACTCCGTATGGGATTATTGTTATATTTATACCAGATTCTGAAAAAAAATATACCATACTTTCTCAAGGCCATTAAAATTTTTAAAGAATTTCATAATTATTCTATGCTTTCTAGTCTTGTGTAATTATTTTCAAACAGAAAATTAATCGTTACATAATTCAGTTTTTACTAGGCCAACCGCCATATATTGCATTGTATTCATTCTTAAGCTTGAAGCTTTGACGACATCCGGGAGGCAATTTAAATTCGATTGCAAAATTTGTAATATACAAGAAAGCGAGAAAATGAAAACACGTTAAAAATATGTTTTATGGTAATTAGAAGTACAATACATACATCACAAATAACTATATTTACATTTTTACTAGGAACTGTTTTCCATCTCAAAGCAACTATAACAGTATCTCATTGGTCATGTTTATATTGTCACTAAGGGTAAGATACAATCGATGTGCTCTTGTTATTAGTTAGTGGCGGCTATTGTTTCGCTCTTTTACATAAATCATTTACTAATAATGGAGAATTATATCAGGATAACCATTTCCTGTACAACGCAACAAAAACCTGAAATAGAAACAGGTCGTAGTTACTCGTACATCGACACCACAACCACGAGTTATCTACCTTCTGAAATACTAAAAATACACATTTTTACAACAGAAAATACAAACGTATTTAAGAAACAAGTATTCACAGTATTTGACTTCTCTGATAATCTGCCTGTAAAACTGGTGCCACAAACACAACTGGTGGCCAACCAACACAATGACGACTGGCAAGGACAATAAGTGAACCTTTGTACTGACGTGGTATACATAGATTTATTTTAATAAAAATTTATAAATTAAATAACGAATAATCTTCTCTTCCCTGTCATAAGGCATTCCACAACATTATGTTTATTCCAGAAGTCGGGATAGGAAGGGTTATCATGGGAGTAGCCAAGGGCAAAGCAGGCACGTCCTCCCAAGCCTCTGAATTTTATATACAAAATAACCCATTATAACAATTTACTTTTCCCATTGAGATCAGAAGTAGTAGGCCTATATTTCTACATTTTTAAACCGAAACTACTGCGATAAAATTATATATATATATATATATATATATATATATATATATATATATATATATATATTAATAATAATAATAATAAAGATATTTATATGATACTTTTATACTATATTTTAATTACCTTACCTTTCCAATAGTCCCACCATTTGGTTTCTAGATAATTAAACAAACATATAAATTTACAATGTATAGACCAAACTTCAAATACATTAATATGATGCAGTGACAAAGATTGGCTTAATAACTAGTACTAAAATTACTATAAAGGTGGACTCTTGAGGTTTTGGTTCGTAGTGCAATAAAATTTAATAAAATTTATTGCTCTTTCTCGGGTCGTTATTTTGGAATCTTCTATAACATAGGTTTCCAAACTGGGGGGGGGGGGCGTGAAGGCAAGTCAAGAGAGGCGCGAGAAAAGTTCCAAAATAGTAAGATGAATTCTCATTTATTTAAAATTTAAGTACACAATTTATCAAAATTTAAAACTAAATTAACACCTCAGATTTTTTTACATAGGTAATTTTATTGAACAAGATGTTCAGAAAATTTAAATGAAATGTATGCACTTATAAAAGAAATATAAGTAAAGGTTGTGGAAATTTTGTAAACTTGAAATTAAATTAACTTGACAGCTTGAAAAGAATAATAGGTACAAAAGTGTTGCGAAATGAATGTTTGCCGCTCAATGGGGAACAGCCCTACAAAACACAAATCTTCATTTTGAATAAATCACTTAAAAGTGTATCACGGGCAGCTCTTGGATTATACTTGCCTTTATCAAGCATCTAGTTGTGCGAAGAAATATTGTCAGCACTTGTTGCAATAAAAACAAAATAAAGGAACACACTTGATGTTACTTATGACTTACGTTGTGCCCTTACTAAAATACAACCTCAAATATGTATGCTAGTGGAAAAAATACATCTCGTCGATCTCATTAACAAATTTTCCCCTTATCAATTAAAATATATCTTGCAAATTAAATCTTTAAACGTTATATCATGTTTCTTGTGAAAGTATATATATATGGCCGTGGTAACAAAAGTTTGGGATTCCCTGTTTTATAACGTAGAAGTGGTGATAAAAAAAACTTTGTTAATTTTTATAAAGACAATTAATTTAATTTTATGATGCATTTACTAAGTTACAGACATTTCTGTATCCTTCTACTTATTGTTTCCCAGGATTCACTGGTCGTTGGCCGTTAACTTCACTTCACTTTAGCACACTAATCAACCTAATCTTACTTCCTCTTTCTCTTTAATATCTACTTAATTCATTACTCGTCGTACTTTTATAAATTCTTTACATAAATAACTAATAACCCCTTTATAACTCCCTTAACTATTCTAAGTAAAACTACCCCTTATAAAACGTTTCTTACAACTTGTCCCCCTCAAATACGCCTGCACTCTCCCGAAGCTGCCCAATGATTTCCCAAAACGTTTCGTTTGCCCAATGATTTTACTTTTTAAGAACGAGCATAATATCCCCCCTTATGTATTTAGCCAATCAAAGTGAACTTTTTAAAATTTCGAACGCATAACGTTCGGACGACGGTTTTCTGCTGTTTTTTTGCTTTCCCGTATTACACCCTGATTTTATGCGTAATTTTATCATATTATTTTTATGTTTATAATTTTGTAGCTGTTCCCAGATTGTGGTTTTAAGGTTTTTTTGTACTTTTTTTATTAGAAGTGTTTTCTAATGTGGGGAATGTTATGTTTGTTTTTGATGACGTGTGTAGCTAAGTTTGAGTTGTAAATGTAGGTTTGAGGTATGCATTGAGATGCTCTTTATATGTCTTTTAATTTCTTTTTTGTTTGACCGATCTATAATTTATTACAGTCTAGGCATTCGATTTTATATATGCCGTTATAAAGTGTGAGACATATTTTCTCCGTCTGGTTTATTTTGATGATTATGTTTCTTGTATTTGTATAAGTTATGTTAATGTTATTATTTTTTAGTATTTTAGTTATACCTTTTATGCTGTATCCTGTGTATGTGAATGTTGCCCATTTTGATGTTGTTCATAGTTAGTTTGTAGGTTGTTTTAATTTATTTACTATTTTAAACTCTAATTTATCTATAGTTTTTTATTGTATCCATTTTTGTGTGCTACTTGATATATTATTTGTTTTTCATTGCTTTTTATTCGTATTTTATTGGTAGTTTTATCATTCTGTTTAAGAGTGAGTTGTAAACAGCCATTTTATGTTGTGGGGGATGGTTAGAAAGCTCAAGTATTGTATTAATGGTTTGTGTAGGTTTCCTAAAAATTGAGTATTCAATGTTATTTGTATTGCTGGTTATTGTTAAGTCTAGGTTGTGTATTTTATTGTTTATTTCTTCTTCCATGGTGAACTTAATGTTAGGGTGTAAGGATGATATTATTATTTATTGCTTTTTTGGGAGATGTATAAGCCATCGTCAACATATCGTATTCAATGTCCTGTTCTGTTTCTCCTATAAGGTTTACTATTGTGCTTTGTATTTTTAGTTTGATGTTTGTTTTTGTGCTATTTTCGAGTATCTTTATTTCTTCATTGGTGAAATTACTTTTTGTAAGGTTTATAAAGCTAGAGTGTGACAGCTAGAGAATATATATATATTTGTGTGGGGGGGGGGGTGTTTGTGTGTGTGTGTGTGAGAGAGAGAGAGAATTGTTTTAATTTATATATTTTTCAAAGCTTTTCGTCAATAAAATAAGTTACAATGAAAATATTGGAAAGAACCCCAATACCACAAAAATAATCAAAAATAACAAATAAAACAAGTTACTTAAGATTAAACCCTTATGTACATTTCGATGACCATGTCATCATCATCAGAGGGTCTTATTACAAAATACAATCTAGCACACAAGAAGTTACAAACTAGAATGATGTAACAAAATGATGTAATAAAATAAGTATTAGGATCTTCAGGAAAAATCAAGGATAACTAAATTATTCCAAAAATTAATCATATCTACTAAAATTCAACCATATGATTGTTAGTTTTTATACTTCTATGTAATTTTGCCATGACATCAATGACCTTGTTAAATAACTTGATTTCATTTGAATTTGTTCATTAATTAACAACTTGTTTATCTTCAACTTTATGTTTATAAATTTCTAATGTTCATATACGAGTATATTCATTGTTGAGCCTTTGTTTATTTCTTTATTTTATTTCATATTTCCTATTTCACGTAATCTGTGTCCATTATTGATGGAATGAGTAGCCAAATTTGTTTTGTATATGTTCGGTATTATATAAGCGTTTGAATGTTCTTTATATCTTTCTTTTAATTTCTTCTTTATTTGTCCTATATATAATGGATTACATTCGACATTTTATATTATTACATCATTTGTTTTCGTGAGTATTATTTGGATTATTCTGAATATTTATTATATTTTAATTTTTATTATCAGTTTTGTAAGTAACTTGTATATTTCGAACAGCTTCTACAAATAAAAAAGGTTGCAATCTTGTACTAACATCAAAAGAACATCATACAACTTGCTCAAACAGAGATTCCTTCCTCTAATGGATACATATATCTAATCCAGAAAAGAGAATTACTTCCACAATTGACGAAAGGTAGCGTTCTTGTACTAACAGCAAGAGAACAGCATATCCATTGCTCAATCAGAGATTTTTCTTCTAATGGTTCGTAGCGATCAGATACCTCTATATAATCCTGAAAAGCGGAATTATACCCAAATTTCGAAGAAACAATCTCCAAAATTTATAAGGGTACATTCTTCTACTAACAGCAAGGGAACAGTATATCTCTTGCTCACGCAGAGACTGCTTTCTCTAATAGGTCGTACCGATACGATACCTCTATATAATCAAGAATAGGGGATTTATTTCCTAATTTCAAAGAAACGATCTTACAGAAATGAAGATAGGTTACATTCTCATACTAACAGCAAGGGGACAGTATATCTCTTGCTCACGCAGAGACTGCTTCCTCTAATAGGTCGTACCGATCAGACACATCTACGTGATACGAAAAGATGAATTATTTCTTAATTTCGAAGTAAATATCTTCTACAAATTATGAATAATTGCGCTCATGTGCTAACACCAAGAGAACAGCATATCCCTTGCTCAAACACATATTCCTTTCTCTAATGGGTCTTACCGATCAGATATCTTTATATAATCGATAAAAGGGAAATTATTTCCTTTCCATGAATGAAGAAAAGTTGTGTTCTTGCACTAACAGCAAGAGAACAGCATAACCCTTGTCAACGCAGAGATTTCTTCCTCTAATAGGTCGTACCGATCACATACCTCTATATAATCCAAAAAAAATGATTTATTTCCTAATTTCAAAGAAACGATCTTCCACAAATGAAGAAAGGTTGCGTTCTTGTACTATCAGAAAGAGAACAGCATATCTCTTGTCAATGCAAAGATTTCTTCCTGTAATAGGTCGTACCGATCAGATAGCTCTACATAATCCCAAAAAATTATTTATTTCCTAATTTCAAAGAAACGATCTTCCACAAATGAAGAAAGGTTGCGTTCTTGTACTATCAGAAAGAGAACAACATATCCCTTGTCAACGCAAAGATTTCTTCCTGTAATAGGTCGTACCGATCAGATACCTCTACATTCTACATAATCCCAAAAAATGATTTATTTCCTAATTTCAAAGAAACGATCTTCTACAAATGAAGAAAGGTTGCCTTCTTGTACTAACAGCAAGAGAACTGCGTAGCCCTTGTCAACGCAGAGATTTCGTCCTCTAATGGGTCGTACCGATCAAATACCTCTATATAATCCAAAAAAATGATTTATTACCTAATCTCAAAGAAACGATCTTCCACAAATGAAGAAAGGTTGCCTTCTTGTACTAACAGCAAGAGAACTGCGTAGCCCTTGTCAACGCAGAGATTTCGTCCTCTAATGGGTCGTACCAATCAGAAACTTATATATAATCCAGAAAAAAGGAATTAATTCCTAATTTCAAAGAAACTATCTTCCAAAAATGAACAAAGTTTGCTCTTTTGTACTAACAGCAAGACAACAGCATATCCCTTGTCACGCAGCGAATCCTTCCTTAGTTAGATTAGTTACCTCTACATAATCCAAAAAAGAGGATTCATTTCCCAATTTCAAAAATCGATCTTCCACAATTGAAGAAAGGTTGTGTTCTTGTACTAACAGCAAGAGAACAGCATATTCCCTGCTCACGCAAAGAATCCTACCGCTAATAATTCGAAATGTTCAGATACATTTACATAATAAAGAAAAGGTGATTGATTTCCTAATTTTAAAAAACGATCTTACACAAATGAGAAGGTTTGCGTTCCTATACTAACGGCAAGGGAACAGCATATCTCTTGCTCACGCAAATACTCCTTCTGCTAAAAGGTCGTACCGATGAGATACCTCTAAAAATCCAGAAAAGGAAATTTATTTCCTAATTTCAAAGAAACGATCAACCACAAATGAGAAAGGTTGCGTTCTTGTATTAAAAGCAAAATGACAGCATATTCCTTGCTCACGAAGAAACTTGTTTCTCTAATACG
The DNA here is from genome assembly GCA_036971475.1 of Prosapia bicincta. Lineage (NCBI taxonomy): Eukaryota > Metazoa > Arthropoda > Insecta > Hemiptera > Cercopidae > Prosapia > Prosapia bicincta. The sequence goes on from JBAIZL010000005.1 coordinate 116,632,046, forward strand.
TCATACCTATCAGATACCTCTATATAACCCAGAAATGGGGATTTAATTCCTAATTTCAAAGTAACAATCTTTCACAAATGAGAAATTATGCTTTCTTGCACTAACAGCAAGAGAACAGCATATCCCTTGCTAAGGAAGAACTCCTTAGTCTAATAGGCCATACTTCTTCCATAGGAAACAATCTTCTAAGAATGAGAAGGGTAGCGTTCTTCTACTAACAGCAAGAGAACAGTATACCTCTTGCTCACGCAGAGACTGCTTCCTCTAACAGGTCGTACCGATCAGATACCTCTATATAATAAAAAATAAGGGATTTATTTCCCAATTTCGATGAAACGATCTTCCACAAATTAGAAAGGTTGCGTTCTTGTACTAAAAGCAAGGGAACAAAATATCCGTTGCACGTGCTGAGCCTCCTTCCTCTAATGGGTCGAACCGATCAAATACCTCTATAAAATCCAGAAAAAGGAATTTATTTAACTTGAAGTTGTTAAAATGTTAACGTACACTTGGAGGAAACGTTTTCGTATTACGACTTCTTCAGCCTCGTATTTTTGCCGCTAGGAATGCTGCAGTTGCGCTTCCTCAGTATCATTATTTTGAAAGTTAGAAGTGATGTGATCGAGAGTATGTGTGATCTGTGCCGTGTTTGTTCATTTAAGATGTCATTTTTATGTGTTGCTATGTCTATATATTTCATACTGTTCTAGTGTGTTTAATTTATGGCCTTTGTTGCATGTGTGGAGGATGTTCATGTTATTTTCAATACTTTTGCATGAGTGTTTAGTGTCCATGAAGTGATTTGCAAATGTGGATTCAATAGTAGTGTGCAGTACTATTTTAGTATTATATCGAAAGATATAAAGAGCACAAAAGCGCAAGATTTCGATACCACTACTTAATTAAGAAAAGGGGATTTATTTCTTAATTTCGAAGAATTGATATTGCACAAATGAAGAAAGCTTGTACTATCGGCAAAGGACAGCATAATATTTGGCACGCAGACATTCCTTCTTCTAATGGGTCGTACCGATCAGATACCTTTATATAGTCAAGAAAAGGGGATTTATTTCTTTATTTCAAAGAAACGATCTTCCACAAATGAGAAAAGTTGCGTTCTTGTACTATCGGCAAAGGACAGCATAATATTTGGCAACACAGACATTCCTTCTTCTAATGGGTCGTACCGATCAGATACCTCTATATAGACAAGAAAAGGGGATTTATTTCTTTATTTCAAAGAATCGATCCTGCACAAATGAAGAAAGGTTGCGTTCTTTTACTAACAGCAAGAGAACAGCATATCCCTTGCACATGCAGAGCCTCCTTCTTCTAATGAGTCGTACCGATTAGATACCTCTATTAAATGCAGAAAAGGATATTTATATCCTAATTTCGAAAAAACGATCTTCCACAAATGAGAAAGGTTGCGTTCTTGTACTAACAGCATATCCCTTGCTCACGCAGCGATTCCTTCTTCTAATAGGTCGTACCCATTAGTTACCTCAACATAATGCAGAAAAGGGGATTCATTTCCTAATTTCGAAAAACCGATCTTGCACAAATGAAAAAAGGTTGCGTTCTTGTACTAACAGCATATCCCTTGCTCACGCAGCGATTCCTTCTTCTAATAGGTCGTACCCATTAGTTACCTCAACATAATGCAGAAAAGGGGATTCATTTCCTAATTTCGAAAAACCGATCTTGCACAAATGAAAAAAGGTTGCGTTCTTGTACTAACAGCATATCCCTTGCTCACGCAGCGATTCCTTCTTCTAATAGGTCGTACCCATTAGTTACCTCAACATAATGCAGAAAAGGGGATTCATTTCCTAATTTCGAAAAACCGATCTTGCACAAATGAAAAAAGGTTGCGTTCTTGTACTAACGGCAACAGAACAGCATATCCCTTGATCACGCAGTGATTCCTAATTCCTAACTGCAAGAGAACAGAATATCCGTTGATTACACAGAGATTCGTTCCTCTAATAGGTCGTACCTTCAGATACTTCTACATAATCCAGAAAACGGAAATTTTTTACTAATTTCGAAGAAACAATCTTCTTCTTTGTACTTTAAGAGACATAAAAAAGTTAGTAAGCGACGATTTTTCGTATTTGTTGGTTAGAAACATTTTGTAGGCGTAAATTTTGAGATAATTAGATAGAATTTATTATTATTTTTATTTCATGTTGGTAGGACCTTTGGTTTGCTGCTAGTAAAGTGGTAAATTGAAAAGTTTTTAATTTTTTGCGTCACTTTTTTGCCGAGTACTGCAGGCCTTTACTCGTACGCAGATTGCGGCTTTTGTTCCTGTATGCATATATTTTTAACTATTTCTTCATTAAAATAATTTTAATTTATATAAATAATTACATTTTTACATACAAATTAAAATGTATTTAACTAGATAATTTGAAGGTTCGCTATTTACGTTAAAAACAGAACATTTTATCTTTTGTGTTAATGTGAGAAGTTTGTGTCGGCTACCTGGTACCATTTGTTTGTAGTAACTTACCATGTTCTATAATTTTGTGATATGAATATTATATGAAATAAAATAATTACTGAGACAAAAAAGAACAATAGTATTTGCTTTTTCCATGATACAATGTTGTCCACATCAATGAGCAAATATGAGCGAGGAGAAGTAGTACAACTTACTACGTACACTGTTAATTCTTATTTTCCTAAAAACAACATTTTGCACAAATTATTTCTTATTTTCGTGCAGTGAATTTTCTCGTTAAATATATTTGCTTAGTGTTTATGTCTAATGTTGAAGTATTTAAAACATATTACTTTTATCAACATTCATTTAAGCTTCTCCAATGAGAAGTTGATGCATTTATACTATCTACAGGACTTTTATTACCATGTAGGTTGACATATATTGAGTTATCTAACACAGCTACATTTCCTGAGTTACCCTCATGAATTTTAGTGTGTAACAAAATTCTTTTAATAGTTCCGGTAAACTGTTTAGCTGTGGGATTATTGTTACATCCTCCACGACTCCTGATGTAGCCAAATAGTCTCTCAGTGTGGTTTTGACTCCATTTGTGTAAAGGAAGGTATTTCAAGAGGGGTATAGTGGAGTTCCCGCTTACGTAATCTTGGAATAATAACGTAGAGCTATCTATGCATCTTAAAAATCCAATAAACCCAGTCTTTCGACGGGATTTTAAAATTGGAAGGCCCTCAATTAGACACATCTCTATAGTAGAGGTATTTTCCAGGGATGCTATCTTGCTTAAACGATTCTTGTTTTCCTTGTCCTTTGGTTCCATTACCAGAAAAATCGATTGCCCTCTACAAATTTATAATAATTATTCCTAGTTACTTGGTGATTCGTGTGTAGACCCCTCTCTATAGTGAAGGTATTTTCCAGGGATGATATCTTCGTATCTTGCTTAAACGATTCTTGTTTTCTTTTGTCCTTTGGTTCCATTACCAGAAAAATCTTTTGCCCTCTACAAATTTATAATAATTATTCGTAGTTACTTGGTGATTTCGCGTGTATACCCCTCTCTATAGTAGAGGTATTTTCCAGGGATGCTATTTTGCTTAAACGATTCTTGTTTTCTTTGTTCTTCGGTTCCATTACCAGAAAAATCGTTTGCCCTCTACAAATTTATAATAATTATTCCTAGTTACTTGGTGATTTCGCGTGTATATACTTCATTATAGTAGAAGCCTTTTCCAAGGATCCTCTCTTGCCTAATCGACTTACGTTACGATTACCAACCTGTCAGAATAACATCAGGGCCACTAGAATATTCCTGTCTCTATGGGAGTTTTGCGACTATGCCAGGATAAAAAGGGTATACTCCAGGAAAGGTAATTTGCCTAGTCGAGACATGTGTCTCTTCTGCTGAATAGCATAGGTACCTTTGCTACACTCGTGTTCCGACGGTCTGGAATTTGGACAGCTCATACCCACTACATATTAGGTCTCTTTTTTGACCTAACTGCGAAGCTCATTGAGTCACCAATCATTATCTCCCATATTATAGTGTGAAAGTTAATAGTAGCCCTTATCTAATACATACAATTCTATAGAAACTTTACAATGATTTCGTAATAATTGTACACAGTGAAAGTAAAATTAATCTGCAATTTAATCACGAGAAATGAATTGATATTATCAACTTTAAAGTTATATCGTAAATAATCATCTTGTTATTTAAATAGAGTACGTTACCCCTTAGTGAGTGATTTATATTTCGTCTACAGCAGGTGCGAGACCTATGTAATAATAAAAAATGGCTAGAGAACTTTAGTCGACGGAAGCCGGCAATTATGTAATGGGCCAATCGAAATGATTTTAATGTCTGAGTACTGTTTAGAGGTCGTTTACATGAGAGGAAGCACGAAAACGAGCTCATTAGGTCTGTTCAATGCCTGGCGTGGCGTCAACGACAAAATCGTGGCCTGCTGGTCGCTACTTTCCAGAAGCAATCAAATGTCTAGGTTAGTTTTACGTCTCAGGGGAAACATGATAATCACACGATCGCTGCTTTCCTCGCGTCATTACACTTAAATAGTTTTACGGTGGAAGAGGTCAATGTGTAGCGTTTATTTGGGAACACATTTTGACCTGTAAGATCAATGACCTACAGAATTGTTAGTTTAATTCCGCTAAAATATCCCATACACAACCGAGCTCTGCATCTCTAATAACAGGTAAATGCAGGAGAAAATATTCTTGTTTACCAGAGTTTTTCGTGGAAATGAAATAAGTTTGCTCGTGTGACACAAACACGAAACTGAAATTTGCCTTGCCTCGCTTTAACCTGTGGTTATAGAACCTAATAAATAGGCTTACGAGCCAGGACCTGAATCGGTTATAATAAATATTTAAACCTCTCTTTATGAATCGAAGCTGTAAACTTCAGTTTAACGTTTCTTCTATAACGGCAATAGGTAGACTACTAAAATAGCCTATATAGGAATTAAGAGATGCAATGTATCTTATGTGCATACTTGCAATGACAATTAAAAACCTAAGCATTAAAAATAACTGTAAATTTTAACCTTTTGTTACTTTTGAATTAGTAACTTTGGCATAAAAATACCAGAGTACTAAATGATCTGTTAGTCTATATGTGTTCTGAATCAAATAAATTTTTATTAATTTTATAACATTTTAGGCCTAGACATACATTTATTTTTTAACTGTAACATTACAAGCCTAATCTAACTGATCTTATAGCTAGAATATTGAATAGAAAGTTACAATAAAATAGTATTTAAAACGCTTATAGGCATAATTTTCAGATGGCCTAAATGGTATTAAAGCCATAGTGAAAACAAATTTGGGTTTTGACACTTGGGGGAAGTGCCAACAAAAATGAAAACTTTTATAGCCATGTCTACAGAAATTTTGAATTGAGAAAAACATTTCATTTTGTGAAATGAGGAATTACCAAACCTTTGTTGTAGTATAAGAAACAATAATACAGTTGAAATCAGTTCTAAAAAAAGTATCAGACGTGCCTTGGAATGTTTTCATTAAAAAAATTGGATCGAAATTACAAAACTTATTATTATTGTTATATTGAATTATTTATATTGAGATTTATCAATATTAAAAAAAAATTAATATATTTATTAGCTGATCAAAACTATTCAAAAACAATTTTGTTCCTTAACAATTCTCAATAAATAAAGAAACATAACCTTTGTTGATTCCATCTTCAACACACACCATCGAAACAGAACGACAAAACTCTCTCAACATCTTAGACCTTACAACTAAATGAACAGACAAACAAACACATAAATTCAACCTAAACTAACATACACCATCGAAACAGAACAACAAAACTCTCTCAACATCTTAGACCTTACAATTAAATGAACGGACAAAGAAACACATAAATTAAACCTAAACTAACATACACCATCGAAACAGAACAACAAAACTCTCTCAACTTCTTAGACCTTAAAATTATATGAACAGACAAACAAACACATAAATTCAACCTAAACTAACATACACCATCGAAACAGAACAACAAAAGTCTCTCAACTTCTTAGACCTTACAATTAAATGAACAGACAAACAAACACATAAGTTCTACCTAAACTAACATACACCATCGAAACAGAACAACAAAACTCTCTCATCTTCTTAGACCTTAAAATTAAATGAACGGACAAACAAACACATAAATTCAACCTAAACTAACATACACCATCGAAACAGAACAACAAAAATCTCTCAACTTCTTAGACCTTACAATTAAATGAACAGACAAACAAACACATAAGTTCTACCTAAACTAACATACACCATCGAAACAGAACAACAAAACTCTCTCAAATTCGTAGACCTCACAATTAACTGAACAGACAAACAAACACATAAATTCTACCTAAACTAACATACACCATCGAAACAGGACAACAAAACTCTCTCAACTTCTTAGACCTTACAATTAAATGAACAGACAAACAAACAAAATAAATTACACCTAAACTAACATACACCATCGAAACAGAACGACAAAACTCTCTCAACTTCTTAGAACTTACAAATAAATGAACAGACAAACAAACACATAAATTCAACCTAAACTAACATACAACATCGAAACAGAAAGTCAAAACTCTCTCAACATCTTAGACCTTACAATTAAATGAACAGACTAACAAACACATAAATTCAACCTAAACTAACATACACCATCGAAACAGAACAACAAAAGTCTCTCAACGTCTTAGACCTTACAATTAAATGAACAGACAAACAAACACATAAGTTCTACCTAAACTAACATACACCATCGAAACAGAACAACAAAACTCTCTCAACTTCATAGACCTCACAATGAACTGAACAGACAAACAAACACATAAATTCTACCTAAACTAACATACACCATCGAAACAGGACAACAAAACTCTCGCAACTTCTTAGACCTTACAATTAAATGAACAGACAAACAATCAAAATAAATTCAACCTAAACTAAAATACACCATCGAAACAGAACAACAAAAGTCTCTCAACATCTTAGACCTTACAATTAAATGAACGGACAAAGAAACACATAAATTAAACCTAAACTAACATACACCATCGAAACAGAACAACAAAACTCTCTCAACTTCTTAGACCTTAAAATTAAATGAACAGACAAACAAACACATAAATTCAACCTAAACTAACATACACCATCGAAACAGAACAACAAAAGTCTCTCAACTTCTTAGACCTTACAATTAAATGAACAGACAAACAAACACATAAGTTCTACCTAAACTAACATACACCATCGAAACAGAACAACAAAACTCTCTCAACTTCTTAGACCTCACAATTAACTGAACAGACAAACAAACACATAAATTCTACCTAAACTAACATACAACATCGAAACAGAACGACAAAACTCTCTCAACTTATTAGACCTTACAATTAAATGAACAGACAAACAAACATATAAATTCAACCTAAACTAACATACACCATCGACACAGAACAACAAAACTCTCTCAACATTTTAGACCTTACAAATAAATGAACGGACAAAGAAACACATAAATTAAACCTAAACTAACATACACCATCGAAACAGAACAACAAAACTCTCTCAACTTCTTAGACCTTAAAATTAAATGAACAGACAAACAAACACATAAATCCAACCTAAACTAACATACACCATCGAAACAGAACAACAAAAGTCTCTCAACTTCTTAAACCTTACAATTAAATGAACAGGCAAACAAACAAAATAAATTCAACCTAAACTAACATACACCATCGAAACAGAACGACAAAACTCTCTCAACTTCTTAAACCTTACAAATAAATGAACAGACAAACAAACACATAAATTCAACCTAAACTAACATACAACATCGAAACAGAACGACAAAACTCTCTCAACTTCTTAGACCTTACAATTAAATGAACAGACAAACAAACACATAAATTCAACCTAAACTAACATACAACATCGAAACACAACGACAAAACTCTCTCAACTTCTTAGACCTTACAATTAAATGAACAGACAAACAAACACATAAATTCAACCTAAACTAACATACACCATCGAAACAGAACGACAAAACTCTCTCAACTTCTTAGACCTTAAAATTAAATGAACGGACAAACAAACACATAAATTCAACCTAAACTAACATACACCATCGAAACAGAACGACAAAACTCTCTCAACTTCTTAGACCTCACAATTAAATGAACAGACAAACAAACACATAAATTCAACCTAAACTAACATACACCATCGACACAGAACAACAAAACTCTCTCAACATCTTAGACCTTACAATTAAATGAACGGACAAACAAACACATAAATTCAACCTAAACTAACATACACCATCGAAACAGAACGACAAAACTCTCTCAACTTCTTAGAACTTACAATTAAATGAACGGACAAACAAACACATAAATTCAACCTAAACTAACATACACCATCGAAGCAGAACCATAAAACTCTCTCAACTTCTTAGACCGTACAATTAAAGGAACAGACAAACAAACACATAAATTCAACCTAAACTAACATACACCATCGAAACCGAACGACAAAACTCTCTCAATTTCTTAGACCTTACAAATAAATGAACAGACAAACAAACACATAAATTCAACCTAAACTAACATACACCATCGAAACAGAACGACAAAACTCTCTCAACTTCTTAGACCTTACAATAAAATGAACAGACAAACAAACACATATATTCAACCTAAACGAACATACACCAACGAAGCTGAACAACAAAACTCTTTCAACGTCTTAGACCTTACAATTAAATGTACGTACAAACAAACACATAAATTCAACCTAAACTAACATACACCATCGAAAATGAACAACAAAACTCTATCAACTTAATAGACCTTACAATTAAATGAACAGACAAACGAACACATAAATTCAAACTAAACTAACATACACCATCGAAACAGAACGACAAAACTCTCTCAACTTCTTAGACCTTACAATAAAATGAACAGACAAACAAACACATAAATTCAACCTAAACAAACATACACCAACGAAGCTGAACAACAAAACTCTCTCAAGTTCTTAGACCGTACAATTAAATGAACAGACAAACAAACACATAAATTCAACCTAAACTAACATACACCATCGAAACAGAACTACAAACCCTCTCTCAATTTCTTAGACCTTACAAATAAATGAGCGGACAAACAAACACATAAATTCAACCTAAACTAACATACACCATCGAAACAGAACGACAAAACTCTCTCAACTTCTTAGACCTTACAAATAAATGAACAGACAAACAAATACATAAATTCAACCTAAACTAACATACACCATCGACACAGAATAACAAAACTCTCTCAACATCTTAGACCTTACAATTAAATGAACAGACAAACAAACACATAAATTCAATCTAAACTAACATACACCATCGAAACAGAACAACAAAACTCTCTCAACTTCTTAGACCTTGAAATTAAATGAACAGACAAACAAACACATAAATTCAACCTAAACTAACATACACCATCGAAACAGAACAACATAAGTCTCTCAACTTCTTAGACCTTACAATTAAATGAACAGACAAACAAACACATAAGTTCTACCTAAACTAACATACACCATCGAAACAGAACAACAAAACTCTGTCAACTTCTTAGACCTCACAATTAACTGAACAGACAAACAAACACATAAATTCTACCTAAACTAACATACACCATCGAAACAGGACAACAAAACTCTCTCAACTTCTTAAACCTTACAATTAAATGAACTGACAAACAAACAAAATAAATTCAACCTAAACTAACATACACCATCGAAACCGAACGACAAAACTCTCTCAACTTCTTACACCTTACAAATAAATGAACAGACAAACAAACACATAAATTCAACCTAAACTAACATACAACATCGAAACCGAACGACAAAACTCTCTCAACTTCTTAGACCTTACAATTAAATGAACATACAAACAAACACATAAATTCAACCTAAACTAACATACAACATCGAAACAGAACGACAAAACTCTCTCAACGTCTTAGACCTTACAATTAAATGAACAGACAAACAAACACATAAATTCAACCTAAACTAACATACACCATCGAAACAGAACGACAAAACTCTCTCAACTTCTTAGACCATACAATTAAATGAACAGACAAACAAACACATAAGTTCAACCTAAACTAACATACACCATCGAAACAGAACGACAAAACTCTCTCAATTTCTTAGAGCTTACAATTAAATGAACGGACAAACAAACACATAAATTCAACCTAAACTAACATACACCATCGAAACAGAACAACAAAACTCTATCAACTTATTAGACCTTACAATTACATGAACAGACAAACAAACACATAAATTCAACCTAAACTAACATACACCATCGAAACAAAACGACCAGTTTATCTCAACTTCTTAGACCTTACAGTTAAATGAACAGACAAACAAACACATAAATTCAAAATAAACTAACATACACCATCGAAACAGAACGACAAAACTCTCTCAACTTCTTAGACCTTACAATTAAATGAACGGACAAACAAACACATAAATTCAACCTAAACTAACATACACCATCGAAACAGAACAACAAAACTCTATCAACTTGTTAGACCTTACAATTACATGAACAGACAAACAAACACATAAATTCAACCTAAACTAACATACACCATCGAAACAAAACGACCAATTTCTCTCAACTTCTTAGACCTTACAGTTAAATGAACAGACAAACAAACACATAAATTCAAAATAAACTAACATACACCATCGAAACAGAACGACAAAACTCTCTCAACTTCTTAGACCTTACAAATAAATGAACAGACAAACAAACACATAAATTCAACCTAAACTAACATACACAATTGAAAATGAACAACAAAACTCTATCAACTTAATAGACCTTACAATTAAATGAACAGACAAACGAACACATAAATTCAAACTAAACTAACATACACCATCGAAACAGAACGACAAAACTCTCTCAACTTCTTAGACCTTACAATAAAACGAACAGACAAACAAACACATAAATTCAACCTAAACTAACATACACCATCGAAACAGAACGACAAAACTCTCTCAACTTCTTAGACCTTACAATTATATGAACAGACAAACAAATACATAAATTCTACCTAAACTAACATACACCATCGAAACAGAACAACAAAAGTCTCTCAACTTCTTAGACCTTACAATTAAATGAACAGACAAACAAACACATAAATTCAACCTAAACTAACATACACCAACGAAACAGAACGACAAAACTCTCTCTACTTGTTGGACCTTACAAATAAATGAACAGACAAACAAACACATAAATTCAACCTAAACTAACATACACCATCGAAACAGAACAACAAAACTCTCTCAACTTCTTAGACCTTACAATTTTATGAACAGACAAACAAACACACAAATATATACCTAAACTAACATGAACCATCGAAACAGAACAACAAAACATTCTCAACTTCTTAGACCTTACAATTAAATGAACTGACAAACAAACACATAAATTTAACCTAAACTAACATACACCATCGAAGCAGAACAACAAAACTCTCTCAACTTCTTAGACCTTACAATTAAATGAACGGACAAACAAACACATTAATTTAACCTAAACTAACATACACCATACGACAAAACTCTCTCAACTTCTTAGACCGTACAATTAAATGAACAGTCAAACAAACACATAAATTCAACCTAAACTAACATACACCATCGAAACAGAACGACAAAACTCTCTCAACTTCTTAGACCTTACAATTAAATGAACAGAAGAACAAACACATAGATTCAACCTTAACTAACATACACCATCGAAACAGAACGACAAAACTCTCTCAACTTCTTAGACCTTACAAATAAATGAACGGACAAACAAACACATAAATTCAACCTAAACTAACATACACCATCGAAACAGAACGACGAAACTCTCTCAACTTCTTAGACCTTACAATTATATGAACAGACAAACAAATACATAAATTCTACCTAAACTAACATACACCATCGAAACAGAACGACAAAACTCTCTCAAGTTCTTAGACCGTACAATTAAATGAACAGACAAACAAACACATAAATTCAACCTAAACTAACATACACCATCGAAACAGAACTACAAAACTCTCTCAACTTCTTAGACCTTACAAATAAATGAGCAGACAAACAAATACATAAATTCAACCTAAACTAACATACACCATCGAAACAGAACGACAAAACTCTCTCAACTTCTTAGACCTTACAAATAAATGAACAGACAAACAAACACATAAATTCAACCTAAACTAACATACACCATCGAAACAGCACAACAAAACTCTCTCAACTTCTTAGACCTTACAATTAAATGAACAGACAAACAAACACATAAATTCAACCTAAACTAACATACACCATCGAAACAGAACGACAAAACTCTCTCAACTTCTTAGACCTTACAAATAAATGAACAGACAAACAAACACATAAATTCAACCTAAACTAACATACACCATCGAAACAGCACAACAAAACTCTCTCAACTTCTTAGACCTTACAATTAAATGAACGGACAAACAAACACATAAATTCAACCTAAACTAACATACACCATCGAAACAGAACGACAAAACTCTCTCAACTTCTTAGACCTTAAAATTAAATGAACGGACAAACAAACACATAAATTCAACCTAAACTAACATACACCATCGAAACAGAACGACAAAACTCTCTCAACTTCTTAGACCTCACAATTAAATAAACAGACAAACAAACACATAAATTCAACCTAAACTAACATACACCATCGAAACAGAACGACAAAACTCTCTCAACTTCTTAGACCTTACAATTAAATGAACGGACAAACAAACACATAATTTCAACCTAAACTAACATACACCATCGAAACAGAACGACAAAACTCTCTCAACTTCTTAGAACTTACAATTAAATGAACGGACAAACAAACACATAAATTCAACCTAAACTAACATACACCATCGAAGCAGAACCATAAAACTCTCTCAACTTCTTAGACCGTACAATTAAAGGAACAGACAAACAAACACATAAATTCAACCTAAACTAACATACACCATCGAAACCGAACGACAAAACTCTCTCAATTTCTTAGACCTTACAATTAAATGAACAGACAAACAAACACATAAATTCAACCTAAACTAACATACACCATCGAAACAGAACGACAAAACTCTCTCAACTTCTTAGACCTTACAATAAAATGAACAGACAAACAAACACATATATTCAACCTAAACGAACATACACCAACGAAGCTGAACAACAAAACTCTCTCAACGTCTTAGACCTTACAATTAAATGTACGTACAAACAAACACATAAATTCAACCTAAACTAACATACACCATCGAAAATGAACAACAAAACTCTATCAACTTAATAGACCTTACAATTAAATGAACAGACAAACGAACACATAAATTCAAACTAAACTAACATACACCATAGAAACAGAACGACAAAACTCTCTCAACTTCTTAGACCTTACAATAAAATGAACAGACAAACAAACACATAAATTCAACCTAAACAAACATACACCAACGAAGCTGAACAACAAAACTCTCTCAAGTTCTTAGACCGTACAATTAAATGAACAGACAAACAAACACATAAATTCAACCTAAACTAACATACACCATCGAAACAGAACTACAAAACTCTCTCAAGTTCTTAGACCTTACAAATAAATGAGCGGACAAACAAACACATAAATTCAACCTAAACTAACATACACCATCGAAACAGAACGACAAAACTCTCTCAACTTCTTAGACCTTACAAATAAATGAACAGACAAACAAACACATATATTCAACCTAAACTAACATACAACATCGAAACAGAACGACAAAACTCTCTCAACTTCTTAGACCTTACAATTAAATGAACAGACAAACAAACACATAAATTCAACCTAAACTAACATACACCATCGACACAGAACAACAAAACTCTCTCAACATCTTAGACCTTACAATTAAATGAACAGACAAAGAAACACATAAATTAAACCTAAACTAACATACACCATCGAAACAGAACAACAAAACTCTGTCAACTTCTTAGACCTCACAATTAACTGAACAGACAAACAAACACATAAATTCTACCTAAACTAACATACACCATCGAAACAGGACAACAAAACTCTCTCAACTTCTTTAACCTTACAATTAAATGAACTGACAAACAAACAAAATAAATTCAACCTAAACTAACATACACCATCGAAACAGAACGACAAAACTCTCTCAACTTCTTACACCTTACAAATAAATGAACAGACAAACAAACACATAAATTCAACCTAAACAAACATACAACATCGAAACAGAACGACAAAACTCTCTCAACTTCTTAGACCTTACAATTAAATTAACATACAAACAAACACATTAATTCAACCTAAACTAACATGCAACATCGAAACAGAACGACAAAACTCTCTCAACTTCTTAGACCTTACAATTAAATGAACAGACAAACAAACACATAAATTCAACCTAAACTAACATACACCATCGAAACAGAACGACAAAACTCTCTCAACTTCTTAGACCATACAATTAAATGAACAGACAAACAAACACATAAGTTCAACCTTAACTAACATACAACATCGAAACAGAACGAAAAAACTCTCTCAATTTCTTAGAGCTTACAATTAAATGAACGGACAAACAAACACATAAATTCAACCTAAACTAACATACACCATCGAAACAGAACAACAAAACTCTATCAACTTATTAGACCTTACAATTACATGAACAGACAAACAAACACATAAATTCAACCTAAACTAACATACACCATCGAAACAAAACGACCAATTTCTCTCAACTTCTTAGACCTTACAGTTAAATGAACAGACAAACAAACACATAAATTCAAAATAAACTAACATACACCATCGAAACAGAACGACAAAACTCTCTCAACTTCTTAGACCTTACAATTAAATGAACGGACAAACAAACACATAAATTCAACCTAAACTAACATACACCAACGAAGCTGAACAACAAAACTCTCTCAACGTCTTAGACCTTACAATTAAATGTACGTACAAACAAACACATAAATTCAACCTAAACTAACATACACAATCGAAAATGAACAACAAAACTCTATCAACTTGTTAGACCTTACAATTACATGAACAGACAAACAAACACATAAATTCAACCTAAACTAACATACACCATCGAAACAAAACGACCAATTTCTCTCAACTTCTTAGACCTTACAGTTAAATGAACAGACAAACAAACACATAAATACAAAATAAACTAACATACACCATCGAAACAGAACGACAAAACTCTCTCAACTTCTTAGACCTTACAAATAAATGAACAGACAAACAAACACATAAATTCAACCTAAACTAACATACACAATCGAAAATGAACAACAAAACTCTATCAACTTAATAGACCTTACAATTAAATGAACAGACAAACGAACACATAAATTCAAACTAAACTAACATACACCATCGAAACAGAACGACAAAAATCTCAACTTCTTAGACCTTACAATAAAACGAACAGACAAACAAACACATAAATTCAACCTAAACAAACATACACCAACGAAGCTAAACAACAAAACTCTCTCAAGTTCTTAGACCGTACAATTAAATGAACAGACAAACAAACACATAAATTCAACCTAAACTAACATACACCATCGAAACAGAACGACAAAACTCTCTCAACTTCTTAGACCTTACAATTAAATGAACGGACAAACAAACACATAAATTCAACCTAAACTAACATACACCATCGAAACAGAACGACAAAACTCTCTCAACTTCTTAGAACTTACAATTAAATGAACGGACAAACAAACACATAAATTCAACCTAAACTAACATACACCATCGAAAATGAACAACAAAACTCTATCAACTTAATAGACCTTACAATTAAATGAACAGACAAACGAACACATAAATTCAAACTAAACTAACATACACCATAGAAACAGAACGACAAAACTCTCTCAACTTCTTAGACCTTACAATAAAATGAACAGACAAACAAACACATAAATTCAACCTAAACAAACATACACCAACGAAGCTGAACAACAAAACTCTCTCAAGTTCTTAGACCGTACAATTAAATGAACAGACAAACAAACACATAAATTCAACCTAAACTAACATACACCATCGAAACAGAACGACAAAACTCTCTCAACTTCTTAGACCTTACAATAAAATGAACAGACAAACAAACACATATATTCAACCTAAACGAACATACACCAACGAAGCTGAACAACAAAACTCTCTCAACGTCTTAGACCTTACAATTAAATGTACGTACAAACAAACACATAAATTCAACCTAAACTAACATACACCATCGAAAATGAACAACAAAACTCTATCAACTTAATAGACCTTACAATTAAATGAACAGACAAACGAACACATAAATTCAAACTAAACTAACATACACCATAGAAACAGAACGACAAAACTCTCTCAACTTCTTAGACCTTACAATAAAATGAACAGACAAACAAACACATAAATTCAACCTAAACAAACATACACCAACGAAGCTGAACAACAAAACTCTCTCAAGTTCTTAGACCGTACAATTAAATGAACAGACAAACAAACACATAAATTCAACCTAAACTAACATACACCATCGAAACAGAACTACAAAACTCTCTCAAGTTCTTAGACCTTACAAATAAATGAGCGGACAAACAAACACATAAATTCAACCTAAACTAACATACACCATCGAAACAGAACGACAAAACTCTCTCAACTTCTTAGACCTTACAAATAAATGAACAGACAAACAAACACATATATTCAACCTAAACTAACATACAACATCGAAACAGAACGACAAAACTCTCTCAACTTCTTAGACCTTACAATTAAATGAACAGACAAACAAACACATAAATTCAACCTAAACTAACATACACCATCGACACAGAACAACAAAACTCTCTCAACATCTTAGACCTTACAATTAAATGAACAGACAAAGAAACACATAAATTAAACCTAAACTAACATACACCATCGAAACAGAACAACAAAACTCTGTCAACTTCTTAGACCTCACAATTAACTGAACAGACAAACAAACACATAAATTCTACCTAAACTAACATACACCATCGAAACAGGACAACAAAACTCTCTCAACTTCTTTAACCTTACAATTAAATGAACTGACAAACAAACAAAATAAATTCAACCTAAACTAACATACACCATCGAAACAGAACGACAAAACTCTCTCAACTTCTTACACCTTACAAATAAATGAACAGACAAACAAACACATAAATTCAACCTAAACAAACATACAACATCGAAACAGAACGACAAAACTCTCTCAACTTCTTAGACCTTACAATTAAATTAACATACAAACAAACACATTAATTCAACCTAAACTAACATGCAACATCGAAACAGAACGACAAAACTCTCTCAACTTCTTAGACCTTACAATTAAATGAACAGACAAACAAACACATAAATTCAACCTAAACTAACATACACCATCGAAACAGAACGACAAAACTCTCTCAACTTCTTAGACCATACAATTAAATGAACAGACAAACAAACACATAAGTTCAACCTTAACTAACATACAACATCGAAACAGAACGAAAAAACTCTCTCAATTTCTTAGAGCTTACAATTAAATGAACGGACAAACAAACACATAAATTCAACCTAAACTAACATACACCATCGAAACAGAACAACAAAACTCTATCAACTTATTAGACCTTACAATTACATGAACAGACAAACAAACACATAAATTCAACCTAAACTAACATACACCATCGAAACAAAACGACCAATTTCTCTCAACTTCTTAGACCTTACAGTTAAATGAACAGACAAACAAACACATAAATTCAAAATAAACTAACATACACCATCGAAACAGAACGACAAAACTCTCTCAACTTCTTAGACCTTACAATTAAATGAACGGACAAACAAACACATAAATTCAACCTAAACTAACATACACCAACGAAGCTGAACAACAAAACTCTCTCAACGTCTTAGACCTTACAATTAAATGTACGTACAAACAAACACATAAATTCAACCTAAACTAACATACACAATCGAAAATGAACAACAAAACTCTATCAACTTGTTAGACCTTACAATTACATGAACAGACAAACAAACACATAAATTCAACCTAAACTAACATACACCATCGAAACAAAACGACCAATTTCTCTCAACTTCTTAGACCTTACAGTTAAATGAACAGACAAACAAACACATAAATACAAAATAAACTAACATACACCATCGAAACAGAACGACAAAACTCTCTCAACTTCTTAGACCTTACAAATAAATGAACAGACAAACAAACACATAAATTCAACCTAAACTAACATACACAATCGAAAATGAACAACAAAACTCTATCAACTTAATAGACCTTACAATTAAATGAACAGACAAACGAACACATAAATTCAAACTAAACTAACATACACCATCGAAACAGAACGACAAAAATCTCAACTTCTTAGACCTTACAATAAAACGAACAGACAAACAAACACATAAATTCAACCTAAACAAACATACACCAACGAAGCTAAACAACAAAACTCTCTCAAGTTCTTAGACCGTACAATTAAATGAACAGACAAACAAACACATAAATTCAACCTAAACTAACATACACCATCGAAACAGAACGACAAAACTCTCTCAACTTCTTAGACCTTACAATTAAATGAACGGACAAACAAACACATAAATTCAACCTAAACTAACATACACCATCGAAACAGAACGACAAAACTCTCTCAACTTCTTAGAACTTACAATTAAATGAACGGACAAACAAACACATAAATTCAACCTAAACTAACATACACCATCGAAGCAGAACCATAAGACTCTCTCAACTTCTTAGACCGTACAATTAAAGGAACAGACAAACAAACACATAAATTCAACCTAAACTAACATACACCATCGGAACAGAACGACAAAACTCCCTCAACTTCTTAGACCTTACAATAAAATGAACAGACAAACAAACACATATATTCAACCTAAACGAACATACACCAACGAAGCTGAACTACAAAACTCTCTCAACGTCTTAGACCTTACAATTAAATGTACGTACAAACAAACACATAAATTCAACCTAAACTAACATACACCATCGAAAATGAACAACAAAACTCTATCAACTTAATAGACCTTACAATTAAATGAACAGACAAACGAACACATAAATTCAAACTAAACTAACATACACCATAGAAACAGAACGACAAAACTCTCTCAAGTTCTTAGACCTTACAAATAAATGAGCGGACAAACAAACACATAAATTCAACCTAAACTAACATACACCATCGAAACAGAACGACAAAACTCTCTCAACTTCTTAGACCTTACAAATAAATGAACAGACAAACAAACACATAAATTCAACCTAAACTAACATACACCATCGAAACAGAACGACGAAACTCTCTCAACTTCTTAGACCTTACAATTATATGAACAGACAAACAAATACATAAATTCTACCTAAACTAACATACACCATCGAAACAGAACGACAAAACTCTCTCAAGTTCTTAGACCGTACAATTAAATGAACAGACAAACAAACACATAAATTCAACCTAAACTAACATACACCATCGAAACAGAACTACAAAACTCTCTCAACTTCTTAGACCTTACAAATAAATGAGCAGACAAACAAATACATAAATTCAACCTAAACTAACATACACCATCGAAACAGAACGACAAAACTCTCTCAACTTCTTAGACCTTACAAATAAATGAACAGACAAACAAACACATAAATTCAACCTAAACTAACATACACCATCGAAACAGCACAACAAAACTCTCTCAACTTCTTAGACCTTACAATTAAATGAACAGACAAACAAACACATAAATTCAACCTAAACTAACATACACCATCGAAACAGAACGACAAAACTCTCTCAACTTCTTAGACCTTACAAATAAATGAACAGACAAACAAACACATAAATTCAACCTAAACTAACATACACCATCGAAACAGCACAACAAAACTCTCTCAACTTCTTAGACCTTACAATTAAATGAACAGACAAACAAACACATAAATTCAACCTAAACTAACATACACCATCGAAACAGAACGACAAAACTCTCTCAACTTCTTAGACCTTAAAATTAAATGAACGGACAAACAAACACATAAATTCAACCTAAACTAACATACACCATCGAAACAGAACGACAAAACTCTCTCAACTTCTTAGACCTCACAATTAAATAAACAGACAAACAAACACATAAATTCAACCTAAACTAACATACACCATCGAAACAGAACGACAAAACTCTCTCAACTTCTTAGACCTTACAATTAAATGAACGGACAAACAAACACATAATTTCAACCTAAACTAACATACACCATCGAAACAGAACGACAAAACTCTCTCAACTTCTTAGAACTTACAATTAAATGAACGGACAAACAAACACATAAATTCAACCTAAACTAACATACACCATCGAAGCAGAACCATAAAACTCTCTCAACTTCTTAGACCGTACAATTAAAGGAACAGACAAACAAACACATAAATTCAACCTAAACTAACATACACCATCGAAACCGAACGACAAAACTCTCTCAATTTCTTAGACCTTACAATTAAATGAACAGACAAACAAACACATAAATTCAACCTAAACTAACATACACCATCGAAACAGAACGACAAAACTCTCTCAACTTCTTAGACCTTACAATAAAATGAACAGACAAACAAACACATATATTCAACCTAAACGAACATACACCAACGAAGCTGAACAACAAAACTCTCTCAACGTCTTAGACCTTACAATTAAATGTACGTACAAACAAACACATAAATTCAACCTAAACTAACATACACCATCGAAAATGAACAACAAAACTCTATCAACTTAATAGACCTTACAATTAAATGAACAGACAAACGAACACATAAATTCAAACTAAACTAACATACACCATAGAAACAGAACGACAAAACTCTCTCAACTTCTTAGACCTTACAATAAAATGAACAGACAAACAAACACATAAATTCAACCTAAACAAACATACACCAACGAAGCTGAACAACAAAACTCTCTCAAGTTCTTAGACCGTACAATTAAATGAACAGACAAACAAACACATAAATTCAACCTAAACTAACATACACCATCGAAACAGAACTACAAAACTCTCTCAAGTTCTTAGACCTTACAAATAAATGAGCGGACAAACAAACACATAAATTCAACCTAAACTAACATACACCATCGAAACAGAACGACAAAACTCTCTCAACTTCTTAGACCTTACAAATAAATGAACAGACAAACAAACACATATATTCAACCTAAACTAACATACAACATCGAAACAGAACGACAAAACTCTCTCAACTTCTTAGACCTTACAATTAAATGAACAGACAAACAAACACATAAATTCAACCTAAACTAACATACACCATCGACACAGAACAACAAAACTCTCTCAACATCTTAGACCTTACAATTAAATGAACAGACAAAGAAACACATAAATTAAACCTAAACTAACATACACCATCGAAACAGAACAACAAAACTCTGTCAACTTCTTAGACCTCACAATTAACTGAACAGACAAACAAACACATAAATTCTACCTAAACTAACATACACCATCGAAACAGGACAACAAAACTCTCTCAACTTCTTTAACCTTACAATTAAATGAACTGACAAACAAACAAAATAAATTCAACCTAAACTAACATACACCATCGAAACAGAACGACAAAACTCTCTCAACTTCTTACACCTTACAAATAAATGAACAGACAAACAAACACATAAATTCAACCTAAACAAACATACAACATCGAAACAGAACGACAAAACTCTCTCAACTTCTTAGACCTTACAATTAAATTAACATACAAACAAACACATTAATTCAACCTAAACTAACATGCAACATCGAAACAGAACGACAAAACTCTCTCAACTTCTTAGACCTTACAATTAAATGAACAGACAAACAAACACATAAATTCAACCTAAACTAACATACACCATCGAAACAGAACGACAAAACTCTCTCAACTTCTTAGACCATACAATTAAATGAACAGACAAACAAACACATAAGTTCAACCTTAACTAACATACAACATCGAAACAGAACGAAAAAACTCTCTCAATTTCTTAGAGCTTACAATTAAATGAACGGACAAACAAACACATAAATTCAACCTAAACTAACATACACCATCGAAACAGAACAACAAAACTCTATCAACTTATTAGACCTTACAATTACATGAACAGACAAACAAACACATAAATTCAACCTAAACTAACATACACCATCGAAACAAAACGACCAATTTCTCTCAACTTCTTAGACCTTACAGTTAAATGAACAGACAAACAAACACATAAATTCAAAATAAACTAACATACACCATCGAAACAGAACGACAAAACTCTCTCAACTTCTTAGACCTTACAATTAAATGAACGGACAAACAAACACATAAATTCAACCTAAACTAACATACACCAACGAAGCTGAACAACAAAACTCTCTCAACGTCTTAGACCTTACAATTAAATGTACGTACAAACAAACACATAAATTCAACCTAAACTAACATACACAATCGAAAATGAACAACAAAACTCTATCAACTTGTTAGACCTTACAATTACATGAACAGACAAACAAACACATAAATTCAACCTAAACTAACATACACCATCGAAACAAAACGACCAATTTCTCTCAACTTCTTAGACCTTACAGTTAAATGAACAGACAAACAAACACATAAATTCAAAATAAACTAACATACACCATCGAAACAGAACGACAAAACTCTCTCAACTTCTTAGACCTTACAAATAAATGAACAGACAAACAAACACATAAATTCAACCTAAACTAACATACACAATCGAAAATGAACAACAAAACTCTATCAACTTAATAGACCTTACAATTAAATGAACAGACAAACGAACACATAAATTCAAACTAAACTAACATACACCATCGAAACAGAACGACAAAAATCTCAACTTCTTAGACCTTACAATAAAACGAACAGACAAACAAACACATAAATTCAACCTAAACAAACATACACCAACGAAGCTAAACAACAAAACTCTCTCAAGTTCTTAGACCGTACAATTAAATGAACAGACAAACAAACACATAAATTCAACCTAAACTAACATACACCATCGAAACAGAACGACAAAACTCTCTCAACTTCTTAGACCTTACAATTAAATGAACGGACAAACAAACACATAAATTCAACCTAAACTAACATACACCATCGAAACAGAACGACAAAACTCTCTCAACTTCTTAGAACTTACAATTAAATGAACGGACAAACAAACACATAAATTCAACCTAAACTAACATACACCATCGAAGCAGAACCATAAAACTCTCTCAACTTCTTAGACCGTACAATTAAAGGAACAGACAAACAAACACATAAATTCAACCTAAACTAACATACACCATCGGAACAGAACGACAAAACTCCCTCAACTTCTTAGACCTTACAATAAAATGAACAGACAAACAAACACATATATTCAACCTAAACGAACATACACCAACGAAGCTGAACGACAAAACTCTCTCAACTTCTTAGACCATACAATTAAATGAACAGACAAACAAACACATAAGTTCAACCTTAACTAACATACAACATCGAAACAGAACGAAAAAACTCTCTCAATTTCTTAGAGCTTACAATTAAATGAACGGACAAACAAACACATAAATTCAACCTAAACTAACATACACCATCGAAACAGAACAACAAAACTCTATCAACTTATTAGACCTTACAATTACATGAACAGACAAACAAACACATAAATTCAACCTAAACTAACATACACCATCGAAACAAAACGACCAATTTCTCTCAACTTCTTAGACCTTACAGTTAAATGAACAGACAAACAAACACATAAATTCAAAATAAACTAACATACACCATCGAAACAGAACGACAAAACTCTCTCAACTTCTTAGACCTTACAATTAAATGAACGGACAAACAAACACATAAATTCAACCTAAACTAACATACACCAACGAAGCTGAACAACAAAACTCTCTCAACGTCTTAGACCTTACAATTAAATGTACGTACAAACAAACACATAAATTCAACCTAAACTAACATACACAATCGAAAATGAACAACAAAACTCTATCAACTTGTTAGACCTTACAATTACATGAACAGACAAACAAAATAAATTCAACCTAAACTAACATACACCATCGAAACAGAACGACAAAACTCTCTCAACTTCTTACACCTTACAAATAAATGAACAGACAAACAAACACATAAATTCAACCTAAACAAACATACAACATCGAAACAGAACGACAAAACTCTCTCAACTTCTTAGACCTTACAATTAAATTAACATACAAACAAACACATTAATTCAACCTAAACTAACATGCAACATCGAAACAGAACGACAAAACTCTCTCAACTTCTTAGACCTTACAATTAAATGAACAGACAAACAAACACATAAATTCAACCTAAACTAACATACACCATCGAAACAGAACGACAAAACTCTCTCAACTTCTTAGACCATACAATTAAATGAACAGACAAACAAACACATAAGTTCAACCTTAACTAACATACAACATCGAAACAGAACGAAAAAACTCTCTCAATTTCTTAGAGCTTACAATTAAATGAACGGACAAACAAACACATAAATTCAACCTAAACTAACATACACCATCGAAACAGAACAACAAAACTCTATCAACTTATTAGACCTTACAATTACATGAACAGACAAACAAACACATAAATTCAACCTAAACTAACATACACCATCGAAACAAAACGACCAATTTCTCTCAACTTCTTAGACCTTACAGTTAAATGAACAGACAAACAAACACATAAATTCAAAATAAACTAACATACACCATCGAAACAGAACGACAAAACTCTCTCAACTTCTTAGACCTTACAATTAAATGAACGGACAAACAAACACATAAATTCAACCTAAACTAACATACACCAACGAAGCTGAACAACAAAACTCTCTCAACGTCTTAGACCTTACAATTAAATGTACGTACAAACAAACACATAAATTCAACCTAAACTAACATACACAATCGAAAATGAACAACAAAACTCTATCAACTTGTTAGACCTTACAATTACATGAACAGACAAACAAACACATAAATTCAACCTAAACTAACATACACCATCGAAACAAAACGACCAATTTCTCTCAACTTCTTAGACCTTACAGTTAAATGAACAGACAAACAAACACATAAATTCAAAATAAACTAACATACACCATCGAAACAGAACGACAAAACTCTCTCAACTTCTTAGACCTTACAAATAAATGAACAGACAAACAAACACATAAATTCAACCTAAACTAACATACACAATCGAAAATGAACAACAAAACTCTATCAACTTAATAGACCTTACAATTAAATGAACAGACAAACGAACACATAAATTCAAACTAAACTAACATACACCATCGAAACAGAACGACAAAAATCTCAACTTCTTAGACCTTACAATAAAACGAACAGACAAACAAACACATAAATTCAACCTAAACAAACATACACCAACGAAGCTAAACAACAAAACTCTCTCAAGTTCTTAGACCGTACAATTAAATGAACAGACAAACAAACACATAAATTCAACCTAAACTAACATACACCATCGAAACAGAACGACAAAACTCTCTCAACTTCTTAGACCTTACAATTAAATGAACGGACAAACAAACACATAAATTCAACCTAAACTAACATACACCATCGAAACAGAACGACAAAACTCTCTCAACTTCTTAGAACTTACAATTAAATGAACGGACAAACAAACACATAAATTCAACCTAAACTAACATACACCATCGAAGCAGAACCATAAAACTCTCTCAACTTCTTAGACCGTACAATTAAAGGAACAGACAAACAAACACATAAATTCAACCTAAACTAACATACACCATCGGAACAGAACGACAAAACTCCCTCAACTTCTTAGACCTTACAATAAAATGAACAGACAAACAAACACATATATTCAACCTAAACGAACATACACCAACGAAGCTGAACTACAAAACTCTCTCAACGTCTTAGACCTTACAATTAAATGTACGTACAAACAAACACATAAATTCAACCTAAACTAACATACACCATCGAAAATGAACAACAAAACTCTATCAACTTAATAGACCTTACAATTAAATGAACAGACAAACGAACACATAAATTCAAACTAAACTAACATACACCATAGAAACAGAACGACAAAACTCTCTCAAGTTCTTAGACCTTACAAATAAATGAGCGGACAAACAAACACATAAATTCAACCTAAACTAACATACACCATCGAAACAGAACGACAAAACTCTCTCAACTTCTTAGACCTTACAAATAAATGAACAGACAAACAAACACATATATTCAACCTAAACTAACATACAACATCGAAACAGAACGACAAAACTCTCTCAACTTCTTAGACCTTACAATTAAATGAACGGACAAACAAACACATAAATTCAACCTAAACTAACATACACCATCGACACAGAACAACAAAACTCTCTCAACATCTTAGACCTTACAATTAAATGAACAGACAAAGAAACACATAAATTAAACCTAAACTAACATACACCATCGAAACAGAACAACAAAACTCTCTCAACTTCTTAGATATTGAAATTAAATGAACAGACAAACAAACTCATAAATTCAACCTAAACTAACATACACCATCGAAACAGAACAACATAAGTCTCTCAACTTCTTAGACCTTACAATTAAATGAACAGACAAACACACACATAAGTTCTACCTAAACTAACATACACCATCGAAACAGAACAACAAAACTCTGTCAACTTCTTAGACCTCACAATTAACTGAACAGACAAACAAACACATAAATTCTACCTAAACTAACATACACCATCGAAACAGGACAACAAAACTCTCTCAACTTCTTAAACCTTACAATTAAATGAACTGACAAACAAACCAAATAAATTCAACCTAAACTAACATACACCATCGAAACAGAACGACAAAACTCTCTCAACTTCTTACACCTTACAAATAAATGAACAGACAAACAAACACATAAATTCAACCTAAACAAACATACAACATCGAAACAGAACGACAAAACTCTCTCAACTTCTTAGACCTTACAGTTAAATGAACATACAAACAAACACATAAATTCAACCTAAACTAACATGCAACATCGAAACAGAACGACAAAACTCTCTCAACTTCTTAGACCTTACAATTAAATGAACAGACAAACAAACACATAAATTCAACCTAAACTAACATACACCATCGAAACAGAATGTCAAAACTCTCTCAACTTCTAAGACCATACAATTAAATGAACAGACAAACAAACACATAAGTTCAACCTAAACTAACATACACCATAGAAACAGAACGACAAAACTCTCTCAATTTCTTAGAGCTTACAATTAAATGAACGGACAAACAAACACATAAATTCAACCTAAACTAACATACACCATCGAAACAGAACAACAAAACTCTATCAACTTATTAGACCTTACAAGTACATGAACAGACAAACAAACACATAAATTCAACCTAAACTAACATACACCTTCGAAACAAAACGACCAATTTCTCTCAACTTCTTAGACCTTACAGTTAAATGAACAGACAAACAAACACATAAATTCAAAATAAACTAACATACACCATCGAGACAGAACGACAAAACTTTCTCAACTACTTAGACCTTACAATTAAATGAACGGACAAACAAACACATAAATTTAACCTAAACTAACATACACCATCGAAGCAGAACAACAAAACTCTCTCAACTTCTTAGACCTTACAATTAAATGAACGGACAAACAAACACATAAATTCAACCTAAACTAACATACACCATTGAAGCAGAACAATAAAACTCTCTCAACTTCTTAGACCGTACAATTAAAGGAACAGACAAACAAACACATAAATTCAACCTAAACTAACATACACCATCGAAGAAGAACAACAAAACTCTCTCAACTTCTTTGACCGTACAAATAAAGGAACAGACAAAGAAACACATAAATTCAACCTAAACTAACATACACCATCGAAACAGAACGACAAAACACTCTCAACTTCTTAGACCTTACAATTAAATGAACGGACAAACAAACACATAAATTTAACCTAAACTAACATACACCATCGAAGCAGAACAACAAAACTCTCTCAACTTCTTAGACTTTACAATTAAGTGAACGGACAAACAAACACATAAATTCAACCTAAACTAACATACACCATCGAAACAGAACAACAAAACTCTCTCAACTTCTTTGACCGTACAAATAAAGGAACGGACAAACACACATAAATTCAACCTAAACTAACATACACCATCGAAACAGAACGACAAAACTCTCTCAACTTCTTAGACCTTACAATTAAATGAACGGACAAACAAACACATAAATTCAACCTAAACTAACATACACCATCGAAACAGAACGACAAAACACTCTCAACTTCTTAGACCTTACAATTAAATGAACGGACAAACAAACACATATATTCAACCTAAACGAACATACACCAACGAAGCTGAACTACAAAACTCTCTCAACGTCTTAGACCTTACAATTAAATGTACGTACAAACAAACACATAAATTCAACCTAAACTAACATACACCATCGAAAATGAACAACAAAACTCTATCAATTTAATAGACCTTACAATTAAATGAACAGACAAACGAACACATAAATTCAAACTAAACTAACATACACCATAGAAACAGAACGACAAAACTCTCTCAAGTTCTTAGACCTTACAAATAAATGAGCGGACAAACAAACACATAAATTCAACCTAAACTAACATACACCATCGAAACAGAACGACAAAACTCTCTCAACTTCTTAGACCTTACAAATAAATGAACAGACAAACAAACACATATATTCAACCTAAACTAACATACAACATCGAAACAGAACGACATAACTCTCTCAACTTCTTAGACCTTACAATTAAATGAACGGACAAACAAACACATAAATTCAACCTAAACTAACATACACCATCGATACAGAACAACAAAACTCTCTCAACATCTTAGACCTTACAATTAAATGAACAGACAAAGAAACACATAAATTAAACCTAAACTAACATACACCATCGAAACAGAACAACAAAACTCTCTCAACTTCTTAGACCTTGAAATTAAATGAACAGACAAACAAACTCATAAATTCAACCTAAACTAACATACACCATCGAAACAGAACAACATAAGTCTCTCAACTTCTTAGACCTTACAATTAAATGAACAGACAAACACACACATAACTTCTACCTAAACTAACATACACCATCGAAACAGAACAACAAAACTCTGTCAACTTCTTAGACCTCACAATTAACTGAACAGACAAACAAACACATAAATTCTACCTAAACTAACATACACCATCGAAACAGAATGTCAAAACTCTCTCAACTTCTAAGACCATACAATTAAATGAACAGACAAACAAACACATAAGTTCAACCTAAACTAACATACACCATCGAAACAGAACGACAAAACTCTCTCAATTTCTTAGAGCTTATAATTAAATGAACGGACAAACAAACACATAAATTCAACCTAAACTAACATACACCATCGAAACAGAACAACAAAACTCTATCAACTTATTAGACCTTACAAGTACATGAACAGACAAACAAACACATAAATTCAACCTAAACTAACATACACCTTCGAAACAAAACGACCAATTTCTCTCAACTTCTTAGACCTTACAGTTAAATGAACAGACAAACAAACACATAAATTCAAAATAAACTAACATACACCATCGAGACAGAACGACAAAACTTTCTCAACTACTTAGACCTTACAATTAAATGAACGGACAAACAAACACATAAATTTAACCTAAACTAACATACACCATCGAAGCAGAACAACAAAACTCTCTCAACGTCTTAGACCTTACAATTAAATGAACGGACAAACAAACACATAAATTCAACCTAAACTAACATACACCATTGAAGCAGAACAATAAAACTCTCTCAACTTCTTAGACCGTACAATTAAAGGAACAGACAAACAAACACATAAATTCAACCTAAACTAACATACACCATCGAAACAGAACAAAAAAACTCTCTCAACTTCTTAGACCTTACAATTAAATGAACGGACAAACAAACACATAAATTCAACCTAAACTAACATACACCATCGAAACAGAACAACAAAACTCTCTCAACTTCTTAGACCTTACAATTAAATGAACGGACAAACAAACACATAAATTCAAACTAAACTAACATACACCATCGAAGAAGAACAACAAAACTCTCTCAACTTCTTTGACCGTACAAATAAAGGAACAGACAAAGAAACACATAAATTCAACCTAAACTAACATACACCATCGAAACAGAACGACAAAACACTCTCAACTTCTTAGACCTTACAATTAAATGAACGGACAAACAAACACATAAATTTAACCTAAACTAACATACACCATCGAAGCAGAACAACAAAACTCTCTCAAATTCTTAGACTTTACAATTAAGTGAACGGACAAACAAACACATAAATTCAACCTAAACTAACATACACCATCGAAACAGAACAACAAAACTCTCTCAACTTCTTTGACCGTACAAATAAAGGAACGGACAAACACACATAAATTCAACCTAAACTAACATACACCATCGAAACAGAACGACAAAACTCTGTCAACTTCTTAGACCTTACAATTAAATGAACGGACAAACAAACACATAAATTCAACCTAAACTAACATACACCATCGAAACAGAACGACAAAACTCTCTCAACTTCTTAGACCTTACAATTAAATGAACGGACAAACAAACAAATAAATCCAACTTAAACTAACATACACAATTGAAACAGAACAACAAAACTCTCTCAACTTCTTAGACCTTACAATTATATGAACAGACAAACAAACACATAAATTCAACCTAAACAAACATACAACATCGAAACAGAACGACAAAACTCTCTCAACTTCTTAGACCTTACAGTTAAATGAACATACAAACAAACACATAAATTCAACCTAAACTAACATGCAACATCGAAACAGAACGACAAAACTCTCTCAACTTCTTAGACCTTACAATTAAATGAACAGACAAACAAACACATAAATTCAACCTAAACTAACATACACCATCGAAACAGAATGTCAAAACTCTCTCAACTTCTAAGACCATACAATTAAATGAACAGACAAACAAACACATAAGTTCAACCTAAACTAACATACACCATCGAAACAGAACGACAAAACTCTCTCAATTTCTTAGAGCTTACAATTAAATGAACGGACAAACAAACACATAAATTCAACCTAAACTAACATACACCATCGAAACAGAACAACAAAACTCTATCAACTTATTAGACCTTACAAGTACATGAACAGACAAACAAACACATAAATTCAACCTAAACTAACATACACCTTCGAAACAAAACGACCAATTTCTCTCAACTTCTTAGACCTTACAGTTAAATGAACAGACAAACAAACACATAAATTCAAAATAAACTAACATACACCATCGAGACAGAACGACAAAACTTTCTCAACTACTTAGACCTTACAATTAAATGAACGGACAAACAAACACATAAATTTAACCTAAACTAACATACACCATCGAAGCAGAACAACAAAACTCTCTCAACTTCTTAGACCTTACAATTAAATGAACGGACAAACAAACACATAAATTCAACCTAAACTAACATACACCATTGAAGCAGAACAATGAAACTCTCTCAACTTCTTAGACCGTACAATTAAGGGAACAGACAAACAAACACATAAATTCAACCTAAACTAACATACACCATCGAAACAGAACAAAAAAAACTCTCTCAACTTCTTAGACCTTACAATTAAATGAACGGACAAACAAACACATAAATTCAACCTAACCTAACATACACCATCGAAACAGAACAACAAAACTCTCTCAACTTCTTAGACCTTACAATTAAATGAACGGACAAACAAACACATAAATTCAAACTAAACTAACATACACCATCGAAGAAGAACAACAAAACTCTCTCAACTTCTTTGACCGTACAAATAAAGGAACAGACAAAGAAACACATAAATTCAACCTAAACTAACATACACCATCGAAACAGAACGACAAAACACTCTCAACTTCTTAGACCTTACAATTAAATGAACGGACAAACAAACACATAAATTTAACCTAAACTAACATACACCATCGAAGCAGAACAACAAAACTCTCTCAACTTCTTAGACTTTACAATTAAGTGAACGGACAAACAAACACATAAATTCAACCTAAACTAACATACACCATCGAAACAGAACAACAAAACTCTCTCAACTTCTTTGACCGTACAAATAAAGGAACGGACAAACACACATAAATTCAACCTAAACTAACATACACCATCGAAACAGAACGACAAAACTCTCTCAACGTCTTAGACCTTACAATTAAATGAACGGACAAACAAACACATAAATTCAACCTAAACTAACATACACCATCGAAACAGAACGACAAAACACTCTCAACTTCTTAGACCTTACAATTAAATGAACGGACAAACAAACACATATATTCAACCTAAACGAACATACACCAACGAAGCTGAACTACAAAACTCTCTCAACGTCTTAGACCTTACAATTAAATGTACGTACAAACAAACACATAAATTCAACCTAAACTAACATACACCATCGAAAATGAACAACAAAACTCTATCAATTTAATAGACCTTACAATTAAATGAACAGACAAACGAACACATAAATTCAAACTAAACTAACATACACCATAGAAACAGAACGACAAAACTCTCTCAAGTTCTTAGACCTTACAAATAAATGAGCGGACAAACAAACACATAAATTCAACCTAAACTAACATACACCATCGAAACAGAACGACAAAACTCTCTCAACTTCTTAGACCTTACAAATAAATGAACAGACAAACAAACACATATATTCAACCTAAACTAACATACAACATCGAAACAGAACGACAAAACTCTCTCAACTTCTTAGACCTTACAATTAAATGAACGGACAAACAAACACATAAATTCAACCTAAACTAACATACACCATCGACACAGAACAACAAAACTCTCTCAACATCTTAGACCTTACAATTAAATGAACAGACAAAGAAACACATAAATTAAACCTAAACTAACATACACCATCGAAACAGAACAACAAAACTCTCTCAACTTCTTAGACCTTGAAATTAAATGAACAGACAAACAAACTCATAAATTCAACCTAAACTAACATACACCATCGAAACAGAACAACATAAGTCTCTCAACTTCTTAGACCTTACAATTAAATGAACAGACAAACACACACATAAGTTCTACCTAAACTAACATACACCATCGAAACAGAACAACAAAACTCTGTCAACTTCTTAGACCTCACAATTAACTGAACAGACAAACAAACACATAAATTCTACCTAAACTAACATACACCATCGAAACAGGACAACAAAACTCTCTCAACTTCTTAAACCTTACAATTAAATGAACTGACAAACAAACCAAATAAATTCAACCTAAACTAACATACACCATCGAAACAGAACGACAAAACTCTCTCAACTTCTTACACCTTACAAATAAATGAACAGACAAACAAACACATAAATTCAACCTAAACAAACATACAACATCGAAACAGAACGACAAAACTCTCTCAACTTCTTAGACCTTACAGTTAAATGAACATACAAACAAACACATAAATTCAACCTAAACTAACATGCAACATCGAAACAGAACGACAAAACTCTCTCAACTTCTTAGACCTTACAATTAAATGAACAGACAAACAAACACATAAATTCAACCTAAACTAACATACACCATCGAAACAGAATGTCAAAACTCTCTCAACTTCTAAGACCATACAATTAAATGAACAGACAAACAAACACATAAGTTCAACCTAAACTAACATACACCATCGAAACAGAACAACAAAAGTCTCTCAATTTCTTAGAGCTTACAATTAAATGAACGGACAAACAAACACATAAATTCAACCTAAACTAACATACACCATCGAAACAGAACAACAAAACTCTATCAACTTATTAGACCTTACAAGTACATGAACAGACAAACAAACACATAAATTCAACCTAAACTAACATACACCTTCGAAACAAAACGACCAATTTCTCTCAACTTCTTAGACCTTACAGTTAAATGAACAGACAAACAAACACATAAATTCAAAATAAACTAACATACACCATCGAGACAGAACGACAAAACTTTCTCAACTACTTAGACCTTACAATTAAATGAACGGACAAACAAACACATAAATTTAACCTAAACTAACATACACCATCGAAGCAGAACAACAAAACTCTCTCAACTTCTTAGACCTTACAATTAAATGAACGGACAAACAAACACATAAATTCAACCTAAACTAACATACACCATTGAAGCAGAACAATAAAACTCTCTCAACTTCTTAGACCGTACAATTAAAGGAACAGACAAACAAACACATAAATTCAACCTAAACTAACATACACCATCGAAACAGAACAAAAAAAACTCTCTCAACTTCTTAGACCTTACAATTAAATGAACGGACAAACAAACACATAAATTCAACCTAAACTAACATACACCATCGAAACAGAACAACAAAACTCTCTCAACTTCTTAGACCTTACAATTAAATGAACGGACAAACAAACACATAAATTCAAACTAAACTAACATACACCATCGAAGAAGAACAACAACACTCTCTCAACTTCTTTGACCGTACAAATAAAGGAACAGACAAAGAAACACATAAATTCAACCTAAACTAACATACACCATCGAAACAGAACGACAAAACACTCTCAACTTCTTAGACCTTACAATTAAATGAACGGACAAACAAACACATTAATTTAACCTAAACTAACATACACCATCGAAGCAGAACAACAAAACTCTCTCAACTTCTTAGACTTTACAATTAAGTGAACGGACAAACAAACACATAAATTCAACCTAAACTAACATACACCATCGAAACAGAACAACAAAACTCTCTCAACTTCTTTGACCGTACAAATAAAGGAACGGACAAACACACATAAATTCAACCTAAACTAACATACACCATCGAAACAGAACGACAAAACTCTCTCAACTTCTTAGACCTTACAATTAAATGAACGGACAAACAAACACATAAATTCAACCTAAACTAACATACACCATCGAAACAGAACGACAAAACTCTCTCAACTTCTTAGACCTTACAATTAAATGAACGGACAAACAAACAAATAAATCCAACTTAAACTAACATACACAATTGAAACAGAACAACAAAACTCTCTCAACTTCTTAGACCTTACAATTATATGAACAGACAAACAAACACATAAATTCAACCTAAACTAACATACACCATCGAAACAGAACAACAAAACTCTGTCAACTTCTTAGACCTCACAATTAACTGAACAGACAAACAAACACATAAATTCTACCTAAACTAACATACACCATCAAAACAGGACAACAAAACTCTCTCAACTTCTTTAACCTTACAATTAAATGAACTGACATACAAACAAAATAAATTCAACCTAAACTAACATACACCATCGAAACAGAACGACAAAACTCTCTCAACTTCTTACACCTTACAAATAAATGAACAGACAAACAAACACATAAATTCAACTTAACAAACATACAACATCGAAACAGAACGACAAAACTCTCTCAACTTCTTAGACCTTACAGTTAAATGAACATACAAACAAACACATAAATTCAACCTAAACTAACATGCAACATCAAACAGAACGACAAAACTCTCTCAACTTCTTAGACCTTACAATTAAATGAACAGACAAACAAACACATAAATTCAACCTAAACTAACATACACCATCGAAACAGAATGTCAAACCTCTCTCAACTTCTAAGACCATACAATTAAATGAACAGACAAACAAATACATAAGTTCAACCTAAACTAACATACACCATCGAAACAGAACGACAAAACTCTCTCAATTTCTTAGAGCTTACAATTAAATGAACGGACAAACAAACACATAAATTCAACCTAAACTAACATACACCATCGAAACAGAACAACAAAACTCTATCAACTTATTAGACCTTACAAGTACATGAACAGACAAACAAACACATAAATTCAACCTAAACTAACATACACCTTCGAAACAAAACGACCAATTTCTCTCAACTTCTTAGACCTTACAGTTAAATGAACAGACAAACAAACACATAAATTCAAAATAAACTAACATACACCATCGAGACGGAACGACAAAACTTTCTCAACTACTTAGACCTTACAATTAAATGAACGGACAAACAAACACATAAATTTAACCTAAACTAACATACACCATCGAAGCAGAACAACAAAACTCTCTCAACTTCTTAGACCTTACAATTAAATGAACGGACAAACAAACACATAAATTCAACCTAAACTAACATACACCATCGAAGCAGAACAACAAAACTCTCTCAACTTCTTTGACCGTACAAATAAAGGAACAGACAAAGAAACACATAAATTCAACCTAAACTAACATACACCATCGAAACAGAACGACAAAACACTCTCAACTTCTTAGACCTTACAATTAAATGAACGGACAAACAAACACATAAATTTAACCTAAACTAACATACACCATCGAAGCAGAACAACAAAACTCTCTCAACTTCTTAGACTTTACAATTAAGTGAACGGACAAACAAACACATAAATTCAACCTAAACTAACATACACCATCGAAACAGAACAACAAAACTCTCTCAACTTCTTTGACCGTACAAATAAAGGAACGGACAAACAAACACATAAATTCAACCTAAACTAACATACACCATCGAAACAGAACGACAAAACTCTCTCAACTTCTTAGACCTTACAATTAAATGAACGGACAAACAAACACATAAATTCAACCTAAACTAACATACACCATCGAAACAGAACGACAAAACTCTCTCAACTTCTTAGACCTTACAATTAAATGAACGGACAAACAAACAAATAAATCCAACTTAAACTAACATACACAATTGAAACAGAACAACAAAACTCTCTCAACTTCTTAGACCTTACAATTATATGAACAGACAAACAAACACATAAATTCAACCTAAACTAACATACACCATCGAAACAGAACAACAAAACTCTGTCAACTTCTTAGACCTCACAATTAACTGAACAGACAAACAAACACATAAATTCTACCTAAACTAACATACACCATCGAAACAGGACAACAAAACTCTCTCAACTTCTTTAACCTTACAATTAAATGAACTGACATACAAACAAAATAAATTCAACCTAAACTAACATACACCATCGAAACAGAACGACAAAACTCTCTCAACTTCTTACACCTTACAAATAAATGAACAGACAAACAAACACATAAATTCAACCTAAACAAACATACAACATCGAAACAGAACGACAAAACTCTCTCAACTTCTTAGACCTTACAGTTAAATGAACATACAAACAAACACATAAATTCAACCTAAACTAACATGCAACATCGAAACAGAACGACAAAACTCTCTCAACTTCTTAGACCTTACAATTAAATGAACAGACAAACAAACACATAAATTCAACCTAAACTAACATACACCATCGAAACAGAATGTCAAAACTCTCTCAACTTCTAAGACCATACAATTAAATGAACAGACAAACAAACACATAAGTTCAACCTAAACTAACATACACCATCGAAACAGAACGACAAAACTCTCTCAATTTCTTAGAGCTTACAATTAAATGAACGGACAAACAAACACATAAATTCAACCTAAACTAACATACACCATCGAAACAGAACAACAAAACTCTATCAACTTATTAGACCTTACAAGTACATGAACAGACAAACAAACACATAAATTCAACCTAAACTAACATACACCTTCGAAACAAAACGACCAATTTCTCTCAACTTCTTAGACCTTACAGTTAAATGAACAGACAAACAAACACATAAATTCAAAATAAACTAACATACACCATCGAGACGGAACGACAAAACTTTCTCAACTACTTAGACCTTACAATTAAATGAACGGACAAACAAACACATAAATTTAACCTAAACTAACATACACCATCGAAGCAGAACAACAAAACTCTCTCAACTTCTTAGACCTTACAATTAAATGAACGGACAAACAAACACATAAATTCAACCTAAACTAACATACACCATTGAAGCAGAACAATAAAACTCTCTCAACTTCTTAGACCGTACAATTAAAGGAACAGACAAACAAACACATAAATTCAACATAAACTAACATACACCATCGAAACAGAACAAAAAAAACTCTCTCAACTTCTTAGACCTTACAATTAAATGAACGGACAAACAAACACATAAATTCAACCTAAACTAACATACACCATCGAAACAGAACAACAAAACTCTCTCAACTTCTTAGACCTTACAATTAAATGAACGGACAAACAAACACATAAATTCAACCTAAACTTACATACACCATCGAAGCAGAACAACAAAACTCTCTCAACTTCTTTGACCGTACAAATAAAGGAACAGACAAAGAAACACATAAATTCAACCTAAACTAACATACACCATCGAAACAGAACGACAAAACACTC
This sequence comes from Prosapia bicincta, assembly GCA_036971475.1. Lineage (NCBI taxonomy): Eukaryota > Metazoa > Arthropoda > Insecta > Hemiptera > Cercopidae > Prosapia > Prosapia bicincta. The sequence continues at coordinate 116,671,186 of JBAIZL010000005.1, forward strand.
TCAACTTCTTAGACCTTACAATTAAATGAACGGACATACAAACACATAAATTTAACCTAAACTAACATACACCATCGAAGCAGAACAACAAAACTCTCTCAACTTCTTAGACTTTACAATTAAGTGAACGGACAAACAAACACATAAATTCAACCTAAACTAACATACACCATCGAAACAGAACAACAAAACTCTCTCAACTTCTTAGACCTTACAATTAAATGAACGGACAAACAAACACATAAATTCAACCTAAACTAACATACACCATCGAAACAGAACGACAAAACTCTCTCAACTTCTTAGACCTTACAATTAAATGAACGGACAAACAAACAAATAAATCCAACTTAAACTAACATACACAATTGAAACAGAACAACAAAACTCTCTCAACTTCTTAGACCTTACAATTATATGAACAGACAAACAAACACATAAATTCAACCTAAACTAACATACACCATCGAAACAGAACAACAAAACTCTGTCAACTTCTTAGACCTCACAATTAACTGAATAGACAAACAAACACATAAATTCTACCTAAACTAACATACACCATCAAAACAGGACAACAAAACTCTCTCAACTTCTTTAACCTTACAATTAAATGAACTGACATACAAACAAAATAAATTCAACCTAAACTAACATACACCATCGAAACAGAACGACAAAACTCTCTCAACTTCTTACACCTTACAAATAAATGAACAGACAAACAAACACATAAATTCAACTTAACAAACATACAACATCGAAACAGAACAACAAAACTCTCTCAACTTCTTAGACCTTACAGTTAAATGAACATACAAACAAACACATAAATTCAACCTAAACTAACATGCAACATCGAAACAGAACGACAAAACTCTCTCAACTTCTTAGACCTTACAATTAAATGAACAGACCAACAAACACATAAATTCAACCTAAACTAACATACACCATCGAAACAGAATGTCAAACCTCTCTCAACTTCTAAGACCATACAATTAAATGAACAGACAAACAAACACATAAGTTCAACCTAAACTAACATACACCATCGAAACAGAACGACAAAACTCTCTCAATTTCTTAGAGCTTACAATTAAATGAACGGACAAACAAACACATAAATTCAACCTAAACTAACATACACCATCGAAACAGAACAACAAAACTCTATCAACTTATTAGACCTTACAAGTACATGAACAGACAAACAAACACATAAATTCAACCTAAACTAACATACACCTTCGAAACAAAACGACCAATTTCTCTCAACTTCTTAGACCTTACAGTTAAATGAACAGACAAACAAACACATAAATTCAAAATAAACTAACATACACCATCGAGACGGAACGACAAAACTTTCTCAACTACTTAGACCTTACAATTAAATGAACGGACAAACAAACACATAAATTTAACCTAAACTAACATACACCATCGAAGCAGAACAACAAAACTCTCTCAACTTCTTAGACCTTACAATTAAATGAACGGACAAACAAACACATAAATTCAACCTAAACTAACATACACCATCGAAGCAGAACAACAAAACTCTCTCAACTTCTTTGACCGTACAAATAAAGGAACAGACAAAGAAACACATAAATTCAACCTAAACTAACATACACCATCGAAACAGAACGACAAAACACTCTCAACTTCTTAGACCTTACAATTAAATGAACGGACAAACAAACACATAAATTTAACCTAAACTAACATACACCATCGAAGCAGAACAACAAAACTCTCTCAACTTCTTAGACTTTACAATTAAGTGAACGGACAAACAAACACATAAATTCAACCTAAACTAACATACACCATCGAAACAGAACAACAAAACTCTCTCAACTTCTTTGACCGTACAAATAAAGGAACGGACAAACAAACACATAAATTCAACCTAAACTAACATACACCATCGAAACAGAACGACAAAACTCTCTCAACTTCTTAGACCTTACAATTAAATGAACGGACAAACAAACACATAAATTCAACCTAAACTAACATACACCATCGAAACAGAACGACAAAACTCTCTCAACTTCTTAGACCTTACAATTAAATGAACGGACAAACAAACAAATAAATCCAACTTAAACTAACATACACAATTGAAACAGAACAACAAAACTCTCTCAACTTCTTAGACCTTACAATTATATGAACAGACAAACAAACACATAAATTCAACCTAAACTAACATACACCATCGAAACAGAACAACAAAACTCTGTCAACTTCTTAGACCTCACAATTAACTGAACAGACAAACAAACACATAAATTCTACCTAAACTAACATACACCATCGAAACAGGACAACAAAACTCTCTCAACTTCTTTAACCTTACAATTAAATGAACTGACATACAAACAAAATAAATTCAACCTAAACTAACATACACCATCGAAACAGAACGACAAAACTCTCTCAACTTCTTACACCTTACAAATAAATGAACAGACAAACAAACACATAAATTCAACCTAAACAAACATACAACATCGAAACAGAACGACAAAACTCTCTCAACTTCTTAGACCTTACAGTTAAATGAACATACAAACAAACACATAAATTCAACCTAAACTAACATGCAACATCGAAACAGAACGACAAAACTCTCTCAACTTCTTAGACCTTACAATTAAATGAACAGACAAACAAACACATAAATTCAACCTAAACTAACATACACCATCGAAACAGAATGTCAAAACTCTCTCAACTTCTAAGACCATACAATTAAATGAACAGACAAACAAACACATAAGTTCAACCTAAACTAACATACACCATCGAAACAGAACGACAAAACTCTCTCAATTTCTTAGAGCTTACAATTAAATGAACGGACAAACAAACACATAAATTCAACCTAAACTAACATACACCATCGAAACAGAACAACAAAACTCTATCAACTTATTAGACCTTACAAGTACATGAACAGACAAACAAACACATAAATTCAACCTAAACTAACATACACCTTCGAAACAAAACGACCAATTTCTCTCAACTTCTTAGACCTTACAGTTAAATGAACAGACAAACAAACACATAAATTCAAAATAAACTAACATACACCATCGAGACGGAACGACAAAACTTTCTCAACTACTTAGACCTTACAATTAAATGAACGGACAAACAAACACATAAATTTAACCTAAACTAACATACACCATCGAAGCAGAACAACAAAACTCTCTCAACTTCTTAGACCTTACAATTAAATGAACGGACAAACAAACACATAAATTCAACCTAAACTAACATACACCATTGAAGCAGAACAATAAAACTCTCTCAACTTCTTAGACCGTACAATTAAAGGAACAGACAAACAAACACATAAATTCAACATAAACTAACATACACCATCGAAACAGAACAAAAAAAACTCTCTCAACTTCTTAGACCTTACAATTAAATGAACGGACAAACAAACACATAAATTCAACCTAAACTAACATACACCATCGAAACAGAACAACAAAACTCTCTCAACTTCTTAGACCTTACAATTAAATGAACGGACAAACAAACACATAAATTCAACCTAAACTTACATACACCATCGAAGCAGAACAACAAAACTCTCTCAACTTCTTTGACCGTACAAATAAAGGAACAGACAAAGAAACACATAAATTCAACCTAAACTAACATACACCATCGAAACAGAACGACAAAACACTCTCAACTTCTTAGACCTTACAATTAAATGAACGGACAAACAAACACATAAATTTAACCTAAACTAACATACACCATCGAAGCAGAACAACAAAACTCTCTCAACTTCTTAGACTTTACAATTAAGTGAACGGACAAACAAACACATAAATTCAACCTAAACTAACATACACCATCGAAACAGAACAACAAAACTCTCTCAACTTCTTTGACCGTACAAATAAAGGAACGGACAAACAAACACATAAATTCAACCTAAACTAACATACACCATCGAAACAGAACGTCAAAACTCTCTCAACTTCTTAGACCTTACAATTAAATGAACGGACAAACAAACACATAAATTCAACCTAAACTAACATACACCATCGAAACAGAACGACAAAACTCTCTCAACTTCTTAGACCTTACAATTAAATGAACGGACAAACAAACAAATAAATCCAACTTAAACTAACATACACAATTGAAACAGAACAACAAAACTCTCTCAACTTCTTAGACCTTACAATTATATGAACAGACAAACAAACACATAAATTCAACCTAAACTAACATACACCATCGAAACAGAACAACAAAACTCTCTCAACTTCTTAGACCATACAATTATATGAACAGAAAAAACAAATACATAAATTCTACCTAAACTAACATACACCATCGAAACAGAACAACAAAACTCTCTCAACTTCTTAGACCTTACAATTAAATGAACGGACAAACAAACACATAAATTCAACCTAAACTAACAGACACCATCGAAACAGAACGACAAAACTCTCTCAACTTCTTAGACCCTAAATTAAATGAACGGACAAACAAACACATAAATTCAACCTAAACTAACATACACCATTGAAGCAGAACAATAAAACTCTCTCAACTTCTTAGACCGTACAATTAAAGGAACAGACAAACAAACACATAAATACAACCTAAACTAACATACACCATCGAAACAGAACAACAAAACTCTCTCAACTTCTTAGACCTTACAATTAAATGAACGGACAAACAAACACATAAATTCAACCTAAACTAACATACACAATCGAAGCAGAACAACAAAACTCTCTCAACTTCTTTGACCGTACAAATAAAGGAACAGACAAACAAACACATAAATTCAACCTAAACTAACATACACCATCGAAACAGAACGACTAAACTCTCTCAACTTCTTAGACCTTACAATTAAATGAACGGACAAACAAACACATAAATTTAACCTAAACTAACATACACCATCGAAGCAGAACAACAAAACTCTCTCAACTTCTTAGACTTTACAATTAAGTGAACGGACAAACAAACACATAAATTCAACCTAAACTAACATACACCATCGAAACAGAACAACAAAACTCTCTCAACTTCTTTGACCGTACAAATAAAGGAACAGACAAACAAACACATAAATTCAACCTAAACTAACATACACCATCGAAACAGAACGACAAAACTCTCTCAACTTCTTAGACCTTACAATTAAATGAACGGACAAACAAACACATAAATTCAACCTAAACTAACATACACCACCGAAACAGAACGACAAAACTCTCTCAACTTCTTAGACCTTACAATTGAATGAACGGACAAACAAACAAATAAATCCAACTTAAACTAACATACACAATTGAAACAGAACAACAAAACTCTCTCAACTTCTTAGACCTTACAATTATATGAACAGACAAACAAACACATAAATTCTACCTAAACTAACATAAACCATCGAAACAGAACAACAAAACTTTCTCAACTTCTTAGACCTTACAATTAAATGAACGGACAAACAAACACATAAATTCAACCTAAACTAACATACACCATCGAAGCAGAACAACTAAACTCCCTCAACTTCTTAGACCTTACAATTAAATGAACGGACAAACAAACACAAAATACAACCTAAACTAACATACACCATAGAAACAGAACAACAAAACTCTCTAGACTTCTTAGACCTTATAAATAAATAAACAGACAAACAAACACATAAATTCTACCTAAACTAACATACACCATCGAAACAGAACGACAAAACTCCCTCAACTTCTTAGACCTTACACTTAAATGAACAGACAAACAAACACATAAATCCAACCTAAATTAACATACACCATCGAAACAGAACAACAAAACTCTCTTAAGTTCTTAGACCTCACAATAGATGAACAGACAAACAAACACATAAATTCAACCTTAACTAACATACACCATCGTAACAGAACGACAAAACTCTCACAACTTCTTAGACCAAAGAATTAAATGAACGGACAAACAAACACATAAATTCAACCTAAACTAACATACACCATCGAAACAGAACGACAAAACTCTCTCAACTTCTTAGACCTTACAATTAAATGAACAGACAAACAAACACATAAATTCAACCTAAAGTAACATACCCCATCGAAACAGAACGACAAAACTCTTTCAATTTCTTAGACCTTATAATTAAATGAACGCACAAACAAACACATAAACTCAACCTAAACTAACATACACCATCGAAACAGAACGACAAAACACTCTCAACTTCTTAGACCTTACAATTAAATGAACAGACAAACAAACACATAAATTCAACCTAAACTAACATACACCATCGAAACAGAACGACAGAACTCTCTCAACTGCTTAGACCTTACAAATAAATGAACAGACAAACAAACACATAAATTAAACCTAAACTAACATACACCATCGAAACAGAACAACAAAACTCTCTCATCTTCTTAGACCTTAAAATTAAATGAACAGACAAACAAACACATAAATTCAACCTAAACTAACATACACCATCGAAACAGAACAACAAAAGTCTCTCAACTTCTTACACCTTACAAATAAATGAACAGACAAACAAACACATAAATTCAACCTAAACTAACATACAACATCGAAACAGAACGACAAAACTCTCTCAACTTCTTAGACCTTACAATTAAATGAACAGACAAACAAATACATAAATTCTACCTAAACTAACATACACCATCGAAACAGGACAACAAAACTCTCTCAACTTCTTAGACCTTACAATTAAATGAACAGACAAACAAACAAAATAAATTCAACCTAAACTAACATACACCATCGAAACAGAACGACAAAACTCTCTCAACTTCTTAGACCATACAATTAAATGAACAGACAAACAAACACTTAAGTTCAACCTAAATCAACATACACCATCGAAACAGAACGACAAAACTCTCTCAATTTCTTAGAGCTTACAATTAAATGAACGGACAAACAAACACATAAATTCAACCTAAACTAACATACACCATCGAAACAGAACAACAAAACTCTATCAACTTATTAGACCTTACAATTACATGAACACACAAACAAACACATAAATTCAACCTAAACTAACATACACCATCGAAACAAAACGACCAATTTCTCTCAACTTCTTAGACCTTACAGTTAAATGAACAGACAAACAAACACATAAATTCAAAATAAACTAACATACACCATCGAAACAGAACGACAAAACTCTCTCAACTTCTTAGACCTTACAATAAAATAAACAGACAAACAAACACATAAATTCAACCTAAACTAACATACACCATCGAAACAGAACGACAAAACTCTCTCAACATCTTACACATTACTAATAAATGAACAGACAAACAAACACATAAATTCAACCTAAACTAACATACACCATCGAAACAGAACGACAAAACTCTCTCAACTTCTTAGACCTTACAATTAAATGTATGTACAAACAAACACATAAATTCAACCTAAACTAACATACACCATCGAAACAGAACAACAAAAGTCTCTCAACTTCTTACACCTTACAAATAAATGAACAGACAAACAAACACATAAATTCAACCTAAACTAACATACAACATCGAAACAGAACGACAAAACTCTCTCAACTTCTTAGACCTTACAATTAAATGAACAGACAAACAAACACATAAATTCTACCTAAACTAACATACACCATCGAAACAGGACAACAAAACTCTCTCAACTTCTCAGACCTTACAATTAAATGAACAGACAAACAAACAAAATAAATTCAACCAAACTAACATACACCATCGAAACAGAACGACAAAACTCTCTCAACTTCTTAGACCTTACAATTAAATGAACGGACAAACAAACACATAAATTCAACCTAAACTAGCATACACCATTGAAGCAGAACAATAAAACTCTCTCAACTTCTTAGACCGTACAATTAAAGGAACAGACAAACAAACACATAAATACAACCTAAACTAACATACACCATCGAAACAGTACGACAAAACTCTCTCAACTTCTTAGACCTTACAAATAAATGAACAGACAAACAAACACATAAATTCAACATAAACTAACATACACCATCGAAACAGAACGACAAAACTCTCTCAACTTCTTAGACCTTACAATTAAATGAACGGACAAACAAACACATAAATTCAACCTAAACTAACATACACCATCGAAACAGAACGACAAAACTCTCTCAACTTCTTAGACCTTACAATTAAATGAACGGACAAACAAACAAATAAATCCAACTTAAACTAACATACACAATTGAAACAGAACAACAAAACTCTCTCAACTTCTTAGACCTTACAATTATATGAACAGACAAACAAACACATAAATTCAACCTAAACTAACATACACCATCGAAACAGAACAACAAAACTCTGTCAACTTCTTAGACCTCACAATTAACTGAACAGACAAACAAACACATAAATTCTACCTAAACTAACATACACCATCGAAACAGGACAACAAAACTCTCTCAACTTCTTTAACCTTACAATTAAATGAACTGACATACAAACAAAATAAATTCAACCTAAACTAACATACACCATCGAAACAGAACGACAAAACTCTCTCAACTTCTTACACCTTACAAATAAATGAACAGACAAACAAACACATAAATTCAACCTAAACAAACATACAACATCGAAACAGAACGACAAAACTCTCTCAACTTCTTAGACCTTACAGTTAAATGAACATACAAACAAACACATAAATTCAACCTAAACTAACATGCAACATCGAAACAGAACGACAAAACTCTCTCAACTTCTTAGACCTTACAATTAAATGAACAGACAAACAAACACATAAATTCAACCTAAACTAACATACACCATCGAAACAGAATGTCAAAACTCTCTCAACTTCTAAGACCATACAATTAAATGAACAGACAAACAAACACATAAGTTCAACCTAAACTAACATACACCATCGAAACAGAACGACAAAACTCTCTCAATTTCTTAGAGCTTACAATTAAATGAACGGACAAACAAACACATAAATTCAACCTAAACTAACATACACCATCGAAACAGAACAACAAAACTCTATCAACTTATTAGACCTTACAAGTACATGAACAGACAAACAAACACATAAATTCAACCTAAACTAACATACACCATCGAAGCAGAACAACAAAACTCTCTCAACTTCTTAGACTTTACAATTAAGTGAACGGACAAACAAACACATAAATTCAACCTAAACTAACATACACCATCGAAACAGAACAACAAAACTCTCTCAACTTCTTTGACCGTACAAATAAAGGAACAGACAAACAAACACATAAATTCAACCTAAACTAACATACACCATCGAAACAGAACGACAAAACTCTCTCAACTTCTTAGACCTTACAATTAAATGAACGGACAAACAAACACATAAATTCAACCTAAACTAACATACACCATCGAAACAGAACAACAAAACTCTGTCAACTTCTTAGACCTCACAATTAACTGAACAGACAAACAAACACATAAATTCTACCTAAACTAACATACACCATCGAAACAGGACAACAAAACTCTCTCAACTTCTTTAACCTTACAATTAAATGAACTGACATACAAACAAAATAAATTCAACCTAAACTAACATACACCATCGAAACAGAACGACAAAACTCTCTCAACTTCTTACACCTTACAAATAAATGAACAGACAAACAAACACATAAATTCAACCTAAACAAACATACAACATCGAAACAGAACGACAAAACTCTCTCAACTTCTTAGACCTTACAGTTAAATGAACATACAAACAAACACATAAATTCAACCTAAACTAACATGCAACATCGAAACAGAACGACAAAACTCTCTCAACTTCTTAGACCTTACAATTAAATGAACAGACAAACAAACACATAAATTCAACCTAAACTAACATACACCATCGAAACAGAATGTCAAAACTCTCTCAACTTCTAAGACCATACAATTAAATGAACAGACAAACAAACACATAAGTTCAACCTAAACTAACATACACCATCGAAACAGAACGACAAAACTCTCTCAATTTCTTAGAGCTTACAATTAAATGAACGGACAAACAAACACATAAATTCAACCTAAACTAACATACACCATCGAAACAGAACAACAAAACTCTATCAACTTATTAGACCTTACAAGTACATGAACAGACAAACAAACACATAAATTCAACCTAAACTAACATACACCATCGAAGCAGAACAACAAAACTCTCTCAACTTCTTAGACTTTACAATTAAGTGAACGGACAAACAAACACATAAATTCAACCTAAACTAACATACACCATCGAAACAGAACAACAAAACTCTCTCAACTTCTTTGACCGTACAAATAAAGGAACAGACAAACAAACACATAAATTCAACCTAAACTAACATACACCATCGAAACAGAACGACAAAACTCTCTCAACTTCTTAGACCTTACAATTAAATGAACGGACAAACAAACACATAAATTCAACCTAAACTAACATACACCACCGAAACAGAACGACAAAACTCTCTCAACTTCTTAGACCTTACAATTGAATGAACGGACAAACAAACAAATAAATCCAACTTAAACTAACATACACAATTGAAACAGAACAACAAAACTCTCTCAACTTCTTAGACCTTACAATTATATGAACAGACAAACAAACACATAAATTCTACCTAAACTAACATAAACCATCGAAACAGAACAACAAAACTTTCTCAACTTCTTAGACCTTACAATTAAATGAACGGACAAACAAACACATAAATTCAACCTAAACTAACATACACCATCGAAGCAGAACAACAAAACTCCCTCAACTTCTTAGACCTTACAATTAAATGAACGGACAAACAAACACAAAATACAACCTAAACTAACAAACACCATAGAAACAGAACAACAAAACTCTCTAGACTTCTTAGACCTTATAAATAAATAAACAGACAAACAAACACATAAATTCTACCTAAACTAACATACACCATCGAAACAGAACGACAAAACTCCCTCAACTTCTTAGACCTTACACTTAAATGAACAGACAAACAAACACATAAATCCAACCTAAATTAACATACACCATCGAAACAGAACAACAAAACTCTCTTAAGTTCTTAGACCTCACAATAAATGAACAGACAAACAAACACATAAATTCAACCTTAACTAACATACACCATCGTAACAGAACGACAAAACTCTCACAACTTCTTAGACCAAATAATTAAATGAACGGACAAACAAACACATACATTCAACCTAAACTAACATACACCATCGAAACAGAACGACAAAACTCTCTCAACTTCTTAGACCTTACAATTAAATGAACAGACAAACAAACACATAAATTCAACCTAAAGTAACATACCCCATCGAAACAGAACGACAAAACTCTCTCAACTTCTTAGACCTTACAATTAAATGAACAGACAAACAAACACATAAATTCTACCTAAACTAACATACACCATCGAAACAGGACAACAAAACTCTCTCAACTTCTTAGACCTTACAATTAAATGAACAGACAAACAAACAAAATAAATTCAACCTAAGCTAACATAAACCATCGAAACAGAACGACAAAACTCTCTCAACTTCTTAGACCTTACAAATAAATGAACAGACAAACAAACACATAAATTAAACCTAAACTAACATACACCATCGAAACAGAACAACAAAACTCTCTCATCTTCTTAGACCTTAAAATTAAATGAACAGACAAACAAACACATAAATTCAACCTAAACTAACATACACCATCGAAACAGAACGACAAAACTCTCTCAACTTCTTAGACCATACAATTAAATGAACAGACAAACAAACACTTAAGTTCCACCTAAATCAACATACACCATCGAAACAGAACGACAAAACTCTCTCAATTTCTTAGAGCTTACAATTAAATGAACGGACAAACAAACACATAAATTCAACCTAAACTAACATGCACCATCGAAACAGAACAACAAAACTCTATCAACTTATTAGACCTTACAATTACATGAACAGACAAACAAACACATAAATTCAACCTAAACTAACATACACCATCGAAACAAAACGACCAATTTCTCTCAACTTCTTAGACCTTACAGTTAAATGAACAGACAAACAAACACATAAATTCAAAATAAACTAACATACACCATCGAAACAGAACGACAAAACTCTCTCAACTTCTTAGACCTTACAATAAAATAAACAGACAAACAAACACATAAATTCAACCTAAACTAACATACACCATCGAAACAGAACGACAAAACTCTCTCAACATCTTACACATTACTAATAAATGAACAGACAAACAAACACATAAATTCAACCTAAACTAACATACACCATCGAAACAGAACGACAAAACTCTCTCAACTTCTTAGACCTTACAATTAAATGTATGTACAAACAAACACATAAATTCAACCTAAACTAACATACACCATCGAAACAGAACAACAAAAGTCTCTCAACTTCTTACACCTTACAAATAAATGAACAGACAAACAAACACATAAATTCAACCTAAACTAACATACAACATCGAAACAGAACGACAAAACTCTCTCAACTTCTTAGACCTTACAATTAAATGAACAGACAAACAAACACATAAATTCTACCTAAACTAACATACACCATCGAAACAGGACAACAAAACTCTCTCAACTTCTTAGACCTTACAATTAAATGAACAGACAAACAAACAAAATAAATTCAACCTAAACTAACATACACCATCGAAACAGAACGACAAAACTCTCTCAACTTCTTAGACCTTACAAATAAATGAACAGACAAACAAACACATAAATTAAACCTAAACTAACATACACCATCGAAACAGAACAACAAAACTCTCTCATCTTCTTAGACCTTAAAATTAAATGAACAGACAAACAAACACATAAATTCAACCTAAACTAACATACACCATCGAAACAGAACGACAAAACTCTCTCAACTTCTTAGACCATACAATTAAATGAACAGACAAACAAACACTTAAGTTCAACCTAAATCAACATACACCATCGAAACAGAACGACAAAACTCTCTCAATTTCTTAGAGCTTACAATTAAATGTACGGACAAACAAACACATAAATTCAACCTAAACTAACATACACCATCGAAACAGAACAACAAAACTCTATCAACTTATTAGACCTTACAATTACATGAACAGACAAACAAACACATAAATTCAACCTAAACTAACATACACCATCGAAACAAAACGACCAATTTCTCTCAACTTCTTAGACCTTACAGTTAAATGAACAGACAAACAAACACATAAATTCAAAATAAACTAACATACACCATCGAAACAGAACGACAAAACTCTCTCAACTTCTTAGACCTTACAATAAAATAAACAAACAAACAAACACATAAATTCAACCTAAACTAACATACACCATCGAAACAGAACGACAAAACTCTCTCAACATCTTACACATTACTAATAAATGAACAGACAAACAAACACATAAATTCAACCTAAACTAACATACACCATCGAAACAGAACGACAAAACTCTCTCAACTTCTTAGACCTTACAATTAAATGTATGTACAAACAAACACATAAATTCAACCTAAACTAACATACACCATCGAAAATGAACAACAAAACTCTATCAACTTAATAGACCTTACAATTAAATGAACAGACAAACAAACACATAAATTCAACATAAACTAACATACACCATCGAAACAGAACGACAAAACTCTCTCAACTTCTTAGACCTTACAATTAAATGAACGGACAAACAAACACATAAATTCAACCTAAACTAGCATACACCATTGAAGCAGAACAATAAAACTCTCTCAACTTCTTAGACCGTACAATTAAAGGAACAGACAAACAAACACATAAATACAACCTAAACTAACATACACCATCGAAACAGAACGACAAAACTCTCTCAACTTCTTAGACCTTACAAATAAATGAACAGACAAACAAACACATAAATTCAACATAAACTAACATACACCATCGAAACAGAACGACAAAACTTTCTCAACTTCTTAGATCTTACAATTAAATGAACGGACAAACAAACACATAAATTCAACCTAAACTAACATACACCATTGTAGCAGAACAATAAAACTCTCTCAACTTCTTAGACCGTACAATTAAAGGAACAGACAAACAAACACATAAATACAACCTAAACTAACATACACTATCGAAACAGAACAAAAAAAACTCTCTCAACTTCTTAGACCTTACAATTAAATGAACGGACAAACAAACACATAAATTCAACCTAAACTAACATACACCATCGAAACAGAACAACAAAACTCTCTCAACTTCTTTGACCGTACAAATAAAGGAACAGACAAACAAACACATAAATTCAACCTAAACTAACATACACCATCGAAACAGAACGACAAAACTCTCTCAACTTCTTAGACCTTACAATTAAATGAACGGACAAACAAACACATAAATTTAACCTAAACTAACATACACCATCGAAGCAGAACAACAAAACTCTCTCAACTTCATAGACTTTACAATTAAGTGAACGGACAAACAAACACATAAATTCAACCTAAACTAACATACACAATCGAAACAGAACAACAAAACTCTCTCAACTTCTTTGACCGTACAAATAAAGGAACAGACAAACAAACACATAAATTCAACCTAAACTAACATACACCATCGAAACAGAACGACAAAACTCTCTCAACTTCTTAGACCTTACAATTAAATGAACGGACAAACAAACACATAAATTCAACCTAAACTAACATACACCATCGTAACAGAACGACAAAACTCTCTCAACTTCTTAGACCTTACAATTAAATGAACGGACAAACAAACAAATAAATCCAACTTAAACTAACATACACAATTGAAACAGAACAACAAAACTCTCTCAACTTCTTAGACCTTACAATTATATGAACAGACAAACAAACACATAAATTCTACCTAAACTAACATAAACCATCGAAACAGAACAACAAAACTTTCTCAACTTCTTAGACTTTACAATTAAATGAACGGACAAACAAACACATAAATTCAACCTAAACTAACATACACCATCGAAGCAGCACAACAAAACTCCCTCAACTTCGTAGACCTTACAATTAAATGAACGGACAAACAAACACATAAATTTAACCTAAACTAACATACACCATCGAAACAGAACAACAAAACTCTCTCAACTTCTTAGACCGTACGATTAAATGAACAGACAAACAAACACATAAATTCAACCTAAACTAACATACACCATCGAAACAGAACGACAAAACTCTCTCAACGTCTTAGACCTTGCAATTAAATGAACGGACAAACAAACAAATAAATCCAACTTAAACTAACATACACAATTGAAACAGAACAACAAAACTCTCTCAACTTCTTAGACCTTACAATTATATGAACAGACAAACAAACACATAAATTCTACCTAAACTAACATAAACCATCGAAACAGAACAACAAAACTTTCTCAACTTCTTAGACCTTACAATTAAATGAACGGACAAACAAACACATAAATTTAACCTAAACTAACATACACCATCGAAACAGAACAACAAAACTCTCCCAACTTCTTAGACCGTACGATTAAATGAACAGACAAACAAACACATAAATTCAACCTAAACTAACATACAACATCGAAACAGAACGACAAAACTCTCTCAACGTCTTAGACCTTACAATTAAATGAACGGACAAACAAACACATAAATTTAACCTAAACTAACATACACCATCGAAACAGAACAACAAAACTCTCTCAACTTCTTAGACCGTACGATTAAATGAACAGACAAACAAACACATAAATTCAACCTAAACTAACATACACCATCGAAACAGAACGACAAAATTCTCTCAACGTCTTAGACCTTACAATTAAATGAACGGACAAACAAACAAATAAATCCAACTTAAACTAACATACACAATTGAAACAGAACAACAAAACTCTCTCAACTTCTTAGACCTTACAATTATATGAACAGACAAAAAAACACATAAATTCTACCTAAACTAACATAAACCATCGAAACAGAACAACAAAACTTTCTCAACTTCTTTGACCGTACAAATAAAGGAACAGACAAACAAACACATAAATTCAACCTAAACTAACATACACCATCGAAACAGAACGACAAAACTCTCTCAACTTCTTAGACCTTACAATTAAATGAACGGACAAACAAACGCATAAATTCAACCTAAACTAACATACACCATCGAAACAGAACGACAAAACTCTCTCAACTTCTTAGACCTTACAATTAAATGAACGGACAAACAAACAAATAAATCCAACTTAAACTAACATACACAATTGAAACAGAACAACAAAACTCTCTCAACTTCTTAGACCTTACAATTATATGAACAGACAAACAAACACATAAATTCTACCTAAACTAACATAAACCATCGAAAGAGAACAACAAAACTTTCTCAACTTCTTAGACCTTACAATTAAATGAACGGACAAACAAACACATAAATTCAACCTAAACTAACATACACCATCGAAGCAGAACAACAAAACTCCCTCAACTTCTTAGACCTTACAATTAAATGAACGGACAAACAAACACATAAATTTAACCTAAACTAACATACACCATCGAAACAGAACAACAAAACTCTCTCAACTTCTTAGACCGTACGATTAAATGAACAGACAAACAAACACATAAATTCAACCTAAACTAACATACACCATCGAAACAGAATGACAAAACTCTCTCAACGTCTTAGACCTTACAATGAAATGAACAGAAGAACAAACACATAGATTCAAACTAAACTAACATACACCATCGAAACAGAACGACAAAACTCTCTCAACTTCTTAGACCTTACAATTAAATGAACAGACAAACAAACACATAAATTCAACCTAAACTAACATACACCAACGAAGCTGAACAACAAAACTCTCTCAACTTCTTAGACCTTACAATTAAATGTACGTACAAACAAACACATAAATTCAACCTAAACTAACATACACCATCGAAAATGAACAACAAAACTCTATCAACTTCTTAGACCTTACAATTAAATGAACAGACAAACGAACACATAATTTCAAACTAAACTAACATACACCATCGAAACAGAACGACAAAACTCTCTCAACTTCTTAGACCTTACAATAAAATGAACAGACAAACAAACACATAAATTCAACCTAAACAAACATACACTAACGAAGCTGAACAACAAAACTCTCTCAAGTTCTTAGACCTTACATTTATATGAACAGACAAACAAATACATAAATTCTACCTAAACTAACATACACCATCGAAACAGAACAACAAAACTCTCTCATTTTCTTAGACCTTACAATTAAATGAACAGACAAACAAACACATAAATTTAACCTAATCTAACATACACCATCGAAGCAGAACAACAAAACTCTCTCAAATTCTTTGATCGTACAATTAAATGAACAGACAAACAAACACATAAACTCAACCTAAATCAACATACACCATCGAAACAGAACGACAAAACTCTCTCAATTTCTTAGAGCTTACAATTAAATGTACGGACAAACAAACACATAAATTCAACCTAAACTAACATACACCATCGAAACAGAACAACAAAACTCTATCAACTTATTAGACCTTACAATTACATGAACAGACAAACAAACACATAAATTCAACCTAAACTAACATACACCATCGAAACAAAACGACCAATTTCTCTCAACTTCTTAGACCTTACAGTTAAATGAACAGACAAACAAACACATAAATTCAAAATAAACTAACATACACCATCGAAACAGAACGACAAAACTCTCTCAACTTCTTAGACCTTACAATAAAATAAACAGACAAACAAACACATAAATTCTACCTAAACTAACATACACCATCGAAACAGAACGACAAAACTCTCTCAACATCTTACACATTACTAATAAATGAACAGACAAACAAACACATAAATTCAACCTAAACTAACATACACCATCGAAACAGAACGACAAAACTCTCTCAACTTCTTAGACCTTACAATTAAATGTATGTACAAACAAACACATAAATTCAACCTAAACTAACATACACCATCGAAAATGAACAACAAAACTCTATCAACTTAATAGACCTTACAATTAAATGAACAGACAAACGAACACATAAATTCAAACTAAACTAACATACACCATCGAAACAGAACGACAAAACTCTCTCAACTTCTTAGACCTTACAATAAAACGAACAGAAAAACAAACACATAAATTCAACCTAAACAAACATACACCAACGAAGCTGAACAACAAAACTCTCTCAAGTTCTTAGACCGTACAATTAAATGAACAGACAAACAAACACATAAATTCAACATAAACTAACATACACCATCGAAACAGAACGACAAAACTCTCTCAACTTCTTAGACCTTACAATTAAATGAACGGACAAACAAACACATAAATTCAACCTAAACTAGCATACACCATTGAAGCAGAACAATAAAACTCTCTCAACTTCTTAGACCGTACAATTAAAGGAACAGACAAACAAACACATAAATACAACCTAAACTAACATACACCATCGAAACAGAACGACAAAACTCTCTCAACTTCTTAGACCTTACAAATAAATGAACAGACAAACAAACACATAAATTCAACATAAACTAACATACACCATCGAAACAGAACGACAAAACTTTCTCAACTTCTTAGATCTTACAATTAAATGAACGGACAAACAAACACATAAATTCAACCTAAACTAACATACACCATTGAAGCAGAACAATCAAACTCTCTCAACTTCTTAGACCGTACAATTAAAGGAACAGACAAACAAACACATAAATACAACCTAAACTAACATACACTATCGAAACAGAACAAAAAAAACTCTCTCAACTTCTTAGACCTTACAATTAAATGAACGGACAAACAAACACATAAATTCAACCTAAACTAACATACACCATCGAAACAGAACAACAAAACTCTCTCAACTTGTTAGACCTTACAATTAAATGAACGAACAAACAAACACATAAATTCAACCTAAACTAACATACACCATCGAAGCAGAACAACAAAACTCTCTCAACTTCTTTGACCGTACAAATAAAGGAACAGACAAACAAACACATAAATTCAACCTAAACTAACATACACCATCGAAACAGAACGACAAAACTCTCTCAACTTCTTAGACCTTACAATTAAATGAACGGACAAACAAACACATAAATTTAACCTAAACTAACATACACCATCGAAGCAGAACAACAAAACTCTCTCAACTTCATAGACTTTACAATTAAGTGAACGGACAAACAAACACATAAATTCAACCTAAACTAACATACACAATCGAAACAGAACAACAAAACTCTCTCAACTTCTTTGACCGTACAAATAAAGGAACAGACAAACAAACACATAAATTCAACCTAAACTAACATACACCATCGAAACAGAACGACAAAACTCTCTCAACTTCTTAGACCTTACAATTAAATGAACGGACAAACAAACACATAAATTCAACCTAAACTAACATACACCATCGTAACAGAACGACAAAACTCTCTCAACTTCTTAGACCTTACAATTAAATGAACGGACAAACAAACAAATAAATCCAACTTAAACTAACATACACAATTGAAACAGAACAACAAAACTCTCTCAACTTCTTAGACCTTACAATTATATGAACAGACAAACAAACACATAAATTCTACCTAAACTAACATAAACCATCGAAACAGAACAACAAAACTTTCTCAACTTCTTAGACCTTACAATTAAATGAACGGACAAACAAACACATAAATTCAACCTAAACTAACATACACCATCGAAGCAGCACAACAAAACTCCCTCAACTTCGTAGACCTTACAATTAAATGAACGGACAAACAAACACATAAATTTAACCTAAACTAACATACACCATCGAAACAGAACAACAAAACTCTCTCAACTTCTTAGACCGTACGATTAAATGAACAGACAAACAAACACATAAATTCAACCTAAACTAACATACACCATCGAAACAGAACGACAAAACTCTCTCAACGTCTTAGACCTTGCAATTAAATGAACGGACAAACAAACAAATAAATCCAACTTAAACTAACATACACAATTGAAACAGAACAACAAAACTCTCTCAACTTCTTAGACCTTACAATTATATGAACAGACAAACAAACACATAAATTCTACCTAAACTAACATAAACCATCGAAACAGAACAACAAAACTTTCTCAACTTCTTAGACCTTACAATTAAATGAACGGACAAACAAACACATAAATTTAACCTAAACTAACATACACCATCGAAACAGAACAACAAAACTCTCTCAACTTCTTAGACCGTACGATTAAATGAACAGACAAACAAACACATAAATTCAACCTAAACTAACATACACCATCGAAACAGAACGACAAAACTCTCTCAACGTCTTAGACCTTACAATTAAATGAACGGACAAACAAACACATAAATTTAACCTAAACTAACATACACCATCGAAACAGAACAACAAAACTCTCTCAACTTCTTAGACCGTACGATTAAATGAACAGACAAACAAACACATAAATTCAACCTAAACTAACATACACCATCGAAACAGAACGACAAAATTCTCTCAACGTCTTAGACCTTACAATTAAATGAACGGACAAACAAACAAATAAATCCAACTTAAACTAACATACACAATTGAAACAGAACAACAAAACTCTCTCAACTTCTTAGACCTTACAATTATATGAACAGACAAAAAAACACATAAATTCTACCTAAACTAACATAAACCATCGAAACAGAACAACAAAACTTTCTCAACTTCTTTGACCGTACAAATAAAGGAACAGACAAACAAACACATAAATTCAACCTAAACTAACATACACCATCGAAACAGAACGACAAAACTCTCTCAACTTCTTAGACCTTACAATTAAATGAACGGACAAACAAACACATAAATTCAACCTAAACTAACATACACCATCGAAACAGAACGACAAAACTCTCTCAACTTCTTAGACCTTACAATTAAATGAACGGACAAACAAACAAATAAATCCAACTTAAACTAACATACATAATTGAAACAGAACAACAAAACTCTCTCAACTTCTTAGACCTTACAATTATATGAACAGACAAACAAACACATAAATTCTACCTAAACTAACATAAACCATCGAAAGAGAACAACAAAACTTTCTCAACTTCTTAGACCTTACAATTAAATGAACGGACAAACAAACACATAAATTCAACCTAAACTAACATACACCATCGAAGCAGAACAACAAAACTCCCTCAACTTCTTAGACCTTACAATTAAATGAACGGACAAACAAACACATAAATTTAACCTAAACTAACATACACCATCGAAACAGAACAACAAAACTCTCTCAACTTCTTAGACCGTACGATTAAATGAACAGACAAACAAACACATAAATTCAACCTAAACTAACATACACCATCGAAACAGAATGACAAAACTCTCTCAACGTCTTAGACCTTACAATGAAATGAACAGAAGAACAAACACATAGATTCAACCTAAACTAACATACACCATCGAAACAGAACGACAAAACTCTCTCAACTTCGTAGACCTTACAATTAAATGAACAGACAAACAAACACATAAATTCAACCTAAACTAACATACACCAACGAAGCTGAACAACAAAACTCTCTCAACTTCTTAGACCTTACAATTAAATGTACGTACAAACAAACACATAAATTCAACCTAAACTAACATACACCATCGAAAATGAACAACAAAACTCTATCAACTTCTTAGACCTTACAATTAAATGAACAGACAAACGAACACATAATTTCAAACTAAACTAACATACACCATCGAAACAGAACGACAAAACTCTCTCAACTTCTTAGACCTTACAATAAAATGAACAGACAAACAAACACATAAATTCAACCTAAACAAACATACACTAACGAAGCTGAACAACAAAACTCTCTCAAGTTCTTAGACCTTACATTTATATGAACAGACAAACAAATACATAAATTCAACCTAAACTAACATACACCATCGAAACAGAACAACAAAACTCTCTCATTTTCTTAGACCTTACAATTAAATGAACGGACAAACAAACACATAAATTTAACCTAAACTAACATACACCATCGAAGCAGAACAACAAAACTCTCTCAACTTCTTAGACTTTACAATTAAATGAACGGACAAACAAACACATAAATTCAACCTAAACTAACATACACCATCGAAACAGAACAACAAAACTCTCTCAACTTCTTAGACCTTACAATTAAATGAACGGACAAACAAACACATAAATTTAACCTAATCTAACATACACCATCGAAGCAGAACAACAAAACTCTCTCAACTTCTTTGATCGTACAATTAAATGAACAGACAAACAAACACATAAACTCAACCTAAACTAACATACACCATCGAAACAGAACGACAAAACTCTCTCAACTTCTTAGACCTTACAAATAAATGAACAGACAATCAAACACATAAATTCAACCTAAACTAACATACACCATCGAAACAGAACAACAAAACTCTCTCAACTACTTAGACCTTACAATTATATCAACAGACAAACAAGTACATAAATTCTACCTAAACTAACATACACCATCGAAACAGAACAACAAAACTCTCTCAACTTCTTAGACCTTACAATTAAATGAACGGAAAAAACAAACACATAAATTTAACCTAAACTAACATACACCATCGAAACAGAACGACAAAACTCTCTCAACTTCCTAGACCTTACAATTATATGAACAGACAAACAAATACATAATTTCTACCTAAACTAACATACACCATCGAAACAGAACAACAAAACTCTCTCAACTTCTTAGACCTTACAATTAAATGAACGGACAAACAAACACATAAATTTAACCTAAACTAACATACACCATCGAAGCAGAACAACAAAACTCTCTCAACTTCTTAGACTTTACAATAAATGAACGGACAAACAAACACATAAATTCAACCTAAACTAACATACACCATCGAAACAGAACAACAAAACTTTCTCAACTTCTTAGACCTTACAATTAAATGAACAGACAAACAAACACATAAATTCAACCTAAACTAACATACACCATCGAAGCAGAACAACAAAACTCTCTCAACTTCTTTGACCGTAAATTAAAGGAACAGACAAACAAACACATAAATTCAACCTAAACTAACATACACCATCGAAACAGAACGACAAAACTCTCTCAACTCCTTAGACCTTACAATTAAATGAACGGACAAACAAACACATAAATTCAACCTAAACTAACATACACCATCGAAACAGAACGACAAAACTCTCTCAACTTCTTAGACCTTACAATTAAATGAACGGACAAACAAACAAATAAATTCAACTTAAACTAACATACACCATCGAAACAGAACGACAAAACTCTCTCAACTTCTTAGACCTTACAATTAAATGAACGGACAAACAAACACATAAATTCAACCTAAACTAACATACACCATCGAAACAGAACGACAAAATTCTCTCAACTTCTTAGACCTTACAATTATATGAACAGACAAACAAACACATAAATTCTACCTAAACTAACATAAACCATCGAAACAGAACAACAAAACTTTCTCAACTTCTTAGACCTTTACAATTAAATGAACGGACAAACAAACACATAAATTTAACCTAAACTAACATACACCATCGAAGCAGAACAACAAAACTCTCTCAACTTCTTAGACCTTACAATTAAATGAACGGACAAACAAACACATAAATTTAACATAAACTAACATACACCATCCAAACAGAACAACAAAACTCTCTCAACTTCTTAGACCGTACAATTAAATGAGCAGACAAACAAACACATAAATTCAACCTAAACTAACATACACCATCGAAACAGAACAACAAAACTCTCTCAACGTCTTAGACCTTACAATTAAATGAACAGAAGAACAAACACATAGATTCAACCTAAACTAACATACACCATCGAAACAGAACGACAAAACTCTCTCAACTTCTTAGACCTTACAATTAAATGAACAGACAAACAAACACATAAATTCAACCTAAACTAACTTACACCATCGAAGCAGAACAACAAAACTCTCTCAACTTCGTAGACCTTACCATTAAATGAACGGACAAACAAACACATAAATTTAACCTAAACTAACATACACCATCGAAACAGAACAACAAAACTTTCTCAACTTCTTAGACCGTACAATTAAATGAACGGACAAACAAACACATACATTCAACCTAAACTAACATACACCATCGAAACAGAACGTCAAAACTCTCTCAACTTCTTAGACCTTACAATTATATGAACAGACAAACAAATACATAAATTCTACCTAAACTAACATACACCATCGAAACAGAATAACAAAACTCTCTCAACTTCTTAGACCTTACAATTAAATGAACGGACAAACAAACACATAAATTTAAACTAAACTAGCATACACCATCGAAGCAGAACAACAAAACTCTCTCAACTTCTTAGACCTTACAATTAAATGAACGGACAAACAAACACATAAATTCAACCTAAACTAACATACACCATCGAAACAGAACGACAAACTCTTTCAACTTCTTAGACCTTACAATTAAATGAACGGACAAACAACACATAAATTCAACCTAAACTAACATACACCATCGAAGCAGAACAACAAAACTCTCTCAACTTCTTAGACCGTACAATTAAAGGAACAGACAAACAAACACATAAATACAACCTAAACTAACATACACCATCGAAACAGAACGACAAAACTCTCTCAGCTTCTTAGACCTTACAAATAAATGAACAGACAAACAAACACATAAATTCAACCTAAACTAACATACACCATCGAAACAGAACAGCAAAACTCTCTCAACTTCTTAGACCTTACAATTATATGAACAGACAAACAAATACATAAATTCTACCTAAACTAACATACACCATCGAAACAGAACAACAAAACGCTCTCAACTTCTTAGACCTTACAATTAAATGAACTTACAAACAAACACATAAATTTAACCTAAACTAACATACACCATCGAAGCAGAACAACAAAACTCTCTCAACTTCTTAGACCTTACAATGAAATGAACGGACAAACAAACACATAAATTCAACCTAAACTAACATACACCATCGAAACAGAACAACAAAACTCTCTCAACTTCTTAGACCTTACAATTAAATGAACGGACAAACAAACACATAAATTTAACCTAAACTAACATACACCATCGAAACAGAACGACAAAACTCTCTCAACTTCTTAGACCTTACAATTAAATGAACGGACAAACAAACAAATAAATAAATCCAACCTAAACTAACATACACCATTGAAGCAGAACAATAAAACTCTCTCAACTTCTTAGACCGTACAATTAAAGGAACAGACAAACAAACACATAAATACAACCTAAACTAACATACACCATCGAAACAGAACAAAAAAAACTCTCTCAACTTCTTAGACCTTACAATTAAATGAACGGACAAACAAACACATAAATTCAACCTAAACTAACATACACCATCGAAACAGAACAACAAAACTCTCTCAACTTCTTAGACCTTACAATTAAATGAACGAACAAACAAACACATAAATTCAACCTAAACTAACATACACCATCGAAGCAGAACAACAAAACTCTCTCAACTTCTTTGACCGTACAAATAAAGGAACAGACAAACAAACACATAAATTCAACCTAAACTAACATACACCATCGAAACAGAACGACAAAACTCTCTCAACTTCTTAGACCTTACAATTAAATGAACGGACAAACAAACACATAAATTTAACCTAAACTAACATACACCATCGAAGCTGAACAACAAAACTCTCTCAACTTCATAGACTTTACAATTAAGTGAACGGACAAACAAACACATAAATTCAACCTAAACTAACATACACAATCGAAACAGAACAACAAAACTCTCTCAACTTCTTTGACCGTACAAATAAAGGAACAGACAAACAAACACATAAATTCAACCTAAACTAACATACACCATCGAAACAGAACGACAAAACTCTCTCAACTTCTTAGACCTTACAATTAAATGAACGGACAAACAAACACATAAATTCAACCTAAACTAACATACACCAACGTAACAGAACGACAAAACTCTCTCAACTTCTTAGACCTTACAATTAAATGAACGGACAAACAAACAAATAAATCCAACTTAAACTAACATACACAATTGAAACAGAACAACAAAACTCTCTCAACTTCTTAGACCTTAGAATTATATGAACAGACAAACAAACACATAAATTCTACCTAAACTAACATAAACCATCGAAACAGAACAACAAAACTTTCTCAACTTCTTAGACCTTACAATTAAATGAACGGACAAACAGACACATAAATTCAACCTAAACTAACATACACCATCGAAGCAGAACAACAAAACTCCCTCAACTTCTTAGACCTTACAATTAAATGAACGGACAAACAAACACATAAATTTAACCTAAACTAACATACACCATCGAAACAGAACAACAAAACTCTCTCAACTTCTTAGACCGTACGATTAAATGAACAGACAAACAAACACATAAATTCAACCTAAACTAACATACTCCATCGAAACAGAACGACAAAACTCTCTCAACGTCTTAGACCTTACAATTAAATGAACGGACAAACAAACAAATAAATCCAACTTAAACTAACATACACAATTGAAACAGAACAACAAAACTCTCTCAACTTCTTAGACCTTACAATTATATGAACAGACAAAAAAACACATAAATTCTACCTAAACTATCATAAACCATCGAAACAGAACAACAAAACTTTCTCAACTTCTTAGACCTTACAATTAAATGAACGGACAAACAAACACATAAATTTAACCTAAACTAACATACACCATCGAAACAGAACGCCAAAACTCTCTCAACTTCTTAGACCTTACAATTAAATGAACGGACAAACAAACACATAAATTTAACCTAAAATAACATACACCATCGAAGCAGAACAACAAAACTCTCTCAACTTCATAGACTTTACAATTAAATGAACGGACAAACAAACACATAAATTCAACCTAAACTAACATACACAATTGAAACAGAACAACAAAACTCCCTCAACTTCTTAGACCTTACAATTATATGAACAGACAAAAAAACACATAAATTCTACCTAAACTAACATAAACCATCGAAACAGAACAACAAATCTTTCTCAACTTCTTAGACCTTACAATTAAATGAACGGACAAACAAACACATAAATTTAACCTAAACTAACATACACCATCGAAACAGAACGCCAAAACTCTCTCAACTTCTTAGACCTTACAATTAAATGAAAGGACAAACAAACACATAAATTTAACCTAAAATAACATACACCATCGAAACAGAACAACAAAACGCTCTCAACTTCTTAGACCTTACAATTAAATGAACTTACAAACAAACACATAAATTTAACCTAAACTAACATACACCATCGAAGCAGAACAACAAAACTCTCTCAACTTCTTAGACCTTACAATGAAATGAACGGACAAACAAACACATAAATTCAACCTAAACTAACATACACCATCGAAACAGAACAACAAAACTCTCTCAACTTCTTAGACCTTACAATTAAATGAACGGACAAACAAACACATAAATTTAACCTAAACTAACATACACCATCGAAACAGAACGACAAAACTCTCTCAACTTCTTAGACCTTACAATTAAATGAACGGACAAACAAACAAATAAACAAATCCAACCTAAACTAACATACACCATTGAAGCAGAACAATAAAACTCTCTCAACTTCTTAGACCGTACAATTAAAGGAACAGACAAACAAACACATAAATACAACCTAAACTAACATACACCATCGAAACAGAACAAAAAAAACTCTCTCAACTTCTTAGACCTTACAATTAAATGAACGGACAAACAAACACATAAATTCAACCTAAACTAACATACACCATCGAAACAGAACAACAAAACTCTCTCAACTTCTTAGACCTTACAATTAAATGAACGAACAAACAAACACATAAATTCAACCTAAACTAACATACACCATCGAAGCAGAACAACAAAACTCTCTCAACTTCTTTGACCGTACAAATAAAGGAACAGACAAACAAACACATAAATTCAACCTAAACTAACATACACCATCGAAACAGAACGACAAAACTCTCTCAACTTCTTAGACCTTACAATTAAATGAACGGACAAACAAACACATAAATTTAACCTAAACTAACATACACCATCGAAGCAGAACAACAAAACTCTCTCAACTTCATAGACTTTACAATTAAGTGAACGGACAAACAAACACATAAATTCAACCTAAACTAACATACACAATCGAAACAGAACGACAAAACTCTCTCAACTTCTTAGACCTTACAATTAAATGAACGGACAAACAAACACATAAATTCAACCTAAACTAACATACACCAACGTAACAGAACGACAAAACTCTCTCAACTTCTTAGACCTTACAATTAAATGAACGGACAAACAAACAAATAAATCCAACTTAAACTAACATACACAATTGAAACAGAACAACAAAACTCTCTCAACTTCTTAGACCTTAGAATTATATGAACAGACAAACAAACACATAAATTCTACCTAAACTAACATAAACCATCGAAACAGAACAACAAAACTTTCTCAACTTCTTAGACCTTACAATTAAATGAACGGACAAACAGACACATAAATTCAACCTAAACTAACATACACGATCGAAGCAGAACAACAAAACTCCCTCAACTTCTTAGACCTTACAATTAAATGAACGGACAAACAAACACATAAATTTAACCTAAACTAACATACACCATCGAAACAGAACAACAAAACTCTCTCAACTTCTTAGACCGTACGATTAAATGAACAGACTAACAAACACATAAATTCAACCTAAACTAACATACACCATCGAAACAGAACGACAAAACTCTCTCAACGTCTTAGACCTTACAATTAAATGAACGGACAAACAAACAAATAAATCCAACTTAAACTAACATACACAATTGAAACAGAACAACAAAACTCTCTCAACTTCTTAGACCTTACAATTATATGAACAGACAAAAAAACACATAAATTCTACCTAAACTAACATAAACCATCGAAACAGAACAACAAAACTTTCTCAACTTCTTAGACCTTACAATTAAATGAACGGACAAACAAACACATAAATTCAACCTAAACTAACATACACCATCGAAACAGAACGCCAAAACTCTCTCAACTTCTTAGACCTTACAATTAAATGAACGGACAAACAAACACATAAATTTAACCTAAAATAACATACACCATCGAAGCAGAACAACAAAACTCTCTCAACTTCATAGACTTTACAATTAAATGAACGGACAAACAAACACATAAATTCAACCTAAACTAACATACACAATTGAAACAGAACAACAAAACTCTCTCAACTTCTTAGACCTTACAATTATATGAACAGACAAAAAAACACATAAATTCTACCTAAACTAACATAAACCATCGAAACAGAACAACAAAACTTTCTCAACTTCTTAGACCTTACAATTAAATGAACGGACAAACAAACACATAAATTTAACCTAAACTAACATACACCATCGAAACAGAACAACAAAACTCTCTCAACTTCTTAGACCGTACGATTAAATGAACAGACAAACAAACACATAAATTCAACCTAAACTAACATACACCATCGAAACAGAACGACAAAACTCTCTCAACGTCTTAGACCTTACAATTAAATGAACAGAAGAACAAACACATAGATTCAACCTAAACTAACATACACCATCGAAACAGAAAGACAAAACTCTCTCAACTTCTTAGACCTTACAATTAAATGAACAGACAAACAAACACATAAATTCAACCTAAACTAACATACACCAACGAAGCTGAACAACAAAACTCTCTCAACTTCTTAGACCTTACAATTAAATGTACGTACAAACAAACACATAAATTCAACCTAAACTAACATACACCATCGAAAATGATCAACAAAACTCTATCAACTTCTTAGACCTTACAATTAAATGAACAGACAAACGAACACATAATTTCAAACTAAACTAACATACACCATCGAAACAGAACGACAAAACTCTCTCAACTTCTTAGACCTTACAATAAAATGAACAGACAAACAAACACATAAATTCAACCTAAACAAACATACACTAACGAAGCTGAACAACAAAACTCTCTCAAGTTCTTACACCTTACATTTATATGAACAGACAAACAAATACATAAATTCTACCTAAACTAACATACACCATCGAAACAGAACAACAAAACTCTCTCATTTTCTTAGACCTTAAAATTAAATGAACGGACAAACAAACACATAAATTTAACCTAAACTAACATACACCATCGAAGCAGAACAACAAAACTCTCTCAACTTCTTAGACTTTACAATTAAATGAACGGACAAACAAACACATAAATTCAACCTAAACTAACATACACCATCGAAACAGAACAACAAAACTCTCTCAACTTCTTAGACCTTACAATTAAATGAACGGACAAACAAACACATAAATTTAACCTAATCTAACATACACCATCGAAGCAGAACAACAAAACTCTCTCAACTTCTTTGATCGTACAATTAAATGAACAGACAAACAAACACATAAACTCAACCTAAACTAACATACACCATCGAAACTGAACGACAAAACTCTCTCAACTTCTTAGACCTTACAAATAAATGAACAGACAAACAAACACATAAATTCAACCTAAACTAACATACACCATCGAAACAGAACAACAAAACTCTCTCAACTACTTAGACCTTACAATTATATGAACAGACAAACAAGTACATAAATTCTACCTAAACTAACATACACCATCGAAACAGAACAACAAAACTCTCTCAACTTCTTAGACCTTACAATTAAATGAACGGACAAACAAACACATAAATTTAACCTAAACTAACATACACCATCGAAACAGAACGACAAAACTCTCTCAACTTCTTAGACCTTACAATTATATGAACAGACAAACAAATACATAAATTCTACCTAAACTAACATACACCATCGAAACAGAACAACAAAACTCTCTCAACTTCTTAGACCTTACAATTAAATGAACGGACAAAAAAACACATAAATTTAACCTAAACTAACATACACCATCGAAGCAGAACAACAAAACTCTCTCAACTTCTTAGACTTTACAATAAATGAACGGACAAACAAACACATAAATTCAACCTAAACTAACATACACCATCAAAACAGAACAACAAAACTCTCTCAACTTCTTAGACCTTACAATTAAATGAACAGACAAACAAACACATAAATTCAACCTAAACTAACATACACCATCGAAGCAGAACAACAAAACTCTCTCAACTTCTTTGACCGTAAATTAAAGGAACAGACAAACAAACACATAAATTCAACCTAAACTAACATACACCATCGAAACAGAACGACAAAACTCTCTCAACTTCTTAGACCTTACAATTAAATGAACGGACAAACAAACACATAAATTCAACCTAAACTAACATACACCATCGAAACAGAACGACAAAACTCTCTCAACTTCTTAGACCTTACAATTAAATGAACGGACAAACAAACAAATAAATTCAACTTAAACTAACATACACCATCGAAACAGAACGACAAAACTCTCTCAACTTCTTAGACCTTACAATTAAATGAACAGACAAACAAACACATAAATTCAACCTAAACTAACATACACCATCGAAACAGAACGACAAAACTCTCTCAACTTCTTGGACCTTACAAATAAATGAACAGACAAACAAACACATAAATTCAACCTAAACTAACATACACCATCGAAACAGAACAACAAAACTCTCTCAACTCCTTAGACTTTACAATTATATGAACAGACAAACAAACACATAAATTCTACCTAAACTAACATAAACCATCGAAACAGAACAACAAAACTTTCTCAACTTCTTAGACCTTACAATTAAATGAACGGACAAACAAACACATAAATTTAACCTAAACTAACATAAACCATCGAAGCAGAACAACAAAACTCTCTCAACTTCTTAGACCTTACAATTAAATGAACAGACAAACAAACACATAAATTCAACCTAAACTAACATACACCATCGAAACAGAACGACAAAACTCTCTCAACTTCTTAGACCGTACAATTAAATGAACGGACAAACAAACACATAAATTCAACCTAAACTAACATACACCATCGAAACAGAACGTCAAAACTCTCTCAACTTCTTAGACCTTACAATTATATGAACAGACAAACAAATACATAAATTCTACCTAAACTAACATACACCATCGAAACAGAATAACAAAACTCTCTCAACTTCTTAGACCTTACAATTAATTGAACGGACAAACAAACACATAAATTTAAACTAAACTAGCATACACCATCGAAGCAGAACAACAAAACTCTCTCAACTTCTTAGACCTTACAATTAAATGAACGGACAAACAAACACATAAATTCAACCTAAACTAACATACACCATCGAAACAGAACGACAAACTCTTTCAACTTCTTAGACCTTACAATTAAATGAACGGACAAACAACACATAAATTCAACCTAAACTAACATACACCATCGAAGCAGAACAACAAAACTCTCTCAACTTCTTAGACCGTACAAATAAATGAACAGACAAACAAACTCATTAATTCAACCTAAACTAACATACACCATCGAAACAGAACAGCAAAACTCTCTCAACTTCTTAGACCTTACAATTATATGAACAGACAAACAAATACATAAATTCTACCTAAACTAACATACACCATCGAAACAGAACAACAAAACTCTCTCAACTTCTTAGACCTTACAATTAAATGAACTTACAAACAAACACATAAATTTAACCTAAACTAAAATACACCATCGAAGCAGAACAACAAAACTCTCTCAACTTCTTAGACCTTACAATGAAATGAACGGACAAACAAACACATAAATTCAACCTAAACTAACATACACCATCGAAGCAGACCAACAAAACTCTATCAACTTCATTGACCATACAAATAAAGGAACAGACAAACAAACACATAAATTCAACCTAAACTAACATACACCATCGAAACAGAACGACAAAACTCTCTCAACTTCTTAGACCTTACAATTAAATGAACAGACAAACAAACACATAAATTCAACCTAAACTAACATACACCATCGAAACAGAACGACAAAACTCCCTCAACTTCTTGGACCTTACAAATAAATGAACAGACAAACAAACACATAAATTCAACCTAAACTAACATACACCATCGAAACAGAACAACAAAACTCTCTCAACTCCTTAGACTTTACAATTATATGAACAGACAAACAAACACATAAATTCTACCTAAACTAACATAAACCATCGAAACAGAACAACAAAACTTTCTCAACTTCTTAGACCTTACAATTAAATGAACGGACAAACAAACACATAAATTTAACCTAAACTAACATACACCATCGAAGCAGAACAACAAAACTCTCTCAACTTCTTAGACCTTACAATTAAATGAACGGACAAACAAACACATAAATTTAACCTAAACTAACATACACCATCCAAACAGAACAACAAAACTCTCTCAACTTCTTAGACCGTACAATTAAATGAACAGACAAACAAACACATAAATTCAACCTAAATTAACATACACCATCGAAACAGAACGACAAAACTCTCTCAACGTCTTAGACCTTACAATTAAATGAACAGAAGAACAAACACATAGATTCAACCTAAACTAACATACACCATCGAAACAGAACGACAAAACTCTCTCAACTTCTTAGACCTTACAATTAAATGAACAGACAAACAAACACATATATTCAACCTAAACTAACATACACCATCGAAACAGAACGACAAAACTCTCTCAACTTCTTAGACCGTACAATTAAATGAACGGACAAACAACCACATAAATTCAACCTAAACTAACATACACCATCGAAACAGAACGTCAAAACTCTCTCAACTTCTTTGACCGTAAATTAAAGGAACAGACAAACAAACACATAAATTCAACCTAAACTAACATACACCATCGAAACAGAACGACAAAACTCTCTCAACTTCTTAGACCTTACAATTAAATGAACGGACAAACAAACACATAAATTCAACCTAAACTAACATACACCATCGAAACAGAACGACAAAACTCTCTCAACTTCTTAGACCTTACAATTAAATGAACGGACAAACAAACAAATAAATTCAACTTAAACTAACATACACCATCGAAACAGAACGACAAAACTCTCTCAACTTCTTAGACCGTACAATTAAAGGAACAGACAAACAAACACATAAATACAACCTAAACTAACATACACCATCGAAAAAGAACGACAAAACTCTCTCAACTTCTTAGACCTTACAAATAAATGAACAGACAAACAAACTCATTAATTCAACCTAAACTAACATACACCATCGAAACAGAACAGCAAAACTCTCTCAACTTCTTAGACCTTACAATTATATGAACAGACAAACAAATACATAAATTCTACCTAAACTAACATACACCATCGAAACAGAACAACAAAACTCTCTCAACTTCTTAGACCTTACAATTAAATGAACTTACAAACAAACACATAAATTTAACCTAAACTAAAATACACCATCGAAGCAGAACAACAAAACTCTCTCAACTTCTTAGACCTTACAATGAAATGAACGGACAAACAAACACATAAATTCAACCTAAACTAACATACACCATCGAAACAGAACGACAAAACTCTCTCAACTTCTTAGACCTTACAATTAAATGAACGGACAAACAAACAAATAAATCCACCTTAAACCAACATACACCATCGAAACAGAACGACAAAACTCTCTCAACTTCTTAGACCTTACAATTAAATGAACAGACAAACAAACACATAAATTCAACCTAAACTAACATACACCATCGAAACAGAACGACAAAACTCTCTCAACTTCTTGGACCTTACAAATAAATGAACGGACAAACAAACACATAAATTCAACCTAAACTAACATTCACCATCGAAACAGAACAACAAAACTCTCTCAACTTCTGAAACCTTACAATTATATGAACAGACAAACAAACACATAAATTCTACCTAAACTAACATAAACCATCGAAACAGAACAACAAAACTTTCTCAACTTCTTAGACCTTATAATTAAATGAACGGACAAACAAACACATAAATTTAACCTAAACTAACATACACCATCGAAGCAGAACAACGAAACTCTCTCAACTTCTTAGACCTTACAATTAAATGAACGGACAAACAAACACATAAATTTAACCTAAACTAACATACACCATCGAAACAGAACAACAAACTCTCTCAACTTCTTAGACCGTACAATTAAATGAACAGACAAACAAACACATAAATTCAACCTAAACTAACATACACCATCGAAACAGAACGACAAAACCCTCTCAACTTCTTAGACCTTACAATTAAATGAACAGACAAACAAACACATAAATTCAACCTAAACTAACATACACCATCGAAACAGAACGACAAAACTCTCTCAACTTCTTAGACCTTACAAATAAATGAACAGACAAACAAACACATTAATTCAACCTAAACTAACATACACCATCGAAACAGAACAGCAAAACTCTCTCAACTTCTTAGACCTTACAATTATATGAACAGACAAACAAATACATAAATTCTACCTAAACTAACATACACCATCGAAACAGAACAACAAAACTCTCTCAACTTCTTAGACCTTACAATTAAATGAACTTACAAACAAACACATAAATTTAACCTAAACTAACATACACCATCGAAGCAGAACAACAAAACTCTCTCAACTTCTTAGACCTTACAATTAAATGAACGTACAAACAAACACATAAATTCAACCTAAACTAACATACACCATCGAAGCAGACCAACAAAACTCTATCAACTTCATTGACCATACAATTAAAGGAACAGACAAACAAACACATAAATTCAACCTAAACTAACATACACCATCGAAACAGAACGACAAAACTCTCTCAACTTCTTAGACCTTACAATTAAATGAACGGACAAACAAACACATAAATTCAACCTAAACTAACATACACCATCGAAAAAGAACGACAAAACTCTCTCAACTTCTTAGACCTTACAATTAAATGAACGGACAAACAAACAAATAAATCCAACTTAAACTAACATACACCATCGAAACAGAACGACAAAACTCTCTCAACTTCTTAGACCTTACAATTAAATGAACAGACAAACAAACACATAAATTCAACCTAAACTAACATACACCATCGAAACAGAACGACAAAACTCTCTCAACTTCTTGGACCTTACAAATAAATGAACAGACAAACAAACACATAAATTCAACCTAAACTAACATACACCATCGAAACAGAACAACAAAACTCTCTCAACTTCTGAAACCTTACAATTATATGAACAGACAAACAAACACATAAATTCTACCTAAACTAACATAAACCATCGAAACAGAACAACAAAACTTTCTCAACTTCTTAGACCTTACAATTAAATGAACGGACAAACAAACACATAAATTTAACCTAAACTAACATACACCATCGAAGCAGAACAACAAAACTCTCTCAACTTCTTAGACCGTACAAATTAATGAACAGACAAACAAACACATAAATTCAACCTAAACTAACATACACCATCAAAACAGAACGACCAATTTCTCTCAACTTCTTGGACCTTAAAAATAAATGAACAGACAAACAAACACATAAATTCAACCTAAGCTAACATACACCATCGAAACAGAACAACAAAACTCTCTCAACTTCTTAGACCTTACAATTATATGTGCAGACAAACAAATACATAAATTCTACCTAAACTAACATACACCATCGAAACAGAACAACAAAACTCTCTCAACTTCTTAGACCTTACAATTAAATGAACGGACAAACAAACACATAAATTTAACCTAAACTAACATACACCATCGAAGCAGAACAACAAAACTCTCTCAACTTCTTAGACCTTACAATTAATTGAACGGACAAACAAACACATAAATTCAACCTAAACTAACATACACCATCGAAGCAGAACAACAAAACTCTCTCAACTTCTTTGACCATACAATTAAAGGAACAGACAAACAAACACATAAGTTCAACCTAAACTAACATACACCATCGAAACAGAACGACAAAACTCTCTCAACTTCTTAGACCTTACAATTAAATGAACGGACAAACAAACACATAAATTCAACCTAAACTAACATACACCATCGAAACAGAACGACAAAACTCTCTCAACTTCTTAGACATTACAATTAAATGAACGGACAAACAAACAAATAAATCCAACTTAAACTAACATACACCATCGAAACAGAACGACAAAACTCTCTTAACTTCTTAGACCTTACAATTAAATGAACAGACAAACAAACACATAAATTCAAAAAAAAACTAACATACACCATCGAAACAGAACGACAAAACTCTCTCAACTTTTTGGACCTTACAAATAAATGAACAGACAAACAAACACATAAATTCAACCTAAACTAACATACACCATCGAAACAGAACAACAAAACTCTCTCAACTTCTTAGACCTTACAATTATATGAACAGACAAACAAACACATAAATTCTACCTAAACTAACACAAACCATCGAAACAGAACAACAAAACTTTCTCAACTTCTTAGACCTTACAATTAAATGAACGGACAAACAAACACATAAATTTAACCTAAACTAACATACACCATCGAAGCAGAACAACAAAACTCTCTCAACTTCTTAGACCTTACAATTAAATGAACGGACAAACAAACACATAAATTTAACCTAAACTAACATACACCATCGAAACAGAACAACAAAACTCTCTCAACTTCTTAGACCGTACAATTAAATGAACAGACAAACAAACACATAAATTCAACCTAAACTAACATACACCATCGAAACAGAACGACAAAACTCTCTCAACGTCTTAGACCTTACAATTAAATGAACAAAAGAACAAACACATAGTTTCAACTTAAACTAACATACACCATCGAAACAGAACGACAAAACTCTCTTAACTTCTTAGACCTTACAATTAAATGAACAGACAAACAAACACATAAATTCAAAAAAAAACTAACATACACCATCGAAACAGAACGACAAAACTCTCTCAACTTTTTGGACCTTACAAATAAATGAACAGACAAACAAACACATAAATTCAACCTAAACTAACATACACCATCGAAGCAGAACAACAAAACTCTCTCAACTTCTTAGACCTTACAATAAAATGAACGGACAAACAAACACATAAGTTCAACCTAAACTAACACACACCATCGAAACAGAACGACAAAACTCTCTCAACTTCTTAGACCTTACAATTAAATGAACGGACAAACAAACACATAAATTCAACCTAAACTAACATACACCATCGAAACAGAACGACAAAACTCCCTCAACTTCTTAGACCTTACAATTAAATGAACGGACAAACAAACAAATAAATCCAACTTAAACTAACATACACCATCGAAACAGAACGACAAAACTCTCTCAACTTTTTGGACCTTACAAATAAATGAACAGACAACCAAACACATAAATTCAACCTAAACTAACATACACCATCGAAACAGAACAACAAAACTCTCTCAACTTCTTAGACCTTACAATTATATGAACAGACAAACAAACACATAAATTCTACCTAAACTAACATAAACCATCGAAACAGAACAACAAAACTTTCTCAACTTCTTAGACCTTACAATTAAATGAACGGACAAACAAACACATAAATTTAACCTAAACTAACATACACCATCGAAACAGAACAACAAAACTCTCTCAACTTCTTAGACCTTACAATTAAATGAACGGACAAACAAACACATAAATTTAACCTAAACTAACATACACCATCGACACAGAACAACAAAACTCTCTCAACTTCTTAGACCGTAAAATTAAATGAACAGACAAACAAACACATAAATTCAACCTAAACTAACATACACCATCGAAACAGAACGACAAAACTCTCTCAACGTCTTAGACCTTACAATTAAATGAACAGACAAACAAACACATAAATTCAACCTAAACTAACATACACCATCGAAACAGAACGACAAAACTCTCTCAACTTCTTAGACCTTACAATTAAATGAACAGACAAACAAACACATAAATTCAACCTAAACTAACATACACCATCGAAGCAGAACAACAAAACTCTCTCAACTTCTTAGACCTTACAATTAAATGAACGGACAAACAAACACATTAGTTCAACCTAAACTAACATACACCATCGAAACAGAACGACAAAACTCTCTCAACTTCTTAGACCTTACAATTAAATGAACGGACAAACAAACACATAAATTCAACCTAAACTAACATACACCATCGAAACAGAACGACAAAACTCTCTCAACTTCTTAGACCTTACAATTAAATGAACGGACAAACAAACAAATAAATCCAACTTAAACTAACATACACCATCGAAACAGAACGACAAAACTCTCTCAACTTCTTAGACCTTACAATTAAATGAACAGACAAACAAACACATAAATTCAACTTAAACTAACATACACCATCGAAACAGAACAACAAAACTCTCTCAACTTCTTAGACCTTACAATTATATGAACAGACAAACAAACACATAAATTCTACCTAAACTAACACAAACCATCGAAACAGAACAACAAAACTTTCTCAACTTCTTAGACCTTACAATTAAATGAACGGACAAACAAACACATAAATTTAACCTAAACTAACATACACCATCGAAGCAGAACAACAAAACTCTCTCAACTTCTTAGACCTTACAATTAAATGAACGGACAAACAAACACATAAATTTAACCAAAACTAACATACACCATCGAAACAGAACAACAAAACTCTCTCAACTTCTTAGACCGTACAATTAAATGAACAGACAAACAAACACATAAATTCAACCTAAACTAACATACACCATCGAAACAGAACGACAAAACTCTCTCAACGTCTTAGACCTTACAATTAAATGAACAAAAGAACAAACACATAGATTCAACCTAAACTAACATACAACATCGAAACAGAACGACAAAACTCTCTCAACATCTTAGACCTTACCATTAAATGAACGGACAAACAAACACATAAATTCAACCTAAACTAACATACACCATCGAAGCAGAACAACAAAACTCTCTCAACTTCTTAGACCTTACAATTAAATGAACGGACAAACAAACACATAAGTTCAACCTAAACTAATATACACCATCGAAACAGAACGACAAAACTCTCTCAACCTCTTAGACCTTACAATTAAATGAACGGACAAACAAACACATAAATTCAACCTAAACTAACATACACCATCGAAACAGAACGACAAAACTCTCTCAACTTCTTAAACCTTACAATTATATGAACAGACAAACAAACACATAAATTCTACCTAAACTAACATAAACCATCGAAACAGAACTACAAAACTTTCTCAACTTCTTAGACCTTACAATTAAATGAACGGACAAACAAACACATAAATTTAACCTAAACTAACATACACCATCGAAGCAGAACAACAAAACTCTCTCAACTTCTTAGACCTTACAATTAAATGAACGGACAAACAAACACATAAATTTAACCTAAACTAACATACACCATCGAAAGAGAACGACAAAACTCTCTCAACTTCTTAGACCTTACAATTAAATGAACGGACAAACAAACACATAAATTCTACCTAAACTAACATAAACCATCGAAACAGAACAACAAAACTTTCTCAACTTCTTAGACCTTACAATTAAATGAATGGACAAACAAACACATAAATTTAACCTAAACTAACATACACCATCGAAGCAGAACAACAAAACTCTCTCAACTTCTTAGACCTTACAATTAAATGAACGGACAAACAAACACATAAATTTAACCTAAACTAACATACACCATCGAAACAGAACAACAAAACTCTCTCAACTTCTTAGACCTTACAATTAAATGAACGGACAAACAAACACATAAATTTAACCTAAACTAACATACACCATCGACACAGAACAACAAAACTCTCTCAACTTCTTAGACCGTAAAATTAAATGAACAGACAAACAAACACATAAATTCAACCTAAACTAACATACACCATCGAAACAGAACGACAAAACTCTCTCAACGTCTTAGACCTTACAATTAAATGAACAGACAAACAAACACATAAATTCAACCTAAACTAACATACACCATCGTAACAGAACGACAAAACTCTCTCAACTTCTTAGACCTTACAATTAAATGAACAGACAAACAAACACATAAATTCAACCTAAACTAACATACACCATCGAAGCAGAACAACAAAACTCTCTCAACTTCTTAGACCTTACAATTAAATGAACGGACAAACAAACACATTAGTTCAACCTAAACTAACATACACCATCGAAACAGAACGACAAAACTCTCTCAACTTCTTAGACCTTACAATTAAATGAACGGACAAACAAACACATAAATTCAACCTAAACTAACATACACCATCGAAACAGAACGACAAAACTCTCTCAACTTCTTAGACCTTACAATTAAATGAACGGACAAACAAACAAATAAATCCAACTTAAACTAACATACACCATCGAAACAGAACGACAAAACTCTCTCAACTTCTTAGACCTTACAATTAAATGAACAGACAAACAAACACATAAATTCAACTTAAACTAACATACACCATCGAAACAGAACAACAAAACTCTCTCAACTTCTTAGACCTTACAATTATATGAACAGACAAACAAACACATAAATTCTACCTAAACTAACACAAACCATCGAAACAGAACAACAAAACTTTCTCAACTTCTTAGACCTTACAATTAAATGAACGGACAAACAAACACATAAATTTAACCTAAACTAACATACACCATCGAAGCAGAACAACAAAACTCTCTCAACTTCTTAGACCTTACAATTAAATGAACGGACAAACAAACACATAAATTTAACCAAAACTAACATACACCATCGAAACAGAACAACAAAACTCTCTCAACTTCTTAGACCTTACAATTAAATGAACAGACAAACAAACACATAAATTCAACCTAAACTAACATACACCATCGAAACAGAACGACAAAACTCTCTCAACGTCTTAGACCTTACAATTAAATGAACAAAAGAACAAACACATAGATTCAACCTAAACTAACATACAACATCGAAACAGAACGACAAAACTCTCTCAACATCTTAGACCTTACCATTAAATCAACGGACAAACAAACACATAAATTCAACCTAAACTAACATACACCATCGAAGCAGAACAACAAAACTCTCTCAACTTCTTAGACCTTACAATTAAATGAACGGACAAACAAACACATAAGTTCAACCTAAACTAACATACACCATCGAAACAGAACGACAAAACTCTCTCAACCTCTTAGACCTTACAATTAAATGAACGGACAAACAAACACATAAATTCAACCTAAACTAACATACACCATCGAAACAGAACGACAAAACTCTCTCAACTTCTTAAACCTTACAATTATATGAACAGACAAACAAACACATAAATTCTACCTAAACTAACATAAACCATCGAAACAGAACTACAAAACTTTCTCAACTTCTTAGACCTTACAATTAAATGAACGGACAAACAAACACATAAATTTAACCTAAACTAACATACACCATCGAAGCAGAACAACAAAACTCTCTCAACTTCTTAGACCTTACAATTAAATGAACGGACAAACAAACACATAAATTTAACCTAAACTAAAATACACCATCGAAACAGAACAACAAACTCTCTCAACTTCTTAGACCGTACAATTAAATGAACACACAAACAAACACATAAATTCAACCTAAACTAACATACACCATCGAAACAGAACGACAAAACTCTCTCAACGTCTTAGACCTTACAATTAAATGAACAGAAGAACAAACACATAGATTCAACCTAAACTAATATACACCATCCAAACAGAACGACAAAACTCTCTCAACTTCTTAGACCTTACAATTAAATGAACAGACAAACAAACACATAAATTCAACCTAAACTAACATACACCATCGAAGCAGAACAACAAAACTCTCTCAACTTCTTAGACCTTACAATTAAATGAACGGAAAAACAAACAAATAAATCCAACTTAAACTAACATACACCATCGAAACAGAACGACAAAACCCTCTCAACTTCTTAGACCTTACAATTAAATGAACAGACAAACAAACACATAAATTCAACCTAAACTAACATACACCATCGAAACAGAACGACCAATTTCTCTCAACTTCTTGGACCTTAAAAATAAATGAACAGACAAACAAACACATAAATTCAAAAAAAACTAACATACACCATCGAAACAGAACGACAAAACTCTCTCAACTTTTTGGACCTTACAAATAAATGAACAGACAAACAAACACATAAATTCAACCTAAACTAACATACACCATCGAAACAGAACAACAAAACTCTCTCAACTTCTTAGACCTTACAATTATATGAACAGACAAACAAACACATAAAGTCTACCTAAACTAACATAAACCATCGAAACAGAACAACAAAACTTTCTCAACTTCTTAGACCTTACAATTAAATGAACGGACAAACAAACACATAAATTTAACCTAAACTAACATACACCATCGAAACTGAACAACAAAACTCTCTCAACTTCTTAGACCTTACAATTAAATGAACGGACAAACAAACACATAAATTTAACCTAAACTAACATACAGCATCGAAACAGAACAA
Organism: Prosapia bicincta; assembly: GCA_036971475.1. Taxonomy (NCBI): domain Eukaryota; kingdom Metazoa; phylum Arthropoda; class Insecta; order Hemiptera; family Cercopidae; genus Prosapia; species Prosapia bicincta. Next base: position 116,715,382 of record JBAIZL010000005.1, read on the forward strand.
CAAAACTCCCTCAACTTCTTAGACCGTACAATTAAATGAACAGACAAACAAACACATAAATTCAACCTAAACTAACATACACCATCAAAACAGAACGACAAAACTCTCTCAACGTCTTAGACCTTACAATTAAATGAACAAAAGAACAAACACATAGATTCAACCTAAACTAACATACACCATCGAAACAGAACGACAAAACTCTCTCAACTTCTTAGACCTTACAATTAAATGAACAGACAAACAAACACATAAATTCAACCTAAACTAACATACACCATCGAAGCAGAACAACAAAACTCTCTCAACTTCTTAGACCTTACAATTAAATGAACGGACAAACAAACACATAAGTTCAACCTAAACTAACACACACCATCGAAACAGAACGACAAAACTCTCTCAACTTCTTAGACCTTACAATTAAATGAACGGACAAACAAACACATAAATTCAACCTAAACTAACATACACCATCGAAACAGAACGACAAAACTCTCTCAACTTCATAGACCTTACAATTAAATGAACGGACAAACAAACAAATAAATCCAACTTAAACTAACATACACCATCGAAACAGAACGACAAAACTCTCTCAACTTTTTGGACCTTACAAATAAATGAACAGACAAACAAACACATAAATTCAACCTAAACTAACATACACCATCGAAACAGAACAACAAAACTCTCTCAACTTCTTAGACCTTACAATTATATGAACAGACAAACAAACACATAAATTCTACCTAAACTAACATAAACCATCGAAACAGAACAACAAAACTTTCTCAACTTCTTAGACCTTACAATTAAATGAACGGACAAACAAACACATAAATTAAACCTAAACTAACATACACCATCGAAACAGAACAACAAAACTCTCTCAACTTCTTAGACCTTACAATTAAAGGAACAGACAAACAAACACATAAATTCAACCTAAACTAACATACACCATCGAAACAGACCGACAAAACTCTCTCAACTTCTTAGACCTTACAATTAAATGAACGGACAAACAAACACATAAATTCAACCTAAACTAACATACACCATCGAAACAGAACAACAAAACTCTCTCAACTTTTTAGACCGTACATTTAAATGAACAGACAAACAAACACATAAATTCAACCTAAACTAACATACACCATCGAAACAGAACGACAAAACTCTCTCAACGTCTTAGACCTTACAATTAAATGAACAAAAGAACAAACACATAGATTCAACCTAAACTAACATACAACATCGAAACAGAACGACAAAACTCTCTCAACTTCTTAGACCTTACAATTAAATGAACATACAAACAAACACATAAATTCAACCTAAACTAACATACACCATCGAAGCAGAACAACAAAACTCTCTCAACTTCTTAGACCTTACAATTAAATGAACGGACAAACAAACACATAAGTTCAACCTAAACTAACATACACCATCGAAACAGAACGACAAAACTCTCTCAACTTCTTAGACCTTACAATTAAATGAACAGACAAACAAACACATAAATTCAACCTAAACTAACATACACCATCGAAACAGAACGACAAAACTCTCTCAACTTCTTAAACCTTACAATTATATGAACAGACAAACAAACACATAAATTCTACCTAAACTAACATAAACCATCGAAACAGAACAACAAAACTTTCTCAACTTCTTAGACCTTACAATTAAATGAACGGACAAACAAACACATAAATTTAACCTAAACTAACATACACCATCGAAGCAGAACAACAAAACTCTCTCAACTTCTTAGACCTTACAATTAAATGAACGGACAAACAAACACATAGATTCAACCTAAACTAATATACACCATCCAAACAGAACGACAAAACTCTCTCAACTTCTTAGACCTTACAATTAAATGAACAGACAAACAAACACATAAATTCAACCTAAACTAACATACACCATCGAAGCAGAACAACAAAACTCTCTCAACTTCTTAGACCTTACAATTAAATGAACGGAAAAACAAACAAATAAATCCAACTTAAACTAACATACACCATCGAAACAGAACGACAAAACCCTCTCAACTTCTTAGACCTTACAATTAAATGAACAGACAAACAAAACATAAATTCAACCTAAACTAACATACAACATCGAAACAGAACGACCAATTTCTCTCAACTTCTTGGACCTTAAAAATAAATGAACAGACAAACAAACACATAAATTCAACCTAAGCTAACATACACCATCGAAACAGAACAACAAAACTCTCTCAACTTCTTAGACCTTACAATTATATGTGCAGACAAACAAATACATAAATTCTACCTAAACTAACATACACCATCGAAGAAGAACAACAAAACTCTCTCAACTTCTTAGACCTTACAATTAAATGAACGGACAAACAAACACATAAATTCAACCTAAACTAACATACACCATCGAAGCAGAACAACAAAACTCTCTCAACTTCTTTGACCATACAATTAAAGGAACAGACAAACAAACACATAAGTTCAACTTAAACTAACATACACCATCGAAACAGAACGACAAAACTCTCTCAACTTTTTGGACCTTACAAATAAATGAACAGACAAACAAACACATAAATTCAACCTAAACTAACATACACCATCGAAACAGAACAACAAAACTCTCTCAACTTCTTAGACCTTACAATTATATGAACAGACAAACAAACACATAAATTCTACCTAAACTAACATAAACCATCGAAACAGAACAACAAAACTTTCTCAACTTCTTAGACCTTACAATTAAATGAACGGACAAACAAACACATAAATTTAACCTAAACTAACATACACCATCGAAACAGAACAACAAAGTCTCTCAACTTCTTAGACCTTACAATTAAATGAACGGACAAACAAACACATAAATTCAACCTAAACTAACATACACCATCGAAACAGAACAACAAAACTCTCTCAACTTCTTAGACCTTACAATTAAATGAACGGACAAACAAACACATAAATTCAACCTAAACTAACATACACCATCGAAACAGAACGACAAAACTCTCTCAACTTCTTAGACATTACAATTAAATGAACCGACAAACAAACAAATAAATCCAACTTAAACTAACATACACCATCGAAAGAGAACGACTAAACTCTCTCAACTTCTTAGACCTTACAATTAAATGAACAGACAAACAAACACATAAATTCAAAAAAAAAACTAACATACACCATCGAAACAGAACGACAAAACTCTCTCAGCTTTTTGGACCTTACAAATATATGAACAGACAAACAAACACATAAATTCTACCTAAACTGACATAAACCATCGAAACAGAACAACAAAACTTTCTCAACTTCTTAGACCTTACAATTAAGTGAACGGACAAACAAACACATAAATTTAACCTAAACTAACATACACCATCGAAGAAGAACAACAAAACTCTCTCAACTTCTTAGACCTTACAATTAAATGAACGGACAAACAAACACATAAATTCAACCTAAACTAACATACACCATCGAAGCAGAACAACAAAACTCTCTCAACTTCTTTGACCATACAATTAAAGGAACAGACAAACAAACACATAAGTTCAACCTAAACTAACATACACCATCGAAACAGAACGACAAAACTCTCTCAACTTCTTAGAACTTACAATTAAATGAACGGACAAACAAACACATAAATTTAACCTAAACTAACATACACCATCGAAGCAGAACAACAAAACTCTCTCAACTTCTTAGACATTACAATTAAATGAACGGACAAACAAACACATAAATTTAACCTAAACTAACATACACCATCGAAACAGAACAACAAAACTCCCTCAACTTCTTAGACCGTACAATTAAATGAACAGACAAACAAACACATAAATTCAACCTAAACTAACATACACCATCGAAACAGAACGACAAAACTCTCTCAACTTCTTAGACCTTACAATTAAATGAACGGACAAACAAACACATAAGTTCAACCTAAAGTAACACACACCATCGAAACAGAACGACTAAACTCTCTCAACTTCTTAGACCTTACAATTAAATGAACGGACAAACAAACACATAAATTCAACCTAAACTAACATACACCATCGAAACAGAACGACAAAACTCTCTCAACTTCTTAGACCTTACAATTAAATGAACGGACAAACAAACAAATAAATCCAACTTAAACTAACATACACCATCGAAACAGAACGACAAAACTCTCTCAACTTTTTGGACCTTACAAATAAATGAACAGACAAACAAACACATAAATTCAACCTAAACTAACATACACCATCGAAACAGAACAACAAAACTCTCTCAACTTCTTAGACCTTAGAAATATATGAACAGACAAACAAACAAATAAATCCAACTTAAACTAACATACACCATCGAAACAGAACGACAAAACCCTCTCAACTTCTTAGACCTTACAATTAAATGAACAGACAAACAAACACATAAATTCAACCTAAACTAACATACACCATCGAAACAGAACGACCAATTTCTCTCAACTTCTTAGACCTTACAAATATATGAACAGACAAACAAACACATAAATTCTACCTAAACTAACATAAACCATCGAAACAGAACAACAAAACTTTCTCAACTTCTTAGACCTTACAATTAAATGAACGGACAAACAAACACATAAATTTAACCTAAACTAACATACACCATCGAAGAAGAACAACAAAACTCTCTCAACTTCTTAGACCTTACAATTAAATGAACGGACAAACAAACACATAACGTCAACCTAAACTAACATACACCATCGATGCAGAACAACAAAACTCTCTCAACTTCATTGACCGTACAATTAAAGGAACAGACAAACAAACACATAAATTCAACCTAAAATAACATACACCATCGAAACAGAACGACAAAACTCTCTCAACTTCTTAGACCTTACAATTAAATGAACGGACAAACAAACACATAAATTCAACCTAAACTAACATACACCATCGAAACAGAACAACAAAACTCTCTCAACTTCTTAGACCTTACAATTAAATGAACGGACAAACAAACACATAAATTTAACCTAAACTAACATACACCATCGTAGCAGAACGACAAAACTCTCTCAACTTCTTAGACCTTACAATTAAATGAACGGACAAACAAACACATAAATTTAACCTAAACTAACATACACCATCGAAGAAGAACAACAAAACTCTCTCAACTTCTTAGACCTTACAATTAAATGAACGGACAAACAAACACATAAATTCAACCTAAACTAACATACACCATCGAAGCAGAACAACAAAACTCTCTCAACTTCTTAGACCTTACAATTAAATGAACAGACAAACAAACACATAAGTTCAACCTAAACTAACACACACCATCGAAACAGAACGACTAAACTCTCTCAACTTCTTAGGCCTTACAATTAAATGAACGGACAAACAAACACATAAATTCAACCTAAACTAACATACACCATCGAAACAGAACGACAAAACTCTCTCAACTTCTTAGACCTTACAATTAAATGAACGGACAAACAAACAAATAAATCCAACTGAAACTAACATACACCATCGAAACAGAACGACAAAACTCTCTCAACTTTTTGGACCTTACAAATAAATGAACAGACAAACAAACACATAAATTCAACCTAAACTAACATACACCATCGAAACAGAACAACAAAACTCTCTCAACTTCTTAGACCTTACAAATAAATGAACGGACAAACGAACACATAAATTTAACCTAAACTAACATACACCATCGAAGAAGAACAACAAAACTCTCTCAACTTCTTAGACCTTACAATTAAATGAACGGACAAACAAACACATAAATTCAACCTAAACTAACATACACCATCGAAGCAGAATAACAAAACTCTCTCATCTTCTTTGACCATACAATTAAAGGAACAGACAAACAAACACATAAGTTCAACCTAAACTAACATACACCATCGAAACAGAACGACAAAACTCTCTCAACTTCTTAGACCTTACAATTAAATGAACGGACAAACAAACACATAAATTCAACCTAAACTAACATACACCATCGAAACAGAACGACAAAACTCTATCAACTTCTTAGACATTACAATTAAATGAACCGACAAACAAACAAATAAATCCAACTTAAACTAACATACACCATCGAAACAGAACGACAAAACTCTCTCAACTTCTTAGACCTTACAATTAAATGAACAGACAAACAAACACATAAATTAAAAAAAAAAACTAACATACACCATCGAAACAGAACGACAAAACTCTCTCAACTTTTTGGACCTTACAAATAAATGAACAGACAAACAAACACATAAATTCAACCTAAACTAACATACACCATCGAAACAGAACAACAAAACTCTCTCAACTTCTTAGACCTTACAATTATATGAACAGACAAACAAACACATAAGTTCAACCTAAACTAACATACACCATCGAAACAGAACGACAAAACTCTCTCAACTTCTTAGACCTTACAATTAAATGAACGGACAAACAAACACATAAATTCAACCTAAACTAACATACACCATCGAAACAGAACGACAAAACTCTCTCAACTTCTTAAACCTTACAATTATATGAACAGACAAACAAACACATAAATTCTACCTAAACTAACATAAACCATCGAAACAGAACAACAAAACTTTCTCAACTTCTTAGACCTTACAATTAAATGAACGGACAAACAAACACATAAATTTAACCTAAACTAACATACACCATCGAAGCAGAACAACAAAACTCTCTCAACTTCTTAGACCTTACAATTAAATGAACGGACAAACAAACACATAGATTCAACCTAAACTAATATACACCATCCAAACAGAACGACAAAACTCTCTCAACTTCTTAGACCTTACAATTAAATGAACAGACAAACAAACACATAAATTCAACCTAAACTAACATACACCATCGAAGCAGAACAACAAAACTCTCTCAACTTCTTAGACCTTACAATTAAATGAACGGAAAAACAAACAAATAAATCCAACTTAAACTAACATACACCATCGAAACAGAACAACAAAACCCTCTCAACTTCTTAGACCTTACAATTAAATGAACAGACAAACAAACACATAAATTCAACCTAAACTAACATACACCATCGAAACAGAACGACCAATTTCTCTCAACTTCTTAGACCTTACAAATATATGAACAGACAAACAAACACATAAATTCTACCTAAACTAACATAAACCATCGAAACAGAACAACAAAACTTTCTCAACTTCTTAGACCTTACAATTAAATGAACGGACAAACAAACACATAAATTTAACCTAAACTAACATACACCATCGAAGAAGAACAACAAAACTCTCTCAACTTCTTAGACCTTACAATTAAATGAACGGACAAACAAACACATAAATTCAACCTAAACTAACATACACCATCGAAGCAGAACAACAAAACTCTCTCAACTTCTTTGACCATACAATTAAAGGAACAGACAAACAAACACATAAGTTCAACCTAAACTAACATACAGCATCGAAACAGAACGACAAAACTCTCTCAACTTCTTAGACCTTACAATTAAATGAACGGACAAACAAACACATAAATTTAACCTTAACTAACATACACCATCGAAACAGAACGACAAAACTCTCTCAACTTTTTGGACCTTACAAATAAATGAACAGACAAACAAACACATAAATTCAACCTAAACTAACATACACCATCGAAACAGAACAACAAAACTCTCTCAACTTCTTAGACCTTACAATTATATGAACAGACAAACAAACACATAAATTCTACCTAAACTAACATAAACCATCGAAACAGAACAACAAAACTTTCTCAACTTCTTAGACCTTACAATTAAATGAACGGACAAACAAACACATAAATTTAACCTAAACTAACATACACCATCGAAACAGAACAACAAAACTCTCTCAACTTCTTAGACCTTACAATTAAATGAACGGACAAACAAACACATAACGTCAACCTAAACTAACATACACCATCGAAGCAGAACAACAAAACTCTCTCAACTTCATTGACCGTACAATTAAAGGAACAGACAAACAAACACATAAATTCAACCTAAAATAACATACACCATCGAAACAGAACGACAAAACTCTCTCAACTTCTTAGACCTTACAATTAAATGAACGGACAAACAAACACATAAATTCAACCTAAACTAACATACACCATCGAAACAGAACAACAAAACTCTCTCAACTTCTTAGACCTTACAATTAAATGAACGGACAAACAAACACATAAATTTAACCTAAACTAACATACACCATCGTAGCAGAACAACAAAACTCTCTCAACTTCTTAGACCTTACAATTAAATGAACGGACAAACAAACACATAAATTTAACCTAAACTAACATACACCATCGAAGAAGAACAACAAAACTCTCTCAACTTCTTAGACCTTACAATTAAATGAACGGACAAACAAACACATAAATTCAACCTAAACTAACATACACCATCGAAGCAGAACAACAAAACTCTCTCAACTTCTTTGACCATACAATTAAAGGAACAGACAAACAAACACATAAGTTCAACCTAAACTAACATACACCATCGAAACAGAACGACAAAACTCTCTCAACTTCTTAGACCTTACAATTAAATGAACGGACAAACAAACACATAAATTCAACCTAAACTAACATACACCATCGAAACAGAACGACAAAACTCTCTCAACTTCTTAGACATTACAATTAAATGAACCGACAAACAAACAAATAAATCCAACTTAAACTAACATACACCATCGAAAGAGAACGACAAAACTCTCTCAACTTCTTAGACCTTACAATTAAATGAACAGACAAACAAACACATAAATTCAAAAAAAAACTAACATACACCATCGAAACAGAACGACAAAACTCTCTCAACTTTTTGGACCTTACAAATATATGAACAGACAAACAAACACATAAATTCTACCTAAACTAACATAAACCATCGAAACAGAACAACAAAACTTTCTCAACTTCTTAGACCTTACAATTAAATGAACGGACAAACAAACACATAAATTTAACCTAAACTAACATACACCATCGAAGAAGAACAACAAAACTCTCTCAACTTCTTAGACCTTACAATTAAATGAACGGACAAACAAACACATAAATTCAACCTAAACTAACATACACCATCGAAGCAGAACAACAAAACTCTCTCAACTTCTTTGACCATACAATTAAAGGAACAGACAAACAAACACATAAGTTCAACCTAAACTAACATACACCATCGAAACAGAACGACAAAACTCTCTCAACTTCTTAGACATTACAATTAAATGAACGGACAAACACACACATAAATTTAACCTAAACTAACATACACCATCGAAGCAGAACAACAAAACTCTCTCAACTTCTTAGACATTACAATGAAATGAACGGACAAACAAACACATAAATTTAACCTAAACTAACATACACCATCGAAACAGAACAACAAAACTCCCCCAACTTCTTAGACCGTACAATTAAATGAACAGACAAACAAACACATAAATTCAACCTAAACTAACATACACCATCGAAACAGAACGACAAAACTCTCTCAACTTCTTAGACCTTACAATTAAATGAACGGACAAACAAACACATAAGTTCAACCTAAACTAACACACACCATCGAAACAGAACGACAAAACTCTCTCAACTTCTTAGACCTTACAATTAAATGAACGGACAAACAAACACATAAATTCAACCTAAACTAACATACACCATCGAAACAGAACGACAAAACTCTCTCAACTTCTTAGACCTTACAATTAAATGAACGGACAAACAAACAAATAAATCCAACTTAAACTAACATACACCATCGAAACAGAACGACAAAACTCTCTCAACTTTTTGGACCTTACAAATAAATGAACAGACAAACAAACACATAAATTCAACCTAAACTAACATACACCATCGAAACAGAACAACAAAACTCTCTCAACTTCTTAGACCTTACAAATGTATGAACAGACAAACAAACACATAAATTCTACCTAAACTAACATAAACCATCGAAACAGAACAACAAAACTTTCTCAACTTCTTAGACCTTACAATTAAATGAACGGACAAACAAACACATAAATTTAACCTAAACTAACATACACCATCGAAGAAGAACAACAAAACTCTCTCAACTTCTTAGACCTTACAATTAAATGAACGGACAATCAAACACATAAATTCAACCTAAACTAACATACACCATCGAAGCAGAACAACAAAACTCTCTCAACTTCTTTGACCATACAATTAAAGGAACAGACAAACAAACACATAAGTTCAACCTAAACTAACATACACCATCGAAACAGAACGACAAAACTCTCTCAACTTCTTAGACATTACAATTAAATGAACCGACAAACAAACAAATAAATCCAACTTAAACTAACATACACCATCGAAACAGAACGACAAAACTCTCTCAACTTCTTAGACCTTACAATTAAATGAACAGACAAACAAACACATAAATTCAAAAAAAAAACTAACATACACCATCGAAACAGAACGACAAAACTCTCTCAACTTTTTGGACCTTACAAATAAATGAACAGACAAACAAACACATAAATTCAACCTAAACTAACATACACCATCGAAACAGAACAACAAAACTCTCTCAACTTCTTAGACCTTACAATTATATGAACAGACAAACAAACACATAAATTCTACCTAAACTAACATAAACCATCGAAACAGAACAACAAAACTTTCTCAACTTCTTACACCTTACAATTAAATGAACGGACAAACAAACACATAAATTTAACCTAAACTAACATACACCATCGAAGCAGAACAACAAAACTCTCTCAACTTCTTAGACTTTACAATTAAATGAACGGACAAACAAACACATAAATTTAACCTAAACTAACATACACCATCGAAACAGAACAACAAAACTCCCTCAACTTCTTAGACCGTACAATTAAATGAACAGGCAAACAAACACATAAATTCAACCTAAACTAACATACACCATCGAAACAGAACGACAAAACTCTCTCAACGTCTTAGACCTTACAATTAAATGAACAGACAAACAAACACATAAATTCAACCTAAACTAACATACACCATCGAAGCAGAACAACAAAACTCTCTCAACTTCTTAGACCTTACAATTAAATGAACTGACAAACAAACACATAAGTTCAACCTAAACTAACACACACCATCGAAACAGAACGACAAAACTCTCTCAACTTCTTAGCCCTTACAATTAAATGAACGGACAAACAAACACATAAATTCAACCTAAACTAACATACACCATCGAAACAGAACGACAAAACTCTCTCAACTTCTTAGACCTTACAATTAAATGAACGGACAAACAAACAAATAAATCCAACTTAAACTAACATACACCATCGAAACAGAACGACAAAACTCTCTCAACTTTTTGGACCTTACAAATAAATGAACAGACAAACAAACACATAAATTCAACCTAAACTAACATACACCATCGAAGAAGAACAACAAAACTCTCTCAACTTCTTAGACCTTACAATTAAATGAACGGACAAACAAACACATAAATTTAACCTAAACTAACATACACCATCGAAGAAGAACAACAAAACTCTCTCAACTTCTTAGACCTTACAATTAAATGAACGGACAAACAAACACATAAATTCAACCTAAACTAACATACACCATCGAAGCAGAACAACAAAACTCTCTCAAATTCTTTGACCATACAATTAAAGGAACAGACAAACAAACACATAAGTTCAACCTAAACTAACATACACCATCGAAACAGAACGACAAAACTCTCTCAACTTCTTAGACCTTACAATTAAATGAACGGACAAACAAACACATAAATTCAACCTAAACTAACATACACCATCGAAACAGAACGACAAAACTCTCTCAACTTCTTAGACATTACAATTAAATGAACCGACAAACAAACAAATAAATCCAACTTAAACTAACATACACCATCGAAACAGAACGACAAAACTCTCTCAACTTCTTAGACCTTACAATTAAATGAACAGACAAACAAACACATAAATTCAAAAAAAACTAACATACACCATCGAAACAGAACGACAAAACTCTCTCAACTTTTTGGACCTTACAAATAAATGAACAGACAAACAAACACATAAATTCAACCTAAACTAACATACACCATCGAAACAGAACAACAAAACTCTCTCAACTTCTTAGACCTTACAATTATATGAACAGACAAACAAACACATAAATTCTACCTAAACTAACATAAACCATCGAAACAGAACAACAAAATTTTCTCAACTTCTTAGCCCTTACAATTAAATGAACGGACAAACAAACACATAAATTCTACCTAAACTAACATACACCATCGAAGCAGAACAACAAAACTCTCTCAACTTCTTAGACCTTACAATTAAATGAACGGACAAACAAACACATAAATTTAACCTAAACTAATATACACCATCGAAACAGAACAACAAAACTCCCTCAACTTCTTAGACCGTACAATTAAATGAACAGAACAAACACATAAATTCAACCTAAACTAACATACACCATCGAAACAGAACGACAAAACTCTCTCAACGTCTTAGACCTTACAATTAAATGAACAAAAGAACAAACACATAGATTCAACCTAAACTAACATACACCATCGAAACAGAACGACAAAACTCTCTCAACTTCTTAGACCTTACAATTAAATGAACAGACAAACAAACACATAAGTTCAACCTAAACTAAAACACACCATCGAAACAGAACGACAAAACTCTCTCAACTTCTTAGACCTTACAATTAAATGAACGGACAAACAAACACATAAATTCAACCTAAACTAACATACACCATCGAAACAGAACGACAAAACTCTCTCAACTTCTTAGACCTTACAATTAAATGAACGGACAAACAAACAAATAAATCCAACTTAAACTAACATACACCATCGAAACAGAACGACAAAACTCTCTCAACTTTTTGGACCTTACAAATAAATGAACAGACAAACAAACACATAAATTCAACCTAAACTAACATACACCATCGAAACAGAACAACAAAACTCTCTCAACTTCTTAGACCTTACAAATATATGAACAGACAAACAAACACATAAATTCTACCTAAACTAACATAAACCATCGAAACAGAACGACAAAACTCTCTCAACTTTTTGGACCTTACAAATAAATGAACAGACAAACAAACACATAAATTCAACCTAAACTAACATACACCATCGAAACAGAACAACAAAACTCTCTCAACTTCTTAGACCTTACAAATATATGAACAGACAAACAAACACATAAATTCTACCTAAACTAACATAAACCATCGAAACAGAACAACAAAACTTTCTCAACTTCTTAGACCGTACAATTAAATGAACAGACAAACAAACACATAAATTCAACCTAAACTAACATACACCATCGAAACAGAACGACAAAACTCTCTCAACGTCTTAGACCTTACAATTAAATGAACAAAAGAACAAACACATATATTCAACCTAAACTAACATACACCATCGAAACAGAACGACAAAACACTCTCAACTTCCTAGACCTTACAATTAAATGAACAGACAAACAAACACATAAATTCAACCTAAACTAACATACACCATCGAAGCAGAACAACAAAACTCTCTCAACTTCTTAGACCTTACAATTAAATGAACGGACAAACAAACACATAAGTTCAACCTAAACTAACACACACCATCGAAACAGAACGACAAAACCCTCTCAACTTCTTAGACCTTACAGTTAAATGAACGGACAAACAAACACATAAATTCAACCTAAACTAACATACACCATCGAAACAGAACGACAAAACTCTCTCAATTTCTTAGACCTTACAATTAAATGAACGGACAAACAAACAAATAAATCCAACTTAAACTAACATACACCATCGAAACAGAACGACAAAACTCTCTCAACTTTTTGGACCTTACAAATAAATGAACAGACAAACAAACACATAAATTCAACCTAAACTAACATACACCATCGAAACAGAACAACAAAACTCTCTCAACTTCTTAGACCTTACAATTATATGAACAGACAAACAAACACATAAATTCTACCTAAACTAACATAAACCATCGAAACAGAACAACAAAACTTTCTCAACTTCTTTGACCATACAATTAAAGGAACAGACAAACAAACACATAAGTTCAACCTAAACTAACATACACCATCGAAACAGAACGACAAAACTCTCTCAACTTCTTAGACCTTACAATTAAATGAACAGACAAACAAACACATAAATTCAACCTAAACTAACATACACCATCGAAACAGAACGACAAAACTCTCTCAACTTCTTAGACATTACAATTAAATGAACCGACAAACAAACAAATAAATCCAACTTAAACTAACATACACCATCGAAACAGAACGACAAAACTCTCTCAACTTCTTAGACCTTACAATTAAATGAACAGACAAACAAACACATAAATTCAAAAAAAAAAAACTAACATACACCATCGAAACAGAACGACAAAACTCTCTCAACTTTTTGGACCTTACAAATAAATGAACAGACAAACAAACACATAAATTCAACCTAAACTAACATACACCATCGAAACAGAACAACAAAACTCTCTCAACTTCTTAGACCTTACAATTATATGAACAGACAAACAAACACATAAATTCTACCTAAACTAACATAAACCATCGAAACAGAACAACAAAACTTTCTCAACTTCTTACACCTTACAATTAAATGAACGGACAAACAAACACATAAATTTAACCTAAACTAACATACACCATCGAAGCAGAACAACAAAACTCTCTCAACTTCTTAGACTTTACATTTAAATGAACGGACAAACAAACACATAAATTTAACCTAAACTAACATACACCATCGAAACAGAACAACAAAACTCCCTCAACTTCTTAGACCGTACAATTAAATGAACAGACAAACAAACACATAAATTCAACCTAAACTAACATACACCATCGAAACAGAACGACAAAACTCTCTCAACGTCTTAGACCTTACAATTAAATGAACAGACAAACAAACACATAAATTCAACCTAAACTAACATACACCATCGAAGCAGAACAACAAAACTCTCTCAACTTCTTAGACCTTACAATTAAATGAACGGACAAACAAACACATAAGTTCAACCTAAACTAACACACACCATCGAAGCAGAACGACAAAACTCTCTCAACTTCTTAGACCTTACAATTAAATGAACGGACAAACAAACACATAAATTCAACCTAAACTAACATACACCATCGAAACAGAACGACAAAACTCTCTCAACTTCTTAGACCTTACAATTAAATGAACGGACAAAGAAACAAATAAATCCAACTTAATTTAACATACACCATCGAAACAGAACGACAAAACTCTCTCAACTTTTTGGACCTTACAAATAAATGAACAGACAAACAAACACATAAGTTCAACCTAAACTAACATACACCATCGAAACAGAACGACAAAACTCTCTCAACTTCTTAGACCTTACAATTAAATGAACGGACAAACAAACACATAAATTCAACCTAAACTAACATACACCATCGAAACAGAAACACAAAACTCTCTCAACTTCTTAGACATTACAATTAAATGAACCGACAAACAAACAAATAAATCCAACTTAAACTAACATACACCATCGAAACAGAACGACAAAACTCTCTCAACTTCTTAGACCTTACAATTAAATGAACAGACAAACAAACACATAAATTCAAAAAAAAACTAACATACACCATCGAAACAGAACGACAAAACTCTCTCAACTTTTTGGACCTTACAAATAAATGAACAGACAAACAAACACATAAATTCAACCTAAACTAACATACACCATCGAAACAGAACAACAAAACTCTCTCAACTTCTTAGACCTTACAATTATATGAACAGACAAACAAACACATAAATTCTACCTAAACTAACATAAACCATCGAAACAGAACAACAAAACTTTCTCAACTTCTTAGACCTTACAATTAAATGAACGGACAAACAAACACATAAATTTAACCTAA
Source organism: Prosapia bicincta (assembly GCA_036971475.1). Classification (NCBI taxonomy): domain Eukaryota; kingdom Metazoa; phylum Arthropoda; class Insecta; order Hemiptera; family Cercopidae; genus Prosapia; species Prosapia bicincta. The sequence goes on from JBAIZL010000005.1 coordinate 116,731,531, forward strand.
ACTAACATACACCATCGAAGCAGAACAACAAAACTCTCTCAACTTCTTAGACCTTACAATTAAATGAACGGACAAACAAACACATAAATTTAACCTAAACTAATATACACCATCGAAACAGAACAACAAAACTCCCTCAACTTCTTAGATCGTACAATTAAATGAACAGACAAACAAACACATAAATTCAACCTAAACTAACATACACCATCGAAACAGAACGACAAAACTCTCTCAACGTCTTAGACCTTACAATTAAATGAACAAAAGAACAAACACATAGATTCAACCTAAACTAACATACACCATCGAAACAGAACGACAAAACTCTCTCAACTTCTTAGACCTTACAATTAAATGAACAGACAAACAAACACATAAATTCAACCTAAACTAACATACACCATCGAAGCAGAACAACAAAACTCTCTCAACTTCTTAGACCTTACAATTAAATGAACGGACAAACAAACACATAAGTTCAACCTAAACTAACACACACCATCGAAACAGAACGACAAAACTCTCTCAACTTCTTAGACCTTACAATTAAATGAACGGACAAACAAACACATAAATTCAACCTAAACTAACATACACCATCGAAACAGAACGACAAAACTCTCTCAACTTCTTAGACCTTACAATTAAATGAACGGACAAACAAACAAATAAATCCAACTTAAACTAACATACACCATCGAAACAGAACGACAAAACTCTCTCAACTTTTTGGACCTTACAAATAAATGAACAGACAAACAAACACATAAATTCAACCTAAACTAACATACACCATCGAAACAGAACAACAAAACTCTCTCAACTTCTTAGACCTTACAAATATATGAACAGACAAACAAACACATAAATTCTACCTAAACTAACATAAACCATCGAAACAGAACAACAAAACTTTCTCAACTTCTTAGACCTTACAATTAAATGAACGGACAAACAAACACATAAATTTAACCTAAACTAACATACACAATCGAAACAGAACAACAAAACTCTCTCAACTTCTTAGACCTTACAATTAAATGAACGGACAAACAAACACATAAATTTAACCTAAACTAACATACACCATCGAAACAGAACAAAAAAACTCTCTCAACTTCTTAGACCGTACAATTAAATGAACAGACAAACAAACACATAAATTCAACCTAAACTAACATACACCATCGAAACAGAACGACAAAACTCTCTCAACGTCTTAGACCTTACAATTAAATGAACAAAAGAACAAACACATATATTCAACCTAAACTAACATACACCATCGAAACAGAACGACAAAACTCTCTCAACTTCCTAGACCTTACAATTAAATGAACAGACAAACAAACACATAAATTCAACCTAAACTAACATACACCATCGAAGCAGAACAACAAAACTCTCTCAACTTCTTAGACCTTACAAATTAATGAACGGACAAACAAACACATAAGTTCAACCTAAACTAACACACACCATCGAAACAGAACGACAAAACTCTCTCAACTTCTTAGACCTTACAATTAAATGAACGGACAAACAAACACATAAATTCAACTTAAACTAACATACACCATCGAAACAGAACGACAAAACTCTCTCAATTTCTTAGACCTTACAATTAAATGAACGGACAAACAAACAAATAAATCCAACTTAAACTAACATACACCATCGAAACAGAACGACAAAACTCTCTCAACATTTTGGACCTTACAAATAAATGAACAGACAAACAAACACATAAATTCAACCTAAACTAACATACACCATCGAAACAGAACAACAAAACTCTCTCAACTTCTTAGACCTTACAATTATATGAACAGACAAACAAACACATAAATTCTACCTAAACTAACATAAACCATCGAAACAGAACAACTAAACTTTCTCAACTTCTTAGACCTTACAATTAAATGAACGGACAAACAAACACATAAATTTAACCTAAACTAACATACACCATCGAAACAGAACAACAAAACTCTCTCAATTTCTTAGACCTTACAATTAAATGAACGAACAAACAAACACATAAATTCAACCTAAACTAACATACACCATCGAAACAGAACAACAAAACTCTCTCAACTTCTTAGACCTTACAATTAAATGAACGGACAAACAAACAAATAAATCCAACTTAAACTAACATACACCATCGAAACAGAACGACAAAACTCTCTCAACTTCTTAGACCTTACAATTAAATGAACAGACAAACAAACACATAAATTCAACCTAAACTAACATACACCATCGAAACAGAACGACCAATTGCTCTCAACTTCTTGGACCTTACAAATAAATGAACAGACAAACAAACACATAAATTCAACCTAAACTAACATACACCATCGAAACAGAACAACAAAACTCTCTCAACTTCTTAGACCTTACAATTATATGAACAGACAAACAAACACATAAATTCTACCTAAACTAACATAAACCATCGAAACAGAACAACAAAACTTTCTCAACTTCTTAGACCTTACAATTAAATGAACGGACAAACAAACACATAAATTTAACCTAAAATACATACACCATCGAAACAGAACAACAAAACTCTCTCAACTTCTTAGATCTTACAATTAAATGAACGGACAAACAAACACATAAATTTAACCTAAACTAACATACACCATCGAAACAGAACAACAAAACTCTCTCAACTTCTTAGACCGTACAATTAAATGAACAGACACACAAACACATAAATTCAACCTAAAATAACATACACCATCGAAGCAGAACAACAAAACTCTCTCAACTTCTTAGACCTTACAATTAAATGAACAGACAAACAAACACATAAATTCAACCTAAATTAACATACACCATGGAAACAAACCGACAAAACTCACTCAACTTCTTAGACCTTACAATTAAATGAACGGACAAACAAACACATAAATTCAACCTAAACTAACAAACACCATCGAAACAGAACGACAAAACTCTCTCAACTTCTTAGACCTTACAATTAAATGAACGGACAAACAAACACATATATTCAACCTAAACTAACAAACACCATCGAAACAGAACGACAGTACTCTCTCAACTTCTTAGACCTTATAAATAAATGAACGGACAAACAAACTCATATATTCAACCTAAACTAACATACACCATCGAAACAGAACGACAAAACTCTCTCAACTTCTTAGACCTTACAAATAAATGAACGGAAAAACAAACACATAAATTCAACCTAAACTAACATACACCATCGAAACAGAACGACAAAACTCTCCACACTTCTTAGACCTTACAAATAAATGAACAGACAAACAAACACATAAATTCAACATAAACTAACATACACCATCGAAACAGAACAACAAAACTCTCTCAACTTCTTAGACCTTACAATTATATGAACAGAAAAAACAAATACATAAATTCTACCTAAACTAACATACACCATCGAAACAGAACTACAAAACTCTCTCAACTTCTTAGACCTTACAAATAAATGAACGGACAAACAAACACATAATATAACCTAAACTAACATACACCATCGAAGCAGAACAACAAAACTATCTCAACTTCTTAGACCTTACAATTAAATGAACGGACAATCAAACACATAAATTCAACCTAAACTAACATACACCATCGAAACAGAACAACAAAACTCCCTCAACTTCTTAGACCTTACAATTAAATGAACGGACAAACAAACACATAAATTTAAACTAAACTAACATACACCATCGAAACAGAACAACAAAACTCTCTCAACTTCTTAGAATTACAATTAAATGAACAGAAGAACAAACACATAGATTCAACCTAAACTAACATACACCATCGAAACAGAACGACAAAACTCTCTCAACTTCTTAGACCTTACAAATAAATGAACAGACAAACAAACACATAAATTCAACCTAAACTAACATACACCATCGAAACAGAACAACAAAACTCTCTCAACTTCTTAGACCTTACAATTAAATGAACGGACAAACAAACACATATATTCAACCTAAACTAACAAACACCATCGAAACAGAACGACAAAACTCTCTCAACTTCATAGACCTTATAAATAAATGAACGGACAAACAAACTCATATATTCAACCTAAACTAACATACACCATCGAAACAGAACGACAAAACTCTCTCAACTTCTTAGACCTTACAAATAAATGAACGGAAAATCAAACACATAAATTCAACCTAAACTAACATACACCATCGAAACAGAACGACAAAACTCTCTACACTTCTTAGACCTTACAAATAAATGAACAGACAAACAAACACATAAATTCAACATAAACTAACATACACCATCGAAACAGAACAACAAAACTCTCTCAACTTCTTAGACCTTACAATTATATGAACAGACAAACAAATACATAAATTCTACCTAAACTAAGATACACCATCGAAACAGAACAACAAAACTCTCTCAACTTCTTAGACCTTACAAATAAATGAACGGACAAACAAACACATAATATAACCTAAACTAACATACACCATCGAAGCAGAACAACTAAACTATCTCAACTTCTTAGACCTTACAATTAAATGAACGGACAATCAAACACATAAATTCAACCTAAACTAACATACACCATCGAAACAGAACGACAAAACTCTCTCAACTTCTTACAACTTACAACTAAATGAACGGACAAACAAACACATAAATTTAAACTAAACTAACATACACCATCGAAACAGAACAACAAAACTCTCTCAACTTCTTAGACCGTACAATTAAATGAACAGACAAACAAACACATAAATTCAACCTAAACTAACATACACCATCGAAACAGAACGACAAAACTCTCTCAACTTCTTAGAATTACAATTAAATGAACAGAAGAACAAACACATAGATTCAACCTAAACTAACATACACCATCGAAACAGAACGGCAAAACTCTCTCAACTTTTTAGACCTTACAAATAAATGAACAGACAAACAAACACATAAATTCAACCTAAACTAACATACACCATCGAAACAGAACAACAAAACTCTCTCAACTTCTTAGACCTTACAATTATATGAACAGACAAACAAATACATAAATTCTACCTAAACTAACATACACCATCGAAACAGAACGACAAAACTCTCTCAACTTCTTAGACCTTACAATTAAATGAACAGACAAACAAACACATAAATTCAACCTAAACTAACATACACCAACGAAACAGAACGACAAAACTCTCTCTACTTCTTGGACCTTACAAATAAATGAACAGACAAACAAACACATAAATTCAACCTAAACTAACATACACCATCGAAACAGAACAACAAAACTCTCTCAACTTCTTAGACCTTACAATTTTATGAACAGACAAAAAAACACACAAATATATACCTAAACTAACATGAACCATCGAAACAGAACAACAAAACTTTCTCAACTTCTTAGACCTTACAATTAAATGAACTGACAAACAAATACATAAATTCTACCTAAACTAACATACACCATCGAAGCAGAACAACAAAACTCTCTCAACTTCTTAGACCTTACAATTGTATGAACAGACAAACAAATACATAAATTCTACCTAAACTAACATACACCATCGAAACAGAACAACAAAACTCTCTCAACTTCTTAGACCTTACAATTAAATGAACGGACAAACAAACACATAAATTTAACCTAAACTAACATACACCATACGACAAAACTCTCTCAACTTCTTAGAATTACAATTAAATGAACAGAAGAACAAACACATAGATTCAACCTAAACTAACATACACCATCGAAACAGAACGACAAAACTCTCTCAACTTCTTAGACCTTACAAATAAATGAACAGACAAACAAACACATAAATTCAACCTAAACTAACATACACCATCGAAACAGAACAACAAAACTCTCTCAACTTCTTAGACCTTACAATTATATGAACAGACAAACAAATACATAAATTCTACCTAAACTAACATACACCATCGAAACAGAACGACAAAACTCTCTCAACTTCTTAGACCTTACAATTAAATGAACAGACAAACAAACACATAAATTCAACCTAAACTAACATACACCATCGAAGCAGACCGACAAAACTCTCTCAACTTCTTAGACCTTACAAATAAATGAACAGACAAACAAACACAAAATTCAACCTAAACTGACATACACCATCGAAACAGAACAACAAAACTCTCTCAATTTCTTAGACCTTACAATTGTATGAACAGACAAACAAATACATAAATTCTACCTAAACTAACATACACCATCGAAACAGAACAACAAAACTCTCTCAACTTCTTAGACCTTACAATTTTATGAACAGGTAAACAAACACACAAATATATACCTAAACTAACCTGAACCATCGAAACAGAACAACAAAACTTTCTCAACTTCTTAGACCTTACAATTAAATGAACTGACAAACAAACACATAAATTTAACCTAAACTAACATACACCATCGAAGCAGAACAACAAAACTCTCTCAACTTCTTAGACCTTACAATTAAATGAACGGACAAACAAACACATAAATTTAACCTAAACTAACATACACCATACGACAAAACTCTCTCAACTTCTTAGACCGTACAATTAAATGAACAGACAAACAAACACATAAATTCAACCTAAACTAACATACACCATCGAAGCAGAACGACAAAACTCTCTCAACTTCTTAGACCTTACAAATAAATGAACGGACAAACAAACACATAAATTCAACCTAAACTAACATACACCATCGAAACAGAACGACGAAACTCTCTCAACTTCTTAGACCTTACAATTATATGAACAGACAAACAAATACATAAATTCTACCTAAACTAACATACACCATCGAAACAGAACGACAAAACTCTCTCAACTTCTTAGACCTTACAAATAAATGAACAGACAAACAAACACATAAATTCAACATAAACTAACATACACAATCGAAACAGAACGACAAAACTCTCTCAACTTCTTAGACCTTATAAATAAATGAACGGACAAACAAACTCATATATTCAACCTAAACTAACATACACCATCGAAACAGAACGACAAAACTCTCTCAACTTCTTAGACCTTACAATTATATGAACAGACAAACAAATACATAAATTCTACCTAAACTAACATACACCATCGAAACAGAACGACAAAACTCTCTCAACTTCTTAGACCTTACAATTAAATGAACAGACAAACAAACACATAAATTCAACCTAAACTAACATACACCAACGAAACAGAACGACAAAACTCTCTCTACTTCTTGGACCTTACAAATAAATGAACAGACAAACAAACACATAAATTCAACCTAAACTAACATACACCATCGAAACAGAACAACAAAACTCTCTCAACTTCTTAGACCTTACAATTTTATGAACAGACAAAAAAACACACAAATATATACCTAAACTAACATGAACCATCGAAACAGAACAACAAAACTTTCTCAACTTCTTAGACCTTACAATTAAATGAACTGACAAACAAATACATAAATTCTACCTAAACTAACATACACCATCGAAGCAGAACAACAAAACTCTCTCAACTTCTTAGACCTTACAATTGTATGAACAGACAAACAAATACATAAATTCTACCTAAACTAACATACACCATCGAAACAGAACAACAAAACTCTCTCAACTTCTTAGACCTTACAATTAAATGAACGGACAAACAAACACATAAATTTAACCTAAACTAACATACACCATACGACAAAACTCTCTCAACTTCTTAGAATTACAATTAAATGAACAGAAGAACAAACACATAGATTCAACCTAAACTAACATACACCATCGAAACAGAACGACAAAACTCTCTCAACTTCTTAGACCTTACAAATAAATGAACAGACAAACAAACACATAAATTCAACCTAAACTAACATACACCATCGAAACAGAACAACAAAACTCTCTCAACTTCTTAGACCTTACAATTATATGAACAGACAAACAAATACATAAATTCTACCTAAACTAACATACACCATCGAAACAGAACGACAAAACTCTCTCAACTTCTTAGACCTTACAATTAAATGAACAGACAAACAAACACATAAATTCAACCTAAACTAACATACACCATCGAAGCAGACCGACAAAACTCTCTCAACTTCTTAGACCTTACAAATAAATGAACAGACAAACAAACACAAAATTCAACCTAAACTGACATACACCATCGAAACAGAACAACAAAACTCTCTCAACTTCTTAGACCTTACAATTGTATGAACAGACAAACAAATACATAAATTCTACCTAAACTAACATACACCATCGAAACAGAACAACAAAACTCTCTCAACTTCTTAGACCTTACAATTTTATGAACAGGTAAACAAACACACAAATATATACCTAAACTAACATGAACCATCGAAACAGAACAACAAAACTTTCTCAACTTCTTAGACCTTACAATTAAATGAACTGACAAACAAACACATAAATTTAACCTAAACTAACATACACCATCGAAGCAGAACAACAAAACTCTCTCAACTTCTTAGACCTTACAATTAAATGAACGGACAAACAAACACATAAATTTAACCTAAACTAACATACACCATACGACAAAACTCTCTCAACTTCTTAGACCGTACAATTAAATGAACAGACAAACAAACACATAAATTCAACCTAAACTAACATACACCATCGAAACAGAACGACAAAACTCTCTCAACTTCTTAGACCTTACAAATAAATGAACGGACAAACAAACACATAAATTCAACCTAAACTAACATACACCATCGAAACAGAACGACGAAACTCTCTCAACTTCTTAGACCTTACAATTATATGAACAGACAAACAAATACATAAATTCTACCTAAACTAACATACACCATCGAAACAGAACGACAAAACTCTCTCAACTTCTTAGACCTTACAAATAAATGAACAGACAAACAAACACATAAATTCAACATAAACTAACATACACAATCGAAACAGAACGACAAAACTCTCTCAACTTCTTAGACCTTATAAATAAATGAACGGACAAACAAACTCATATATTCAACCTAAACTAACATACACCATCGAAACAGAACGACAAAACTCTCTCAACTTCTTAGACCTTACAATTAAATGAACAGAAGAACAAACACATAGATTCAACCTAAACTAACATACACCATCGAAACAGAACGACAAAACTCTCTCAACTTCTTAGACCTTACAAATAAATGAACAGACAAACAAACACATAAATTCAACCTAAACTAACATACACCATCGAAACAGAACAACAAAACTCTCTCAACTTCTTAGACCTTACAATTATATGAACAGACAAACAAATACATAAATTCTACCTAAACTAACATACACCATCGATACAGAACGACAAAACTCTCTCAACTTCTTAGACCTTACAACTAAATGAACAGACAAACAAACACATAAATTCAACCTAAACTAACATACACCCTCGAAGCAGACCGACAAAACTCTCTCAACTTCTTAGACCTTACAAATAAATGAACAGACAAACAAACACATAAATTCAACCTAAACTGACATACACCATCGAAACAGAACAACAAAACTCTCTCAACTTCTTAGACCTTACAATTAAATGAACAGACAAACAAACACAAAATTCAACCTAAACTGACATACACCATCGAAACAGAACAACAAAACTCTCTCAACTTCTTAGACCTTACAATTGTATGAACAGACAAACAAATACATAAATTCTACCTAAACTAACATACACCATCGAAACAGAACAACAAAACTCTCTCAACTTCTTAGACCTTACAATTTTATGAACAGGTAAACAAACACACAAATATATACCTAAACTAACATGAACCATCGAAACAGAACAACAAAACTTTCTCAACTTCTTAGACCTTACAATTAAATGAACTGACAAACAAACACATAAATTTAACCTAAACTAACATACACCATCGAAGCAGAACAACAAAACTCTCTCAACTTCTTAGACCTTACAATTAAATGAACGGACAAACAAACACATAAATTTAACCTAAACTAACATACACCATACGACAAAACTCTCTCAACTTCTTAGACCGTACAATTAAATGAACAGACAAACAAACACATAAATTCAACCTAAACTAACATACACCATCGAAACAGAACGACAAAACTCTCTCAACTTCTTAGACCTTACAAATAAATGAACGGACAAACAAACACATAAATTCAACCTAAACTAACATACACCATCGAAACAGAACGACGAAACTCTCTCAACTTCTTAGACCTTACAATTATATGAACAGACAAACAAATACATAAATTCTACCTAAACTAACATACACCATCGAAACAGAACGACAAAACTCTCTCAACTTCTTAGACCTTACAAATAAATGAACAGACAAACAAACACATAAATTCAACATAAACTAACATACACAATCGAAACAGAACGACAAAACTCTCTCAACTTCTTAGACCTTATAAATAAATGAACGGACAAACAAACTCATATATTCAACCTAAACTAACATACACCATCGAAACAGAACGACAAAACTCTCTCAACTTCTTAGACCTTACAATTAAATGAACAGAAGAACAAACACATAGATTCAACCTAAACTAACATACACCATCGAAACAGAACGACAAAACTCTCTCAACTTCTTAGACCTTACAAATAAATGAACAGACAAACAAACACATAAATTCAACCTAAACTAACATACACCATCGAAACAGATCAACAAAACTCTCTCAACTTCTTAGACCTTACAATTATATGAACAGACAAACAAATACATAAATTCTACCTAAACTAACATACACCATCGAAACAGAACGACAAAACTCTCTCAACTTCTTAGACCTTACAACTAAATGAACAGACAAACAAACACATAAATTCAACCTAAACTAACATACACCCTCGAAGCAGACCGACAAAACTCTCTCAACTTCTTAGACCTTACAAATAAATGAACAGACAAACAAACACATAAATTCAACCTAAACTGACATACACCATCGAAACAGAACAACAAAACTCTCTCAACTTCTTAGACCTTACAATTATATGAACAGACAAACAAATACATAAATTCTACCTAAACTAACATTCACCATCTAAACAGAACAACAAAACTCTCTCAACTTCTTAGACCTTACAATTAAATGAACAGACAAACAAACACATAAATTCAACCTAAACTAATATACACCAACGAAACAGAACGACAAAACTCTCTCTACTTCTTGGACCTTACAAATAAATGAACAGACAAACAAACACATAAATTCAACCTAAACTAACATACACCATCGAAACAGAACAACAAAACTCTCTCAACTTCTTAGACCTTACAATTTTATGAACAGACAAAAAAACACACAAATATAAACCCAAACTAACATGAACCATCGAAACAGAACAAGAAAACTTTCTCAACTTCTTAGACCTTACAAATAAATGAACTGACAAACAAACACATAAATTTAACCTAAACTAACATACACCATCGAAGCAGAACAACAAAACTCTCTCAACTTCTTAGACCTTACAATTAAATGAACGGACAAACAAACACATAAATTTAACCTAAACTAACATACACCATACGACAAAACTCTCTCAACTTCTTAGACCGTACAATTAAATGAACAGACAAACAAACACATAAATTCAACCTAAACTAACATACACCATCGAAACAGAACGACAAAACTCTCTCAACTTCTTAGACCTTACAATTAAATGAACAGAAGAACAAACACATAGATTCAACCTTAACTAACATACACCATCGAAACAGAACGACGAAACTCTCTCAACTTCTTAGACCTTACAATTATATGAACAGACAAACAAATACATAAATTCTACCTAAACTAACATACACCATCGAAACAGAACGACAAAACTCTCTCAACTTCTTAGACCTTATAAATAAATGAACGGACAAACAAACTCATATATTCAACCTAAACTAACATACACCATCGAAACAGAACGACAAAACTCTCTCAACTTCTTAAACCTTACAATTAAATGAACAGAAGAACAAACACATAGATTCAACCTAAACTAACATACACCATCGAAACAGAACGACAAAACTCTCTCAACTTCTTAGACCTTACAATTAAATGAACGGACAAACAAACACATGAATTTAACCTAAACTAACATACACCATACGACAAAACTCTCTCAACTTCTTAGACCGTACAATTAAATGAACAGACAAACAAACACATAAATTCAACCTAAACTAACATACACCATCGAAACAGAACGACAAAACTCTCTCAACTTCTTAGACCTTACAAATAAATGAACGGACAAACAAACACATAAATTCAACCTAAACTAACATACACCATCGAAACAGAACGACGAAACTCTCTCAACTTCTTAGACCTTACAATTATATGAACAGACAAACAAATACATAAATTCAACCTAAACTAACATACACCATCGAAACAGAACGACAAAACTCTCTCAACTTCTTAGACCTTACAATTAAATGAACAGAAGAACAAACACATAGATTCAACCTAAACTAACATACACCATCGAAACAGAACGACAAAACTCTCTCAACTTCTTAGACCTTACAAATAAATGAACAGACAAACAAACACATAAATTCAACCTAAACTAACATACACCATCGAAACAGAACAACAAAACTCTCTCAACTTCTTAGACCTTACAATTATATGAACAGACAAACAAATACATAAATTCTACCTAAACTAACATACACCATCGAAACAGAACGACAAAACTCTCTCAACTTCTTAGACCTTACAACTAAATGAACAGACAAACAAACACATAAATTCAACCTAAACTAACATACACCCTCGAAGCAGACCGACAAAACTCTCTCAACTTCTTAGACCTTACAAATAAATGAACAGACAAACAAACACATAAATTCAACCTAAACTGACATACACCATCGAAACAGAACAACAAAACTCTCTCAACTTCTTAGACCTTACAATTATATGAACAGACAAACAAATACATAAATTCTACCTAAACTAACATACACCATCTAAACAGAACAACAAAACTCTCTCAACTTCTTAGACCTTACAATTAAATGAACAGACAAACAAACACATAAATTCAACCTAAACTAATATACACCAACGAAACAGAACGACAAAACTCTCTCTACTTCTTGGACCTTACAAATAAATGAACAGACAAACAAACACATAAATTCAACCTAAACTAACATACACCATCGAAACAGAACAACAAAACTCTCTCAACTTCTTAGACCTTACAATTTTATGAACAGACAAAAAAACACACAAATATATACCTAAACTAACATGAACCATCGAAACAGAACAAGAAAACTTTCTCAACTTCTTAGACCTTACAAATAAATGAACTGACAAACAAACACATAAATTTAACCTAAACTAACATACACCATCGAAGCAGAACAACAAATTTCTCTCAACTTCTTAGACCTTACAATTAAATGAACGGACAAACAAACACATAAATTTAACCTAAACTAACATACACCATACGACAAAACTCTCTCAACTTCTTAGACCGTACAATTAAATGAACAGACAAACAAACACATAAATTCAACCTAAACTAACATACACCATCGAAACAGAACGACAAAACTCTCTCAACTTCTTAGACCTTACAATTAAATGAACAGAAGAACAAACACATAGATTCAACCTTAACTAACATACACCATCGAAACAGAACGACGAAACTCTCTCAACTTCTTAGACCTTACAATTATATGAACAGACAAACAAATACATAAATTCTACCTAAACTAACATACACCATCGAAACAGAACGACAAAACTCTCTCAACTTCTTAGACCTTATAAATAAATGAACGGACAAACAAACTCATATATTCAACCTAAACTAACATACACCATCGAAACAGAACGACAAAACTCTCTCAACTTCTTAAACCTTACAATTAAATGAACAGAAGAACAAACACATAGATTCAACCTAAACTAACATACACCATCGAAACAGAACGACAAAACTCTCTCAACTTCTTAGACCTTACAATTATATGAACAGACAAACAAATACATAAATTCTACCTAAACTAACATACACCATCGAAACAGAACGACAAAACTCTCTCAACTTCTTAGACCTTACAACTAAATGAACAGACAAACAAACACATAAATTCAACCTAAACTAACATACACCCTCGAAGCAGACCGACAAAACTCTCTCAACTTCTTAGACCTTACAAATAAATGAACAGACAAACAAACACATAAATTCAACCTAAACTGACATACACCATCGAAACAGAACAACAAAACTCTCTCAACTTCTTAGACCTTACAATTATATGAACAGACAAACAAATACATAAATTCTACCTAAACTAACATACACCATCGAAACAGAACAACAAAACTCTCTCAACTTCTTAGACCTTACAATTAAATGAACAGACAAACAAACACATAAATTCAACCTAAACTAATATACACCAACGAAACAGAACGACAAAACTCTCTCTACTTCTTGGACCTTACAAATAAATGAACAGACAAACAAACACATAAATTCAACCTAAACTAACATACACCATCGAAACAGAACAACAAAACTCTCTCAACTTCTTAGACCTTACAATTTTATGAACAGACAAAAAAACACACAAATATATACCTAAACTAACATGAACCATCGAAACAGAACAAGAAAACTTTCTCAACTTCTTAGACCTTACAAATAAATGAACTGACAAACAAACACATAAATTTAACCTAAACTAACATACACCATCGAAGCAGAACAACAAAACTCTCTCAACTTCTTAGACCTTACAATTAAATGAACGGACAAACAAACACATAAATTTAACCTAAACTAACATACACCATACGACAAAACTCTCTCAACTTCTTAGACCGTACAATTAAATGAACAGACAAACAAACACATAAATTCAACCTAAACTAACATACACCATCGAAACAGAACGACAAAACTCTCTCAACTTCTTAGACCTTACAATTAAATGAACAGAAGAACAAACACATAGATTCAACCTTAACTAACATACACCATCGAAACAGAACGACAAAACTCTCTCAACTTCTTAGATTTTACAAATAAATGAACGGACAAACAAACACATAAATTCAACCTAAACTAACATACACCATCGAAACAGAACGACGAAACTCTCTCAACTTCTTAGTCCTTACAATTATATGAACAGACAAACAAATACATAAATTCTACCTAAACTAACATACACCATCGAAACAGAACGACAAAACTCTCTCAACTTCTTAGACCTTACAAATAAATGAACAGACAAACAAACACATAAATTCAACATAAACTAACATACACCATCGAAACAGAACGACAAAACTCTCTCAACTTCTTAGACCTTATAAATAAATGAACGGACAAACAAACTCATATATTCAACCTAAACTAACATACACCATCGAAACAGAACGACAAAACTCTCTCAACTTCTTAGACATTACAAATAAATGAACGGAAAAACAGACACATAAATTCAACCTAAACTAACATACACCATCGAAACAGAACGACAAAACTCTCTACACTTCTTAGACCTTACAAATAAATGAACAGACAATTAAACACATAAATTCAACCTAAACTAACATACACCATCGAAACAGAACAACAAAACTCTCTCAACTTCTTAGACCTTACAATTATATGAACAGACAAACAAATACATAAATTCTACCTAAACTAACATACACCATCGAAACAGAACAACAAAACTCTCTCAACTTCTTAGACCTTACAATTAAATGAACAGACAAACAAACACATAAATTCAACCTAAACTAACATACACTAACGAAACAGAACGACAAAACTCTCTCTACTTCTTGGACCTTACAATTAAATGAACGGACAAACAAACACATATATTCTACCTAAACTAACAAACACCATCGAAACAGAACGACAAAACTCTCTCAACTTCTTAGACCTTATAAATAAATGAACGGACAAACAAACTCATATATTCAACCTAAACTAACATACACCATCGAAACAGAACGACAAAACTCTCTCAACTTCTTAGACCTTACAAATAAATGAACGGAAAATCAAACACATAAATTCAACCTAAACTAACATACACCATCGAAACAGAACGACAAAACTCTCTCAACTTCTTAGACCTTACAAATAAATGTACAGACAAACAAACACATAAATTCAACATAAACTAACATTCACCATCGAAACAGAACAACAAAACTCTCTCAACTTCTTAGACCTTACAATTATATGAACAGACAAACAAATACATAAATTCTACCTAAACTAACATACACCATCGAAACAGAACAACAAAACTCTCTCAACTTCTTAGACCTTACAAATAAATGAACGGACAAACAAACACAAAAAATAACCTAAACTAACATACACCATCGAAGCAGAACAACAAAACTATCTCAACTTCTTAGACCTTACAATTAAATGAACGGACAATCAAACACATAAATTCAACCTAAACTAACATACACCATCGAAACAGAACGACAAAACTCTCTCAACTTCTTAGAACTTACAACTAAATGAACGGACAAACAAACACATAAATTCAACCTAAACTAACATACACCATCGAAGCAGAACCACAAAACTCTCTCAACTTCTTTACCGTACAATTAAAGAAACAGACAAACAAACACATAAATTCAACCTAAACTAACATACACCATCGAAACAGAACAACAAAACTCCCTCAACTTCTTAGACCTTACAATTAAATGAACGGACAAACAAACACATAAATTTAAACTAAACTAACATACACCATCGAAACAGAACAACAAAACTCTCTCAACTTCTTAGACCGTACAATTAAATGAACAGACAAACACATAAATTCAACCTAAACTAACATACACCATCGAAGCAGAACAACAAAACTCTCTCAACTTCTTAGACCTTACAATTAAATGAACGGACAAACAAACACATAAATTTAACCTAAACCAACATACACCATACGACAAAACTCTCTCAACTTCTTAGACCGTACAATTAAAAGAACAGACAAACAAACACATAAATTCAACCTAAACTAACATACACCATCGAAGCAGACCGACAAAACTCTCTCAACTTCTTAGACCTTACAAATAAATGAACAGACAAACAAACACACAAATTCAACCTAAACTGACATACACCATCGAAACAGAACAACAAAACTCTCTCAACTTCTTAGACCTTACAATTGTATGAACAGACAAACAAATACATAAATTCTACCTATACTAACATACACCATCGAAACAGAACAACAAAACTCTCTCAACTTCTTAGACCTTACAATTTTATGAACAGGTAAACAAACACACAAATATATACCTAAACTAACATGAACCATCGAAACAGAACAACAAAACTTTCTCAACTTCTTAGACCTTACAATTAAATGAACTGACAAACAAACATATAAATTTAACCTAAACTAACATACACCATCGAAGCAGAACAACAAAACTCTCTCAACTTCTTAGACCTTACAATTAAATGAACGGACAAACAAACACATAATTTTAACCTAAACTAACATACACCATACGACAAAACTCTCTCAACTTCTTAGACCGTACAATTAAATGAACAGACAAACAAACACATAAATTCAATCTAAACTAACATACACCATCGAAACAGAACGACAAAACTCTCTCAACTTCTTAGACCTTACAAATAAATGAACGGACAAACAAACACATAAATTCAACCTAAACTAACATACACCATCGAAACAGAACGACGAAACTCTCTCAACTTCTTAGACCTTACAATTATATGAACAGACAAACAAATACATAAATTCTACCTAAACTAACATACACCATCGAAACAGAACGACAAAACTCTCTCAACTTCTTAGACCTTACAAATAAATGAACAGACAAACAAACACATAAATTCAACATAAACTAACATACACAATCGAAACAGAACGACAAAACTCTCTCATCTTCTTAGACCTTATAAATAAATGAACGGACAAACAAACTCATATATTCAACCTAAACTAACATACACCATCGAAACAGAACAACAAAACTCTCTCAACTTCTTAGACCTTACAATTAAATCAACAGAAGAACAAACACATAGATTCAACCTAAACTAACATACACCATCGAAACAGAACGACAAAACTCTCTCAACTTCTTAGACCTTACAAATAAATGAACAGACAAACAAACACATAAATTCAACCTAAACTAACATACACCATCGAAACAGAACAACAAAACTCTCTCAACTTCTTAGACCTTACAATTATATGAACAGACAAACAAATACATAAATTCTACCTAAACTAACATACACCATCGAAACAGAACGACAAAACTCTCTCAACTTCTTAGACCTTACAACTAAATGAACAGACAAACAAACACATAAATTCAACCTAAACTAACATACACCCTCGAAGCAGACCGACAAAACTCTCTCAACTTCTTAGACCTTACAAATAAATGAACAGACAAACAAACACATAAATTCAACCTAAACTGACATACACCATCGAAACAGAACAACAAAACTCTCTCAACTTCTTAGACCTTACAATTATATGAACAGACAAACAAATACATAAATTCTACCTAAACTAACATACACCATCGAAACAGAACAACAAAACTCTCTCAACTTCTTAGACCTTACAATTAAATGAACAGACAAACAAACACATAAATTCAACCTAAACTAATATACACCAACGAAACAGAACGACAAAACTCTCTCTACTTCTTGGACCTTACAAATAAATGAACAGACAAACAAACACATAAATTCAACCTAAACTAACATACACCATCGAAACAGAACAACAAAACTCTCTCAACTTCTTAGACCTTACAATTTTATGAACAGACAAAAAAACACACAAATATATACCTAAACTAACATGAACCATCGAAACAGAACAACAAAACTTTCTCAACTTCTTAGACCTTACAAATAAATGAACTGAGAAACAAACACATAAATTTAACCTAAACTAACAAACACCATCGAAGCAGAACAACAAAACTCTCTCAACTTCTTAGACCTTACAATTAAATGAACGGACAAACAAACACATAAATTTAACCTAAACTAACATACACCATACGACAAAACTCTCTCAACTTCTTAGACCGTACAATTAAATGAACAGACAAACAAACACATAAATTCAACCTAAACTAACATACACCATCGAAACAGAACGACAAAACTCTCTCAACTTCTTAGACCTTACAATTAAATGAACAGAAGAACAAACACATAGATTCAACCTTAACTAACATACACCATCGAAACAGAACGACAAAACTCTCTCAACTTCTTAGATTTTACAAATAAATGAACGGACAAACAAACACATAAATTCAACCTAAACTAACATACACCATCGAAACAGAACGACGAAACTCTCTCAACTTCTTAGACCTTACAATTATATGAACAGACAAACAAATACATAAATTCTACCTAAACTAACATACACCATCGAAACAGAACGACAAAACTCTCTCAACTTCTTAGACCTTACAAATAAATGAACAGACAAACAAACACATAAATTCAACATAAACTAACATACACCATCGAAACAGAACGACAAAACTCTCTCAACTTCTTAGACCTTATAAATAAATGAACGGACAAACAAACTCAAATATTCAACCTAAACTAACATACACCATCGAAACAGAACGACAAAACTCTCTCAACTTCTTAGACCTTACAAATAAATGAACAGACAAACAAACACATATACTCAACCTAAACTAACATACACCATCGAAACTGAACGACAAAACTCTCTCAACTTCTTAGACATTACAAATAAATGAACGGAAAAACAGACACATAAATTCAACCTAAACTAACATACACCATCGAAACAGAACGACAAAACTCTCTACACTTCTTAGACCTTACAAATAAATGAACAGACAAACAAACACATAAATTCAACATAAACTAATATACACCATCGAAACAGAACAACAAAACTCTCTCAACTTCTTAGACCTTACAATTATATGAACAGACAAACAAATACATAAATTCTAGCTAAACTAACATACACCATCGAAACAGAACGACAAAACACTCTCAACTTCTTAGACCTTATAAATAAATGAACAGACAAACAAACACATAAATTCAAAATAAACTAACATACACCATCGAAACAGAACAACAAAACTCTCGCAACTTCTTAGACCTTACAATTATATGAACAGACAAACAAATACATAAATTCTACCTAATCTAACATACACCATCGAAACAGAACAACAAAACTCTCTCAACTTCTTAGACCTTACAAATAAATGAACGGACAAACAAACAAATAATATAACCTCAACTAACATACACCATCGAAGCAGAACAACAAAACTCTGTCAACTCCTTAGAACTTACAATTAAATGAACGAACAAACAAACACATAAATTCAACCTAAACTAACATACACCATCGAAACAGAACGACAAAACTCTCTCAACTTCTTAGACCTTACAACTAAATGAACGGACAAACAAACACATAAATTCAACCTAAACTGACATACACCATCGAAACAGAACAACAAAACTCTCTCAACTTCTTAGAATTACAATTAAATGAACAGAAGAACAAACACATAGATTCAACCTAAACTAACATACACCATCGAAACAGAACGACAAAACTCTCTCAACTTCTTAGACCTTACAAATAAATGAACAGACAAACAAACACATAAATTCAACCTAAACTAACATACACCCTCGAAGCAGACCGACAAAACTCTCTCAACTTCTTAGACCTTACAAATAAATGAACAGACAAACAAACACATAAATTCAACCTAAACTGACATACACCATCGAAACAGAACAACAAAACTCTCTCAACTTCTTAGACCTTACAATTTTATGAACAGACAAACAAACACACAAATATATACCTAAACTAACATGAACCATCGAAACAGAACAACAAAACTTTCTCAACTTCTTAGACCTTACAATTAAATGAACTGACAAACAAACACATAAATTTAACCTAAACTAACATACACCATCGAAGCAGAACAACAAAACTCTCTCAACTTCTTAGACCTTACAATTAAATGAACGGACAAACAAACACATAAATTTAACCTAAACTAACATACACCATACGACAAAACTCTCTCAACTTCTTACACCGTACAATTAAATGAACAGTCAAACAAACACATAAATTCAACCTAAACTAACATACACCATCGACACAGAACGACAAAACTCTCTCAACTTCTTAGACCTTACAATTAAATGAACAGAAGAACAAACACATAGATTCAACCTTAACTAACATACACCATCGAAACAGAACGACAAAACTCTCTCAACTTCTTAGACCTTACAAATAAATGAACGGACAAACAAACACATAAATTCAACCTAAACTAACATACACCATCGAAACAGAACGACGAAACTCTCTCAACTTCTTAGACCTTACAATTATATGAACAGACAAACAAATACATAAATTCTACCTAAACTAACATACACCATCGAAACAGAACGACAAAACTCTCTCAACTTCTTAGACCTTACAAATAAATGAACAGACAAACAAACACATAAATTCAACATAAACTAACATACACCATCGAAACAGAACGACAAAACTCTCTCAACTTCTTAGACCTTATAAATAAATGAACGGACAAACAAACTCATATATTCAACCTAAACTAACATACACCATCGAAACAGAACGACAAAACTCTCTCAACTTCTTAGACCTTACAAATAAATGAACAGACAAACAAACACATATATTCAACCTAAACTAACATACACCATCGAAACAGAACGACAAAACTCTCTCAACTTCTTAGACCTTACAAATAAATGAACGGAAAAACAAACACATAAATTCAACCTAAACTAACATACACCATCGAAACAGAACGACAAAACTCTCTACACTTCTTAGACCTTACAAATAAATGAACAGACAAAAAAACACATAAATTCAACATAAACTAATATACACCATCGAAACAGAACAACAAAACTCTCTCAACTTCTTAGACCTTACAATTATATGAACAGACAAACAAATACATAAATTCTACCTAAACTAACATACACCATCGAAACAGAACGACAAAACACTCTCAACTTCTTAGACCTTATAAATAAATGAACAGACAAACAAACACATAAATTCAAAATAAACTAACATACACCATCGAAACAGAACAACAAAACTCTCTCAACTTCTTAGACCTTACAATTATATGAACAGACAAACAAATACATAAATTCTACCTAAACTAACATACACCATCGAAACAGAACAACAAAACTCTCTCAACTTCTTAGACCTTACAAATAAATGAACGGACAAACAAACAAATAATATAACCTAAATTAACATACACCATCGAAGCAGAACAACAAAACTCTCTCAACTCCTTAGACCTTACAATTAAATGAACGAACAAACAAACACATAAATTCAACCTAAACTAACATACACCATCGAAACAGAACGACAAAACTCTCTCAACATCTTAGACCTTACAACTAAATGAACGGACAAACAAACACATAAATTCAACCTAAACTAACATACACCATCGAAGCAGAACAACAAAACTCTCTCAACTTCTTTGACCATACAATTAAAGGAACAGCAAACAAACACATAAGTTCAACCTAAACTAACATACACCATCGAAACAGAACGACAAAACTCTCTCAACTTCTTAGACCTTAAAATTAAATGAACGGACAAACAAACACATAAATTCAACCGAAACTAACATACACCATCGAAACAGAACGACAAAACTCTCTCAACTTTTTGGACCTTACAAATAAATGAACAGACAAACAAACACATAAATTCAACCTAAACTAACATACACCATCGAAACAGAACAACAAAACTCTCTCAACTTCTTAGACCTTACAATTATATGAACAGACAAACAAACACACAAATTCTACCTAAACTAACATAAACCATCGAAACAGAACAACAAAACTTTCTCAACTTCTTAGACCTTACAATTAAATGAACGGACAAACAAGCACATAAATTTAACCTAAACTAACATACACCATCGAAGCAGAACAACAAAACTCTCTCAACTTCTTAGACCTTACAATTAAATGAACGGACAAACAAACACATAAATTTAACCTAAACTAACATACACCATCGAAACAGAACGACAAAACTCTCTCAACGTCTTAGACCTTACAATTAAATGAACAAACACATAGATTCAACCTAAACTAACATACACCATCGAAACAGAACGACAAAACTCTCTCAACTTCTTAGACCTTACAATTAAATGAACAGACAAACAAACACATAAATTCAACCTAAACTAACATACACCATCGAAGCAGAACAACAAAACTCTCTCAACTTCTTAGACCTTACAATTAAATGAACGGACAAACAAACACATAAGTTCAACCTAAACTAACACACACCATCGAAACAGAACGACAAAACTCTCTCAACTTCTTAGACCTTACAATTAAATGAACGGACAAACAAACACATAAATTCAACCTAAACTAACATACACCATCGAAACAGAACGACAAAACTCTCTCAACTTCTTAGACCTTACAATTAAATGAACGGACAAACAAACAAATAAATCCAACTTAAACTAACATACACCATCGAAACAGAACGACAAAACTCTCTCAACTTTTTGGACCTTACAAATAAATGAACAGACAAACAAACACATAAATTCAACCTAAACTAACATACACCATCGAAACAGAACAACAAAACTCTCTCAACTTCTTAGACCTCACAAATATATGAACAGACAAACAAACACATAAATTCTACCTAAACTAACATAAACCATCGAAACAGAACAACAAAACTTTCTCAACTTCTTAGACCTTACAATTAAATGAACGGACAAACAAACACATAAATTTAACCTAAACTAACATACACCATCGAAACAGAACAACAAAACTCTCTCAACTTCTTAGACCTTACAATTAAATGAACGGACAAACAAACACATAAATTTAAACTAAACTAACATACACCATCGAAACAGAACAACAAAACTCTCTCAACTTCTTAGACCGTACAATTAAATGAACAGACAAACAAACACATAAATTCAACCTAAACTAACATACACCATCGAAACAGAACGACAAAACTCTCTCAACGTCTTAGACCTTACAATTAAATGAACAAAAGAACAAACACATAGATTCAACCTAAACTAACATACACCATCGAAACAGAACGACAAAACTCTCTCAACTTCTTAGACCTTACAATTAAATGAACGGACAAACAAACACATAAGTTCAACCTAAACTAACACACACCATCGAAACAGAACGACAAAACTCTCTCAACTTCTTAGACCTTACAATTAAATGAACGGACAAACAAACACATAAATTCAACCTAAACTAACATACACCATCGAAACAGAACGACAAAACTCTCTCAATTTCTTAGACCTTACAATTAAATGAACGGACAAACAAACAAATAAATCCAACTTAAACTAACATACACCATCGAAACAGAACGACAAAACTCTCTCAACTTTTTGGACCTTACAAATAAATGAACAGACAAACAAACACATAAATTCTACCTAAACTAACATAAACCATCGAAACAGAACAACAAAACTTTCTCAACTTCTTAGACCTTACAATTAAATGAACGGACAAACAAACACATAAATTTAACCTAAACTAACATACACCATCGAAACAGAACAACAAAACTCTCTCAACTTCTTAGACCTTACAATTAAATGAACGGACAAACAAACACATAAATTCAACCTAAACTAACATACACCATCGAAACAGAACAACAAAACTCTCTCAACTTCTTAGACCTTACAATTAAATGAACGGACAAACAAACACATAAATTCAACCTAAACTAACATACACCATCGAAGCAGAACAACAAAACTCTCTCAACTTCTTTGACCGTACAATTAAAAGAACAGACAAACAAACACATAAATTCAACGTAAACTAACATACACCATCGAAACAGAACGACAAAACTCTCTCAACTTCTTAGACCTTACAATTAAATGAACAGACAAACAAACTCATAAATTCAACCTAAACTAACATACACCATCGAAACAGAACGACCAATTGCTCTCAACTTCTTGGACCTTACAAATAAATGAACAGACAAATAAACACATAAATTCAACCTAAACTAACATACACCATCGAAACAGAACAACAAAACTCTCTCAACTTCTTAGACCTTACAATTATATGAACAGACAAACAAACACATAAATTCTACCTAAACTAACATAAACCATCGAAACAGAACAACAAAACTTTCTCAACTTCTTAGACCTTACAATTAAATGAACGGACAAACAAACACATAAATTTAACCTAAACTAACATACACCATCGAAGCAGAACAACAAAACTCTCTCATTTTCTTAGAAATTACAATTAAATGAACGGACAAACAAACACATAAATTTAACCTAAACTAACATACACCATCGAAACAGAACAACAAAACTCCCTCAACTTCTTAGACCGTACAATTAAATGAACAGACAAACAAACACATAAATTCAACCTAAACTAACATACACCATCGAAACAGAACGACAAAACTCTCTCAACGTCTTAGACCTTACAATTAAATGAACAAAAGAACAAACACATAGATTCAACCTAAACTAACATACACCATCGAAACAGAACGACAAAACTCTCTCAACTTCTTAGACCTTACAATTAAATGAACAGACAAACAAACACATAAATTCAACCTAAACTAACATACACCATCGAAGCAGAACAACAAAACTCTCTCAACTTCTTAGACCTTACAATTAAATGAACGGACAAACAAACACATAAGTTCAACCTAAACTAACACACACCATCGAAACAGAACGACAAAACTCTCTCAACTTCTTAGACCTTACAATTAAATGAACGGACAAACAAACACATAAATTCAACCTAAACTAACATACACCATCG
The DNA here is from genome assembly GCA_036971475.1 of Prosapia bicincta. Lineage (NCBI taxonomy): Eukaryota > Metazoa > Arthropoda > Insecta > Hemiptera > Cercopidae > Prosapia > Prosapia bicincta. Next base: position 116,757,679 of record JBAIZL010000005.1, read on the forward strand.
AAACAGAACGACAAAACTCTCTCAACTTCTTAGACCTTACAATTAAATGAACGGACAAACAAACAAATAAATCCAACTTAAACTAACATACACCATCGAAACAGAACGACAAAACTCTCTCAACTTTTTGGACCTTACAAATAAATGAACAGACAAACAAACACATAAATTCAACGTAAACTAACATACACCATCGAAACAGAACAACAAAACTCTCTCAACTTCTTAGACCTTACAAATATATGAACAGACAAACAAACACATAAATTCTACCTAAACTAACATAAACCATCGAAACAGAACAACAAAACTTTCTCAACTTCATAGACCTTACAATTAAATGAACGGACAAACAAACACATAAATTTAACCTAAACTAACATACACCATCGAAACAGAACAACAAAACTCTCTCAACTTCTTAGACCTTACAATTAAATGAACAAAAGAACAAACACATAGATTAAACCTAAACTAACATACACCATCGAAACAGAACGACAAAACTCTCTCAACTTCTTAGACCTTACAATTAAATGAACAGACAAACAAACACATAAATTCAACCTAAACTAACATACACCATCGAAGCAGAACAACAAAACTCTCTCAACTTCTTAGACCTTACAATTAAATGAACGGACAAACAAACACATAAGTTCAACCTAAACTAACACACACCATCGAAACAGAACGACAAAACTCTCTCAACTTTTTGGACCTTACAAATAAATGAACAGACAAACAAACACATAAATTCAACCTAAACTAACATACACCATCGAAACAGAACGACAAAACTCTCTCAATTTCTTAGACCTTACAATTAAATGAACGGACAAACAAACAAATAAATCCAACTTAAACTAACATAAACCATCGAAACAGAACAACAAAACTTTCTCAACTTCTTAGACCTTACAATTAAATGAACGGACAAACAAACACATAAATTTAAGCTAAACTAACATACACCATCGAAACAGAACAACAAAACTCTCTCAACTTCTTAGACCTTACAATTAAATGAACGGACAAACAAACACATAAATTCAACCTAAACTAACATACACCATCGAAACAGAACAACAAAACTCTCTCAACTTCTTAGACCTTACAATTAAATGAACGGACAAACAAACACATAAATTCAACCTAAACTAACATACACCATCGAAGCAGAACAACAAAACTCTCTCAACTTCTTTGACCGTACAATTAAAAGAACAGACAAACAAACACATAAATTCAACCTAAACTAACATACACCATCGAAACAGAACGACAAAACTCTCTCAACTTCTTAGACCTTACAATTAAATGAACGGACAAACAAACACATAAATTCAACCTAAACTAACATACACCATCGAAGCAGAACAACAAAACTCTCTCAACTTCTTTGACCGTACAATTAAAAGAACAGACAAACAAACACATAAATTCAACCTAAACTAACATACACCATCGAAACAGAACGACAGAACTCTCTCAACTTCTTAGACCTTACAATTAAATGAACAGACAAACAAACACATAAATTCAACCTAAACTAACATACACCATCGAAACAGAACGACCAATTGCTCTCAACATCTTGGACCTTACAAATAAATGAACAGACAAACAAACACATAAATTCAACCTAAACTAACATACACCATCGAAACAGAACAACAAAACTCTCTCAACTTCTTAGACCTTACAATTATATGAACAGACAAACAAACACATAAATTCTACCTAAACTAACATAAACCATCGAAACAGTACAACAAAGCTTTCTCAGCTTCTTAGACCTTACAATTAAATGAACGGACAAACAAACACATAAATTCAACCTAAACTAACATACACCATCGAAGCAGAACAACAAAACTCTCTCAACTTCTTTGACCGTACAATTAAAAGAACAGACAAACAAACACATAAATTCAACCTAAACTAACATACACCATCGAAACAGAACGACAGAACTCTCTCAACTTCTTAGACCTTACAATTATATGAACAGACAAACAAACACATAAATTCAACCTAAACTAACATACACCATCGAAACAGAACGACCAATTGCTCTCAACATCTTGGACCTTACAAATAAATGAACAGACAAACAAACACATAAATTCAACCTAAACTAACATACACCATCGAAACAGAACGACAAAACTCTCTCAACTTCTTAGACCTTACAATTAAATGAACGGACAAACAAACACATATATTCAACCTAAACTAACAAACACCATCGAAACAGAACGACAATACTCTCTCAACTTCTTAGACCTTATAAATAAATGAACGGACAAACAAACTCATATATTCAACCTAAACTAACATACACCATCGAAACAGAACGACAAAACTCTCTCAACTTCTTAGACCTTACAAATAAATGAACGGAAAAACAAACACATAAATTCAACCTAAACTAACATACACCATCGAAACAGAACGACAAAACTCTCTACACTTCTTAGACCTTACAAATAAATGAACAGACAAACAAACACATAAATTCAACATAAACTAACATACACCATCGAAACAGAACAACAAAACTCTCTCAACTTCTTAGACCTTACAATTATATGAACAGACAAACAAATACATAAATTCTACCTAAACTAACATACACCATCGAAACGGAACAACAAAACTCTCTCAACTTCTTAGACCTTACAAATAAATGAACGGACAAACAAACACATAATATAACCTAAACTAACATACACCATCGGATCAGAACAACAAAACTATCTCAACTTCTTAGACCTTACAATTAAATGAACGGACAATCAAACACATAAATTCAACCTAAACTAACATACACCATCGAAACAGAACGACAAAACTCTCTCAACTTCTTAGAACTTACAACTAAATGAACGGACAAACAAACACATAAATTCAACCTAAACTAACATACACCATCGAAGCAGAACCACAAAACTCTCTCAACTTCTTTGACCGTACAATTAAAGCAACAGACAAACAAACACATAAATTCAACCTAAACTAACATACACCTTCGAAACAGAACAACAAAACTCCCTCAACTTCTTAGACCTTACAATTAAATGAACGGACAAACAAACACATAAATTTAAACTAAACTAACATACACCATCGAAACAGAACAACAAAACTCTCTCAACTTCTTAGACCGTACAATTAAATGAACAGACAAACAAACACATAAATTCAACCTAAACTAACATACACCATCGAAACATAACGACAAAACTCTCTCAACTTCTTAGAATTACAATTAAATGAACAGAAGAACATACACATAGATTCAACCTAAACTAACATACACCATCGAAACAGAACGACAAAACTCTCTCAACTTCTTAGACCTTACAAATAAATGAACAGACAAACAAACACATAAATTCAACCTAAACTAACATACACCATCGAAACAGAACAACAAAACTCTCTCAACTTCTTAGACCTTACAATTAAATGAACAGACAAACAAACACATAAATTCAACCTAAACTAACATACACCCTCGAAGCAGACCGACAAAACTCTCTCAACTTCTTAGACCTTACAAATAAATGAACAGACAAAAAAACACATGAATTCAACCTAAACTGACATACACCATCGAAACAGAACAACAAAACTCTCTCAACTTCTTAGACCTTACAATTATATGAACAGACAAACAAATACATAAATTCTACCTAAACTAACATACACCATCGAAACAGAACAACAAAACTCTCTCAACTTCTTAGACCTTACAATTAAATGAACAGACAAACAAACACATAAATTCAACCTAAACTAACATACACCATCGAAACAGAACGACAAAACTCTCTCAACTTTTTAGACCTTACAATTAAATAAACGGACAAACAAACACATAAATTCAACATAAACTAACATACACTATCGAAACAGAACAACAAAACTCTCTCAACTTCTTAGACCTTACAAATAAATAAACAGAAAAACAAACACATAAATTCAACCTAAACTAACATACACCATCGTAACAGAACGACAAAACTCTCTCAACTTCTTTTATCAAACAATTAAATGAACGGACAAACAAACACATAAATTCAACCTAAAGTAACATACACCATCGAAGCAGAACAACAAAACTCTCTCAACTTCTTAGACCTTACAATTAAATGAACAGACAAACAAACACATAAATTCAACCTAAACTAACATACACCATCGAAACAGAACGACAAAAGTCTCTCAACTTCTTAGACCTTACAATTAAATGAACAGACAAACAAACACATAAATTCAACCTAAACTAACATACACCATTGAAACAGAACGACAAAACTCTCTCGACTTCTTAGTCCTTACAATTAAATGAACAGACAAACAAACACATAAATTCAACCTAAACAAACATACACCATCGAAACAGAACGACAAAACTCTCTCAACTTCTTAGACCTTACAATTAAATGAACGAACAAACAAACACATAAATTCAACCTAAACTAACATACACCATCGAAACAGAACGACAAAACTCTCTCAACTTTTTAGACCTTACAATTAAATAAACGGACAAACAAACACATAAATTCAACATAAACTAACATACCTATCGAAATAGAACAACAAAACTCTCACAACTTCTTAGTCCTTACAATTAAATGAACAGACAAACAAACACATAAATTCTACCTAAACTAACATACACCATCGAAACAGAACAACAAAACTCTCTCAACTTTTTAGACCTTACAATTAAATAAACGGACAAACAAACACATAAATTCAACATAAACTAACATACCTATCGAAATAGAACAACAAAACTCTCACAACTTCTTAGACCTTACAATTAAATGAACAGACATACAAACACATAAATTCAACCTAAACTAACATACACCATCGAAACAGAACGACAAAACTCTCTAAACTTCTCAGACCGTACAATTAAATGAACGGACAAACAAACACATAAATTCAACCTTAACTAACATACACCATCGTAACAGAACGTCAAAACTCTCTCAACTTCTTAGACCAAATAATTAAATGAACGGACAAACAAACACATAAATTCAACCTAAAGTAGCATACACCATCGAAGCAGAACAACAAAACTCTCTCAACTTCTTAGACCTTACAATTAAATGAACAGACAAACAAACACATAAATTCAACCTAAACTAACATACACCATCGAAACAGAACGACAAAACTCTCTCAACTTCTTAGACCTTACAATTAAATGAACAGACAAACAAACACATAAATTCAACCTAAAGTAACATACACCATCGAAACAGAACGTCAAAACTCTCTCAATTTCTTGGACCTTATAATTAAATGAACGCACAAACAAACACATAAACTCAACCTAAACTAACATACACCATCGAAACAGAACGACAAAACACTCTCAACTTCTTAGAACTTACAATTAAATAAACGGACAAACAAACACATAAATTCAACCTAAACTAACATACACCATCGAAGCAGAACAACAAAACTCTCTCAACTTCTTAGACCTTACAATTAAATGAACAGACAAACAAACACATAAATTCAACCTAAACTAACATACACCATCGAAACAGCACGACCAAACTCTCTCAACTTCTTAGACCGTATAATTAAATTAACAGACAAACAAACATATAAATTCAACCTAAACTAACATACACCATCGAAACAGAACGACAAAACTCTCTCAACTTCTTAGACCTTACAATTAAATGAACAGACAAACAAACAAATAAATTCAACCTAAACTAACATACACCATCGAAACAGAACGACAAAACTCTCTCAACTTTTTAGACCTTACAATTAAATAAACGGACAAACAAACACATAAATTCAACATAAACTAACATACCTATCGAAATAGAACAACAAAACTCTCACAACTTCTTAGTCCTTACAATTAAATGAACAGACAAACAAACACATAAATTCTACCTAAACTAACATACACCATCGAAACAGAACAACAAAACTCTCTCAACTTTTTAGACCTTACAATTAAATAAACGGACAAACAAACACATAAATTCAACCTTAACTAACATACACCATCGTAACAGAACGACAAAACTCTCTCAACTTCTTAGACCAAACTATTAAATGAACCGACAAACAAACACATAAATTCAACCTAAAGTAACATACACCATCGAAGCAGAACAACAAAACTCTCTCAACTTCTTAGACCTTACAATTAAATGAACAGACAAACAAACACATAAATTCAACCTAAACTAACATACACCATCGAAACAGAACGACAAAACTCTCTCAACTTCTTAGACCTTACAATTAAATGAACAGACAAACAAACACATAAATTCAACCTAAAGTAACATACCCCATCGAAACAGAACGACAAAACTCTCTCAATTTCTTAGACCTTATAATTAAATGAACGCACAAACAAACACATAAACTCAACCTAAACTAACATACACCATCGAAACAGAACGACAAAACACTCTCAACTTCTGAGACCTTACAATTAAATGAACAGACAAACAAACACATAAATTCAACCTAAACTAACATACACCATCGAAACAGAACGACAAAACTCTCTCAACTTCTTAGACCTTACAATTAAATGAACGGACAAACAAACACATAAAATCAACCTTATTTAACATACACCATCGAAACAGAACAACAAAACTCTCTCAACTTCTTAGACCTTACAATTAAATGAACAGACAAACAAACACATAAATTCAACCTAAACTAACATACACCATCGAAACAGAACGACAAAACTCTCTCAACTTCTTAGATCTTACAATTAAATGAACAGACAAACAAACACATAAATTCAACATAAACTAACATACACCATCGAAACAGAAAGACAAAACTCTCTCAACTTCTTAAACCTTACAATTAAATGAACAGACAAACAAACACATAAATTCAACCTAAACTAACATACACCATCGAAACAGAACGACAAAACTCTCTCAACTTCTTAGACCTTACAATTAAATGAACGGACAAACAAACACATAAATTCAACCTTAACTAACATACACCATCGTAACAGAACGACAAAACTCTCTCAACTTCTTAGACCAAACAATTAAATGAACGGACAAAAAAACACATAAATTCAATCTAAATAACATACACCATCGAAACAGAACGACAAAACTCCCTCAACTTCTTAGACCTTACACTTAAATGAACAGACAAACAAACACATAAATCCAACCTAAATTAACATACACCATCGAAACAGAACAACAAAACTCTCTTAACTTCTTAGACCTCACAATAAATGAACAGACAAACAAACACATAAATTCTACCTAAACTAACATACACCATCGAAACAGAACAACAAAACTCTCTAGACTTCTTAGACCTTACAATTAAATGAACAAACAAACAAACACATAAATTCAACCTAAACTAATATACACCATCGAAACAGCACGACCAAACTCTCTCAACTTCTTTTACCAAACAATTAAATGAACGGACAAACAAACACATACATTCAACCTAAAGTAACATACACCATCGAAACATTACAACAAAACTCTCTAGACATCTTAGACCTTACAAATAAATAAACAGACAAACAAACACATAAATTCAACCTGAACTAACATACACCATCGAAACAGAAAGACAAAACTCCCTCAACTTCTTAGTTCTTTCACTTAAATGAACAGACAAACAAACACATAAATCCAACGTAAATTAACATACACCATCGAAACAGAACAACAAAACTCTCTTAACTTCTTAGACCTCACAATAAATGAACAGACAAACAAACACATAAATTCAACCTAAACTAACATACACCATCGAAACAGGACGACAAAACTCACTCAACTTCTTAGACCTTACAATTAAATGAACATACAAACAAACACATAAATTCAACCTAAACTAACATACACCATCGAAACAGAACGACAAAACTCTCTCAACTTCTTAGTCCTTACAATTAAATGAACAGACAAACAAACACATAAATTCAACCTAAACTAACATACACCATCGAAACAGAACGACAAAACTCTCTCAACTTCTTAGACCTTACAATTAAATGAACAGACAAACAAACACATAAATTCAACCTAAACAAACATACACCATCGAAACAGAACGACAAAACTCTCTCAACTTCTTAGACCTTACAATTAAATGAACGGACAAACAAACACATACATTCAACCTAAAGTAACATACACCATCGAAGCAGAACAACAAAACTCTCTCAACTTCTTAGACCTTACAATTAAATGAACAGACAAACAAACACATAAATTCAACCTAAACTAACATACACCATCGAAACAGAACGACAAAACTCTCTCAACTTCTTAGACCTTACAATTAAATGAACAGACAAACAAACACATAAATTTAACCTAAAGTAACATACAACATCGAAACAGAACGACAAAACTCTCTCAATTTCTTAGACCTTATAATTAAATGAACGCACAAACAAACACATAAACTCAACCTAAACTAACATACACCATCGAAACAGAACGACAAAACACTCTCAACTTCTTAGACCTTACAATTAAATAAACGGACAAACAAACACATAAATTCAACCTAAACTGACATACACCATCGAAGCAGAACAACAAAACTCTCTCAACTTCTTAGACCTTACAATTAAATGAACAGACAAACAAACACAAAAATTCAACCTAAACTAACATACACCATCGAAACAGAACATCAAAACTCTCTCAACTTCTTAGACCTTACAATTAAATGAACGGACAAACAAACACATAAATTCAACCTAAACTAACATACACCATCGAAACAGAACGACAAAACTCTCTCAACTTCTTAGACCTTACAATTAAATGAACAGACAAACAAACACATATATTCAACCTAAACTAACATACACCATCGAAACAAAACAACAAAACTCTCTCAACTTCTTAGTCCGTACAATTAAATGAACAGACAAACAAACACATAAATTAAACCTAAACTAACATACACCATCGAAGCAGAACAACAAAACTCTCTTACTTCTTAGACCTTACAATTAAATGAACGGACAAACAAACACATAAATTCAACATAAACTAACATACACCATCGAAACAGAACGACAAAACTCTCTCAACTTCTTAGACCTTACAATTAAATGAACGGACAAACAGACACATAAATTCAACCTAAACTAACATACACCATCGAAGCAGAACAACAAAACTCTCTCAACTTCTTAGACCTTACAATTAAATGAACAGACAAACAAACACATAAATTCAACCTAAACTAACATACACCATCGAAACAGAACGACAAAACTCTCTCAACTTCTTAGACCTTACAATTCTTCTTAGACCTTACAATTAAATGAACGGACAAACAAACACATAAATTCAACCTAAACTAACATACACTATCGAAACACAACAACAAAACTCTCTCAACTTCTTAGACCTTACAATTAAATGAACAGACAAACAAACACATAAATTCAACCTAAACTAACATACACTATCAAAACCGAACGACAAAACTCTCTCAACTTCTTAGACGTTACAATTAAATGAACAGACAAACAAACACATAAATTCAACCTAAACTAACATACACTATCAAAACCGAACGACAAAACTCTCTCAACTTCTTAGACCTTACAATTAAATGAACGGACAAACAAACACATAAATTCAACCTAAACTAACATACACCATCGAAACAGAAAGACAAAACTCTCTCAACTTCTTAGACCTTACAAGTAAATGAACAGACAAACAAACACATAAATTCAACCTAAACTAACATACACCATCGAAACATAACAACAAAACTCTCTCAACTTCTTAGACCTTACAATTTAATGAACAGACAAACAAACACATAAATTCGACCTAAACTAACATACACCATCGAAACAGAACGACAAAACTCTCTCAACTTCTTAGACCTTACAATTAAATGAACAGACAAACAAACACATAAATTCAACCTAAAGTAACATACCCCATCGAAACAGAACGACAAAACTCTCTCAATTTCTTAGACCTTATAATTAAATGAACGCACAAACAAACACATAAACTCAACCTAAACTAACATACACCATCGAAACAGAACGACAAAACACTCTCAACTTCTTAGACCTTACAATTAAATGAACAGACAAACAAACACATAAATTCAACCTAAACTAACATACATCATCGAAACAGAACGACAGAACTCTCTCAACTGCTTAGACCTTACAATTAAATGAACGGACAAACAAACACAAAATACAACCTAAACTAACATACACCATAGAAACAGAACAACAAAACTCTCTAGACTTCTTAGACCTTACAAATAAATAAACAGACAAACAAACACATAAATTCTACCTAAACTAACATACACCATCGAAACAGAACGACAAAACTCCCTCAACTTCTTAGACCTTACACTTAAATGAACAGACAAACAAACACATAAATCCAACCTAAATTAACATACACCATCGAAACAGAACAACAAAACTCTCTTAAGTTCTTAGACCTCACAATAAATGAACAGACAAACAAACACATAAATTCAACCTTAACTAACATACACCATCGTAACAGAACGACAAAACTCTCACAACTTCTTAGACCAAACAATTAAATGAACGGACAAACAAACACATAAATTCAACCTAAACTAGCATACACCATCGAAACAGAACGACAAAACTCTCTCAACTTCTTAGACCTTACAATTAAATGAACAGACAAACAAACACATAAATTCAACCTAAAATAACATACCCCATCCAAACAGAACGACAAAACTCTCTCAAATTCTTAGACCTTATAATTAAATGAACGCACAAACAAACACATAAACTCAACCTAAACTAACATACACCATCGAAACAGAACGACAAAACACTCTCAACTTCTTAGACCTTACAATTAAATGAACAGACAAACAAACACATAAATTCAACCTAAACTAACATACACCATCGAAACAGAACGACAAAACTCTCTCAACTTCTTAGACCTTACACTTAAATGAACAGACAAACAAACACATAAATCCAACCTAAATAACATACACCATCGAAACAGAACAACAAAACTCTCTTAAGTTCTTAGACCTCACAATAAATGAACAGACAAACAAACACATAAATTCAACCTAAACTAACATACACCATCGAAACAGAACGACAAAATTCTCTCAACTTCTTAGACCTTACAATTAAATGAACAGACAAACAAACACATAAATTCAACCTAAACTAACATACACCATCGAAACAGAACGACAAAACTCTCTCAACATCTTAGACCTTACAATTAAATGAACAGACAAACAAACACATAAATTCAACCTAAACTAACATACACCATCGAAACAGAACGACAAAACTCTCTCAACTTCTTAGACCGTACAATTAAATGAACAGACAAACAAACACATAAATTCAACATAAACTAACATACACCATCGAAACAGAAAGACAAAACTCTCTCAACTTCTTAAACCTTACAATTAAATGAACAGACAAACAAACACATAAATTCAACCTAAACTAACATACACCATCGAAACAGAACGACAAAACTCTCTCAACTTCTTAGACCTTACAATTAAATGAACGGACAAACAAACACATAAATTCAACCTAAACTAACATACACCATCGAAACAGAACGACAAAACTCTCTCAACTTCTTAGACCTTACAATTAAATGAACAGACAAACAAACACATATATTCAACCTAAACTAACATACACCATCGAAACAAAACAACAAAACTCTCTCAACTTCTTAGTCCGTACAATTAAATGAACAGACAAACAAACACATAAATTAAACCTAAACTAACATACACCATCGAAGCAGAACAACAAAACTCTCTTACTTCTTAGACCTTACAATTAAATGAACGGACAAACAAACACATAAATTCAACATAAACTAACATACACCATCGAAACAGAACGACAAAACTCTCTCAACTTCTTAGACCTTACAATTAAATGAACGGACAAACAGACACATAAATTTAACCTAAACTAACATACACCATCGAAGCAGAACAACAAAACTCTCTCAACTTCTTAGACCTTACAATTAAATGAACAGACAAACAAACACATAAATTCAACCTAAACTAACATACACCATCGAAACAGAACGACAAAACTCTCTCAACTTCTTAGACCTTACAATTCTTCTTAGACCTTACAATTAAATGAACGGACAAACAAACACATAAATTCAACCTAAACTAACATACACTATCGAAACACAACAACAAAACTCTCTCAACTTCTTAGACCTTACAATTAAATGAACAGACAAACAAACACATAAATTCAACCTAAACTAACATACACCATCGAAACAGAACGACAAAACTCTCTCAACTTCTTAGACCTTACAATTAAATGAACAGACAAGCAACACATAAATCCAACCTAAACTAACATACACCATCGAAACAGAACAACAAAATTCTCTCAACTTTTTAGACGTTACAATTAAATGAACAGACAAACAAACACATAAATTCAACCTAAACTAACATACACTATCAAAACCGAACGACAAAACTCTCTCAACTTCTTAGACCTTACAATTAAATGAACGGACAAACAAACACATAAATTCAACCTAAACTAACATACACCATCGAAACAGAAAGACAAAACTCTCTCAACTTCTTAGACCTTACAAGTAAATGAACAGACAAACAAACACATAAATTCAACCTAAACTAACATACACCATCGAAACATAACAACAAAACTCTCTCAACTTCTTAGACCTTACAATTTAATGAACAGACAAACAAACACATAAATTCGACCTAAACTAACATACACCATCAAAACAGAACGACAAAACTCTGTCAACTTCTTAGACCTTACAATTAAATGAACGGACAAACAAACACATAAATTCAACCTAAACTAACATACACCATCGAAACAGAACGACAAAACTCTCTCAACTTCTTAGACCTTACAATTAAATGAACAGACAAACAAACACATAAATTCAACCTAAAGTAACATACCCCATCGAAACAGAACGACAAAACTCTCTCAATTTCTTAGACCTTATAATTAAATGAACGCACAAACAAACACATAAACTCAACCTAAACTAACATACACCATCGAAACAGAACGACAAAACACTCTCAACTTCTTAGACCTTACAATTAAATGAACAGACAAACAAACACATAAATTCAACCTAAACTAACATACACCATCGAAACAGAACGACAGAACTCTCTCAACTGCTTAGACCTTACAATTAAATGAACGGACAAACAAACACAAAATACAACCTAAACTAACATACACCATAGAAACAGAACAACAAAACTCTCTAGACTTCTTAGACCTTATAAATAAATAAACAGACAAACAAACACATAAATTCTACCTAAACTAACATACACCATCGAAACAGAACGACAAAACTCCCTCAACTTCTTAGACCTTACACTTAAATGAACAGACAAACAAACACATAAATCCAACCTAAATTAACATACACCATCGAAACAGAACAACAAAACTCTCTTAAGTTCTTAGACCTCACAATAAATGAACAGACAAACAAACACATAAATTCAACCTTAACTAACATACACCATCGTAACAGAACGACAAAACTCTCACAACTTCTTAGACCAAAGAATTAAATGAACGGACAAACAAACACATAAATTCAACCTAAACTAACATACACCATCGAAACAGAACGACAAAACTCTCTCAACTTCTTAGACCTTACAATTAAATGAACAGACAAACAAACACATAAATTCAACCTAAAGTAACATACCCCATCGAAACAGAACGACAAAACTCTCTCAATTTCTTAGACCTTATAATTAAATGAACGCACAAACAAACACATAAACTCAACCTAAACTAACATACACCATCGAAACAGAACGACAAAACACTCTCAACTTCTTAGACCTTACAATTAAATGAACAGACAAACAAACACATAAATTCAACCTAAACTAACATACATCATCGAAACAGAATGACAGAACTCTCTCAACTGCTTAGACCTTACAATTAAATGAACGGACAAACAAACACAAAATACAACCTAAACTAACATACACCATAGAAACAGAACAACAAAACTCTCTAGACTTCTTAGACCTTACAAATAAATAAACAGACAAACAAACACATAAATTCTACCTAAACTAACATACACCATCGAAACAGAACGACAAAACTCCCTCAACTTCTTAGACCTTACACTTAAATGAACAGACAAACAAACACATAAATCCAACCTAAATTAACATACACCATCGAAACAAAACAACAAAACTCTCTTAAGTTCTTAGACCTCACAATAAATGAACAGACAAACAAACACGTAAATTCAACCTTAACTAACATACACCATCGTAACAGAACGACAAAACTCTCACAACTTCTTAGACCAAACAATTAAATGAACGGACAAACAAACACATAAATTCAACCTAAACTAGCATACACCATCGAAACAGAACGACAAAACTCTCTCAACTTCTTAGACCTTACAATTAAATGAACAGACAAACAAACACATAAATTCAACCTAAAATAACATACCCCATCCAAACAGAACGACAAAACTCTCTCAATTTCTTAGACCTTATAATTAAATGAACGCACAAACAAACACATAAACTCAACCTAAACTAACATACACCATCGAAACAGAACGACAAAACACTCTCAACTTCTTAGACCTTACAATTAAATGAACAGACAAACAAACACATAAATTCAACCTAAACTAACATACACCATCGAAACAGAACGACAAAACTCTCTCAACTTCTTAGACCTTACACTTAAATGAACAGACAAACAAACACATAAATCCAACCTAAATAACATACACCATCGAAACAGAACAACAAAACTCTCTTAAGTTCTTAGACCTCACAATAAATGAACAGACAAACAAACACATAAATTCAACCTAAACTAACATACACCATCGAAACAGAACGACAAAATTCTCTCAACTTCTTAGACCTTACAATTAAATGAACAGACAAACAAACACATAAATTCAACCTAAACTAACATACACCATCGAAACAGAACGACAAAACTCTCTCAACATCTTAGACCTTACAATTAAATGAACAGACAAACAAACACATAAATTCAACCTAAACTAACATACACCATCGAAACAGAACGACAAAACTCTCTCAACTTCTTAGACCGTACAATTAAATGAACAGACAAACAAACACATAAATTCAACATAAACTAACATACACCATCGAAACAGAAAGACAAAACTCTCTCAACTTCTTAAACCTTACAATTAAATGAACAGACAAACAAACACATAAATTCAACCTAAACTAACATACACCATCGAAACAGAACGACAAAACTCTCTCAACTTCTTAGACCTTACAATTAAATGAACGGACAAACAAACACATAAATTCAACCTTAACTAACATACACCATCGAAACAGAACATCAAAACTCTCTCAACTTCTTAGACCTTACAATTAAATGAACAGACAAACAAACACATAAATTCAACCTAAACTAACATACACCATCGAAACAGAACGACAAAACTCTCTCAACTTCTTAGACCTTACAATTAAATGAACAGACAAACAAACACATATATTCAACCTAAACTAACATACACCATCGAAACAGAACTACAAAACTCTCTCAACTTCTTAGACCTTACAATTAATGAACAGACAAACAAACACATAAATTCAACCTAAACTAACATACACCATCGAAACAGAACAACAAAACTCTCTCAACTTCTTAGACCTTACAATTAAATGAACGGACAAACAGACACATATATTCAACCTAAACTAACATACACCATCGAAGCAGAACAACAAAACTCTCTCAACTTCTTAGACCTTACAATTAAATGAACAGACAAACAAACACATAAATTCAACCTAAACTAACATACACCATCGAAACAGAACGACAAAACTCTCTCAACTTCTTAGACCTTACAATTCTTCTTAGACCTTACAATTAAATGAACGGACAAACAAACACATAAATTCAACCTAAACTAACATACACTATCGAAACACAACAACAAAACTCTCTCAACTTCTTAGACCTTACAATTAAATGAACAGACAAACAAACACATAAATTCAACCTAAACTAACATACACCATCGAAACAGAACGACAAAACTCTCTCAACTTCTTAGACCTTACAATTAAATGAACGGACAAACAGACACATATATTCAACCTAAACTAACATACACCATCGAAGCAGAACAACAAAACTCTCTCAACTTCTTAGACCTTACAATTAAATGAACAGACAAACAAACACATAAATTCAACCTAAACTAACATACACCATCGAAACAGAACGACAAAACTCTCTCAACTTCTTAGACCTTACAATTCTTCTTAGACCTTACAATTAAATGAACGGACAAACAAACACATAAATTCAACCTAAACTAACATACACTATCGAAACACAACAACAAAACTCTCTCAACTTCTTAGACCTTACAATTAAATGAACAGACAAACAAACACATAAATTCAACCTAAACTAACATACACCATCGAAACAGAACGACAAAACTCTCTCAACTTCTTAGACCTTACAATTAAATGAACAGACAAACAAACACATATATTCAACCTAAACTAACATACACCATCGAAACAGAACTACAAAACTCTCTTAACTTCTTAGACCTTACAATTAATGAACAGACAAACAAACACATAAATTCAACCTAAACTAACATACACCATCGAAACAGAACAACAAAACTCTCTCAACTTCTTAGACCTTACAATTAAATGAACGGACAAACAGACACATATATTCAACCTAAACTAACATACACCATCGAAGCAGAACAACAAAACTCTCTCAACTTCTTAGACCTTACAATTAAATGAACAGACAAACAAACACATAAATTCAACCTAAACTAACATACACCATCGAAACAGAACGACAAAACTCTCTCAACTTCATAGACCTTACAATTCTTCTTAGACCTTACAATTAAATGAACGGACAAACAAACACATAAATTCAACCTAAACTAACATACACTATCGAAACACAACAACAAAACTCTCTCAACTTCTTAGACCTTACAATTAAATGAACAGACAAACAAACACATAAATTCAACCTAAACTAACATACACCATCGAAACAGAACGACAAAACTCTCTCAACTTCTTAGACCTTACAATTAAATGAACAGACAAACAAACACATAAATTCAAGCTAAAGTAACATACCCCATCGAAACAGAACGACAAAACTCTCTCAATTTCTTAGACCTTATAATTAAATGAACGCACAAACAAACACATAAACTCAACCTAAACTAACATACACCATCGAAACAGAACGCCAAAACACTCTCAACTTCTTAAACCTTACAATTAAATGAACAGACAAACAAACACATAAATTCAACCTAAACTAACATACACCATTGAAACAGAATGACAAAACTCTCTCAACTTCTTAGACCTTACAATTAAATGAACGGACAAACAAACACATAAATTCAACCTTAACTAACATACACCATCGAAACAGAACAACAAAACTCTCTCAACTTCTTAGACCTTACAATTAAATGAACAGACAAACAAACACATAAATTCAACCTAAACTAACATACACCATCGAAACAGAACGACAAAACTCTCTCAACTTCTTAGACCTTACAATTAAATGAACAGACAAACAAACACATATATTCAACCTAAACTAACATACACCATCGAAACAGAACAACAAAACTCTCTCAACTTCTTAGACCTTACAATTAAATGAACAGACAAACAAACACATAAATCCAACCTAAACTATCATACATCATCGAAAAAGAACAACAAAACTCTCTCAACTTCTTAGACCTTACAATTAAATGAACAGACAAACAAACACATAAATTCAACCTAAACTAACATACACCATCGAAACATTACAACAAAACTCTCTAGACTTCTTAGACCTTACAAATAAATAAACAGACAAACAAACAAACACATAAATTCAACCTAAACTAACATACACCATCAAAACAGAACGACAAAACTCCCTCAACTTCTTAGACCTTTCACTTAAATGAACAGACAAACAAACACATAAATCCAACGTAAATTAACATACACCATCGAAACAGAACAACAAAACTCTCTTAACTTCTTAGACCTCACAATAAATGAACAGACAAACAAACACATAAATTCAACCTAAACTAACATACACCATCGAAACAGGACGACAAAACTCACTCAACTTCTTAGACCTTACAATTAAATGAACAGACAAACAAACACATAAATTCAACCTAAACTAACATACACCATCGAAACAGAACGACAAAATTCTCTCAACTTCTTAGACCTTTCACTTAAATGAACAGACAAACAAACACATAAATCCAACGTAAATTAACATACACCATCGAAACAGAACAACAAAACTCTCTTAACTTCTTAGACCTCACAATAAATGAACAGACAAACAAACACATAAATTCAACCTAAACTAACATACACCATCGAAACAGGACGACAAAACTCACTCAACTTCTTAGACCTTACAATTAAATGAACAGACAAACAAACACATAAATTCAACCTAAACTAACATACACCATCGAAACAGAACGACAAAACTCTCTCAACTTCTTAGTCCTTACAATTAAATGTACAGACAAACAAACACATAAATTCAACCTAAACTAACATACACCATCGAAACAGAACGACAAAACTCTCTCAACTTCTTAGACCTTACAATTAAATGAACAGACAAACAAACACATAAATTCAACCTAAACAAACATACACCATCGAAACAGAACAACAAAACCCTCTCAACTTCTTAGACCTTACAATTAAATGAACGGACAAACAAACACATAAATTCAACCTAAAGTAACATACACCATCGAAGCAGAACAACAAAACTCTCTCAACTTCTTACACCTTACAATTAAATGAACAGACAAACAAACACATAAATTCAACCTAAACTAACATACACCATCGAAACAGAACGACAAAACTCTCTCAACTTCTTAGACCTTACAATTAAATGAACAGACAAACAAACACATAAATTCAACCTAAACTAACATACACCATCGAAACAGAACGACAAAACTCTCTCAACTTCTTAGACCTTACAATTCTTCTTAGACCTTACAATTAAATGAACGGACAAACAAACACATAAATTCAACCTAAACTAACATACACTATCGAAACACAACAACAAAACTCTCTCAACTTCTTAGACCTTACAATTAAATGAACAGACAAACAAACACATAAATTCAACCTAAACTAACATACACCATCGAAACAGAACGACAAAACTCTCTCAACTTCTTAGACCTTACAATTAAATGAACGGACAAACAGACACATATATTCAACCTAAACTAACATACACCATCGAAGCAGAACAACAAAACTCTCTCAACTTCTTAGACCTTACAATTAAATGAACAGACAAACAAACACATAAATTCAACCTAAACTAACATACACCATCGAAACAGAACGACAAAACTCTCTCAACTTCTTAGACCTTACAATTCTTCTTAGACCTTACAATTAAATGAACGGACAAACAAACACATAAATTCAACCTAAACTAACATACACTATCGAAACACAACAACAAAACTCT
Organism: Prosapia bicincta; assembly: GCA_036971475.1. Classification (NCBI taxonomy): domain Eukaryota; kingdom Metazoa; phylum Arthropoda; class Insecta; order Hemiptera; family Cercopidae; genus Prosapia; species Prosapia bicincta. The sequence goes on from JBAIZL010000005.1 coordinate 116,777,411, forward strand.
CTCAACTTCTTAGACCTTACAATTAAATGAACAGACAAACAAACACATAAATTCAACCTAAACTAACATACACCATCGAAACAGAACGACAAAACTCTCTCAACTTCTTAGACCTTACAATTAAATGAACAGACAAACAAACACATATATTCAACCTAAACTAACATACACCATCGAAACAGAACTACAAAACTCTCTTAACTTCTTAGACCTTACAATTAATGAACAGACAAACAAACACATAAATTCAACCTAAACTAACATACACCATCGAAACAGAACAACAAAACTCTCTCAACTTCTTAGACCTTACAATTAAATGAACGGACAAACAGACACATATATTCAACCTAAACTAACATACACCATCGAAGCAGAACAACAAAACTCTCTCAACTTCTTAGACCTTACAATTAAATGAACAGACAAACAAACACATAAATTCAACCTAAACTAACATACACCATCGAAACAGAACGACAAAACTCTCTCAACTTCATAGACCTTACAATTCTTCTTAGACCTTACAATTAAATGAACGGACAAACAAACACATAAATTCAACCTAAACTAACATACACTATCGAAACACAACAACAAAACTCTCTCAACTTCTTAGACCTTACAATTAAATGAACAGACAAACAAACACATAAATTCAACCTAAACTAACATACACCATCGAAACAGAACGACAAAACTCTCTCAACTTCTTAGACCTTACAATTAAATGAACAGACAAACAAACACATAAATTCAAGCTAAAGTAACATACCCCATCGAAACAGAACGACAAAACTCTCTCAATTTCTTAGACCTTATAATTAAATGAACGCACAAACAAACACATAAACTCAACCTCAACTAACATACACCATCGAAACAGAACGCCAAAACACTCTCAACTTCTTAAACCTTACAATTAAATGAACAGACAAACAAACACATAAATTCAACCTAAACTAACATACACCATTGAAACAGAATGACAAAACTCTCTCAACTTCTTAGACCTTACAATTAAATGAACGGACAAACAAACACATAAATTCAACCTTAACTAACATACACCATCGAAACAGAACAACAAAACTCTCTCAACTTCTTAGACCTTACAATTAAATGAACAGACAAACAAACACATAAATTCAACCTAAACTAACATACACCATCGAAACAGAACGACAAAACTCTCTCAACTTCTTAGACCTTACAATTAAATGAACAGACAAACAAACACATATATTCAACCTAAACTAACATACACCATCGAAACAGAACAACAAAACTCTCTCAACTTCTTAGACCTTACAATTAAATGAACAGACAAACAAACACATAAATCCAACCTAAACTATCATACATCATCGAAAAAGAACAACAAAACTCTCTCAACTTCTTAGACCTTACAATTAAATGAACAGACAAACAAACACATAAATTCAACCTAAACTAACATACACCATCGAAACATTACAACAAAACTCTCTAGACTTCTTAGACCTTACAAATAAATAAACAGACAAACAAACAAACACATAAATTCAACCTAAACTAACATACACCATCAAAACAGAACGACAAAACTCCCTCAACTTCTTAGACCTTTCACTTAAATGAACAGACAAACAAACACATAAATCCAACGTAAATTAACATACACCATCGAAACAGAACAACAAAACTCTCTTAACTTCTTAGACCTCACAATAAATGAACAGACAAACAAACACATAAATTCAACCTAAACTAACATACACCATCGAAACAGGACGACAAAACTCACTCAACTTCTTAGACCTTACAATTAAATGAACAGACAAACAAACACATAAATTCAACCTAAACTAACATACACCATCGAAACAGAACGACAAAATTCTCTCAACTTCTTAGACCTTTCACTTAAATGAACAGACAAACAAACACATAAATCCAACGTAAATTAACATACACCATCGAAACAGAACAACAAAACTCTCTTAACTTCTTAGACCTCACAATAAATGAACAGACAAACAAACACATAAATTCAACCTAAACTAACATACACCATCGAAACAGGACGACAAAACTCACTCAACTTCTTAGACCTTACAATTAAATGAACAGACAAACAAACACATAAATTCAACCTAAACTAACATACACCATCGAAACAGAACGACAAAACTCTCTCAACTTCTTAGTCCTTACAATTAAATGTACAGACAAACAAACACATAAATTCAACCTAAACTAACATACACCATCGAAACAGAACGACAAAACTCTCTCAACTTCTTAGACCTTACAATTAAATGAACAGACAAACAAACACATAAATTCAACCTAAACAAACATACACCATCGAAACAGAACGACAAAACCCTCTCAACTTCTTAGACCTTACAATTAAATGAACGGACAAACAAACACATAAATTCAACCTAAAGTAACATACACCATCGAAGCAGAACAACAAAACTCTCTCAACTTCTTACACCTTACAATTAAATGAACAGACAAACAAACACATAAATTCAACCTAAACTAACATACACCATCGAAACAGAACGACAAAACTCTCTCAACTTCTTAGACCTTACAATTAAATGAACAGACATACAAACACATAAATTTAACCTAAAGTAACATACAACATCGAAACAGAACGACAAAACTCTCTCAATTTCTTAGACCTTATAATTAAATGAACGCACAAAAAAACACATAAACTCAACCTAAACTAACATACACCATCGAAACAGAACGATAAAACACTCTCAACTTCATAGACCTTACAATTAAATAAACGGACAAACAAACACATAAATTCAACCTAAACTAACATACACCATCGAAGCAGAACAACAAAACTCTCTCAACTTCTTAGACCTTACAATTAAATGAACAGACAAACAAACACATAAATTCAACCTAAACTAACATACACCATCGAAACAGAACATCAAAACTCTCTCAACTTCTTAGACTTTACAATTAAATGAACGGTCAAACAAACACATAAATTCAACCTAAACTAACATACACCATCGAAGCAGAACAACAAAACTCTCTCAACTTCTTAGACCTTACAATTAAATGAACAGACAAACAAACACATAAATTCAACCTAAACTAACATACACCATCGAAACAGAACGACAAAACTCTCTCAACTTCTTAGACCTTACAATTCTTCTTAGACCTTACAATTAAATGAACGGACAAACAAACACATAAATTCAACCTAAACTAACATACACTATCGAAACACAACAACAAAACTCTCTCAACTTCTTAGACCTTACAATTAAATGAACAGACAAACAAACACATAAATTCAACCTAAACTAACATACACCATCGAAACAGAACGACAAAACTCTCTCAACTTCTTAGACCTTACAATTAAATGAACGGACAAACAGACACATATATTCAACCTAAACTAACATACACCATCGAAGCAGAACAACAAAACTCTCTCAACTTCTTAGACCTTACAATTAAATGAACAGACAAACAAACACATAAATTCAACCTAAACTAACATACACCATCGAAACAGAACGACAAAACTCTCTCAACTTCTTAGACCTTACAATTCTTCTTAGACCTTACAATTAAATGAACGGACAAACAAACACATAAATTCAACCTAAACTAACATACACTATCGAAACACAACAACAAAACTCTCTCAACTTCTTAGACCTTACAATTAAATGAACAGACAAACAAACACATAAATTCAACCTAAACTAACATACACCATCGAAACAGAACGACAAAACTCTCTCAACTTCTTAGACCTTACAATTAAATGAACAGACAAACAAACACATATATTCAACCTAAACTAACATACACCATCGAAACAGAACTACAAAACTCTCTTAACTTCTTAGACCTTACAATTAATGAACAGACAAACAAACACATAAATTCAACCTAAACTAACATACACCATCGAAACAGAACAACAAAACTCTCTCAACTTCTTAGACCTTACAATTAAATGAACGGACAAACAGACACATATATTCAACCTAAACTAACATACACCATCGAAGCAGAACAACAAAACTCTCTCAACTTCTTAGACCTTACAATTAAATGAACAGACAAACAAACACATAAATTCAACCTAAACTAACATACACCATCGAAACAGAACGACAAAACTCTCTCAACTTCTTAGACCTTACAATTCTTCTTAGACCTTACAATTAAATGAACGGACAAACAAACACATAAATTCAACCTAAACTAACATACACTATCGAAACACAACAACAAAACTCTCTCAACTTCTTAGACCTTACAATTAATTGAACAGACAAACAAACACATAAATTCAACCTAAACTAACATACACCATCGAAACAGAACGACAAAACTCTCTCAACTTCTTAGACCTTACAATTAAATGAACAGACAAACAAACACATAAATTCAAGCTAAAGTAACATACCCCATCGAAACAGAACGACAAAACTCTCTCAATTTCTTAGACCTTATAATTAAATGAACGCACAAACAAACACATAAACTCAACCTAAACTAACATACACCATCGAAACAGAACGCCAAAACACTCTCAACTTCTTAAACCTTACAATTAAATGAACAGACAAACAAACACATAAATTCAACCTAAACTAACATACACCATTGAAACAGAATGACAAAACTCTCTCAACTTCTTAGACCTTACAATTAAATGAACGGACAAACAAACACATAAATTCAACCTTAACTAACATACACCATCGAAACAGAACAACAAAACTCTCTCAACTTCTTAGACCTTACAATTAAATGAACAGACAAACAAACACATAAATTCAACCTAAACTAACATACACCATCGAAACAGAACGACAAAACTCTCTCAACTTCTTAGACCTTACAATTAAATGAACAGACAAACAAACACATATATTCAACCTAAACTAACATACACCATCGAAACAGAACAACAAAACTCTCTCAACTTCTTAGACCTTACAATTAAATGAACAGACAAACAAACACATAAATCCAACCTAAACTATCATACATCATCGAAAAAGAACAACAAAACTCTCTCAACTTCTTAGACCTTACAATTAAATGAACAGACAAACAAACACATAAATTCAACCTAAACTAACATACACCATCGAAACATTACAACAAAACTCTCTAGACTTCTTAGACCTTACAAATAAATAAACAGACAAACAAACAAACACATAAATTCAACCTAAACTAACATACACCATCAAAACAGAACGACAAAACTCCCTCAACTTCTTAGACCTTTCACTTAAATGAACAGACAAACAAACACATAAATCCAACGTAAATTAACATACACCATCGAAACAGAACAACAAAACTCTCTTAACTTCTTAGACCTCACAATAAATGAACAGACAAACAAACACATAAATTCAACCTAAACTAACATACACCATCGAAACAGGACGACAAAACTCACTCAACTTCTTAGACCTTACAATTAAATGAACAGACAAACAAACACATAAATTCAACCTAAACTAACATACACCATCGAAACAGAACGACAAAATTCTCTCAACTTCTTAGACCTTTCACTTAAATGAACAGACAAACAAACACATAAATCCAACGTAAATTAACATACACCATCGAAACAGAACAACAAAACTCTCTTAACTTCTTAGACCTCACAATAAATGAACAGACAAACAAACACATAAATTCAACCTAAACTAACATACACCATCGAAACAGGACGACAAAACTCACTCAACTTCTTAGACCTTACAATTAAATGAACAGACAAACAAACACATAAATTCAACCTAAACTAACATACACCATCGAAACAGAACGACAAAACTCTCTCAACTTCTTAGTCCTTACAATTAAATGTACAGACAAACAAACACATAAATTCAACCTAAACTAACATACACCATCGAAACAGAACGACAAAACTCTCTCAACTTCTTAGACCTTACAATTAAATGAACAGACAAACAAACACATAAATTCAACCTAAACAAACATACACCATCGAAACAGAACGACAAAACCCTCTCAACTTCTTAGACCTTACAATTAAATGAACGGACAAACAAACACATAAATTCAACCTAAAGTAACATACACCATCGAAGCAGAACAACAAAACTCTCTCAACTTCTTACACCTTACAATTAAATGAACAGACAAACAAACACATAAATTCAACCTAAACTAACATACACCATCGAAACAGAACGACAAAACTCTCTCAACTTCTTAGACCTTACAATTAAATGAACAGACATACAAACACATAAATTTAACCTAAAGTAACATACAACATCGAAACAGAACGACAAAACTCTCTCAATTTCTTAGACCTTATAATTAAATGAACGCACAAAAAAACACATAAACTCAACCTAAACTAACATACACCATCGAAACAGAACGATAAAACACTCTCAACTTCATAGACCTTACAATTAAATAAACGGACAAACAAACACATAAATTCAACCTAAACTAACATACACCATCGAAGCAGAACAACAAAACTCTCTCAACTTCTTAGACCTTACAATTAAATGAACAGACAAACAAACACATAAATTCAACCTAAACTAACATACACCATCGAAACAGAACATCAAAACTCTCTCAACTTCTTAGACTTTACAATTAAATGAACGGTCAAACAAACACATAAATTCAACCTAAACTAACATACACCATCGAAACAGAACGACAAAACTCTCTCAACTTCTTAGACCTTACAATTAAATAAACAGACAAACAAACACATATATTCAACCTAAACTAACATACACCATCGAAACAAAACAACAAAACTCTCTCAACTTCAAAGTCCGTACAATTAAATGAACAGACAAACAAACACATAAATTCAACCTAAACTAACATACACCATCGAAGCAGAACAACAAAACTCTCTCAAATTCTTAGAACTTACAATTAAATGAACAGACAAACAAATACATAAATTCAACCTAAACTAACATACACCATCGAAACAGAACGACAAAACACTCTCAACTTCTTAGACCGTACAATTAAATGAACAGACAAATAAACACATAAATTCAACCTAAACTAACATACACCATCGAAACAGAACGACAAAACTCTCTCAACTTCTTAGACCTTACAATTAAATGAACAAACAAACAAACACATAAATTCAACCTAAACTAACATACACCATCGAAACAGAACAACATAACTCTCTCAACTTCTTAGGCCTTACAATTAAATGAACAGACAAACAAATACATAAATCCAACCTAAACTAACATACACCATCGAAACAGAACTACAAAACTCTCTTAACTTCTTAGACCTTACAATTAAATGAACGGACAAACAAACACATAAATTCAACATAAACTAACATACACCATCGAAACAGAACAACAAAACTCTCTCAACTTCTTAGACCTTACAATTAAATGAACGGACAAACAAACACATATATTCAACCTAAACTAACATACACCATCGAAGCAGAACAACAAAACTCTCTCAACTTCTTAGACCTTACAATTAAATGAACAGACAAACAAACACATAAATTCAACCTAAACTAACATACACCATCGAAACAGAACGACAAAACTCTCTCAACTTCTTAGACCTTACAATACTTCTTAGACCTTACAATTAAATGAACGGACAAACAAACACACAAATTCAACCTAAACTAACATACACTATCGAAACACAACAACAAAACTCTCTCAACTTCTTAGACCTTACAATTAAATGAACGGACAAACAAACACATAAATTCAACCTAAACTAACATACACCATCGAAACAGAACAACAAAACTCTCTCAACTTCTTAGACCTTACAATTAAATGAACAGACAAACAAATACATAAATCCAACCTAAACTAACATACACCATCGAAACAGAACTACAAAACTCTCTTAACTTCTTAGACCTTACAATTAAATGAACGGACAAACAAACACATAAATTCAACATAAACTAACATACACCATCGAAACAGAACGACAAAACTCTCTCAACTTCTTAGACCTTACAATTAAATGAACGGACAAACAGACACATAAATTCAACCTAAACTAACATACACCATCGAAGCAGAACAACAAAACTCTCTCAACTTCTTAGACCTTACAATTAAATGAACAGACAAACAAACACATAAATTCAACATAAACTAACATACACCATCGAAACAGAACGACAAAACACTCTCAACTTCTTAGACCGTACAATTAAATGAACAGACAAATAAACACATAAATTCAACCTAAACTAACATACACCATCGAAACAGAACGACAAAACTCTCTCAACTTCTTAGACCTTACAATTAAATGAACAAACAAACAAACACATAAATTCAACCTAAACTAACATACACCATCGAAACAGAACAACAAAACTCTCTCAACTTCTTAGACCTTACAATTAAATGAACAGACAAACAAATACATAAATCCAACCTAAACTAACATACACAATCGAAACAGAACTACAAAACCCTCTTAACTTCTTAGACCTTACAATTAAATGAACGGACAAACAAACACATAAATTCAACATAAACTAACATACACCATCGAAACAGAACGACAAAACTCTCTCAACTTCTTAGACCTTACAATTAAATGAACGGACAAACAGACACATAAATTCAACCTAAACTAACATACACCATCGAAGCAGAACAACAAAACTCTCTCAACTTCTTAGACCTTACAATTAAATGAACAGACAAACAAACACATAAATTCAACCTAAACTAACATACACCATCGAAACAGAACGACAAAACTCTCTCAACTTCTTAGACCTTACAATTCTTCTTAGACCTTACAAATAAATGAACGGACAAACAAACACATAAATTCAACCTAAACTAACATACACTATCGAAACACAACAACAAAACTCTCTCAACTTCTTAGACCTTACAATTAAATGAACAGACACAAACACATAAATTCAACCTAAACTAACATACACCATCGAAACAGAACGACAAAACTCTCTCAACTTTTTAGACCTTACAATTAAATGAACAGACAAACAACACATAAATCCAACCTAAACAAACATACACCATCGAAACAATACAACAAAATTCTCTCAACTTCTTAGACTTTACAATTGAATGAACAGACAAACAAACACATAAATTCAACCTAAACTAACAAACACTATCAAAACCGAACGACAAAACTCTCTCAACTTCTTAGACCTTACAATTAAATGAACGGACAAACAAACACATAAATTCAACCTAAACTAACATACACCATCGAAACAGAAAGACAAAACTCTCTCAACTTCTTAGACCTTACAAGTAAATGAACAGACAAACAAACACATAAATTCAACCTAAACTAACATACACCATCGAAACATAACAACAAAACTCTTTCAACTTCTTAGACCTTACAATTTAATGAACGGACAAACAAACACATAAATTCAACCTAAACTAACATACACCATCAAAACAGAACGACAAAACTCTGTCAACTTCTTAGACCTTACAATTAAATGAACGGACAAACAAACACATAAATTCAACCTAAACTAACATACACCATCGAAACAGAACGACAAAACTCTCTCAACTTCTTAGACCTTACAATTAAATGAACAGACAAACAAACACATAAACTCAACCTAAACTAACATACACCATCGAAACAGAACGACAAAACACTCTCAACTTCTTAGACCTTACAATTTAATGAACAGACAAACAAACACATAAATTCAACCTAAACTAACATACACCATCGAAACAGAACGACAGAACTCTCTCAACTGCTTAGACCTTAAAATTAAATGAACGGACAAACAAACACAAAATACAACCTAAACTAACATACACCATAGAAACAGAACAACCAAACTCTCTAGACTTCTTAGACCATACAAATAAATAAACAGACAAACAAACACATAAATTCAACCTAAACTAACATACACCATCGAAACAGAACGACAAAATTCTCTCAACTTCTTAGACCTTACAATTAAATGATCAGACAAACAAACACATAAATCCAACCTAAACTAACATACACCATCGAAACAGAACGACAAAACTCTCTCAACTTCTTAGACCTTACAATTAAATGAACGGACAAACAAACACATAAATTCAACCTTAACTAACATACACCATCGAAACAGAACAACAAAACTCTCTCAACTTCTTAGACCTTACAATTAAATGAACAGACAAACAAACACATAAATTCAACCTAAACTAACATACACCATCGAAACAGAACGACAAAACTCTCTCAACTTCTTAGACCTTACAATTAAATGAACAGACAAACAAACACATATATTCAACCTAAACTAACATACACCATCGAAACAGAACTACAAAACTCTGTGAACTTCTTAGACCTTACAATTAATGAACAGACAAACAAACACATAAATTCAACCTAAACTAACATACACCATCGAAACAGAACAACAAAACTCTCTCAACTTCTTAGACCTTACAATTAAATGAACAGACAAACAAACACATAAATCCAACTTAAACTATCAAACATCATCGAAACAGAACAACAAAACTCTCTCAACTTCTTAGACCTTACAATTAAATGAACAGACAAACAAACACATAAATTCAACCTAAACTAACATACACCATCGAAACATTACAACAAAACTCTCTAGACTTCTTAGACCTTACAAATAAATAAACAGACAAACAAACACATAAATTCAACCTAAACTAACATACACCATCAAAACAGAACGACAAAACTCCCTCAACTTCTTAGACCTTTCACTTAAATGAACAGACAAACAAACACATAAATCCAACGTAAATTAACATACACCATCGAAACAGAACAACAAAACTCTCTTAACTTCTTAGACCTCACAATAAATGAACAGACAAACAAACACATAAATTCAACCTAAACTAACAAACACCATCGAAACAGAACGACAAAACTCTCTCAACTTCTTAGTCCTTACAATTAAATGAACAGACAAACAAACACATAAATTCAACCTAAACTAACATAAACCATCGAAACAGAACGACAAAACTCTCTCAACTTCTTAGACCTTACAATTAAATGAACAGACAAACAAACACATAAATTCAACCTAAACAAACATACACCATCGAAACAGAACGACAAAACTCTCTCAACTTCTTAGACCTTACAATTAAATGAACAGACAAACAAACACATAAATTCAACCTAAAGTAACATACACCATCGAAGCAGAACAACAAAACTCTCTCAACTTCTTAGACCTTACAATTAAATGAACAGACAAACAAACACATAAACTCAACCTAAACTAACATACACCATCGAAACAGAACGACAAAACACTCTCAACTTCTTAGACCTTACAATTAAATGAACAGACAAACAAATACATAAATCCAACCTAAACTAACATACACCATCGAAACAGAACTACAAAACTCTCTTAACTTCTTAGACCTTACAATTAAATGAACGGACAAACAAACACATAAATTCAACATAAACTAACATACACCATCGAAACAGAACATCAAAACTCTCTCAACTTCTTAGACCTTACAATTAAATGAACGGACAAACAAACACATAAATTCAACCTAAACTAACATACACCATCGAAACAGAACGACAAAACTCTCTCAACTTCTTAGTCCGTACAATTAAATGAACAGACAAACAAACACATAAATTCAACCTAAACTAACTTACACCATCGAAGCAGAACAACAAAACTCTCTCAAATTCTTAGACCTTACAATTAAATGAACAGACAAACAAACACATAAATTCAACCTAAACTAACATACACCATCGAAACAGAACGACAAAACACTCTCAACTTCTTAGACCGTACAATTAAATGAACAGACAAATAAACACATAAATTCAACCTAAACTAACATACACCATCGAAACAGAACGACAAAACTCTCTCAACTTCTTAGACCTTACAATTAAATGAACAAACAAACAAACACATAAATTCAACCTAAACTAACATACACCATCGAAACAGAACAACAAAACTCTCTCAACTTCTTAGACCTTACAATTAAATGAACAGACAAACAAATACATAAATCCAACCTAAACTAACATACACCATCGAAACAGAACTACAAAACTCTCTTAACTTCTTAGACCTTACAATTAAATTAACGGACAAACAAACACATAAATTCAACATAAACTAACATACACCATCGAAACAGAACGACAAAACTCTCTCAACTTCTTAGACCTTAAAATTAAATGAACGGACAAACAGACACATAAATTCAACCTAAACTAACATACACCATCGAAGCAGAACAACAAAACTCTCTCAACTTCATAGACCTTACAAATAAATGAACAGACAAACAACACATAAATTCAACCTAAACTAACATACACCATCGAAGAAGAACGACAAAACTCTCTCAACTTCTTAGACCTTACAATTCTTCTTAGACCTTACAAATAAATGATCGGACAAACAAACACATAAATTCAACCTAAACTAACATACACTATCGAAACACAACAACAAAACTCTCTCAACTTCTTAGTTCTTACAATTAAATGAACAGACAAACAAACACATAAATTCAACCTAAACTAACATACACCATCGAAAGAGAAAGACAAAACTCTCTCAACTTCTTAAACCTTACAATTAAATGAACAGACAAACAAACACATAAATTCAACCTAAACTAACATACACCATCGAAACAGAACGACAAAACTCTCTCAACTTCTTAGACCTTACAATTAAATGAACGGACAAACAAACACATAAATTCAACCTTAACTAACATACACCATCGAAACAGAACAACAAAACTCTCTCAACTTCTTAGGCCTTACAATTAAATGAACAGACAAACAAACACATAAATTCAACCTAAACTAACATACACCATCGAAACAGAACGACAAAACTCTCTCAACTTCTTAGACCTTACAATTAAATGAACGGACAAACAAACACATAAATTCAACCTTAACTAACATACACCATCGAAACAGAACAACAAAACTCTCTCAACTTCTTAGACCTTACAATTAAATGAACAGACAAACAAACACATAAACTCAACCTAAACTAACATACACCATCGAAACAGAACAACAAAACTCTCTCAACTTCTTAGACCTTACAATTAAATGAACAGACAAACAAACACATAAATCCAACGTAAATTAACATACACCATCGAAACAGAACAACAAAACTCTCTTAACTTCTTAGACCTCACAATAAATGAACAGACAAACAAACACATAAATTCAACCTAAACTAACATACACCATCGAAACAGGACGACAAAACTCACTCAACTTCTTAGACCTTACGATTAAATGAACAGACAAACAAACACATAAATTCAACCTAAACTAACATACACCATCGAAACAGAACGACAAAACTCTCTCAACTTCTTAGTCCTTACAATTAAATGAACAGACAAACAAACACATAAATTCAACCTAAACTAACATAAACCATCGAAACAGAACGACAAAACTCTCTCAACTTCTTAGACCTTACAATTAAATGAACAGACAAACAAACACATAAATTCAACCTAAACAAACATACACCATCGAAACAGAACGACAAAACTCTCTCAACTTCTTAGACCTTACAATTAAATGAACAGACAAACAAACACATAAATTCAACCTAAAGTAACATACACCATCGAAGCAGAACAACAAAACTCTCTCAACTTCTTAGACCTTACAATTAAATGAACAGACAAACAAACACATCAATTCAACCTAAACTAACATACACCATCGAAACAGAACGACAAAACTCTCTCAACTTCTTAGACCTTACAATTAAATGAACAGACAAACAAACACATAAATTCAACCTAAACAATCATACACCATCGAAACAGAACGACAAAACTCTCTCAACTTCTTAGACCTTACAATTAAATGAACAGACAAACAAACACATAAATTCAACCTAAAGTAACATACACCATCGAAGCAGAACAACAAAACTCTCTCAACTTCTTAGACCTTACAATTAAATGAACAGACAAACAAACACATAAATTCAACCTAAACTAACATACACCATCGAAACAGAACGACAAAACTCTCTCAACTTCTTAGACCTTACAATTAAATGAACAGACAAACAAACACATAAATTTAACCTAAAGTAACATACAACATCGAAACAGAACGACAAAACTCTCTCAATTTCTTAGACCTTATAAATAAATGAACGCACAAACAAACACATAAACTCAACCTAAACTAACATACACCATCGAAACAGAACGACAAAACACTCTCAACTTCTTAGACCTTACAATTAAATAAACGGACAAAGAAACACATAAATTCAACCTAAACTAACATACACCATCGAAGCAGAACAACAAAACTCTCTCAACTTCTTAGACCTTACAATTAAATGAACAGACAAACAAACACATAAATTCAACATAAACTAACATACACCATCGAAACAGAACATCAAAACTCTCTCAACTTCTTAGACCTTACAATTAAATGAACGGACAAACAAACACATAAATTCAACCTAAACTAACATACACCATCGAAACAGAACGACAAAACACTCTCAACTTCTTAGACCGTACAATTAAATGAACAGACAAATAAACACATAAATTCAACCTAAACTAACATACACCATCGAAACAGAACGACAAAACTCTCTCAACTTCTTAGACCTTACAATTAAATGAACAAACAAACAAACACATAAATTCAACCTAAACTAACATACACCATCGAAACAGAACAACAAAACTCTCTCAACTTCTTAGACCTTACAATTAAATGAACAGACAAACAAATACATAAATCCAACCTAAACTAACATACACCATCGAAACAGAACTACAAAACTCTCTTAACTTCTTAGACCTTACAATTAAATGAACGGACAAACAAACACATAAATTCAACATAAACTAACATACACCATCGAAACAGAACGACAAAACTCTCTCAACTTCTTAGACCTTAAAATTAAATGAACGGACAAACAGACACATAAATTCAATCTAAACTAACATACACCATCGAAGCAGAACAACAAAACTCTCTCAACTTCATAGACCTTACAATTAAATGAACAGACAAACAAACACATAAATTCAACCTAAACTAACATACACCATCGAAACAGAACGACAAAACTCTCTCAACTTCTTAGACCTTACAATTAAATGAACAGACAAACAACACATAAATCCAACCTAAACTAACATACACCATCGAAACAGAACAACAAAATTCTCTCAACTTCTTAGACGTTACAATTAAATGAACAGACAAACAAACACATAAATTCAACCTAAACTAACATACACTATCAAAACCGAACGACAAAACTCTCTCAACTTCTTAGACCTTACAATTAAATGAACGGACAAACAAACACATAAATTCAACCTAAACTAAAATACACCATCGAAACAGAAAGACAAAACTCTCTCAACTTCTTAGACCTTACAAGTAAATGAACAGACAAACAAACACATAAATTCAACCTAAACTAACATACACCATCGAAACAGAACAACAAAACTCTCTCAACTTCTTAGACCTTACAATTTAATGAACAGACAAACAAACACATAAATTCAACCTAAACTAACATACACCATCGAAACAGAACGACAAAACTCTCTCAACTTCTTAGACCTTACAATTAAATGAACAGACAAACAAACACATAAATTCAACCTAAAGTAACATACCCCATCGAAACAGAACGACAAAACTCTCTCAATTTCTTAGACCTTATAATTAAATGAACGCACAAACAAACACATAAACTCAACCTAAACTAACATACACCATCAAAACAGAACGACAAAACACTCTCAACTTCTTAGACCTTACAATTAAATGAACAGACAAACAAACACATAAATTCAACCTAAAGTAACATACCCCATCGAAACAGAACGACAAAACTCTCTCAATTTCTTAGACCTTATAATTAAATGAACGCACAAACAAACACATAAACTCAACCTAAACTAACATACACCATCAAAACAGAACGACAAAACACTCTCAACTTCTTAGACCTTACAATTAAATGAACAGACAAACAAACACATAAATTCAACCTAAACTAACATACACCATCGAAACAGAACGACAGAACTCTCTCAACTGCTTAGACCTTACAATTAAATGAACGGACAAACAAACACAAAATACAACCTAAACTAACATACACCATAGAAACAGAACAACAAAACTCTCTAGACTTCTTAGACCTTACAAATAAATAAACAGACAAACAAACACATAAATTCTACCTAAACTAACATACACCATCGAAACAGAACGACAAAACTCCCTCAACTTCTTAGACCATACACTTAAATGAACAGACAAACAAACACATAAATCCAACCTAAATTAACATACACCATCGAAACAGAACAACAAAACTCTCTTAAGTTCTTAGACCTCACAATAAATGAACAGACAAAAAAACACATAAATTCAAACTAATCTAACATACACCATCGAAACAGAACGACAAAATTCTCTCAACTTCTTAGACCTTACAATTAAATGAACAGACAAACAAACACATAAATTCAACCTAAACTAACATACACCATTGAAACAGAACGACAAAACTCTCTCAACTTCTTAGACCTTACAATTAAATGAACAGACAAACAAACACATAAATTCAACCTAAACTAACATACACCATCGAAACAGAACGACAAAACTCTCTCAACTTCTTAGACCGTACAATTAAATGAACAGACAAACAAACACATAAATTCAACATAAACTAACATACACCATCGAAACAGAAAGACAAAACTCTCTCAACTTCTTAAACCTTACAATTAAATGAACAGACAAACAAACACATAAATTCAACCTAAACTAACATACACCATCGAAACAGAACGACAAAACTCTCTCAACTTCTTAGACCTTACAATTAAATGAACGGACAAACAAACACATAAATTCAACCCTAACTAACATACACCTTCGAAACAGAACAACAAAACTCTCTCAACTTCTTAGACCTTACAATTAAATGAACAGACAAACAAACACATAAATTCAACCTAAACTAACATACACCATCGAAACAGAACGACAAAACTCTCTCAACTTCTTAGACCTTACAATTAAATGAACGGACAAACAAACACATAAATCCAACGTAAATTAACATACACCATCGAAACAGAACAACAAAACTCTCTTAACTTCTTAGACCTCACAATAAATGAACAGACAAACAAACACATAAATTCAACCTAAACTAACATACACCATCGAAACAGGACGACAAAACTCACTCAACTTCTTAGACCTTACAATTAAATGAACAGACAAACAAACACATAAATTCAACCTAAACTAACATACACCATCGAAACAGAACGACAAAACTCTCTCAACTTCTTAGTCCTTACAATTAAATGAACAGACAAACAAACACATAAATTCAACCTAAACTAACATACACCATCGAAACAGAACGACAAAACTCTCTCAACTTCCTAGACCTTACAATTAAATGAACAGACAAACAAACACATAAATTCAACCTAAACAAACATACACCATAGAAACAGAACGACAAAACTCTCTCAACTTCTTAGACCTTACAATTAAATGAACGGACAAACAAACACATAAATTCAACCTAAAGTAACATACACCATCGAAGCAGAACAACAAAACTCTCTCAACTTCTTAGACCTTACAATTAAATGAACAGACAAACAAACACATAAATTCAACCTAAACTAACATACACCATCGAAACAGAACGACAAAACTCTCTCAACTTCTTAGACCTTACAATTAAATGAACAGACAAACAAACACATAAATTTAACCTAAAGTAACATACAACATCGAAACAGAACGACAAAACTCTCTCAATTTCTTAGACCTTATATTTAAATGAACGCACAAACAAACACATAAACTCAACCTAAACTAACATACACCATCGAAACAGAACGACAAAACACTCTCAACTTCTTAGACCTTACAATTAAATAAACGGACAAAGAAACACATAAATTCAACCTAAACTAACATACACCATCGAAGCAGAACAACAAAACTCTCTCAACTTCTTAGACCTTACAATTAAATGAACAGACAAACAAACACATAAATTCAACATAAACTAACATACACCATCGAAACAGAACATCAAAACTCTCTCAACTTCTTAGACCTTACAAATAAATGAACGGACAAACAAACACATAAATTCAACCTAAACTAACATACACAATCGAAACAGAACGACAAAACTCTCTCAACTTCTTAGTCCGTACAATTAAATGAACAGACAAATAAACACAAATTCAACCTAAACTAACATACACCATCGAAACAGAACGACAAAACTCTCTCAACTTCTTAGACCTTACAATTAAATGAACAAACAAACAAACACATAAATTCAACCTAAACTAACATACACCAGCGAAACAGAACAACAAAACTCTCTCAACTTCTTAGACCTTACAATTAAATGAACAGACAAACAAATACATAAATCCAACCTAAACTAACATACACCATCGAAACAGAACTACAAAACTCTCTTAACTTCTTAGACCTTACAATTAAATGAACGGACAAACAAACACATAAATTCAACATAAACTAACATACACCATCGAAACAGAACGACAAAACTCTCTCAACTTCTTAGACCTTAAAATTAAATGAACGGACAAACAGACACATAAATTCAACCTAAACTAACATACACCACCGAAGCAGAACAACAAAACTCTCTCAACTTCATAGACCTTACAATTAAATGAACAGAGAAACAAACACATAAATTCAACCTAAACTAACATACACCATCGAAACAGAACGACAAAACTCTCTCAACTTCTTAGACCTTACAATTCTTCTTAGACCTTACAATTAAATGAACGGACAAACAAACACATAAGTTCAACCTAAACTAACATACACTATCGAAACACAACAACAAAACTCTCTCAACTTCTTAGACCTTACAATTAAATGAACAGACAAACAAACACATAAATTCAACCTAAACTAACATACACCATCGAAACAGAACAACAAAACTCTCTCAACTTCTTAGACCTTACAATTAAATGAACAGACAAACAACACATAAATCCAACCTAAACTAACATACACCATCGAAACAGAACAACAAAATTCTCTCAACTTCTTAGACGTTACAATTAAATGAACAGACAAACAAACACATAAATTCAACCTAAACTAACATACACTATCAAAACCGAACGACAAAACTCTCTCAACTTCTTAGACCTTACAATTAAATGAACGGACAAACAAACACATAAATTCAACCTAAACTAAAATACACCATCGAAACAGAAAGACAAAACTCTCTCAACTTCTTAGACCTTACAAGTAAATGAACAGACAAACAAACACATAAATTCAACCTAAACTAACATACACCATCGAAACAGAACAACAAAACTCTCTCAACTTCTTAGACCTTACAATTTAATGAACAGACAAACAAACACATAAATTCAACCTAAACTAACATACACCATCAAAACAGAACGACAAAACTCTGTCAACTTCTTAGACCTTACAATTAAATGAACGGACAAACAAACACATAAATTCAACCTAAACTAACATACACCATCGAAACAGAACAACAAAACTCTCTCAACTTCTTAGACCTTACAATTAAATGAACAGACAAACAAACACATAAATTCAACCTAAACTAACATACACCATCGATACAGAACGACAAAACTCTCTCAACTTCTTAGACCTTACAAATAAATGAACGGACAAACAAACACATAAATTCAACCTAAACTAATATAAACCACCGAAACAGAACAACAAAACTCTCTCATCTTCTTAGACCTCACATTTAAATGAACAGACAAACAAACACATAAATTCAACATAAACTAACATACACCATCGAAACAGAACATCAAAACTCTCTCAACTTCTTAGACCTTACAAATAAATGAACGGACAAACAAACACATAAATTCAACCTAAACTAACATACACAATCGAAACAGAACGACAAAACTCTCTCAACTTCTTAGTCCGTACAATTAAATGAACAGACAAATAAACACAAATTCAACCTAAACTAACATACACCATCGAAACAGAACGACAAAACTCTCTCAACTTCTTAGACCTTACAATTAAATGAACAAACAAACAAACACATAAATTCAACCTAAACTAACATACACCAGCGAAACAGAACAACAAAACTCTCTCAACTTCTTAGACCTTACAATTAAATGAACAGACAAACAAATACATAAATCCAACCTAAACTAACATACACCATCGAAACAGAACTACAAAACTCTCTTAACTTCTTAGACCTTACAATTAAATGAACGGACAAACAAACACATAAATTCAACATAAACTAACATACACCATCGAAACAGAACGACAAAACTCTCTCAACTTCTTAGACCTTAAAATTAAATGAACGGACAAACAGACACATAAATTCAACCTAAACTAACATACACCACCGAAGCAGAACAACAAAACTCTCTCAACTTCATAGACCTTACAATTAAATGAACAGAGAAACAAACACATAAATTCAACCTAAACTAACATACACCATCGAAACAGAACGACAAAACTCTCTCAACTTCTTAGACCTTACAATTCTTCTTAGACCTTACAATTAAATGAACGGACAAACAAACACATAAGTTCAACCTAAACTAACATACACTATCGAAACACAACAACAAAACTCTCTCAACTTCTTAGACCTTACAATTAAATGAACAGACAAACAAACACATAAATTCAACCTAAACTAACATACACCATCGAAACAGAACAACAAAACTCTCTCAACTTCTTAGACCTTACAATTAAATGAACAGACAAACAACACATAAATCCAACCTAAACTAACATACACCATCGAAACAGAACAACAAAATTCTCTCAACTTCTTAGACGTTACAATTAAATGAACAGACAAACAAACACATAAATTCAACCTAAACTAACATACACTATCAAAACCGAACGACAAAACTCTCTCAACTTCTTAGACCTTACAATTAAATGAACGGACAAACAAACACATAAATTCAACCTAAACTAAAATACACCATCGAAACAGAAAGACAAAACTCTCTCAACTTCTTAGACCTTACAAGTAAATGAACAGACAAACAAACACATAAATTCAACCTAAACTAACATACACCATCGAAACAGAACAACAAAACTCTCTCAACTTCTTAGACCTTACAATTTAATGAACAGACAAACAAACACATAAATTCAACCTAAACTAACATACACCATCAAAACAGAACGACAAAACTCTGTCAACTTCTTAGACCTTACAATTAAATGAACGGACAAACAAACACATAAATTCAACCTAAACTAACATACACCATCGAAACAGAACAACAAAACTCTCTCAACTTCTTAGACCTTACAATTAAATGAACAGACAAACAAACACATAAATTCAACCTAAACTAACATACACCATCGATACAGAACGACAAAACTCTCTCAACTTCTTAGACCTTACAAATAAATGAACGGACAAACAAACACATAAATTCAACCTAAACTAATATAAACCACCGAAACAGAACAACAAAACTCTCTCATCTTCTTAGACCTCACATTTAAATGAACAGACAAACAAACACATAAATTCAACATAAACTAACATACACCATCGAAACAGAACATCAAAACTCTCTCAACTTCTTAGACCTTACAAATAAATGAACGGACAAACAAACACATAAATTCAACCTAAACTAACATACACAATCGAAACAGAACGACAAAACTCTCTCAACTTCTTAGTCCGTACAATTAAATGAACAGACAAATAAACACATAAATTCAACCTAAACTAACATACACCATCGAAACAGAACGACAAAACTCTCTCAACTTCTTAGACCTTACAATTAAATGAACAAACAAACAAACACATAAATTCAACCTAAACTAACATACACCATCGAAACAGAACAACAAAACTCTCTCAACTTCTTAGACCTTACAATTAAATGAACAGACAAACAAATACATAAATCCAACCTAAACTAACATACACCATCGAAACAGAACTACAAAACTCTCTTAACTTCTTAGACCTTACAATTAAATGAACGGACAAACAAACACATAAATTCAACATAAACTAACATACACCATCGAAACAGAACGACAAAACTCTCTCAACTTCTTAGACCTTAAAATTAAATGAACGGACAAACAGACACATAAATTCAACCTAAACTAACATACACCACCGAAGCAGAACAACAAAACTCTCTCAACTTCATAGACCTTACAATTAAATGAACAGAGAAACAAACACATAAATTCAACCTAAACTAACATACACCATCGAAACAGAACGACAAAACTCTCTCAACTTCTTAGACCTTACAATTCTTCTTAGACCTTACAATTAAATGAACGGACAAACAAACACATAAGTTCAACCTAAACTAACATACACTATCGAAACACAACAACAAAACTCTTTCTACTTCTTAGACCTTACAATTAAATGAACAGACAAACAAACACATAAATTCAACCTAAACTAACATACACCATCGAAACAGAACGACAAAACTCTCTCAACTTCTTAGACCTTACAATTAAATGAACAGACAAACAACACATAAATCCAACCTAAACTAACATACACCATCGAAACAGAACAACAAAATTCTCTCAACGTCTTAGACGTTACAATTAAATGAACAGACAAACAAACACATAAATTCAACCTAAACTAACATACACTATCAAAACCGAACGACAAAACTCTCTCAACTTCTTAGACCTTACAATTAAATGAACGGACAAACAAACACATAAATTCAACCTAAACTAAAATACACCATCGAAACAGAAAGACAAAACTCTCTCAACTTCTTAGACCTTACAAGTAAATGAACAGACAAACAAACACATAAATTCAACCTAAACTAACATACACCATCGAAACAGAACAACAAAACTCTCTCAACTTCTTAGACCTTACAATTTAATGAACAGAGAAACAAACACATAAATTCAACCTAAACTAACATACACCATCGAAACAGAACGACAAAACTCTCTCAACTTCTTAGACCTTACAATTCTTCTTAGACCTTACAATTAAATGAACGGACAAACAAACACATAAGTTCAACCTAAACTAACATACACTATCGAAACACAACAACAAAACTCTCTCAACTTCTTAGACCTTACAATTAAATGAACAGACAAACAAACACATAAATTCAACCTAAACTAACATACACCATCGAAACAGAACGACAAAACTCTCTCAACTTCTTAGACCTTACAATTAAATGAACAGACAAACAACACATAAATCCAACCTAAACTAACATACACCATCGAAACAGAACAACAAAATTCTCTCAACGTCTTAGACGTTACAATTAAATGAACAGACAAACAAACACATAAATTCAACCTAAACTAACATACACCATCAAAACAGAACGACAAAACTCTGTCAACTTCTTAGACCTTACAATTAAATGAACGGACAAACAAACACATAAATTCAACCTAAACTAACATACACCATCGAAACAGAACGACAAAACTCTCTCAACTTCTTAGACCTTACCATTAAATGGACAGACAAACAAACACATAAATTCAACCTAAACTAACATACACCATCGAAACCGAACGACAAAACTCTCTCAACTTCTTAGACCTTACAATTAAATGAACAGACAAACAAACACATAAATTTAACCTAAACTAACATACACCATCGAAACAGAACGACAAAACTCTCTCAACTTCTTAGACCTTACAATTTAATGAACAGATAAACAAACACATAAATTCAACCTAAACTAACATACACCATCGAAACAGAACGACAAAACTCTCTCAACTTCTTAGACCTTACAATTAAATGAACAGACAAACAAACACATAAATCCAACCTAAACTAACATACACCATCGAAACAGAACAACAAAACTCTCTCAACTTCTTAGACCTTACAATTAAATGAACAGACAAACAAACACATAAATTCAACCTAAACTAACATACACCATCGATACAGAACGACAAAACTCTCTCAACTTCTTAGACCTTACAAATAAATGAACGGACAAACAAACACATAAATTCAACCTATACTAACATACACCACCGAAACAGAACAACAAAACTCTCTCATCTTCTTAGACCTCACAATAAATGAACAGACAAACAAACACATAAATTCAACCTAAACTAACATACACCATCGAAACAGAACGACAAAACTCTCTCAATTTCTTAGACCTTACAATTAAATGAACGGACAAACAAACACATAAATTCAACCTAAACTAACATACACCATCGAAACAGAACGACAAAACTCTCTCAACTTCTTAGACCTTACAATTAAATCAACAGACAAACAAACACATAAATTCAACCTAAACTAACATACACCATCGAAACAGAACAACAAAACTCTCTCAACTTCTTAGACCTTACAATTAAATGAACGGACAAACAAACACATAAATTCAACCTAAACTAACATACACCGTCGAAACAGAACGACAAAACTCTCTCAACTTCTTAGACCTTACAATTAAATCAGCAGACAATCAAACACATAAATTCAACCTAAACTAACATACACCATCGAGACAGAACAACAAAACTCTCTCAACGTCTTAGACCTTACAATAAACGAACAGACAAACAAAGACATAAATTCAACATTTACCGAAAACCCACTAGTACCAATAAGACCATTCACAGCTCCTCAAACCACCCATACCAACATAAACTAGCTGCTTACAACACCATGATATATCGCCTGCTTTAAACACCGTTAGACAAAGAAGAACCCTACCAGGAGTTAAACACCATAAAACATATAGCACAAACTAACGGATACAACCCAACAATGATTAACAAATTATACAACCGCCTAAAAAGTAAACCTAATAACCCAAATATAAACACACAACATGACAAACCCATAAAATACTTATCAATACCATACAGATCATCTAAAACCCACAATCTAACCAACACACTACGAAAATACAACTACAAAATAGCTTACTCCACACATAACACTCTCAACAAACAATTTAAACCCAACAGCAAAATCAACGACATTTACAACACCACTGGAGTTTACAAACTAACTTGCAGTTCATGCCCCAGGTTTTACATAGGCCAGACAGGGAGGTCCTTCTACACACGTTACCAAGAACATATAAAAGCACTAAAAAAACAATAACTACCAATCAAACTTCGTCGATCATCTCAACTCCACAAAACATGACTACATAGACATAACATCTAACTACAAATTCTTCATAAACAACACAGAAATAACCAATGCTACACAACCGAACAATACGAAATATACAGGCACTTCAAACTACACCCTACACACATACTCAATACACAATTACATTGCAACTCACACGCACTTTTTGACATCATAACTCCTAATACACACAAAATACACCCACACCGCCATAATATCCCACCCCCACCCTAACACCCTAACCTACATAAACCTTGAGATCAGTTACGGTCTGAGTTGACAATGGGACACATCTTCCGAAACAGCCGTCCTTAACAAACAAAGTTAGTGCTACTTAGGCAAGTTAAAAAAATCATTTAAAAGTGTTTAACATAACCTATATGTATAAAACAGTTTTACAACATAAGGCTTAACATAAAATCTTTTTTTCCTGGCGAAAAACCAAATGTGGTTATCATCGCCAAACGAAATCTAACACGGAACGCAATATTTTAAATAAAACCAAATAAATTTAAATACAACAAAAGTTACAAAACAAAAGCAACAATAAATCTATAACAATGAAAAAATTCTTAAAAAACTATAAATAACAAAATAACAACAAAGAACAATATAACAGTAAATAAATAATAACAATATGTAAAACAATAATAGGTAACAATTTACCAATAAATAAATCTCAATAACAATAACAAGAACCCAAAATAAATTAAATTTAAATAAATAAAAGAAACAGAGAATTATATGTATAAATAAAAAATATATATTTATGTATTAAATTTTAAAAAATATTTTCAAGTGGTGCAAGAAAGCGATGACTCGGTCAATGGCCGAGGCATCGTCCCTTAGCACCACCTTCAAACTCCCTTTTAAATTAAAAAGGGCACGAATATTGCTTACATTAACAAAATCTACTAACATATGTTTTATTGTGAAGATATCACCGCAGTATTGGCATATTGGTGGATCTTCACGACGCATCAAAATATCCATGAGTTGCAAAAGAGTGGCCAACGCGAAGGCGTGTAACCACCACTTCCTCCCTACGTTTTGAACGAATTGAAGACCTCCATGGACGGACGGTATCTTTAATTTCCCTCAGCTTATTCTGAATCACGGTATGCCACTCGTCATTCCAAGCAGCGAGCAATAAATGTTTCGCGAAACACACATAATCAGATGCCATAACTAGTTGAGTAATAGGCACCAAACTTGTAGCTTTCTTCGCCGCTTCATCCGCTTTTGTGTTTCCAAGTATTCCGCAATGTCCAGGAACCCAACAGAAAGTTACCCCCACACCCCTCAATTGAAGCCTGTGTACAGCACACAAAATGTCCCCAACTTAAGGGTTGTTGGAGAAAACATCCTGAAGAGCCTGAAGAGCACTTTTGGAATCCGAACACAAAAGATAATGCGAGGATCGGGATTGAATGACGATCAAAGCTTTAAAAATAGCAAATAGTTCTGCCGTGAAAACACTGTAAGCTGAGGGCAATCCGTACGTGTAGGTACGTCCAGACGCATAAAACGCACACCCAACGCCATTGTCCAGTTTCGATCCATCCGTGAAAATAATCTCACTATACTGGTGGAATCTGTATATTGCCCAAAACTCCTGGTGGTACACCACATTAGGAGTATTGGTTTTTATAAAACTGGACAATGAAAAATCAAAGCGGGGCGTTTTTATTATCCATGGAGGTATACAGCACATTGATCGTTCAAACACTGTAGGTAGTTGCAACCCAAGGTTATCCATTATTCGTAATGTTCGTATGCCGAATGGAGCGGTCGAACGTTGACGTGCATCGTAATCTTCATTATGGATGTTGTTAAAGATAATTTTGAATGCCGGGTGATTTGGTTTGCTACGAAGACCAGAAATGTAAGATATTTGTAGCATCTGACGTCGTCTCGAAAGAGCAGGTTCCCCAGCCTTCACAAGAAGACTAGAGAGTGGGCTAGTTCTAAACGCACCAGTAGAAAGTCTAAGTCCAGAGTGGTGGATGGTATCAAGAGTTTTCAGAACTGTAAGTCGTGCGGATGAATATGCTTGACAGCCATAATCAATGCGCGATCTAACGACTACGCGATAAAATCGAAGCATACTAGTTCTGTCAACTCCCCAATTCGTACCACTAAGGACTCTTAACATATCCAATCTCTTGCTGCATCTCACCTTCAAATCACGAACATGTGGGATCCATGACAGTCTTCTATCAAATAAAAGACCCAAAAATCGAACACTATCCGTGGTTTGAAGCTGAATCCCATCAAGATAAAGAATCGGCTCCTGGAGCTGCCTACGACGACTAAATGCTACACATTGGGTCTTCGAAGCAGAGAATTTGAAACCTGTAATTTTTGACCATTCCTCTAATCTGTACATTGCTAACTGCAAAGACCATTCCGCTGTTGCCATACACCGAGCAGGCACATATATACAAAAGTCATCCACAAAAAGGGAACAGTGTACCGGAGATCGTATATTGCTGGTGGCACTATTCATTGCAACGGCAAATAGCGTGACGCTCAGCACGCTGCCCTGCGGTACACCATTCTCCTGTGTATAGCTGTTTGAATACGTGCCTCCAAGTCGAACGCGGAAAGATCTGTTTGAAAGAAAGTTAGCTATGAATGCTAGGATATTCCCTTGTATACTCCATGGTTTTAAAGTGTTCAGAATTCCTCTTTTCCATGCCATATCGTATGCCTTCTCAAGTTCGAAGAAAACAGCAACGAGTGTTTGCGCAAGAGAAAGGCATCTTGAATAGCGGATTCTAACAAGACCAATTGGTCAACTGATGATCGTCCTTGTCTGAAACCACACTGCTCGTTGCAAAGAAAATTGTTGGTTTCTAGGTACCAAACAAGACGGCGGTTGACCATCTTCTCCAGTAGTTTGCACAAGACGCTTGTTAGAGTTATAGGCCTGTAACTACTGGGATTGGTTTTGTCTTTACCTGGTTTTAAGATAGGAATTACTGTCGCTTCTAACCATGCATCGAGGAAAGACTGCTCCTCGAATAGCCGATTGTATATTCGAAGGAGGACAAGTTTCGCCGATGATGGTAGATGTTTCAGCATGGAGTATACAATGGAATCAGGACCTGGTGCAGAATCCCTTGTTGACGCGAGAGCTGACTCCAATTCCCCTAAGGAGAAAGGAGTGTTCAAAGGTGAGTAGACAACAACCCAACAGTAAACGGTATTGCTTCTTCCTTCAGTTTATGTTTCTGGAATACTATGTTCCAGCAGAAAAGTTAGAAAATGATTTTGCCAGTACATCAGCAATGTTATCACTGTCCGTGGTCAATCTTCCATTCGGTTGATTCAGCGCAATAGCTGGCAACGGAATGGAAGTACCACAAACTGATCTTAGTTTCCTCCACACTGTAGAGGATGAAGTTGTTCGTCTAATTGTGCTAATGTACTGTTCCCAAGAGTTCTTTCTACTCAGCCTAAATATCCTCCGTGCTTTCGCACGGAGTATTTTATATTCCTGAAGGTTGTCACTTGTTGGGTTACGCTTAAATCTCCTTAAAGCTCTTCGTCGTAAACGGAGGATTTCTGTGCATTCGTCGTTCCACCACGGCATAGGCGGTCGGCGTGGATGCGCAGAGGTTTTCGGAATGGTCTCTACAGCGGCATTTAAAACGGTCTTAGTGAAATTTTCAACAATTGCATCAATGGGTGTCAGGTAATCTGTGTCAAGTGATACAAAATATTTCGTAAAGGCGTCCCAGTTGGCTTTTCGCAAAATCCAACGGGAATTTCGAGTATAACAAGGTTGGGAGTCACATAAATTGATCTTACTCCATACAAATCATGGAGTACCGACCATGTGCATCTAGTAGCTAATTGAGGGTTGCAGATCGATAGGTCAACAGCTGTCCATCCACCAGTAGATGCCGCTAAATCAGTAGGCGAACCGTCATTTAGCAGGCATAGGTCCAGTTCAGTTCTTACACTCTCCACTAGTTGTCCTCGAGGGTTACAGGTTGGAGATCCCCAAGACAAATGGTGGGCATTGAAATCTCTTACCAATAAGAACGGAGTCGGTAACTGGCTTATCAAATTCACTAAATCACTGTGTTGCAGATTTTCATGTGGTGGCAAGTAGACACAACACACAGTGATTGTAAACGGGTCAACTGTTTGAACGGCTACTGCTTGCAAAGGGGTTATTAAGTTTAGCGGAGTAGCATCGATACAGTCACGGGCTAGGATGGCTACGCCACCTCTAGCTTGGTCTTCTGTAACGAAGTCTGATCTGAAAACTGAATACTCCCTTAAATGAAAATTATGCGATTGTTGGAGATGCGTCTCCTGTAGACATATAAATATCGGATACACATCTCGCACAAGTACTTTAAGATCTTCTATGTGACGCCTAACACCGTTGACGTTCCACTGTATCACTGACTTCCTAAGCAAAGACATTTATTAGCCTAGCAAAGAATTTAATTGACACCCATTGGTGCTCTCTCCTTTCTTGCCTGGGACGTTTTTAGACGTCTCAGGCTTACATTTCTCAGATTCCATATCCACCCGTTCAGGGATGGAATCTGAGGAAGTTTTGGGTTTAGGAGGGGTAGTTTTTACATTCCCTCCTTTGTTAGAATTTTTTTTAATACCCGGTAACAACGGTGGCGATGTGGTCTGACGTAACACTGGTTTACGTGGTTTGGATTTTTCCAACGTCTTCTGCACAGAAGGTTTATTACCCGTTGATAATATCTTCTGCACAGAAACACAAGGCTCACTTAGTGATTTATCTCGTGCTCCAATCCCCCCAGTGGAAGGGATAGGTACACGAGGCAAAACACTATCCGTTGCTGCAGGTTGTACCAAATTTAAAGACGGTCCATTTGTGACTAAGCATGAAAGGTGAGACACTTGTTCAGTTAGAGCTTCAATCTTCTTGGACAGCTCGGCACAGTTGTTACAGGACGATTTGGAAGCGGCCAGAGTAGCGGCATAAGTCTTACTGTCTGCCTTTGGCTGAGTAGATCTATACATTTTTTGGCGTCTGGAAACGACAGCTTGTCTTTCGCCATGATGCCTAGGATAGCTTTCTCTTCCTTAAAAGTAGGGCAGTTGTAGGATCGCGCTGGGTGGTCACCACCACAGTTGGCGCATTTCGGAGAATTAACACATTCCTTATCATCATGGCCTTCAACGCTACATATACCACATACGTTCTGCTTCGAACAGGTAGAGCTGATATGCCCAAAACGCTGACACTTAAAGCAGCGCCTAGGGTTAGCCACGTATGGTCTCACTGAGATCCTTTGGTAACCTGCATGCAAGTATTCGGGTATTTCCGGCTTTCCAAAGGTTACGATAAAAGACGCTGTTGCTACTTTTTCTCCTTTGTCCATTTTCATTATAGGGATAACGTCCGTAACTAACTGAGAAGACAGTTCGGACTTAATTTCATCGATTGGAAGGTGCATTAAATCCCTACATGTGATGACCCCCTTTGAGTAATTCAAGGATCTGTAGGGAGCCACAGATGCCATGACCTGGCCAAAGAAGGAGGTCATTTTTGATAGAGAACGGGTTTGTCTGTCGGTGGAAGTCGCAACTAACAGTGTTCCGTTTCTAAGTTTTTTAATAGAGGCTACTGGGCCTCCAGCACAAGCAGTAATAGCCTTGTTAATCAGGAAAGGAGAAACTTTGGAAAGATCTTTCCCTTCTTCGGCACTAGAAACAACTAAATACTTTGCTGATGGCAATGTCTGCGACGTTGCCACCATCAACTTTTTACTCAAATCCTTGTTAATATGATCGTCAGAAGAATCCTGGCGTGATTTCTTCAAACTAGTCATATTTGACGGGGTTGTTGAATTCATAAATTTTTTAAGCCAGCCATCGTGACAAGCGTTACGGGCGAGACTACAGGAACGGGTACACCCTTGGATCACAATAAGATCATTTCCAATCCTCAGAACTCTGAGGCCTACCGTATAGCTTTTCTCCTTAGCTAGACTGGATGGGCATCAGTCGAGAACTCGTAATACTGTGCACAAGCTCCGACACCCATGCACCGCGGACACTCCCTGACCAAGGACCGAAGCGGCTGGTAGACCAGAAACCGCGCTTACGTCTTCGGCAGAGCAAGCTCACATCAGCGTCCCAGACCAGAGTTTGTCACTCTCTGGACTTTTCAGCACTCCCAACGCGCAACGGTTCTGACCAGTCAAATTTCCCTAAGAGAAGATGTACGTGTTAAAATGTGTATAGATTGTGTTGGTGTGTGTATGTGAGTGTGTGTGTGCTTTGTGAGTGGTGTAGTGTTAGGCTAGGGTACCGCGAGGGACGCCAAACCCCTCGTAGGTGCGGCTAGTCCGCACCCCCCTGCGGGGTTAACATAAAATCAACTAATATATGAAATCATATGTTATTATTTAATTCTCTTTCAGGTGCCTCATAGAGTAACCTGACAGAAATTATACTGACACGAAATTGAATGTTAATGCTCATCCACAAAACAGTTGTCAACATAGGTAAGAAATAAGATAGTCAATGGAGAAAATTTCTTTATTTGACCCTTTCTAATTACTTTGATTACATAACCTTTAGGTGTTCTAACCCTTAAAACTCGGTTCTATACTTTTAAACCATTTATCCTTTGTACATTCTAACTTCTTATGAAAAAGGACTTCAACACTACAATATCACCACTTGGTAACTAATTAAATATCTTTTTAACCCAAGATAGGTTCTAACAAAAAGGCATGTGTGAAGCAACCTATAGATTGTACTGTTCTCAAATATCACTATAGAGATGTGTGTAAGATGGTTTAAAAACTTTTACGTAGCCTAAGAACACACATGAAAGTGTGTGAGATAGGGTAGAAAATTGTGCTGCATGCAATAATCTAATACAAAGGAGTATGCTGTTATCGTAATTAATTTGTTTTCAACTACCTTTTATTACGTTCTGTAAAAGTAATTATTGCCTAAATCCAATATAGGGATATGATCGAACTACAATGAAGACAGTAGCAAACAAAAATACTGTAAACTTAATTGGTGTGTATGTGTTTGAAGTTACAGTTACACAATATGACCCACATATACTTTAAGAAAGCATGTCCTGGTACTGTAGACCTTAATAGCACCTGAGCAAAGTCGTAGAACGCAATATGGATTAGGAATGGACGATATTTTCTGTCACAGTGACTTGTCGTTTGATAGTTGTTTGTCGCTGGTCGTACCAGTGACAAAATATGGAAAATGCTAGTTCCAGTGACAATGTATCGTCGAAAGTTGCCCCTGTTGCGATTGGGCAAAACGTCGCAGTCACTGAATGAAACGGCTATCATTGGTTGATTTGTCGCTGTCACTGGTTCTGCTCTTACCATTTGGCTCACAGCGCTGATTATCGTGCCGTGTCGTTGTCACCTGGCGCTGTCACTAAAATTGCCAATCCATTAAAGTCACTGGATCAACCAACACTAATATGGATCACAAAATTATTAATGATGGTAAGTATTTACCATAAACATTAAGGTACATATAAAAAGTTTCACGTATTTGGGCTCAGAAGTGAATGGTGAAAATAAAATAATAAATGAAGTCTAAAAAATAATAGTTTTCAGCTACTAGAGCATACTTCGCAAATATAAAGCTTTTTAAAAATAGGCTATTGTCTCAAACCACTAGGGTAAGACTTTATAAAACCTTAATTCGGCCAGTCCTAATGTATGGAGCGGAGACGTGGACTTTAACTGCCGTGATGAAAAATCAGTTGACATTGTTTGAGCGTAAGCTTTTGAGGAAATTTATCGTCCGGTCCACAATGTACAAACAAATGTGTGGGAAATTCGATCTAATGCCGAGTTGTATTCCTTATACAAAGATGCAAATGTGGTCCAGTTTATGAAAACACAACATCTAGAACGATTGGGTCACATCATAAGAATGACCACCAATAGAATGCCGAACAAACTTTTACATGGCACTATGATTGGCAAAAGAAGAGTTGGCCAACCAAGAAGGCGATGGCTACAGACCATGAGGAAGATTTAAGGGTACTCGGGGTTACAGCATGGAAATAGAAGGCTAAAGACAGAAGTACATGGCGGGACAATGTTAATGAAGCCAAGGGCCACCCCTGGCTGTAGCGCTACATAGTAAGTAAGTACATAATCTAAGTAGCAGATATGCAACAAGGGCTCAAGGAGACTTGAGGAATGGGTATTGTGCTTCTATAACGGTTAAAGGAGCTTTTCTCAAGTCACTGATAAGCATTTGGTGTAATTACATAACAGCAATTGTATACCATCACCATAAACTTTAGGAATGCGTAATATGACTCGCACATACCCTATATAATCCAATTAGATAGCAACTGATCCAAGTAGAATCGAGATAAGAGTGTCTTGGTTATGTAAATGTACTCGTAATAATGTCTAACATAAGTTATTGTGTAAATGTAATTTATAGTTCTATATAGTTCTACTTATAGATAAACAATGTTGGTGGAATACATTATTGGTGACTTAGTTGAGGTGTGAACGGATAGTGTCTAAGTTGCAGATGAACAATATAGGCGAAAAACTTTATTACAAACTAGTGATGTAAACAGAAAGGCTCCTAAGCCAAGATGTAGATTTACAATATCACCAAGGCAAGTTACAGAAAAATTTAATTTGGTTCTGCAAATGTTGAAAGGCAATAAAAAGTCACATATAAGCAAAATGATTCAAATACATTTAAGGAAACGATTAAAAGTTACTGTTAACTTTAAGGCTGCGTAATCAAAGTTACAAGTAAACAATATGGTGTACATAGTTTCAAAGGAAGGGTATACGGAACCTGTAAACGTTTTGGTGTTTAATATGTAGAAATAGCTAAGTCTTAGTTTAGGCAAAAAGGCTATTTACTTAACTAAGACACACTTAAGTCGAATATACTTGGATTATCAAAACATTTACAGTCCCAGTATACCATTAAATCGTGTATGTTGCATAAAAAAATGTGAAAGTTTCAGAGTAAGATTTGAGATCAATTACTACTTTTAGTATCACTTGGCTAAAGACCCCTACTTACTGATATATTTCAGCAGATGTGTTTTGTACCAGATCAGTGGACTAAATCTAGTCCGAAACACCCCTGTTGAAAAATATCATTAAAGTCGTGGTATTTTTCCAAGTGATACTAAAAGTAGTCATTTAAAAAAAACCTCAAGATATAAAACACAAAAACTGTAAGTTTTGAGATCAATGTATTTTGAGTCCTGTAAGGTTCTATCTTAGTGGTCGAGGAAATGCAAAGCTGTTATTCACTAGTTAAGAGGTTTAAATGAAACAAATGGGACACTTGAGGAAGGGATCTTGTAAAATTGCAAGTCGAAAGAACTGGCTAAGTTTTGTATACATTCAGGGTTAGGATTTAGGAAAATTGCAACAACAAACATCAAAATCATATCTTAAGTATTAAATTGTCAGGGAAAAATAAAAATGGTCAAGTAAGTTTTTTTTTGTTTTTTGCTCTGTTATTTTGCTCATAATTGGCAAGTAAAGTGTCATTGGAGTATATCAAATAGTTAGTGTTTATAGATCATGCTATTAAGAAGGGAGAACGTTCACACCTGAAGACTACATTCTAGGCACGTTCAGAGATTCCAATGAACGAGAAGACAAGGGGACAACATGTACCACTACCATTGAAAGGATCAAAACTATTAAAAAGCAGATACATGAAAATTTACATAAGTATCAAATTGCATTCTCAGCTAACCAAACAACTTGTTTACATTCCTTAAATTCATTAAATAAATGTTGATTACAGAAATAAGTCAAATGAAACTGAAGAGTAAAACATTTATAATTTTTTTTTAATAAGCCAGTTAACAGATGAAGTAAAAAAATACAAAGATCACCGATGTGAAATAGAAGTACTACAGTATCTGCAATAGTAAACTTAATGAATTACCTTTTCAGAGCATATCAAATCCAAGTAGTTCATTAACTGAAATTTCATTAGTACCCATCTCAGGGTGTTAGAAAAATCAAATTTGCTAGAGAATCAAATTCAGTTATCTGAACCAATGCCAATGCTCAAACAAAGTAATCTTCCAGTAACATCAATTCACAAGGATAAACTTCATGTTAATCTAGTAGCTAATGAGATAACGTATGTTTCTCAGATAATGTATGAATCAATAGAACAACAAAGGGAAATTGATAATCTGAAAAGAGAGCTAGAACAAGCTCTAAATAAAATAAGAGACCTGGAAACAGAAATATCACAACTAAAAATTTAAAATGGCAATGAATGCAATTTAGAAAGTCCCACTAAGTCCGAAGAGGAAGATAAAATTAATAAAGAAACATCCTGGTTCGCACATTGCTCTAAAATGAAAAAAGCTGCTGCATTTCCAAAAATAACAAGGGAAACTGAGAACTGTATAAAACTAAATAAAAGAGAAAAAATTTTAAAAAATCACCTCCAGTAGTGGTAAGCAAAGTCAGATATTTGAATTAAATAAAACACTCCTTTAACATGAACAAAATAAACTACTAGTCTAAGTGCTTCTCCAACAATCAGGTAAAAATAAATGTAGATCCATCAGAGGAATATAGGAAAGTAGTCGAAATATTTGGAGGGAAGGAAATGCAATAGCACACCTATGAAGATAAACAAAATCAACCGATAAGAGTCATGACCAAAAATATGCATTCGTCATGCAATTAAGAAGAGATAGTTCAAGAGCTAGCAGCACCAGATTTTAAAATCATATGTGCTGAAGTAAAACGCAAAAAGAAAAAAAAGGCCTGATAGTCTACCATTGTTCATATTAAAACATTCCCCATAATGCTGATGACATAAAAAGAATTTTACAATATAAAATATTTGTGCTATCTGAAAGTCAGAGTAGAAGAAGTAAGGAAGAAAAGACTTATTCCACAAATGTAAGAAGTGGCAGATTTTGTGGAAGGGATCCCATTTGTGTTAGGTTTGCAGGACATCATCTATCAGCAAAGTGTACAAAGTCAAAAGAGATACTGCCTCGATGTAGTAATTGTTCAGAACATCAACCTAAAGGGCACCAAAGGGCATCAAGAAATACGAGAATTTAATTATTTACCAAAGCTTCAACAGTGAAGAAACTGTATATCAAATAGAGTAAGAGAAGACATCAATTATAGCCAAATGGTTAAAAATGGTAAATCTGAAACAGTACCAAATCTAAGAACAATGAACTGATATTTAGACATAAAAATAATCACTTACAACTTTTTTTAAAAAAATGTTTTAACTTGCCTATAGTAGCACTTACTTTTTTGTGTTGAGGACGGCCGTTTCGGGAGATGTGTCCCTTTGTCAACTCAGACCGTAACTGAGTTACGGTCTGAGTTGACAAAGGGACACATCTCCCGAAACGGCCGTCCTCAACACAAAAAAGTAAGTGCTACTATAGGCAAGTTAAAACATTTTTTTAAAAAAAGTTGTAAGTGATTACTAGTAGCTCACGCGAAGATGGAATCAACAAATGATAAAAATAATGTTACAAAACATGATGGGAATGATTATTCAATTTAATACTAGACTTGACACTCTGGACTTGACAATATGGAACTAATTCAAAATGTTACAAATAATGTTGGACAAGGGAGACTGAAGGATAGTTACTTGGAATGCCAACGAAGCTTTAGGCAAAAAAGAAGAGATCAAATTGTTTCTAAAACAAAATTGATACTGCCTGATATCGAAAACCCATTTCACAAAAGAGTCATATCTGAAAATCAAATGTTTCAAAGTTTAGGAAACCTACCACTATTCAGATAATAAGGCTATAGATGAAAGTGCAATAATAATAAATGAATCAGTAAGGACAGGGGAGACTGAAGGATAGTTACTTGGAATGCCAACGAAGTTTTAGGCAAAAAAGAAGAGATCAAATTGTTTCTAAAACAAAATTGATATCTGCCTGATATCGAAAACCCATTTCACAAAAGAGTCATATCTGAAAATCAAATGTTTCAAAGTTTAGGAAACCTACCACCATTTAGATAATAAGGCTATAGATCAAAGTGCAATAATAATAAATGAATCAATAAAACATTATGAAGGATGTCATCTTCAGAATGAAAAAATACAGCTAACCTTGTGTGTATAGAGTCTACTAAGCAAAATCTGATAGTAGGAGCAGTATACTGTCAGCCTAGACACAATTTAAAAACATCTGATTACAAGGAAATCCTCCAAAGAGCAGGGGAAAGATTTGTACTCAGTGGCAATTACAACAAGACTGTCAACAACTAAGGGTAAGGAGTTAAGAATATCAATTAAAGAATTGAGTTCTTATTTTCATTAGACAGGAAAACCCACATTCTGGCCAACAGATAGGAATAAAATAGAGGATATTTTGGATTTCCTAATAACCATAAAGATATCAGCAAACAAAAACACAGATTGGGATAGCTTCAGGCAGGAACCACAAGATAAAATTTAACTAAAAGTCCAATTGAAGACCAAAGAGAAACTTGAGAAAGAATGTGGAAGATTTATGGTGATGATAAAAACTGCTGCATATAATAACAGAAGATGGACTAATTATTTCACTAAAAGAAACAACTATCCAGTAGAAATAAGAAAACTAGTTTTAAGAAATAAAAGGCAAGAAGAAGATAGCAGCAGTCCAGAGATCCAGTAGACAAGAGCATTTTATATAAGAAAAGTCAAAAAATAAAGAGGCAAATCCAGAAACTCAAACAGAATTCTGTACACTTTTATTTGGATAGTATGGATGCAACAAAGGAAACAAATTATTCCTTTTGGAGGGTTACCAATAAAATCAATAGGTTAATTACTTCAGTACCTCCACTCAGGAAAGACAATGGACGTTGGGCAAGAAATGATAAACAAAAAACCAACTTATTCGCAAAACACTTAGCAGACATATTCCGGCCATAGATAATGATTAACAATTATGAATTGTTAGTAGTAATATCAATATAATGTCAGAAGAAATACTACTGGCAACTACAAAAGAAGTAGATCAACAAATTCAGATAAATATTAATACCAAAAAACCCTTATGATTTGATCTTATCATCAGACAAATACTGAAAGAGCTCCCAAGAAAGGAAGTAGTCATGCTTACTTATCTGATTAATGCAGCATTTAAACTCAAACACGTGCTAGATATTTGGAAGGTAGCAGAAGTTGTAATATTACCAAAATCAGAAAACCACTTTATGAAATTAAGTTGTATTGACCGATATCGCTACTTCCTATAATCTCTAAATTACTCAAGAAGCAGTTTGTATTCA
This sequence comes from Prosapia bicincta, assembly GCA_036971475.1. NCBI lineage: Eukaryota > Metazoa > Arthropoda > Insecta > Hemiptera > Cercopidae > Prosapia > Prosapia bicincta. Next base: position 116,816,111 of record JBAIZL010000005.1, read on the forward strand.
GAGGAAAGCATTAAACTATAGATCAATTGCATAGAATAATGGATATAATAGAACGAGCCTTAAAAGATAAACAGGTTTGCACTAAATTATGTCTAACCCAAGCCTTTGATAAGGTGTGGCATGAAGGCCTAACCTACAAATTAAATAAGTTGCTCCCAAAGGAGTATATTTCATTGTTAACATCATTTATAACAGGCAGAACCTTCAGGATCAAACAGGAAGAGAAATATTCAGAAATTAAGGAGATCAAAGCAAGAGTGCCCCAAGGTAGTGAACAGAATGAATCCAGTACTCTACCTACTTTACACCTGTGATATTCCAACCATCCAAGAAGTGATCATTGCAATGTTTGCAGACGACACTGCATTATTATAAACTGGCAAAGAGACATTATACATCTGTGGACAAAGTCCAGAGAGTAAGAAAACAAACTCTTAGAATGGACTGATAAATGGAAAATCAAACTGAATGGAGTGAAGTCACTCCACATTAACTTCACAAATAAGGTATTGAAAGATCCTCCACAATCTGATGTTAACAGAATTTTATCCCCTATGAAAATATTGCTAATTCAAGATGAAAACATCACATCAAGAAAAAAAGAAAAATAAGGGTGGATTAAATATTAAATATTGTAAGTACTAACTCAAACCTCTCATTATGTAATAAAAAAAAAAAAATCAATAATCAGACCTTGAAACCAGCTTGGCTATATGACAGCCAACTGTGGGGATATACAAAGGAATCTAATATAGAAAATTTTCAGATGTTCCCAAATAAGATACTAAGAAATAGAAGAAAAGAAGATGGCCAAAAAACATGAAAAGAGACTTCATCTTCATTCAAGTGCAGTAGCTCTTCAACTTCTAGATAACCAGTATATGGTTAAAAAATTGAAGAGAACCAAAACATTAGTGTAGTGTTGTGTAATGCTAATTCTAATAAAAAAATATGTATTTGACAGTGTCCAGACAAGAACCAAAGAGTTAAAGGAAACTCTTGTTTTATGAATATTTATGATAATGCAAGGACCAGTCTTAACAATAATAATAACAAAATAACTTTTAATCAAATACTTTTAAAATAACTTTATCTTTATTCAGTTACTTTCTGTGTGATAACTTTTAACTTTGGCCCTAACCAGTTAACTTTTTTGAATAACTTTCCCAGATATGTCTATGTGTAAAATTTGAAAAATAATTTTTTGCTATCGGATTTAAAAAACTTTATTTAAATTTATAACATTGTTTTTATTATATACATATTGGTTTCACAATAAAAACAAAATAATAAATAATACCACTTGATAAAGGAGATATTTAACTTAACTATTATGATTACTTTTTGTAAATAAATTTTATTTATTAATTATTATTTTTGAGTTCTGCTACAATTACCATTCTGCAATGATAAAATCTACTCATATAGCTAAAAATGTTCCAAAACAAAACACTAAGAACAATTAAAGTATTGTATCTAATCGTAGTAATATATAGGACAGCAAAAACTGGTTATATTTTAGCTTTGATTTCAATATTTACATTGTAATGTTCATCATTATTCTAGTTAGTTGATAGAAATGCCACTAGACTTCAGCACTAAATACTTGTTAACTCTAATATGAATGGGCAGTTTGTATATTGTAGGCAACTTTAATTAATTGTGTTTAGTAATAGTATAGAAAATAGTTCCTCAAATCTGGTACCAATTTATGCCATACACCTTAGATGTGTAATTTTTATTTATTATTAACAAAATTATTCCTAATTTATTTACTAATTGTTAGAGTATGGCAAATTTGAATCTAGATGTGTTAACATTTTTATTGCTTAGTCTTTGGACTTTGTTTTACTTTCATAATTATTACTACTAAACTAAATACTTAGCAAAATATATTTCTTTATTGGTAGAGTAAATAATATGTTTCTCTCAGAAAGTAGGCAAAAAAAAGGTTTGGTCACAAATTTTTCATAAAAAAAGTAGGGGAAACCGGGTAATGCCTAACACGTTTATATTCATTTTAGGTAACATAGTTTCTAACCTCCGTAAGGTGCTGCCGCCTAACAGATACAACATGAAGTAGGCGGCTGGTAGTATGCAGCTAGTAGCTGCAGGAACTAAATCTTTCTGCCAGTTCATCTGGGAGAGTGGTTGACAAAAGTTGTTTTTTTAATGTTTTTGATCTTAGAACCTTTCCTCAAGTTTTAAGGTATGTATCAATTATTATTTACATTAGATGTTCTATAATACGTCCATAAATTAGTAATAGCATATAGAATAAGGATACACTATCTGTTTTACGGTATAGGCAATTGTTTTTGAATTTCGTATTTTCAAACATGAAAGGTTAGTTTTGGGTAATGGCGAACGCTGTTCGGTATTCCCCGCCATGTGTTTGGTATTCCCCGCTCTATAAAGCTAACTTTTTCTTACAATACTGCACAGGCATTTCGTTGTTTCAGATGCCAAGTAACCGCAAAAGAACAACTGATAAAGCTAAATGGAGTAAGGAGGTACTCGAGGCGGCCATTAAATGTATAAAAAATGGAACATCAATTAGACAAGCGTCTAAGTTGCATAGAATTGCTGTGACAACTTTATTTGATAGAATAAAGAAGCTCAGTTTAGAACCTCCGTCTCTTGGACGACATTCCACATTCACTCCTGGTCAGGAAAGTGAATTTTCTCAACACATCATTCGGCTTTCCAAAATATTTTACGGATTAACGCCAAAAGACATTCGACATGCTGCCTTCACATTTGCAGAAAGTAATCAAATAAAACATTCTTTCAACAAAAATAAAAAAATCGCTGGTAAAGACTGGTTTTTATGGTTTTCTTAGAAGAAATCGGAAACTGGCTATTCGAAAACCAGAAGCAGCCAGCATAAATAGAATTCTAGGACCGACATGAAGTTGGAATATTCTTTGCTAATTTGGACTAAATTTACTTTATCCAATGCCCGCCCTTGGCTGTTGAACCATTTGGCATCGAGCCTCCCAGTAACGACCGGTTCTGGACAGCTGGTAGTCCAGTTCAGGACAGGTTGAAATGTGATCCCCATTCATAATACCATTGAGACAGAGCGGACACATATCGGACTCCACTAGAGGCGGGCCTGGAAATAGTCGTGTCCTGTCAGAAGTCGAAAGTCAGCCACGGCAGTTGCTCTGTCGCTTGTGGGCACCAAAGGACCGTGACTGCTAAGTGATGCCCACTGTTTCCCCCTGCTGGCTTCCTCATGCTCTTGTTTAATGGAGCGTTTAAGGATTGCATCAATAAGGTGTTTGGCAGAGGTGATGCTGGTTTCTGTGTATGGTTGTTGCATTTTTTGCACGGTCGTTTGTTCTTTTGTTACCTGTGATGCCGACGTGACTTGGGATCCACTGAAGACTAATTGACCATTCATTTTGCAAAAGATGTGAGATTGCTTCTGGAATATGTTCGAACAGTCTGTTGTCGGCTATTGCAATTATGGCGGCTTGGGAGTCTATAAAGAAAACAGCTCGTTGGTGGTTCGTTGGTGGGTGATGCGCAGCAAGAGCATCTGCGGCCAGTCGCACTGCCGTTACTTCCCCATCAAAATTACTTGCGTTTGCCCCAATGCCCTGGCTGATTTCAAATAGCTTGGAGAAAGCTCCAGTAGGATTGAGTTTAGATCCATCAGTGTAGATGTGCAGCCAGTCTGGTTCAGGATATAAAGTATGGATTGTCTCAAGGGCAGAAATCTTTAGTTCTTCTGGGAGTGCAAGATGCTTGGGGGTTTTAAAGTTTAGTAACGACAAACTTTTGAGAGGCATGGCAATAGTCGGCTTGTTGAAAGTTTTGAGCGGGGTTGGGTTTGATTGACCGATGTTATACCTTCTTCTAAGTTCTTCAGCGTGTTGTAGTGGGCTTAGCTGGGTTTTTAGTCTCTGTGCAGCCTTTCTATAGTTATACTGAAGTTATTACAGTATCGGTGATTTACTCTTCTTGAGCGTTCCCAAAATTTAAGGGTTAGTTTTTCGTGCCTTTTTTGCAATGGTTCTATGCAGGTTTGCATTTTCATCGCACAAATGGGCGTTGAGAATGCTGCGTCGGTGATGATTCTGAGGGCACTGTTCTGGATTTTATCTAACTTTCGCAGATTCGATTGAGTGGCCAGTGACGTAACTTTCGAAGCGTATTCCTTGGAGGGTCTGACATAGGTCTTATAAGCAGTGGCAAGAACATCCTGCGTACAACCCCACTTTGTACCAGTTAGTCTTTTTAACAGATTTGTTTGCCTGCTTGCGTGCTCAGCAACCTCTTGTATGTAATTTTTCCATGAGAGCCTAGTGTCCAGATTAACACTTAAGTATTTGGACAATTTAGACTCTGGTAGGTAACTCTGTTTATATTTGAGCTCAATGGTTGGGGGCTTGGTGGAGAGAGTGAACAACTGAAACATGATTTTCTCTGGACTAACTATCCAGAGACAGTTATTTTATTGCCCATAGCCCCATGTTTTCTAATACTAGGTTCATAGTTTCTTCAAGGAGGTTAGTCTTGTTAGTAGTATTCCACCCAATGACATCATCAGCATACAGCAGGTATGATGTGCCAGGTGTTTTTTCGATGGCGGCGGTGAGGTCATTAATCATTGTGTTGAAGAGAAGGCAACTGAGCACAGCTCCCTGAGGTAAACCTTGTTTTTGGGCTTTAAAATTGGAGACAGCACGCATCATGAACCTCGTCCTTATCAGGCGCTGGTTAGGAAATTTTTCATCCACTTCATCATATTGTTTGCCTCCCCCAGTTTCGCTAGTTTTGATAGTAGCAATTGCTTCCACACTTTATCATATGCAGCTTTAAAATCAATTAGTACGGCCAGGGTGGACTGCCTTCTGTGGAAACCATCCTTCACAGCTTGAGTGAACTTCACCAGTTGGTCAACAGTAGAGTGGTTTTGGCGAAAACCTGCTTGGGCAAGTTTCTCAGTCTTTGCTTGATCATCTTTTCAGTCACCTTTGAGCAGACACTGGTCAGCGATATCGGCCGGAAGCTCTTGAGGTTGTTACGGAGTTTGCCTTTCTTACGGATGGAGATAATTTCAGCTCTTTTCCATTGGTGGGGGACCCATTTCATCCATGTCAAGTTTATGAGCTTGAGGAGGCACTGCTTTGCTGTTTCACCAAGGTGCTTTATAAATTTGGGAAATATTCGGTCCGGTCTCGCTGCTTTTCCATTTTTTAGTGTACGAATGGCTGCTTCCAGTTCATGTGTTAGGAAAGGGTTGACCATTTCAGGTGTTGGCTCGGCTTTGAGAGGGCCCACTGATTGCTGTTTGATGTATTTACGGTCATTGGCTCTTATGTCAAGGGTGCTGACAGCAGCATAGTGCTTGCAGAGTGCTTGTGCAACGTCTTTTGGGCTGGTGAGCGTCCTTTCATTGAAAATGATTGGTTCCCATGTGAAGTTACTTTTGTCGTTATTGAGGATTGAAATAAAATTGTGAGCTTTCAAGCCATCCTTTCTAAAATCTAGTTTGACAACAAAATTACGGTATGTGCTTCTTTTCGATTTAACGATCTCCCTCCTGAATTGGGCTAATTTGGAAGAAGTTATGGTAAAATACAAATTTGAGCCTACAGAAATATGGAACATGAACGAAACAGGTATTTCTACTGTACAAGACAATGGTGTCGTTGTATCAGAGAAGGGACAAAAAAGAGTAGGGACAGTGACAAGCTGGGAGGGCGGGAAATCAATCACAGTTTTATATTGTATGGGTGCAGCTGGCCAGTTTGTACCTCCGATGTTTATTTTTCCCCGAACAAGAATGACCCCTTTATTAGAGAAAGATGGGCCTTCTTGTGTGGTTTACAGCTGTTCAAAGTCAAGTTGGACAAATGAAGACATCTTTATAGAATGGGTAAATCATTTCACGAAACATGTGAAGCCTTCTAAAGAGAAGCCAGTGTTACTATTTATGGACAATCATTCTTCTCATTGCACCTTAGAGGCCTTTGATATGTGGCGAAAAAATGGTATTGTAGTTGTATCCATATCCCCTCACACATCACACCGTCTGCAACTCTTGGATGTGACCTATTACTCGTCACTAAAAGCAGCCTACAATAAGAAATGTGACATTTACATGAAAACAAAACTGTTTGAAAAGTTCACACCTTACGAGGTTGCTGGTCTTTTTTCGAAGGCTTATGGTACAGTCACTACAGTCTCAAAAGGCATTACTGGATTTGCAAACACAGGAATCTACCCTTTCAATCCAAATATATTTACTGATGAAGATTTCCTTGTAGAAGATACCTGCTTTCAACATCAACAACAATCCAATGATACTGTTACTGATGTAACCTTATCTCCTGTTGTTAACGAGGCTTCAGTGTCCCCTGGAACATCCTTTCAAGAGATTTTACCAATAACCACAACCAGCAAAGCAAATCAAGCAGATCCTTCAAAGAAAAAAATAGGTAGGCCAAAACAGCGATCGGAAATACTGTCTTCTACACCAATGTTCTCTTGAAGTAAAATGCCAAAAAAAATTAGAAAAAAATAAAAAATCAATGTAAAAACATCTGGTAAAATAGAAAATAATAAAATTAGGAAGGAGAAAAAATAGCCACAAGAATATCGAAAGGGTAACAATAAAAGGAAAGGCAAAATATTAGTGAAAGTTCACAAAAAGCAAAGAGAAATCTACTGAAAGAATTTGAATCAACATCCAAAGAAGATATGAGTGAAATTGACTTATGTGATGATAATGAATTAGATGACATTGAGACGAACCAAGAGAAATGTTTTGTCTGTGATGAATATGGTCAAGATCAGGAGATGTGGTATCGGTGCACTGGATGTGGGAGTATGCTGAGTGCTCTGGCTGGAACTTCCCAGAAGGGTACACGTGTGACATTTGTATAAAAAAAATAATTGGCTTGTCCTACAAGCCTCATAACAAATTGATGTGAATGTTAAGACCTCGAACGAATGTAAAATAATGATATGAAATAAGAACGAGAAAATCATGACTTATGAAATAAGACATGATGGATTTTTCTGTAGAATAGTTTAAAAGAACTTTTATATGTATGTGTTTGTTTTATTACAAACTTTCTAAAATATTATTTTTTTAACAAATAGATGTGTTATTTTAATTTTTTAACTTTCATCAACCATATGTTTTATTCATCGTTGTTTTATATTTGATTATGTTTTTATATTATTATTTACATGTTTCCTTTTACGATAATATCACTATACATTCTATTTTTTTACTAATGTATGTCATAAACTGTTAAAAATTATTTGGTTTTGTGTTATTATTTGATTTCCTATGTTATTTATATGGGGAATAGTGTGTTCGCCATTACCCGACAAGGGAATAGTGTGTTCGCCAATACCGAACATTCTTAGGTTTTATTTAACTTTTTTTTAAAAAATATGTGCAAATGATAAACATAAAATACAATATTTATTTTGAAGCACACACCATATGTTTTATTTACGACTAATTTAAATTGCATTCGGGAAGACTATTGGAGTGTGACAAAAATAATTCCTTAAGTGTCGCCATGCCCCTACTCTCCCCTATATAATGTTTTTATTATTTTTAATAATGATGGATCATGTTATATAATGGGTAATTACTCATACGAATGTACAAAATTCTTACATAATAGATACATTTTTTTGTTTTTTGCTACTGATCTTTGGTTTGGGGGCAACCTACCACTGATAAACACCAACTCATCGCCGGTTTCATGGAAAACAGGCACATGGAAATACTTCCTATGTTTTTTTAGCAAAATCTACAGCTTAGAGGTTTTTAAAACTTATTTTTACGTATTTTTCATTCTTTGGAAGTTGAGACTTTGACTTAGGAGGCATTCTTCAATCAGTTGCAATCTAAAATTGTACAGTAAAATTATACCTAGTGGTTGCAATGATAACACTATAGCAACATTCTAGTAGATGAATGTTGAAATAGCATGGATGCATTTTTTAATATCACATGGAGAATTAGAATTAATACTGTTTTATATCCCTTAAACATTACAGGGTAGTGACATTTGTTGTCTTATACTACATGATAGAAAGTGATTTTGCAAAGTTTCATTACACTAACAAATACTGATGTTGCTCTAGTTAAGTGGTAAATTTTAAATAAAAATATATCCTGTTCAGAGCACAAAAACTACATTGGAGCTTAGTTTTGTTTACACTACCAGAAGTAAACACAAAAATACATCTGGCTAGAGAACTAAACTCAAATGAAAAAAAAATATGTTTGTTGAGATCACCCCTTGAATTCAACTGATCCAAGTGACAAGTTAATGAGAATAGAAATATAATTAAACTGGCCTGCAATAATTGTGTTGAAAAATACTGAATATAATATATATTTCTCGCTTAGTTAGAGGAGAAAACCATTTAAAAACGGTTTGCGTTAATTAAATGAGAGCTACTAACTTCTTCTTTGCAATATTGAGAATAAGTAGAATGAAATCAAACAAGTTTATTTTAAATTGTATTGATTTTTCACTTGGTTTTAATTTGTGCTGACAAAGACAGTAAGGTAGGTTCTTCTCTCAAGCCCAAGGCAAGGATTTATTATTGCTGATCACTAGTGAAAATCACAACCTATGGTAACATAAGAAGTAAGTAAAAAATCTCAACAGACATTTTGATCCATCTTGAAGCTTTTATAAAAATAATATTTATTTAATGAAATTGAACTTTGAAAAGGTACTACTTATTGACATTTTCAGCAATCACAATTTGTATTTGATTAATATATTACACAATGTTAATGAACTGTGTATACACAAATTTAATAATCATTGTAGTATAAAAAATAGCCTAAATCTAATAGACAAAATTAAAAACGTAAATATTCCACACAATTCAACCTTAGTCTCTTTTGATATATCAAATCTATATACAAACATCCCCATTCCAGAAACCACCGACATCCTCAAAAACATGCTAATAGACACAAATACACCACATACACACATTGACGAAATCATCCACCTCACAAGATTAATCACATCTCAAAATTACTTCACCTACAATAACACATACTACAACCAGAAAGATGGACTACCTATGGGGTCCCCCATTGCTAGCATCTTAGCAGAAATATTCATACACCATATTGAACAAAACCACATTTTACACAACAACAAATACTCAGGTAACATAATTTACTGGTATAGATACGTCGACGACATCATAACATTATATAAAGGTAACACACGCAGAGCACACATATTTCTAAAACACCTAAATTCCATACACCCTAAACTAACATACACCATCAACACAGAACAACAAAACTCCCTTAACTTCTTAGACCTCACAATTAAACGGACAGACAAACAAACACATAAATTCAACATATACCGAAAACCCACCAGCACCAATATGACCATACACAGTTCCTCAAACCACCCACAACAACATAAACCAGCTGCTTACAACACCATGATATATCGCCTCCTTAAAACACCACTAGACAAAGATGAACACTACCAGGAGTTAAACACCATAAAATATATAGCACAAACAAACGGATACAACCCAACAATGATTGACAAATTATACAACCGCCTAAAAAATAAACATAATAACCCAAATACAAACACACAAGATGACAATCCCATAAAATACTTATCAATACCATACAGATCATCCAAAACCCACAATCTAACCAACACATTACGAAAATACAACTACAAAATAGCTAAGTATTTTGTACTCCACACACAACACTCTCAACAAACAATTTAAACCCAACAGCAAAATCAACGACATTTACAACACCACTGGAGTTTACAAACTAACTTGCAGTTCATGCCCCAGTTTTTACATAGGCCAGACAGGGAGGTCATTCTACACACGTTACCAAGAACATATAAAAGCACTAAAAAACAATAACTACCAATCAAACTTCGCAGATCATCTCAACTCCACAAAACACGACTACATAGACATAACATCTAACCTACAAATTCTTCATAAACAACACAGAAATAACCAACGCTACACAACCGAACAATACGAAATATATAGGCACTTCAAACTACACCCTACACACATACTCAATACACAATTACATTACAACTCACACACACTTTTTGACATCATAACTCCTAATACACACAAAATACACCCACACCACCAAAATATCCCACCCCCACCCTAACCTACGTAAACCTTGAGATCAGTTACGGTCTGAGTTGACAAAGGGACACATCTCCCGAAACGGCCGTCCTCAACAAGCAAAGTAAGTGCTACTATAGGCAAGTTAAAACTTTTTTAAAAAGTGGAAGTGAAAGTAACTATGTATCTTTTTATGATCTATTTTGAAAAATTCTGTCAAACTAAAAAATATTAAAAAAATACCAACTGAAAAAGTCAGTTGTAGTTGGTCTATTCATATGTAAATAAACATGTTACAATAGTAACTGATTTTTTTTTTATAGGTTGTTTTTTAAATAGTATTAATCATATTTTGTCATAAAAAATGTGTTTAAAATCAAACTAACAATAGAATATTATTTCCCAAATTAAAGTCAAACATAAAATCTTGTAGAAACATCTTGTGTAAACTCTTCCTTTTTGAATTTTTTTATTTGATGACAGCAAAAGATTGTTGGTTTTGTTCATAAAAAAACACTTCCTGGCAAAATTATGTACCTGGAAATGAAACTTCAGATAATGCAAAGTGTTCTGATGTTAATATCATAAATAAGGTATAAACTAATGCCTAACTAAAGAAAATATAAGTAAGTGCTACAATAGGCAAGATTGTAAAATATTTACATGTGTTTTAGTGAAAATAAATCTGTAAAAATGTAGTTCACCGCTGGTAAAGAATAAATAACTCGCATCATAGACATTACTTTATTTGTTAACAAAAGATATATTTGTACATATAAAAGATTATTTAGTATTTAATGCTAAACACAAGTAAATATTGCAATATAAGAAACATTTCTAAAAATGACAGGAAACCAGCTCCGTTACAAATTAGCAATACTCCAACTAGACCATTTCAACACGTATCAATGGATATTATAGGACCGTTACAATTAACAAAAATGGTAATAATTATCTATTAACTTTTCAAGACATTAACTAAATATCCTGAAGCAATACTAATACCAAATCAAATGATAGATTCGGCAGTGAGAAATTTTGTGAAAAATATAATTTGTAGACATGGATGTCCAGAAAGTCCAAGATCAAGGATCAAATTTTACCGGCAAATTATTTGTAGAAGTATGTAAGCTACTCAGGATTTAAAAAATTCAAAAACAACTACATACCACCCTCAAGCCTATGGGGTATTAGAGCAGTCATCAAACAATAATTAATCATTTGTGCCATTTTGTTAATAAAAGTCATGATGATTGGAATGAACGGATTGATTTTACGTAATTGGCTTATAGGGTGACACCACATTCGACAATTGGATATGGTCTGTATTATTTGCTACATGGAAGAGATATAAATTTACCTACCTATAACAGGGAACGATTTAGGAGAAGACTGTGTCCAAGAGATCATACAAAAGTTGCAAAATGCTTTCAAACGTACACAAAATATTTGTAAAATAGTAAACAAATGACAAAGAAATATTAAGATTCAAAAGTTAAATTAAAGGATTGTAGACGTTCATGAAAAGATTAATGACGTTCATTATAAAATTAAAATGTGTAGACAGGTTATGTTACACATGTAAATCGCTTAAAAGCTTTTAGGATGAGATGTTTAAATGATTAAGGTAATATTTTACTTTGTATGTTTTAAGGTAAATGCAGATATAAAATGTAAATGTAAAAAAAATTAAAATAAAAGGAAGAAATATATGTATTAAATATGTGAAATAGTAAAATCAAGAACAAATTAAGAAAAAGCGAAAGAATAAGAAGTGTAATAAGTAAAAATGTTGAAGTAATGCATGTAATAAAACACATGTAAAAGAAAAAATGCATTAGTGGTATAATAACAATGTTGAGTTATACAAGGGAGTACATCTAGAAATGAATTGATGTATATGAAATATTAAGTGAAATGAAGGTGAAATATGCCATGCACTTTGAGTTAATAAATATATCAAATAAATGTTGTTTCTAAGAGAAGTTTCAATAGAATCTCATCATTTCTAAACAACTGTTGGGTTTACCTCCACAATACTACTTAAAAACTAAAGTAAGAGGCTGGCCTAAAGCAGCCAGCTGACAAGTTAGTTATAAGGATTAGGAAGGAAATAAAGATCCTACTGTATGTGCCCTGTATCCTGGAATGGACATAAATATATTTCACTATGGTGACACTTTCAAGAGGCAAACACATACCTTGAGTCATGAGAAATGTGAAGACTGAAGTGATAACACTTTCACAAGGGTCAAGCAGAATAAATATTAAAAAAAAAAAAACAAAAATAAGTAGCTACTTGAGCAACAATGAAATTGTCAAAATGAGGTGGTCTTTATGCCTTTTAGAAGATTTTGTTTCGATGATATTGCATTTTGTATCCATGGGGTGAAATGGGTTAATACTCAATGCAGATTAAAGCTGTTTAAAAGTGACTAAGAGTGAAAGTTAAAAAAACTTTTTAATAAATTCTCAAGTTTCCAATACTACAAACGATAACTGGAATCTTCCTTTGTACTCTGTTTCATCTCTGGAATAAGTACAACCTTTTTTTTATACTTACTCATTTCCTTCATATACACATGTAATATATATATTTGGGTTAGTTTTGGTTGGTAAAGATTATTTAGATTTTTTGGACTAGGAGACTGACAGACTTACCTTGGTAAGAGTCCACTCTGTAGTCTTGAAATAGAAACACATAAAAGCACTTAAACAATGATATATTTCAACCACACAGTGGTCTTTGTCAATCAAAGAGAAAACACAAAAAGTAATATGAGAGAATGAAATAAAATAATTATAAATTGTAATCACAGATTGTGTAGAGTAGAAATCAGATGTCACAGATGCATAGATTAAAGATATATATATTGTTTCCATGAGCATATGAGTGATTATAGTTTATATAAGTCTGTCAGGGGAAAAGAGATTGGAGACGTCTAAGGCTATTAGGGATAAAAAAAAAAAAAAAAAAAAAAATGAATGGATTTATCTTATGTTGAGGTTAGGGGATTCTCTGGACTTGGTATACCACTGGTATGATAGTTCCCATCTTCTCAGTTCTGATGGATTGCAATCAGGGGGGAGTGATTTAATTATTTTTGTGGTATAGCAGTCATCAAAAGTTGTGATGTTGTGACTCACAGCATGTTGAGCTGTTGGTCTATCCATATTCATAATTTTAACATCATGTCTGTGGCCATTCATTCATATATTCAGACCATCCGTGGTCAGGCCTATGTACTGTGCTGAGCAAAGTTTACATTGTAGCTGGTATATGACATTTTTCGATGTACAATTATGATGACCCTGTATTTTGAAGACCATTTTTGTTGTTTGGCTGTTGAAACTATTTGCTGAGGGGTGTATTGGACACGTCTTGCATCTAGGTCTATTGCATGGGAAGGAGCCATGAGGAAGTTTGTGTGGTCTCTCCGCATCAGGGTCTGGTAGTTTAGGATGTACTAGGATGTTTTTCAAGTTGGGAGGTTGCTTGTACCAAATTTGCGGTGGATCGGTGAAAAGATTTTTGGTGTGGACGGAAGCTTGAAGAATTTTGAAGCCATCTCTCAATATCTTGTTGAGTTTATGTAGACCAGGATGGTAGTCTGTTATTAAAGACAGTTTATTTTGTTCTCTATTGCAGATAGGCCGTGTGCATGAGGGATGTTGGTATAGAGAGAGGTGACATCTATGGTGACCAAAATAGTTTCCGGGGGTAGAGGTACAGATATTTGTGAAAGTTGATCTATGAAATGATTGGTGTTCTGGGTATGTGATGGAAGGTTCTTTACTAAGAGTTGAAGGTGTGAGTCGAGGAAAGCTGAAATTCTTTCCGTTACTGAATTGCAGCCAGCAATTATTGGTCTATTGGTGGAAGACTACATCAAAGAAGCAAATAAGCAACTGTCAGACATCACAACATACAAAATACTTACGAATAAAGAAGACTACATCAAAGAAGCAAATAAGCAACTGTCAGACATCACAACATACAAAATACTTACAGATAACCCTACTACAGAATTCAACAATTTACTCTCGGACCTACTCAAATATACAGCTCCTGAACAAAATATTTCGGAAACATCTCTAAAATTATTATATAATGAAAACCCCTCTACTCCTCAATTCTATATATTACGAAAGATCCACAAAAACATAATCCCTCCACCTAGTAGACCAATAATTGCTGGCTGCAATTCAGTAACGGAAAGAATTTCAGCTTTCCTCGACTCACACCTTCAACCCTTAGTAAAGAACCTTCCATCACATACCCAGAACACCAATCATTTCATAGATCAACTTTCACAAATATCTGTACCTCTACCCCCGGAAACTATTTTGGTCACCATAGATGTCACCTCTCTCTATACCAACATCCCTCATGCACACGGCCTATCTGCAATAGAGAATTTTCTAAACAAACCCCCAGGCAAGCCTTTTCCCACTACACCTTTTTTTGTGAACCTGACCAGGTTCATCCTCGAGAAGAACAACTTTCAGTTTGAGGGAAGGAACTACCTTCAAATAAAGGGCACTAGAATGGCCCCATTGTACGCAAATCTGTACATGGGATTGTTGGAAGAAAGTTTTCACAACCAGAAAAGAAAGACACAAACACACCAGCCATTATGTTGGTATAAATATATAGATGACATCTTCCTAATTTGGACACAGGGTCCTTCAACACTTGAGGCATTTTTAGACAGCCTGACACAATTCTCCACACTTCAATTTATCTGGGAGAAATCTACATCAGCCATCCCCTTTTTGGATGTAGAGGTAACACTCCAGAATGGAAATATCAACACAGGAATTCACATCAAACCGACAAACCACCTACAATATCTCCATTTCGACAGCAACCACCCAATAAACATAAAACGATCCATTCCATACAGTCAAGCAATCAGGGGTAAGAGAATCTGTTCGAATGATAGGGAATTGGAAGATTTTAATAGAAAGATATCAACAGCCTTCCAGAGAAGAGGATACCCAAAAAGACTCATTGAAAACCAAATTCATTCAGCACAATCCTCGGTTCACCCAAAACCACAAACAGAACAAAATAAACTGTCTTTAATAACAGACTACCATCCTGGTCTACATAAACTCAACAAGATATTGAGAGATGGCTTCAAAATTCTTCAAGCTTCCGCCCACACCAAAAATCTTTTCACCGATCCACCTCAAATTTGGTACATCCTAAACTACCAGACCATGATGCAGAGAAACCACACAAACTTCCTCATGGCTCCTTCCCATTCAATAGACCTAGATGCAAGACGTGTTCAATACTCCCCTCAGCAAATAGTTTCAACAGCTAAACAACAAAAATTGTCTTCAAAATACAGGGTTATCATAATTGTACATAGAAAAATGTCATATACCAGCTACAATGTAAATTTTGCTCAGCACAGTACATAGGCCTGACCACGGATGGTCTGAATATCAGAATGAATGGCCACAAACATGATGTTAAAATTATGAATATGGCTAGCCAACAGCTCAACATGCTGCGAGTCACAAACATCACAACTTTTGATGACTGCTATACCACAAAAATAATTAAAGCACTCCCCCCTGATTGCAATCCCTCAAAACTGAGAAGATGGGAACTATCATACCAGTGGTATACCAAGTCCAGAGAATCCCCTACCCTCAATATCAGATAAGTCCATTCGCTTTTTTTTTCCTTATAGCCTTATCAGACGTCTCCAATCTCTTTTCCCCTGACAGACTTATATAAACTATAATCACTCATATGCTCATGGAAACAATATATATATATATATATATATATATATATATATATATATATATATATATATATATATATATATATATATATATATCTTTAATCTGTGCATCTGATTTCTACTCTACACAATCTGTGATTACAATTTATAATTTTTATTTCATTCTCTCATATTTCTTTTTGTGTTTTCTCTTTGATTGACAAAGTCCACTGTGTGGTTGAAATATATCATTGTTTAAGTGCTTTTATGTGTTTCTATTTCAAGACTACAGAGTGGACTCTTACCAAGGTAAGTCTGTCAGTCTCCTAGTCCAAAAAATCTATATATATATAAAATTGTTATATGTTAATTGTAAACAATTATTCCACCATTAAATGCAATTAATTTTTACCTTGTGATGAGGCACATTTCGGTCACTTGACCAGTGTTGAGTCATTGAATTATATTGCCTATGACGTTTTACGCTCTGTGATGTTGGTACTTCGTAGTTAAAGTCATATGAATTTCATCGTGAGTTTTATGTATGATGTGTCTTCTATATATGTTGTCTGTTGGTTAAATAGGTTATTGTGTTTGTTTTTATAAATGTGGTATTCTTCTAGTGATATTAGTTCTTTTGGATTATTATTTATTTCAAGTATGGTTAGGTTATTTTCGTAATTTGTTGTATGGTTGTGTAACATTAGGTGTTCTGCTACATTATTTGCGTTTCTATTATTGATTTTGAATGCTCCTATATGGTCTGAAAATATTTTGAAGGATCTAGTTGTTTTTTCAATGTTAAATGTATTGAAGTTGATACAGGTAATTTTGTAGATTACAGAAAGGTTATTTTTTTCTGTTGTTTGTGTTATTAAGCTATTTTATTATTTTGTTGTTTGGTTTGTATGTTGGTGTGTAGTAATCTTTATTGCATTCTTTTGTTATTTTTCTATTTTGTTGTTGGTGTAATTACATTTTAGGTAGGTTTTTTAATTTTTGTTACAGTGTTCTGGTTGTAGCGATGTATTGAGGTTAGTTTTTTTTGTAAGTTTATTTTAAATATTTTTTGTGTCCAATTTCTATTGCTATTTTTGTAATGTTATTTAATTCTTCATTTATATATATATATATATATATATGACTTCATAAAGTCAGTGCAACGGAACAACAATGGATAACATAAAATATCAAGAATATATATATATATATATATATATATATATATATATATATATATATTCCTGATATTTAATATTATCCATTGTTTTTCCGTTGCACTGACTTTATGAAGTTAATAAATTACCAATTTTGAGTAATTTTATCCACCATTAAGTGCAATAATTTTACCTTGAGTGATGAGGCACCTTTCGGTCTTTGACCATTGTCGAATCACTCAAAGAGTGATTCGACAATGGTCAAAGACCGAAAGGTGCCTCATCACTCAAGGTAAAATTATTGCACTTAATGGTGGATAAAATTACTCAAAATTGGTAATTTATTAACTTCATATATATATATATATATTTATATATATATTTTTTTTTTTTCTGAGACAGAAAAGTCCTTGATTTCCAAAATAATGATTCTCTTTACATCCATTGGCCTTTTCTCTGCAAAACGAGTGTGCTTGCAGCGCAAATATCAATTAGATGCTGAGTAACTCTCTCAGTGCAGTTTTGTATAGGTGGCTGTCGTCCATTGCCAGTTGACAGTTTCATCATTCACCATGGGTTCCAAAAGAAAACCAGTTGTTTTATTGTTAGTGAATAAAATAAAAATATTTGAATCACATAAAGGAGTTACAGGTATATAGTTGACTGAAACATACGGTGTTGGAAAATCAACACTTTAATATAATAAAAGGATTAAGCCTACACTTATAAATTTCATGTCAGTGCTTGAAAATGTATATAAAAGTTCTTCAAGATCATCAAGAAAGGCAACAGAAAACTACGAATTAGAAATTGCTGTTTACAAGTGGATTTTTGCAACAACGATCTATGGGAAACCTAATTTTGAGTCTGATTCAATATATATATATATATATATATATATATATATATATATATATATATATATATATATATATATATGAGCTGCCTAGAATGAAAGTGGTGTAAGTTCATGATTTTAAAATCTGAGTTTGTTATAGAAATTAGTCTCCTTTTGAACTCTTTTATTTAGTATGATAATGTTGTAAATCAATAGTTGAAAAACTAGCTGCTCGGAGCAGCACCAATTATAGCAACTAACAAAAACAGCTGTCAACCGAGAATGAAAGTGGTGTAAGTCCAATAACAGAGAAACAGCTATTGTTTACTGCTATTATTTAGTGTATTTATTGTTCATATCAGTGTTTTAAACGATATTTGATTATTTTAGTTCTTAGTTTTAGAGTTTTTCTTAACATTAGAGCATAAGACATCGAAAAATACCTAATTATAACCTAAACTATTAAGATAATCTTTAGTTATATTTTATAGGTTATGTTTTGAATATAGATTTTTTTTTTTAATATTAAAATGAAATTAAGCGCTAGGAATAATAACATATCTGACTTATAAAATAGTAGCTCTAAGTTTGAAAATGATCCAGACGATCTTGACATTGATCCTGATTTTATTTTGGATGGACAAGATGTGGGTAGGCCTTGGCCTAGTAATAGCATTGTGAGCTATGCTTTAACATCAGATTCTGAGAGATCCGATAATGCTCGAACATATTATAACGAAGTTTTCGAACCTTCAAACATACCTAAAACTTGGAAGAGGCTTTTGATCGCCGAGAATCATAAACAAAAATAAGCCAAACGACTTAAGAATAGTGGTCAGAGATACGTGAACAAAAGTGGAAAAACTATCAAAGAAAAAATATTTTCTAAACAATCGTGCAGCTGCAAACTGAAGTGAAATGTCGATTTCTCAAAAGATGAACGTAAATTAACATTTGAAAATTTCTGAAAAATTGGGGATTTTAAAAGGCAAAATGCTTACATTTGCGGTCTTATTCAGCGCCACGAAATAAAACGAAGAAGATCAAGGAAAGCGAATGGTATGATTCGAGAAGGGTCCAATAAGTTTTTATTTAAATCAGAAAAGGGTGTTTCTGTACCAGTATGTAAAAAATTCTTTTTAAATACTCTCGGTGTATCAGATGGAAGGGTAGCCAGGGCTCTTAAGAAGATACTGGAAGGAAAGGTCCCTGGTGAAGATATGAGAGGTCATAAAGACTGTACCTCCAGAAAAATATCTGATGGAGATACTCAGTTTGTAATGGACCATATCAGTTCATTTCCTTGTTACCAGAGCCATTATACAAGGAAAAACAATCCCAATAGAAAATATTTGTGTGATGCCTTGAACATAACAAAAATGTATGACCTGTATGTGGAAAAGTGTAATGCCTCTGGCAAAAGTCCAGTAAAAAAAACATTTCTACAGATACATATTTAATACTAAATTCAATCTACATTTTTATGTACTTAAAAAGGATACCTGCAAAAAATGTGATATTTTTAAAGTGAAATGCTCTAACCCAGGCCTTAAAGATGCAGAAAAAGAACAGTTGAAGACTGAACATGAATTGCACCTCAGAAAAGCTGACTTTGCCAGAGACAATATGAATAAAGATGGAAAATCGACAAAGAATGACAGACAGTTATGTTTGCAGTATGGACTTACAGAAAGCTCTACCATTTCCTATTCTCACTGTTAGTGATGGATATTGCAAAAGGAATTGTTATTGCTATAATTTTAGGGTGCACTACTTCGAAAAAGGTACTGGATACTTTTATGTTTGGGATGAAACAATAGCTTCGCGAGGTTCCCAGGATTTAGTTTCTTATTTAATCAAACATTTGAAGTTAAATGCTCGCAATAAGAAAAGAGTAACAATTTATAATGACACCTGCACGGGGCAAAATCCACCAACAGGAAGGAAAGGAAGACCAGTGAATTTAAAAAATGTACCATACAAGATGTTGTATCCTAATGTTAGACCAGTGCCCATAAACAAAAAAACAGATATGATAGCTCTACTACATTTCATCCCTCCTGTGCACCACGGGTTTTTCCGTAGTTTGACAACTACTAGCGATGAAGAAAATATTGGCCCCTTGCCCTTGGATTTTTAAGACGAAAATAATATTCCTGAAGATGACTTAGCATCATAATTTTTTATTTTTGTCTATAACAACGGAGAAGAGCAAAGATTTTAAATAAACTATTTTTGGTTTAATTTTTTGTAATTTGTTGCTTAAAACATTAAAAAACTATACTCAACATAAAAGTATGTATTTTTGACAGAAAATTCTGTAAAATAAATACTTTCACAGAATACCACTTGACACTTTAATTCATAAAACCTTTGTAAATATCAGAATGACAATGGTGTAAGTCCCTAAAGTCTATATAATACAGCCTAAATATAGGTTTCATGCAAAATAAAGCATGCAGTAAAAAATTAAGACTGTATACGATTCAAAATACAATAAAACCATTTCAAGACATATAAGCTAGATTTTTTAATTGGTTGTTTCACAAAAAAATTAATTACTTAAAACTATAAATCATGGACTTACCCCACTTTCATTCTAGGCAGCTCATATATATACAACCTAGTGTAACCTAATTTAGCCTAAAGTAAACAGACAAGTACGAGGGTAAGTCAAATATTATCCGCAATATACGTATATTTTTTGTTTACGTTGGCAGTACTGTCCTTTTGCGTTGATGACGCATGCTTTGTTTATTCGTTGTTATGTCTATGCACGTTAGAAGCTGCTAGGTTAGTTTCGTTATCGCTGCCGTGCTGTTAATAATGGCCGCTCCACTTTCTATTTGCACCAAAGAAGAGCAACGTTCAGTGATCCGTTTTTTGTGGTCGGAAGGTGTATCAGGGGCCGAAATTCATCGAAGACTTTTGGTACAGTACGGGAACAATTATTTGCCACAACGGAGTGTCTATGAATGGATTGAAAAATTCAAAAATGGTCGCACAAGTGTTACGCAAAATGAAGGAGCTGGACGACCAGTTACCGCCATAAACGAGGAAAACATTGAGCGTTCACGTGAAATGATTCTCTCAGACAGACGGATAACTGTTGACGACGTGGCAAATCGTCTGCAAATTAGCCACGGTTCTGCCTACGAAATTATTTACAGCAGACTTGGGTTTCATAAAGTTTGTGCAAGATGGGTTCCAAAACAACTGACACAGATGCATAAACAAACGCGCTTGGACGTGTGCAAAAAACATTTGGATCGCTATGTTAACGAACGGGACAACTTCTTAGACAGGATCGTTACTGGTGACGAAACATGGATCCATCATTACGAGCCGGAGAGTAAACGGCAGAGTATAGAATGGAAACATCCAAATTCGCCGTGCAAGAAAAAATTCAAAACCCAACCGTCCGCAGGAAAACTTATGCTTACGGTTTTTTGGGACTCACAAGGTCCATTACTGGAACATTATCAGGAAAGGAGCACAACAATAAACAGTGTACGTTACAGTGAGATGCTTACTGCTAAGCTGAAACCTGCAATTCGTAGCAAACGCCGAGGACTGCTGTCAAAAGGCGTTGTGTTGTTGCACGACAATGCCCGTCCGCATACAGCTGCCCACACTGCATAAACGCTTCAGAAACTCAATTTTGAAGTATTGGATCATCCTCCATATAGTCCCGATCTCGCTCCATCTGATTTTTACTTGTTTGGTCCACTCAAAGAGGCAATTAGGGGCCGTCGATTTACGACAGACGAAGCATTGAAAGAAGCGGTGCATTCCTGGCTCGCATCTCAACCTTAAACCTTCTTCCACGAGGGCATCAGGAAACTTGAACAACGTTGGACCAAGTGCGTTGAAAAGCAAGGGGACTATGTCAAAAAATGATGTACTTGTAAGTTTCCTATTTGATTTCAATAAAATTTTATAACTATATTGCGGATAATTATTGACTTACCCTCGTATAAGACACATGTATTGTAAAACCTAGTATCGTAAAGCAAGTGTGTATAATTCCTAGAATAAGTCGTCAGCAACACATCGCTTTAGAAATGCTGGAGGTTCAGTGTATATATAATGCTTGTAAGGACGAGTCACCTCTGTGCATAAGAGTTGTACTAGATCTTTTATTGTAATTAGCTTGATTCTAATTATATTAGTAAAGTTGTTTTTACTTCAGAAATAAATTGAGTTTTTAAAAACCAATTTGCCGAATGAAACAACGTACCTGGCCTAATTTGGTAGGACACTTCAGAAAATTAATGAAAATTACTTTTTCGGTTTCAACCATTCACGGAGTGCATGAACAAAATTAATAAGTAAACATTATTGAGTGAAATTCATAAGTGCAAACCCAATTACTTGGAATTCGCATTACACACAATGAGCATACAATTTTGCATTTTGTGATTAAATAATATTGTCAAGAAATACAATTAATTTTATCATATTAATTATTTTAACTATCTAAAAGAATTTTAACAGTTTTGTGATTATATTTAATTACATAGTATAATTTGAGTTTTTATAGATTATTAATTACCTATAAAAGAAAAATGCAAACTCCAGTTTAAAAAAAAGAATTATTGATATGATCCCAGAATTTTATGGCGAACCTATCATACTTAAAAGATTCATTACAATTTGTGATAAAGTAGTAACTAAATCCTGATGACTTTCAAAATAAATATTTGTCCTCAATTTTAGCAAAATTAAAAGGTCAAGCTTTAGAGTTAGCAGTAAGTTCAAATAATTATCATTGGTTATATGTTAGGAAAACTCTTTTAATTAGTTTTCGTGATAAACGAGATAGCTTTACATTAAATCTTGAAATGGTAGAGCTAAAACAAGAAACTGGTGAATCACCTTTTAAATTTTACGAAAGGATACAAAAATTAATAAATTTAAAAATAGCACATTTTAGTAATAAAGACAAATAAATACTGTTGATGCAATGTGCGACTATGTTAAAACCTTAACATTACGAGTTTTGTTAAGAGGGCTTCAAGAACCACTAGGTTCTTTAATGAGAACAAAAAACCCCATAACCCTCGCGAAAGGTGTGAATATGCTAATGATTTTTAGTTTTAAAATAATAAAATGTTTGCACAACCTAACAATCAGTTTTTCAGTAAAGTCAAAATAATACTGTAAGGAGATCAATATACACAGAGCCTAATTTTTACCCAATACCTAAACAAAGATACCAACAGCCAAATTCTTTCAATAAATCACTTTTTACTACCCATGGCCAACCTCAGCGAGAATACCAGAGACCTCATTACCCTTAGCAAGAGAATATCTTGCTACCCATACCCCCATTACCCTCAGAATAGTGGTTATCAACACTCTCCTACAAGTATATTGACTAGAAAGACATGCAAGCCTTCTTACATACAAAACCCCAAACTTTACTAAATGATTAGGCAATGAGCAGAAGACAGAAATTAACGGTGAGTATTCAATGTACCAAATTAACGAACAAGAAACATTCACTTCTGATGAAAGTTCCAGAAATGATGAATATTTCTGTGTATACTACAACTTACGTGAAGACACTCTATCATTTATAAGAAAATCACTAGGATGGAAATGTTTTAAAACATGTGTAATAAAAGAACTGTTTGAAGTAGCCACTGCACACGGCACTTATTTTAACTTATTATTCCTGCAAAATACCCCTGTTATCTAAGAAGGTAATAAAATTTTACTTATTTGATTTTCATGAGAGTTTTGACCTATTATTTGGTCCAGACAATATAAAGGATTTAGTAATACTTACATCTTGTAAACAAGTATGATAAAACAGAAAGCATGTCAGTAAATCAAGAACAGTTGAGTTACGTTATACATGGCTGCACGAGGTACAAGGTTAAGGTTAACACGTTCAGCACGGATAGCGTACCGGCACGCTCTGAGTTCCCTTACGAGGCACTGAGAGTGTTCTGAGAGACGGTGAGTGCACCAGCACGCTCACTCCCAGTCTAATTAAAACTTCTCTAGTGTCGATAAGTGTTTGTATGAAGGTTTGATTTTTATGTCAGTGCTTCAGAAGAGTTTGGAGAACATTATGCCTGTCGTTTTTAAATCCGACGATCCCAAGTTAACTTTTGATGCTTCAACTGAAACAATGTTCAGGGAGTTTTATGAACAGATTTAATTTGATTTAACTTTTATATTTTAATGTTTTATTTTAGTTAGAACCACTTAACGCGGCAAAATATCCGGTAAAAACAACGATCATAAAAATAAACTAAGCTTTCTGAAATAACGCAAGCATAAATGATAACTGTCCTATTAGAGTGAATAAACCTAATCGAGGTGGGAACAGGCTATTGTAAATAAGAGTCATTGATAAAATGCTTGGACGCCCGAAAACCTAATGTGTCATCATAAGATTGTAGTAAACAAATGTCAGCTAATCTCGGCTATAAATAGTCTCGGACGTGACATATGCATTGTCTATGTCTACGTTTACATAATCGATCTCTACCCTTTGTGAAACACATGGCATAACCAGAAACAAACATTCCGAGTTAAAAGTTGAGTGGTTAATTTTAGTATGTAGTATATTTTAGTAGTAGGTACTCTAGATTTTTATGTAAATTGTCTTTTCTCTCTGTTTTTTTTTATTGAGTTTTATTATTTATCATACAGTATCTTATCATATGTATTTATTTTTTTAAATTGAGACTCGATAAATAAAACAATATTTTAATGTCAAATACACTGTTTTGATGTCCCCAATAAACCTGTATATAGTAGAAATAAAATTATTGGGATGAAAACAACGGGCACGATAATTAGATGCTACGACAAGCTATGCAACCCGCGTAGCATTCCACTGCCGTCATAGGCGGAAGTTAACGAAAAAACAGACAGTAGTTTGATGAGATCTCAAATATCGCCGCCGTGCTGAATGTGTTAAGGTACAAAATATTAACAATGGAGAGGGAAACCTATTATACAAATACTTAAATGGGTTAGAAATTCCACAATGTATAGTTTCAGTTCATTAGGGTGACGTCTATTGCTCTATTGTAAACAACACACACACAAAACTATAAAAGTAACAATAAATGGACTATTTAAACTAAAATCTTTAAATGATTTAAATGTTCTTGAACCAAACACTTTTAAAACAAAAAGTAATTTTAATATGTTAGGTTATAAAAACAAAAAATAAAAACTAGACTTGTCAAAAATCAGTGTAGAATACATGAAATCAGAGGAGAAATCGCCATAGCAAATTTAATAAAAGAATACATTTCTTTCGATATATGTCACATTGATGGAAGTGTCTTGAATTTCACCTATCAAATAAGACATATAATTAAGACTACAAACAAAATTCCCATCTATTCTAGAAATTATAGATAACCACAAATTACAAACATGAATTTAATAAGCAAATAGAAAACATGGTTAATCAGGGGATCATTCTTCTTCCCCATGGAA
Organism: Prosapia bicincta; assembly: GCA_036971475.1. Taxonomy (NCBI): domain Eukaryota; kingdom Metazoa; phylum Arthropoda; class Insecta; order Hemiptera; family Cercopidae; genus Prosapia; species Prosapia bicincta. The sequence continues at coordinate 116,841,466 of JBAIZL010000005.1, forward strand.
CTCTCCTGTCTGGATTGTATGAAAAAAAAAACAGAATGCTTTTGATAAACAAAAATTCTGATTAGTGATAGATTTCAGAGGTTTACACTCAAAAACAACTAATAATAAGTTTCCCTTACCAAACATAAGTAACATATTAGACAAATTAAGATGATTTCAGTATTTCACAACTTTATACCTAATCTCAGGATTTTATCAAGTAGAAATGGACCCCAATATCATAGAAACAACAGCACTTCCAATAGAAATGGGATATTATCAATTATTAAGAATACCCTTTGGCCTAAAAAAAACCCCTAAAAAGTAATTCAAAGAATTATGAATAACATTCTAAGAGGAATGCAAATTTAAACATGCTTAGTTTATTTGGGCAATACAATATTTTATTCAACTAGTCTTCAAGAACATATAAATAGACTTAGGGAAGTGTTTGACAGACTACACAAGGCCAATTTTAAAATGCAGCTTGACAAAACTGAATTTCTTAGAAAGGAAGTGACATAATTAGGTCATTTATTAATAGCAGAATGAGACAAACCAAATCCAAATAAAGGAGAAGCAATAAAAAAAACATCCTATTCCAAAGGCAACTAAAGACATTAAAGCGTTTTTAGGTCGAGTAGGTTATTGTAGAAAATTTATAAGCAATTTTGCTGGTATAACTAAACCTTTTACCAAATGTTTAAAAAAATGTGCCAAAATTAACTTTGATGATCGTAATCACATAAATTGCTTTGAAACTGGTAAACAAATACCATCAAATGAACCTTTGCTGCAATACTTAGATTTTGAAATGGAATTTAGTTCAACTACTGATGCTAGTAACTTTGCAATTGGAGCAGTACTTGGCTGAACACAAAAGGGTGCAGATTTACTTATAGCATATGCCAGTCGAAAGTAAACAATAGTGAAACCAATTACTCAGCAATCGAAAAGGAGCTCCTCGCTATAGTATGGGCAACAAAATATTTCATATTTGTTGATTCCATCTTCATGTGAGCTACTAGTTTTCACTAAATACTTGTAAACATTTACAAACTTGCCTATAGTAACAAGTAAGTGCTAACTATAGGCAAGTTTGTAAATATTTACAAGTGTTTAGTGAAAATATTTCAGACTATATATATGAACAAAAATTTAAAATCTTTTCTGATGACACCACCTTTATAATGGCTCTTTTCTATTAAGGAACCAAGTTCAAAACTTCTTTGTTGGAGGCTTAAGTTAGAAGAATATGACTATGAAATAGTCTACAAAAAGGGCAAATTAAATCCGAATGCCAACACACTTTTGAGAATACAACTAAATGTTAATGATAATGGCAACAGTCAAGAAAAATCAGTAAATACAATTAATGAAGATATTTATCAAACGCTAAAGGGATCTGTAAACTTATACTTTCTGGAATTAGACAAAGACTCAGAATATACGATTGCCAATGTCGATGGAAATGAAAATACTGTAATGGACCCGGAAATAGCCAAAGACACAGATGAACAGCCCTTTTGAATTAAAAATAAAAAAAAAGTTCATATTGTCCCTTATAAAATATGACCGTAGAAAGGTTAATATAAAAAAATAAACACATTTAACAGCAGTAAGACAAGATTTATAGTAGAAATATCAGAAAAGAATTTGAACAATGATATCATAAATTTTGTAAAAGAAAATTTAGTTTTATGTGTAAAATGTACTCTTTACTATGAAAGTGATTTCTACAAGAAACTTGTTTAGCAATATATTTTAAAAGTTACCAATTATGGTTAGTTGAATGTACAACAAAATTAATAGATGTAACTAAAGAAGAGGAAATTCAAGAAATAATAAAAAATTGTCACATGGGAAAACCAACCATTGTGGGGTTCAGGAAACTTATGAACAAATAAAAAGAAAGTATTACTGGCCAGTTATAATAAATTATATTCAAAATTCTGTAAACCACTGTGATACTTGTTTGAAAACTAAATACGAAAGGACACTTCTAAAGTTAGAAATTAATTTAACACTGACGGTTTCGAGGCCACTTCAGATAAATAATGTAGATTATATTACCCTTGAAAAGCAAAAATTTATGAGTATAATAGATAGCTTCCCCATATGTGCTTAAGTATTGCCGGTGCGGCAATCTACCCTAGCGGTCTTCGTTGACTTCAAAACAGCCTACAATACGGTGTGGCAGACCCTATTGGTGCATAAACTAAGGCAACTTATGTATCAGAAAATATGCTGGGATGGATTAAACATTTTCTATCCCAGAGATTTATCTGAATGAAATTCCGAGGCACTGTCTCAGCCTACCAACAAATTAAACAAGGCCTCCCGCAAGGTGCAGTGTTGAGCTGTTTGTTGTTTAATTTAATGATCAAAGACCTCCAAAACACCATTCAAGCCACCCCTGGAGTTTCTTGCTATTTCTATGCCGACGATGTTCTCATAAAAAGCCAACTATCAGCAATATAAAAGGAATTGAAGAAGTAATGAATGCGGCATTGGACAATGTAGAAAAATGGTACCACTCAAACAAAATAACTCTGAACACAGAAAAAAGTCCTAGCTTTTCACCCTATCTACCCAACATCATGATATTAGCCTGAATTACAGCAGCACTAGACTTGGCAGAACTTTCCAAACACAATACCTGGGTGTCATACTTGATTTCAAAATTAAAATTACACCAACAAATAGAGCGAACAACCAATAAAGCACGAGAACGTAGCAATTTGTTAAAAAGACTGACTACTACCAAATGGGGAGCTACTCAAGATGTCCTCATAACAGCATATAAAACCTATGTGGGACCCACAATGGATTATGCCGCTGAAGTCATAGCATTGTCTAACAAAACAAATCTCTCAAAACTGAACATGATACAAAATAATACACTGTCCACTATCACAGGAGCAGCTTTATCAACACCTGTAGAAACCATACAACTTCAAACAGGTATTGAACCCCTGGAATCTCGTAGAGATAAATTGCAGCTCAAATATTGGGAAGGAGCAAGAAGAGTGGACCACAGCCCCTGGAAGAACTATACACCACAACTGAAAACTCACACAACACCACTACATCAAGCAGAAAGGCTTTGTGAGAAATACATCGACCCTTGGACACCAGATCCACTAAATCTTTACGATAAGATTTTTCAGCTAACTACAGGGTATCTTACATTACCAGACTTCCATGGCACCGAGGGAGGTAACAACTCTACGAAACTGAAGCAAGCCTCATTAAAAACCTTGAGTAAGGTTTTAACAACATACTTAGACCGACGGATCTACCTCAGAATCAGGTGTGGGGTATAACTACTACTGCAACCTATTCGAGAGAGCCACAGCAGTGGGTGCCAGCACCAGAAACTTTGATGACTGTTGATGAGGCTGCAACGAAGCTGCTCGCTTTGGACAAACATCCCACCCATAAACATGTAGTCCGCAATTATCGCACTCACTAACAACACACCAACTGATTGCTCTCTCACTACCGAAAGCTGCAAAACCCTTTCTGCACTGCTCAGCAACAAATGGACAATAGCCCTACAGTGGATTATCCTGAAGAAGGACCATGGCATACTCAACACACCCCGGAAGATTATTTAGGGATGGAGGAGTTATGTGACCTTAATTTAGCCTTAAGTAAATAGATAATGTTAGTATAGGACACATGTACTGTAAACCCTAGTATCATAAGATAAGTAGGTGTGAAAATAAGTAAAGTCGGCAACAATGCTCCCTCTGTTTATAAAAGTTATATCAGACCTTTTATTGTAACTACTTTAACACTTTCAGCACGGCTAGCGTTCCGGCACGCTCTGGGTTCCCTTACCAGGTACAGAGCGTGCCTGTGCGCTCCCAGCCTATTTTCGTAGAGACGGCACGCTCACTCCCAAGCTAATTGAAACCTCTTTACTGTCGATACGCGTTTGTATGAAGGTTTGATTTTTACGTCAGTGCTTCAGAAGAGTTTGGAGAACATTATGCCTGAGTCGTTTTTAAATCAGACCATCCCAATTTAACTTTTGATGCTTCAACTGTAACAATGTTTCAGGGAGTTTTATAAACAGATTTAATTTGGTTTAACTTTTATATTTTAATGGTTTTTTTTTAGTTTGAACCATTTAACGCTGCAAAATATTAACTAAGCTTTCTGAACTAACACAGGAATAATAGGAACTGTCCTATTAGAGTGAATGAACCAACTCAGGTGGGAACAGAATATTGTAAATATGTGCCATTGACAAAATGCTTGGACGCTCGAAAACCTAATGTGTCAACATAAGATTGTAGTAAATAAATGTCAGCTAATCTCAGCTATAAATAGTCTCGGACGTGACATATGTATTATCTATGTCTCCGTTTACATTATCGATCTTCGTAACACTGTCTAATACACTGTTGTGTCGAATTTATTCGAGTCTAATACACTATTCTGATGTCACCAATAAACATGTATATGTTAGAAATAAAATTGAGATGAAAACAACGGGCTCGATAATTAGATGCTATGTCAAGCTATGCAACCCGCATGGCGTTCCACTGCCATCAGAGCTGGAAGTTAACGAAAAACAGACAGTAGTTTGATGAGATCACCAATATCGCCACTGTGTTGAAAGTGTTAATTCCAATTATATTAATAAAGTTGCTTTTTACTTCAGATTTAAACTGAGTTTTTTTAAAACCAATCTGCCGTAAGATATAACTTAACTTATATATACACACACACACACACACACACACACATGTAACTTCACTGTAATAAGAAAGTTATCATAAATTTGTAAATTTAGGTTTTACTATTACATAAGTATACTTTTATTTATTTTATAGATCTCTTCGTAATTTGATACAGATAGTAACTTAACTACTGAATATAATTGTTAGTATTGTAGACAGTATTTAAAAGTATTGTACATAGTAACAAAAACAACAACATTCAAGTATTCGTAAAATATTCACAAAGAAAATGTCCCTTCAGTACATTACAGCCAATTATATTTTTAAAAAATGTGGCACACAGGCATACATATAAATGTAGAGTAATTAATTATGTATGCGTTGGCTGTTTTTCTGGCTCTTTCTTCCCTTTCATAATAGCTTTAATATCATCAGCATCAAGAGTTTCATATTTCATCAAAGCTTCAGCCAAGAGCTTATGCTCACGTTGATGTGTTTTTAAAATAAGCTTTGCTCGCTCATACGATTCCTGAAAGAAATATATAAAATCATATATTTGTTAGTTTGATTATTTAAATTAAATAATATGCCACAATTTTATTAGATCTAAAAGTAAAGACGTAATTAAATTTGGAATAAATGTGTTCAAATATGAATACCTTATTTATTAGAAACAAATTTTAATTACACTTGTTTGGTTATTGTGATGACCTCAGGATTAAATAATACTGAAAATAAATTAATGGGCAATGTACATGCATCATTGGACTATCCAGAGCAACAATGCAATCAGACTATCAAGCTGGCAAATGCCTGATTACAAAGGTACCTAAAATGCTTAACCTTTAACTTTATATTTTATGTGTTAATGTATTATTATATAATACAATACTCGGGAAAGTTAACCAAAAAAAAGTAACTGATTAAAGTTAAGGTCAATTCCCAAAAAAAGTAACTGATCGACATTTTAGACGATACAAACTGATTGCATGAATTTTGATTTGGTTGGCATAAACATTAATGCATGCCACAGCCAACACAATTCCTTGTAATTGATAAATTTTAAGGATTAATATTTTCTCTTACTTTTTTCTCCTTGGGGAGTTTAAGTCTAGGAGATAATAGAAGGCTTGCAAGGCGTATCCAGATGTAGACAATTGATTTTTGTAAATTACAGTAACATACTTTTAGCTTTTATTGAGCAATAACTACGCAAGTACAGAGGTACGCAAATGTAAGTAGGTATTTGTTGATAAAGGTATTATGGTGAGATCAGCTCTTGCAAAAGATATTGAGTCTCACTGTTCCTGTGTTATACTTCAATTGTTGAAGCCATATCACTGGTCAGATTTGGTTGTATACCAATTTTTCTTTGTGAGGGGTTTATTTTTTATTACATAATTTAATCTTGTATTTTGTTATTTAATGTGTTGTTTGTTAACATTTATATTTGAGTGAGGGGTTACACATGTTAGTGATGATAATGATTTTGATGTATGATATTATTCAGACGAGAATAGCAAAAAAAGGGTGATTTTTTTGTGGTCCCTTAATAGTGCTGATTAGAAACGTTCCAAGCCCAAAAAGCAAGTAATACCATGTTTTTGCTCATTTTCAGGTTGTAAATAAATTTTAGTGCTTTTACTTTTCATTTGATAGTATTGGTATAACTTTATACTGAGTGTGATCATTTACATGAATTTTTGATGGACAGGCATTAAAAAAAATTTGTACAATGTTCTCTCCAAGCCTCGCATCTAAACATCATAACATGCACCATATCCTTCAGAATTTGTGTGTCATAAATGGATATTTGAGAATAGTTAGCAAAATTCAATAATTAATACTTTTTACGTTTTAGCATCAGTTGTATGATTGTCTATAGCAATGAATTATTTGTAGAAAAAGTTTAAAAAATCATTAAGTAGGAGACAGAAAATAAATTTTTTTAGTTACTAACATACAGTTCCCAAATTACTTGAATAATTTACTGTGGTTTATTATTAATAAATATTACACACAACCTCTAGCCACAAATATTTTAATTCTAGTCTTATGTACATTTAGGTTACAAAGTAACCATCCTCAGAGACATGTATATAGGATGTATTGTCATGTCTCTGAGGATGGTTACTTTGCAACCGAAATGTACATGCGACTAGAATAAAAATATTTGTGTTATTATTTATTAACACAGTTACTTGTTTTGGGATTGATAATGTTCACTCTTTTCTCTTAATTACTGCAAACGTTAACATTAACTACTTTGCGAGGTTTTTTTAAATACAGTTTAGAAAGAGTACAGTTTAGATGTCAATTTATTGACAAGTCTCTCACCATTCTATTCTTCCACCCTTTAATAATTATAATCTTAGGATTTAAACCCAGTTTCTACCTTTTATATATTTTTAAAAACTTAACAATGTCTAGTTGTAAAGACAAGTGAAAATATTCCATGAGTGGCGAGTGTTTCTGGAAGACTAAACAAAACTGTGACAAAAGTGAATGTATATCAGCTAGTAGAAAAGTTAATATATTAGTTAATTCAGGTAACATGTTATAACTGGCTGGATTACAGATTTTTGTAAATTTAAAAATTTTTATTGGAATGGAGAAAAATTAAGTACACACAAAATTAATAAACCAAATTATTAATTTTATTTGAGAAATAAACAAGTCAGACTGATTCATGCAGATAAAACATAAACTTCGTGAAAATAGAAAATGTAAGTTTAATACATTTAATTAATGTGGGTGTACAATACAGAGATTCACCTAAGATTTTTTCTTTTTTTATGAAAATTAAATGAAAATTCAATGACACCACTCCTGACATTGAAAAGGCTACAACAGAGCAGCTAAACGCCCTTCTGAAAGAAGCTTTCCAGAAATGTTTCCATTTTAAAAACATGAAGTAATGCTCCAAAAAAATGTTAGTAGCTGTGTTGTTTTTCATTAAAACCGACAACCCTTTACCCCCTCTGCAAAAAGACAAAGCATTTTCACAAATAATCCAAGAAAAATAACAGTTTAAAGACTGGAATGGTCATGCATTAATGTAAAACAAACAAACATATGGGTAACCAAATTCACATTAGATTGTTAAAGACCAAAATTAATAACTTCTCGTTCAACAATTTTTAGCGCTGTATAAAAAAAGCTTTTGTATCAAATTACAAATCCAGTTCAGTAGATGAAATATGAAATAATAAAAAGTAGTATGACATTATATTTATGAAGTTTGTTTTGCAATAACTACAGTAGATCTAAATTACCTGTAAAATTTTTTGGATTTCTGTATCAAGGATGTTTACTGTCTGTGGGCTTAAATCATTAACAACCACTAAAGACTGCTTTTCTGAATCATGTGTTCTTAGGCCAGCTTTCTCTGACATTCCCCAATCTTTTACCATGTGAATTGCAATAGATGTGGCTTGCTAAAACACAAACATATTCATTAGAACTTATTTAACAATACCTACCAGTTTAATTATATTGTATTACTCAAGTACATATCTAAAGAGACACAAAATAAGACTTTAGAAAGAAAACCAATATATCACAAATATTTATATTTTTTCAGTTACGGAGTGAAATCCAAAATTCCGGGTAATCCAAATATGGTTTTGTACATCTAATAACAAAATTAACCACTGTAAAATGATTTTTATGGATTAAAACAACAATAAATGGTTAATTTTAACAAAATGTTCCTAATTTGAAAGGTAACCATACCACAACCTGAAAATTCAGAGGACGAATTTTATTGACATCATCCATTAGTGGCGAAAGTCCACTACTGTTGAATTCATCCATACGAAATATGTTGTTCATAAAATTCTATAATGATTTAGCAGCCAAGTCTCTTTTCATTCTTAAAGTGCTTGTGCGGTAATACCTGGACTTACCTGGATATGAGCCTGCACTTATTCTGAGATTTTTAATTTACAAAACTTCCTAAAAATGAATGTGATATGAAATACCTTCAGATCACTGGAAGCACCAGAAGTTATCTTATCAGGACCAAATATAAGTTCTTCTGCAGCACGACCTCCCATCATTGTGTCCATCATTGCTAATAACTGTGATTTTGTTACATGGTATCTTTCTTTTTCAGGAATATAAGCTGTCTGTAACAAAACAGTACAAAATTAAAGTATTTTAAACAGTAAAAACAAATACAGTAAAATTAGGACTCTAGGTCAAACACAGTAATTTGAACCAAGACAAATTATGGAACATTAGAAATAAATTTCAATTTATTTGAATATTTTATTATTTTTTAGGTTTATAAAACCTAATAATAAATCATATTATTCAAACTGTTTTGTATATTTGTAAATTTTAATTCAATCAGGCTATAACTGATTTGCAGTTTTTGTTCACCGATACAACACACCTGAGCAACAGTCTTGTCTGTGACTCACAGCATCGAACAATGTACTGACCTAGTGTGAAACGCGACTGCTGAAAAATATCAGTAAGTAGTGGTTTTTTTGCCAAGTTGATACCAAAAGTGTAAATCAATTGATAATGAATTTTGTACACATTTCCTTTTGATATCTTTTTTGATGTCTTATATTTCTTGATGTCAAGGGTCATGGTCAAGGATTTTTAGTTCATGTTGATCATTATCTAAATCTATACACCTTATTCCATTCTGATAAGAATAAATGGTTGATTTTTGAGTCAAGTATAATTTATTAACAATCTTGAACAGACATTCCAAAAATTAATTTTTTTTCGTTGTTAGGCCAGTTTTGTAATATGGATTTAATTGATTAATCTGTTTATGTAATGTGTGAATATATAGAGGAAACAATTTCTACATTGGATTACCAAGATGCATATTCAAGTTTTTTTGAATACATTATTAATATATGTGGCTGTAAATGCAGCAATGATATGGAAAAGTATATTAATTTACAACAAAAACATGTCAATATGTAAGTAGATATTCTTGGTGGAATTTAGAAGTGAAATGTCTCCTTTTCGTATTAACACAGTACATATAAACAACTTAATCATCATAATAACACAATATATAGCTTAATCAATCTGACCTATGTAGTAAAACCGACCTGAAGTTGAAAATAAATTAGTTTTTAAAATGTTGCCTTAGGATTGTTAATAATTAAATGATTAACTTGACTCACAAATCAACTGTCATAACTCTTATGTCCTATCTGACTATAATATGATATTCTCCTTGTATGAATTGTGTTATTGTTCAAGATGTTTGCATAGGTTAATATGTAAGTTGTTTGCCAGATTAAGGCTACTTTGGTCCATTTGTCATTTTTCACGAGATTTAGGCTTTTCTCAGAATTTTTTCATCAATACTATATTGTTAAACTTAAAGTATTCTGCATGACAAATCCTACTCAATTATTTATTTTAAAGCACATATTTTGTTTCTTTCTTAATTCATTTTTAGCGTTTTAACACATGCATGTATTAAACTGCTATATTCAAATATATTTAATTAAATTGATAATTTATATTTATTACCACTTTAGTTGAGGTTTTCAGAGTAAGAAGGGAATTAAGTAAAACTTGTTTATATGCTCTATTAAAGAAATCTTAAATTACAGATTTTCATATTTAATTTTTTATCTACGAGTCTTGAGGATGCATATGTTATAAACTAAAAATAGGAAAAATTTTCTGCTACTCAAAGTAAATTTAACATCAACTATTTAACAAATAAAAATATTTACAATCTACAGTATTTATCAGTCGCCGATGTAATAAAGCACATTTAGGCTACTACCAGCTAAAAGACTGGAATTAAGAGAAAACTTTCAGTTTTCGAATACCAACAGTTATGGGAAGTGAAAATATTAAAATTTGTAAAAAACAGACTTGTTAAGCACTTTCTCAGAATCCCATGATTAAGTGTGTATTATTGTAATGTTTATTATGCAAATCAGGAAAGTTAAAATTTTGACTTGAGAGGCATTAGTTTACATCAACTTTATATATCTTTATTTAAGAGATAAGTTTTAACATTAATCTGTTACTTATCATTTAACATGGTTATCATGTTAACATTAAAATGTTTACACAAATATACATTTCATTTCTCAATTTTAAAGAATTTATCTGATACAAAAAGTTCATATACAAGAATGATTTGAAAGAAAACCTTTCACATTACCTAAAATTTTTAATTGTAACAATGAACATTAAAAGTTTACACATGATTTTTTGACATGGTTGGCCTGACATTGAGTGCACATATTAAAGTCCCCCACTTTCTAAAGTGCATATATACCACAATTAAATAACAATTATTTTGGTTATGTGTCTAACCAATTGTGTCCTCTCCTGTGTTCAAAAATCACTCTGCCACCTTGCCAAAAACTCTGAGAAACCTCAAGGAATATTGTGAACCTCTGCCATCTACCTACTACATCGCAGAACATTTCAAAATATTATTGAACTTTCAACGTCCACCACCTTATTTGAATCCTCTTTGAAAATAATTTAAGACAATAAATCACTCCTAGGAATAGAAATTTTCTTACGTGTCCTAGTGAAGGCCCTCTTGGGATAATGGTTACTTTGTGAAGGGGATGTGAGTCTTTAGTAAAATACGCCACAACCGCATGCCCTCCTTCATGATATGCTGTGATCTCATTAGTTTCTTCATCTGGAATTCGAGATTTCCTTTCTGGACCTGTGAGACAAAACCAAATCTTAAATGCTAGGAAATTCAGAAAAATGTATGACAGCACATACATGTGCTCTTATAAACTATAGTTTTATATAAATCACTAATTAAAGCTAAACCTGGTTACCATCTGACTACAAACATCTACAATAAACTCTCAGTTTCTTCAAGTTAAATAGAGCATTCAAGTGGAAAAAGAACAGAAATTCACTAAAACCAAATACGAGGTCTCTTAAAAAAATACGCAGACTGTTTGAATTTCGTGGCTCTAGTTAGTTTCAGGAGAATCCGCTTGGTGTCATTAGGTTTGTATAAATCAGCTGATTAAAACGTGGTATTTCAGTCACAGATATCTTCATTTTTTGATGAGTTACACGCAGTTTTGTTTTTTTGTTTGTCGGATTGTAAAATGGACAGCCTGAAGGAGCAACTAATTGGTTTTTTGAGTTTTGGAAATAAGAAAAAGTTACAAGGAGCAAGGTCAGGTGAGTAGGGGGGTAGGGAATGAACAGTGATCGAGTGTTTGGCCAAAAACTCACGAGTTCTGAGTGCTGAGTGAGCTGGAGCGTTGTGATGGAAAAACCAGTTATCACTTCTCCACAGTTCTGGCCTTTTGCGTCGGACAGCATCCCTCAGACAGTTCAGTACTTCAATGTAGGTAATCTGGTTGACTGTAGAGCCTTCAGGGAGGTACTTGTAGTGAACAACACCCTTAGCATCAAAAAAAAACTGTCAGCCAGACGGTTCAGTACTTCAATGTAGGTAATCTGGTTGACTGTAGAGCCTTCAGGGAGGTACTTGTAGTGAACAACACCCTTAGTATCAAAAAAAAAAAAATTGTCAGCATCACCTTGACATTCGATCGAACTTGGCGAGCTTTTTTGGGTCTTGGGGACATTTGACTCACCCATTGGGATGATTGGACCTTCATTTCAATGTCGTAACCATACACCTACGATTTATCTCCGGTTATAATTCTTGACAAAAAGTTCTTATCTTCATTTGAACGATCAAGCAGTTCCTGACAAACCTGGGCGCGATTGATTTTTGGTTGTCGGTCATCAGGCGTGGCACAAATTTCGCAGCGACATGGTGTATCTTCAATTTTTCGGTTAAAATCTCGTAACAAGATCCAACTGATATCCCACACTCTTCGGGAAGCTCCCTAATGGTCGGACCTCGATTTTTGCGCACCAGGGTGTTGATTTTGTCAACGTGGTCGTCAGCTGACGTTGAAGGACGTCCAGGATGCTCATCGTCATCAATCGACTGTCGCCCACCCTTGAAACGCTCATGCCACTTGAAACATGCAGTACGCTTCATGGCAACATTGCCGTAGGCCGTGTTAAGCATGGCAAATGTTTTTGTTGCAGATTTCCCTAGTTTTACACAAAATTTCACAGCAATTCGTTGCTCCTTCAGGCTGTCCATTTTACAATCCGACAAACGAAAAAAACACTCTTTACTGAACTGCGTGTAACTCATCAACAAATGAAGATATCTGCGACTGAAATACCGCATTTTAATCAGCTGATTTATACGAACCTCGTGACACCAAGCGGATTCTCCTGAAACTAACTAGAACCGCGAAATTCAAACAGTCCGCGTATTTTTTTAACAGACCTCGTAAAGCCTTATTGGACTGAAATTTAAAAAAGCGTAATACAAAGTTCTTAGTTCTTATATTTAGAAATAATAATAATTATACAAATATATATAAATTTACTAATTCACAAGTTATGCTTGATTGTAGATATTCTTTAAACAGCAATAAAAGTAAAAACTATTAATCCTTCTACTTAAATATATGGTATGTTTCAAAAATACGTATGAATTTAGCTTTAATCTACACTAAAAATTACAGAATACAAATAGCTCTAGGAGCTGAGATGTATACGTAAAATAAACTTACCAATATTGGACAAAATAATATTGTGCATTTGAATATTGTCTGCAAATCAACCCCATTTTGCCTGTTTAACTGTGTTCTTCACAGTTCCACGTGAACACCGCAATAATAAATAGTTTTTTCAGGTGATAAAAAACTGTGTATTATTTTATACTACAAAACTGGTTTTAAATAATGAATATATACAAACTAAAATATTTTTAATAATAAGTGCAACTCGTGCTTATTTATAGTTTCTTAGCTGTAGTAATTATCAAAGGCTTTTATAGCTCTTGTTTCTCCGAAGAAGCAAACATCGTACATTGTGGAAATATTGATTGTCATATTTAAATGAAACCATGTTCATAATAGGAATTATTAACAATATCAAGCCTACGCCCGAGTATAGATCAGGTTATTTAGTTAACGTTAGTTGCCTACCCCTGTGTATAGCTTGGATACATGTATTTATTTCCAAAGCAACATAATTTCCGCGTATTCTCAGTTTCGTTGATATTGTTCTTTAAATTGGTTATTCTACTTTACATGTCTCTACCTTTAGGTCATTCAGAGTTTATTTTACGAACAAAAATTTATTTGGTTAAGTGTGGCGACTGAGAGCTATTAGACATTTGTTTGACAGATATTGGTTTGGTCAGATAGTGAGTGTTTTATTAGTGCGAGTTGTTTACGTATCAAGTTTGTTGTTGTTTATTCTTAATTTAATCTATCAGTCATTTCATTTATTTAATTTGTAGTTTGTGTAATTTTTGTTTATGCTTCCGAGCTTGTTGTTTTTTGGTTGAAATTTATCTTTCATTTATTTAGCAGAATTAATTTTTATTGTTAGAGATATTATGTTATAGACATAATGGCTAAAGACACTTTGGGAACCGATTCAATACGAGATATGTTGATTTTAGACAGTAACAGTGACAGTGAAACCGATCGTGGCCGAGGTACAATCAATATATCTTTCATTGATGAACTGAATGGAAACATAAATAACCAGATTTTAGAGTTTTCTAAATAAAAAAAGAAATATTTCTAAATTACATTTCTTTTACCTTTAAAATGATATATAACATGTAATATTTATTTTCATTTCAATGTAAAATAAGTATAGTGAAGTGCAGTGATGTACAGTGTTGCTATTTTATTTTTTTGGACTTTTTTTATACATTTTTCAAACGAGCATAACACAATCTATATGTAAGTAATCAATTCATATATATATATATATATAGTTTTGGTTGGTAAAGATTATTTGGATTTTTTGGACTAGGAGACTGACAGACTTACCTTGGTAAGAGTCCACACTGTAGTGTTGAAATAGAAACACATAAAAGCACTTAAACAATGATATATTTCAACCACACAGTGGTCTTTGTCAATCGAAGAGAAAATACAAAAAGAAATATGAGAGAATGAAATAAAATAAATATAAGTTGTTATCACAGATTGTGTAGAGTAGAAATCAGATGTCACAGATGCACAGATTAAAGATATATATATATATATATATATATATATATATATATATATATATATATATATATATATATATATATATATATATTGTTTCCATGAGTATATGAGTGACTATAGTTTATATAAGTCTGTCAGGGGAAAAGAGATAAGGATATTAGGAAAAAAAAAAATGAATGGATTTATCTGATGTTGAGGTTAGGGGATTCTCTGGACTTGGTATACCACTGGTATGATAGTTCCCACCTTCTCAGTTCTGAGGGATTGCAATCAGGGGGGAGTGATTATTTTTGTGGTATAGCAGTCATCAAAAGTTGTGATGTTGTGACTCGCAGCATGTTGAGCTGTTGGTCTATCCATATTCATAATTTTAACATCATGTCTGTGGCCATTCATTCTGATATTCAGACCATCCGCGGTCAGGCCTATGTACTGTGCTGAGCAAAGTTTACATTGTAGCTGGTATATGACATTTTTCGATGTACAATTATGATGACCCTGTATTTTGAAGACCATTTTTGTTGTTTGGCTGTTGAAACTATTTGCTGAGGGGTGTATTGGACACGTCTTGCATCTAGGTCTATTGCATGGGAAGGAGCCATGAGGAAGTTTGTGTGGTTTCTCTGCATCAGGGTCTGGTAGTTTAGGATGTACTAGGATGTTTTTCAAGTTGGGAGGTTGCTTGTATCAAATTTGCGGTGGATCGATGAAAAGATTTTTGGTGTGGACGGAAGCTGTTAGAGACGAGCGCCTATCAAGGGGCTAGGCTTCAAAGCGTTAAAAATAGAATGCAGCATGACACATAAAATAATCTTTAAAATTAATCATGAATATAATTCAATGTTAATTTAAACCAAACCCTAAAATTTTCAAACCACATCCCACTATAAAACTTTACAGTCATGTTCTATACGAAAGCCAATCAAAGTTTATTACAACAAATATGAAATTGTAACACTCTTAAAAATAAGGTGTTACATATAAATTCATTTATATATTTAATTTTTATTTAATAATTATATCGTCCGAATATAAAAGAAAATTTTTGTTTTCTTTGTACAATTGTAATTCTAGGGTTAGTTTCGTAGCGCACCTAGCGGGTAAAAATGTAAAATATCGTAATGTTAAATCAACAGAATTTAAAAATTTTATGTTCCATAATGGTATCAAATATACAAAAATTATCCCCTATATGCCTTGTGAAAATCGCGCTGAGTGATATATTAAAAACGTTAAAAACATGTTAAGAGCATACTTCCATAACAAACAAACATCTTGGGACGAAGGAATAAGCCTTTTGCAGAGGAGTTTAAATTCTGCTCTAAATGAATCTACTGGATATTCCGCATTCGAATTACTGTTTAACTATAAACCGAATGATCCTTTAAGCAACATGTGGGGCTTAAATGATATAATAGAGAACAAGTGTTCGAAGGGGGAATGGATAGAAAAGATTAGTAGAGCAGTTGAAAATTTGAAAAAATGTTCAAAACGCAACGAAAGATACGGAAAATATGTTAAAGAGAAAAACAAACATCCGTTTAAAATAGGGGATGAGATTTATGTTAGATGCCATTATTTATCGAAAAAGGTTGATAATTTTCAAAAGTAAATTGGCTATGAAATATGAAGGTCCGTATAAAATATTGTATTTTTTTAGTCCTGTGTCTGTACTGATCCAACAAAGTAATAACCTCAATAATATAAGAAGAGCTCATATAAGTCAATTAAAATTGAAACAGGGACGTACTGAAAGATAAATTCCTTATAAAAAGGAAAGGGGTAGGAAAATTTGATAGGGTAAACAAGTAAAGGTATATACAATTATACGCAATTGCTTACACAACACGACAACAATATATATGCCATGCCTGCATGGTATATAGCTCACACAAATACACGAGGCTGACTGACTTATAGCTTCTATTACATTTAACACAACACGATTCCAATACGACTAGGAATCCAGACTTTCCACGACAGACTAACCAAATTGTGTACAATCTAAATATACCACTTGAGTATGAGTTTACAAGCAAGATTACTATTGATTATCCTTTGTGGAAATGTAAAAAAAAAGGGAAAAGAATTAAATTTCATTCATTTAAGTAACCTTAAAATTTCAAGATTTACAAATGTTCAGAAATGTAAAAGATGTAAGTTAAAGGTAAGGTTAGAGTGAAGAATGAATTTTAAGGTATGGGACTTAAAATTTCAAAAGTTTACACATTCATAACATACGCCGTACAAAGTTGTAATATAATAACATAAGGTTGTTAAAACAATGAAGTGCTAACGAAACCTAAGAATATTAGTTTAAAGATATGGACTTGAAATTCAAGGTTTGTGAAGTGTGTAAAACGAGTTTGCAAAATAATATTGTAAAATATTGTTAGTCAACGGTAGGCCCGTGAGAGCTTCCTTGAGAAGCGGATGTGCTTCCGTAGGAGCGAACATTCCATAGTGGAGAATGTAGGTAAACAAAAACATCCGTTATTGAATAGATTGTTTATACTTTTACTATAGTACATTCGAGCTCTATATAGTGTATATTTTCTTCAAATGTAAAAGGAGACTGCAAGCACTTATGTATAAATGTTGAAGTAGAAATAAGATGTAATGTATAACAAAAATTTTTTTTTCAAGTCGACAAGAGAAAATGTAACACTCTTAAAAATAAGGTGTTACATATAAATTCATTTATATATTTAATTTTTATTTAATAATTATATCGTCCGAATATAAAAGAAAATTTTTGTTTTCTTTGTACAATTGTAATTCTAGGGTAACTTTCGTAGCGCCCCTAGCAGGTAAAAATGTAAAATATCGTATGAGTTAGTAACTTGAGTTAATAACCGACATCACCTCATGTGACGTAAGCATGGTCTGATATCGCCTGATCCGATGGACCAATCAAAAAATTCAAAATAATAACCAAGGGTGGGCAATACCGTTGGCGTGCCCTTGCAAAAGGCCCACTGCTCCAGAGGTTCTTGAACAGAACAGACGTAATGGCATTTTCGGACATAATTTAGAAATTTGTAAGCTTCCAGTATTCAAAATTTAAGTTGTCAAGGCTGGTACCAAATTTTATTAACGTAACTAAAGAAGAAGTCAGAAGCGATTATTCCTATGTTCCAAATAAGTAAAAGTTTATATAATTTTTGTTTAACAGCGCTGATTTGGAAGAGCGATGTGTTAAGTGTTAAGTGTACAAAATCGATGTGCAATAATTAATTATGTGTTTAAAGTGTTTACAAGTAATGTGCACAACCAGGTACGTTTTAGATGATAACAAAAAAAATGTATTTTAATGTTAACTAAGTTGAAGAATTTTTAATTGATAAACGGTTAACACATGAACGGTAGAAATTGTCCTTTGAATATTCATTTCTAAAAATTTAATTGAAAAACTTGAGTTACTATCTTCTCGATAAATATAATTTTAAAGGTTGATAAGTAATTAAAATGTATGGAATAATTAGCAGTAATTAAAAGATAATTACTCGACACATTGCTGTCTTTTGTTTTTACTGTAATTTGTCACTGATTAATAAATTGTATGACTTAGTATTTTAAAACTTTAAATTATCATTTCAAGTAACCTAGTTCTACCTTCCGAAGATATCAGAAGACCGTTTACAGAAAGACATTATTATGCCTGGCTGAAACATAGAACTAGGAGCCCCTGGTAAGTAAGGTTAATTAATTTGTTGATTAGTAATTGACACACATTTTTAATAAAGCCCTGATAAATACTTACCCCAGGAAAAAGGGCTCAACTGTTACAAAATGAATGATGAAGATGAATAGCAAATGTTTACAGATAACAAAACATTAATCTTAGCCTATATATTCCTATTTAACCCACACGTCATACTAGTTTGGTCCTTTTAGAGCATACATTATTAATAAATTGCTTTTTAACCAAAATTATTTTTGATTTGTTATACAGTACAGTCTCGCTAATTCAGTCTCCGATGATACGGACGTCCGGCTAATCCGGACAGCCCAAAAGTTTTGTTTAGTTATAATATTTTACAGTGCACAATCAGTCTGCCGTCCACAAAAATATTTATTTTTATATGTCTATATTTGTTATTTTTCAAAGGGGTTTTCCTATTCTAATAGGCAAATAATATAATTTATTCATTAAAATATGAATTTACCATATTATTTGTTTCTTTTGCCTATTAAAGTAGGAAAAACTTCTTTGAAAAAATATATTCACATTAGATCTCCCAACACTACAACGCACGTGACATCTTGCGATAAAGGACAGCTGGCTAAACAGATAAGACAGTCTAACCATCTGGCGTCAGGTCAATTGTGTTGTCAGACGGATGCCACTATTACTGCTTCTCACAAGATATCTGTTCAGTTGTCATTTAATTCTAGTGCGATATTGATCTGTGTTTTTTATTTACGTCTCGTTCAGTGTTCAGTGAAAATGGCGACCAAACGTAAGTCAGTGACAGTAACAACGGAACAAAAACCTCAAGCTTTGTTTCGTATTGATGAAGGTGAATCGCTTACTAAAATTGCAAAAAAGTTAGGCGTGGGAAAAAAAACTGTTTCCGATTGGTAAAAAAAGCTATAGGAAATTGAAGATTTTTGTGCAAAAATGGTTAGTAAAGACAGTTTAGGCGGCAGACGCACTTTAAAAAAACCAAAAAATGAAACCCTAGATGATGCTTTGTATGTTTGGTTTTGTCGACAACGGGAACAGGGTGTTCCATTATCGAGTGTAAACTTGCAAACGATCGCACTGAAACTGAACGAAAAGTTAAAAGGAGACCCTAATTTTACTGCCAGTGTGGGTTGACTGTCACGGTGGAAGGAACGACATGGCATCCGTCAAATCGGAATAAGTGGTGAAATTTTGTCAGGTGACAGTGATGCCAGTGAAAAATTCAAAGACAAATTTGGCAAGTTCCTCAGAGATGAAAACTTACAACCTTGTCAGGTGTTCAACACTGACGTAACCAGATTAAATTATAAAATGTTCCCAAAAAAACTTTAGCTTCCAAATTAGATTCAGTAGCAAAAGGCCATAAAGTTAAGAAAGAACGTATGACTTTGCTGCCCTGCAGTAATGCTTCTGGCGATCTAAAATTTCCACTTTTGGTGATAGGGAAATCCACAAAGCCTATTGTTTTTAAAAATGTAAATTTAAGTGTTCTACTGGCCCAATACAAGTTCCAAAAATCAGCATGGATGAACAGTCAAATTTTTAAGGACTGGTTTTTTGAAAACTTTGTTCCAACAACAGAAAAGTTTTTAAAGAGAAAAAACTCCCTTGAAAAGCTGTTTTACTAGTTGATAATGACCCATGCCACCCAAATGAAGAAGAATTGCGTCATGGTGACATTTTTGTTAAATTTCTTCCTCCTAACATCACGGCTCTCATTCAGCCGATGGACCAGGGCGGGATAGAGGCGATAAAACGGCGATATAGGTTACGTTTTTAAGATATAGATAAGTTTTTTAAAGTTTATTTTTGTTTCAGTTTAATTTTTGTTTGAGTTTCTTGTGCGTTTATACAGTATAGTGTAAATAACTTTATGTGAATACATTTATTCAACGAGAAAGATGCTTTGATATTTATTCATGTCATACCTTTTCTGTTACAATTACAGGATTTTTTGCTAAATAAACTATAAAATACTGTACTGTCAGCTATATTTAGGCCTCAATTTCACTAAAACTAGAATTTCAATATGTTTCCCCGCCTAAAACACATATTGTATGCATTTGTTTGGCTTTTTCCGTCTAATCCGGACTTTCGTTGATCCGGACAGGGTCCGGTCCCATCAAGTCCGGATTAGTGAGACTGTACTGTATATTGTTTTCATTCTATACAGTCTGGGGCTGGAATACTGCCGGATTACTGGAGGGTCCATTAAGAACACAATGTACAATTGATTAATATTATGTGTATTGCCCAAAAATAAAGAACACATAAGAAAATACTCCTGTACTGTAATCGAATGAATGTACTGGTCTGTACTTTACAATAAAAGGTTACCTTATCTTTAACTGTAAAAACTAAAATTTAAATATGTTTCCGTTTACACTGAAATGATACTGTTCACTTGCACTTCAATAACAGTCCCTGTACTGCTACAACATATGGCTCGAAATCATTTGTATATCACGAGCTACACAACTAGAAATGGACGGAGTGGAGGTCACTCAGTCACTGAGATACAACATGAATTGCAAAATATACAAATCATGTTCTCATACTGATTATGTTTATATCTTCTTTCCTTGACAAAAATGCTGGATTACTGCAGGGTCCGGTTAGGCGAAGGGCCGGGTTATAAACAGTTTACTGGAATTTTAAAAGTGCTAACCTGTTTCTGTTTAAAAACTCATATTATTTAAACTACCAAATATTTCCAAGTTTCAACACTTTGATTGGCCATTCAAATATACAAATATTTTGTGTGTATTGAGGCACCTGCTCTTTTTTACTTGAGAGGGTATAAGATGGAATTTTTCTGATTCACTGGAATTGATCGATCCACTTTTTAAGCATCTGTCCTAAATATAAGGAGCTGCACTCCCCTATAGGAACAGAAATAATCAGTGTTGATTATAGCTTAAAATTGGTGTATAACATTATTTTTGTTGCAACTGTTATAACATGCAATTATAGTCCAGTTTATATTCTCTCAGGATAACAACAATTTTTTAATATACAATATTTCATTTAAAAGTTTTATTTTTAATGTTAAATTTTCAATTATTAAAGAGTTTTTGTACAATGACAGTGGTTTTTATAAAGGTTATTGGTAACTTTAAGAGGCCAGTATGATAATAACAGACTTTCTCCAGAAGCTTGGATTACTTTAAGAATCAAAATATCACTTTTCATCAATTATCTTGGTGGTTTTTTTCATAAAAAATATAAGTCACATTTAAGGATAATTCCTCCAGCATCTTTACATAAAATTTTCTCCCCCCCCCTGCTTCACAGCAAACTTAAACTATAAGGAATTTCAATTTTGTTGTAAAAAAATTTTGAAAAAGCTACTAATACTCCATAGTCTTCAACCACACTTACCCATTAACACTTTATCTCTAGCATTTTCTAAATATTTCATTGTAACAGAATCTGCTCCGTCTATAGCTGCCCTAAGTGCTGCCTGATTCACCATGTTTTCTAAATCTGCACCAGTAAACCCTGTAGTTCCTCTCGCAAGAATTTCTACATCAATAGCCTTACTTCGAATTTTGTTTAGATACAGATTCAATATCTCTATACGACCAGTGAAGTCAGGTGTTGGAACCTTTTGCAAACACAGAAAACATTTTATTATAACATACTTAGAATTTTGTTTAGATACAGATTCAATATCTCTATACGACCAGTGAAGTCAGGTGTTGGAACCTTTTGCAAGCACAGAAAACATTTTATTATAACATACTTAGAATATCATCTCATTCAGTAATGCTTTAATCTCTTTATATATATTACACATAGAAAAAGTTATGATTACCATTTGTAACTTTCAAATGAAAAAAATTTCGATTTTGACAACAAATAATTTTAATTCCAATTTTATGTTAACAATTTGTTTGAATTTTCCAATAAATCAACTGGATTAAAACTGTATATAGATATATACAGTGAAACCTGTCTTAGATGGACCCTGTGTTAGGCGGAATCCCGTCTATCGCGGAAAACTTTAAAAGTAGCGACTGTCGCCTATTTAATTTACCTGGTTAATAACCTTCATAAGCCAGAAACTGTCTAACGCGGAAGCGGAATAAGCAAAAGGATGAGGATACGTATTTACTACGTCTTAGTTCTGCATAAGCCGGAAAATCTGATCATATACATGCTGTAAAATATAAAGTTACAATGACTTCCGTTTCGATAAAATACAGTTTATAATATATTTTTTTACCATAACAAAATTCACAGATAGGTCTGCTTAATTGTAACGGATTGTATTTATTTCTGAGAATTCTGTAACAATGTTAAGGATTGCTAATATGCACAAGATAACGCAATGGTATACAAACATCCATAATTTACGATAGGCTATGTGTCAGCACTTGTTTTCTTTCTAGATAACGCAATGAATGGTTTACAAACATCCACAGCCAGACATATTGATTGATATATTGAAAGGCGAGAGACCGCTTCATTCTAAAAGGCAAAAAACATGCGCAAATAGAAGAAAAAGAAAAAAATTGAAGACGGACCAGTAGTAGAAAACAAAATAGAAACATTTGGAGACGCTTTAATGAAAATTTGTGAGTTAGAAGATTTCGCGGTCTTTTAAAACAAAAGTCAATGCTAGATTTGTTCAAGCCTACTTGATTTTATTTTATTTTTACTTAAGCCTACTATGTACAGTATTTAGCCTAAATACAGTAAGAGGAAAAATATAGTTTTTAATAAATTGCATCATTAATTCATAAATTTTGTTGACAAGTGTATAAGTGTTTTAGTTTTATAGTTTTAGTGTTTTCTATTAAAAATGTTTTGTGGAGAAGGATAAAAAGACGCTGCAATAAAAGGTAAGATTTTTATTATGTAATGTAGGTTTTAACATTTTCTGTAGTGTGCGTGGCCAACACCACCTAGAAAACAAGGTTTTCGAGTTGTGACGTCACAGGGCACAGGCTACGGGCTGTCATTAGGCAATCAAGATAACCGATATTACTGTTGAATGACGTTTATTTAGACGTTAAAATGTGTAGTTTTCTTGTGATTTAAATACACTTGCTTTATATGTTGAAGTGTTATCCCTGTAGGAAATAAACAGTCAGTACTTAATCGGAAATAAATAATTAAATTAAATACTGTATTAGAACAAATGTAGACACGATGACAATTAATTGTCCGTTATCTAAGTGGTGTTGGTACAGCGCCATACAGCAGATCAGTAGAAATAATAGTCTTATAGCTAAGAATCCCAACGGCTACCCCCACCCCAACGCTAAAAATAGACTCGGCAAACGTTTCGTGATGTTACATCATAGAGTACACTACTACTGTATAAGCCGGAAATCTGTCTTAGACGGAAGAAAATGCCGGTCCCAATGGATTCTGGCTTAAACAGGTTTCACTGTGTGTGTGTATATATACATATATATATATTCTTGATATTTTACGTTATCCATTGTTTTTCCGTTGCACTGACTTTATGAAGTTAATATATTACTATTGTAAGTAATTTTAGTATTGTAAGTATTAAGTATTGTAAGTAAAATTACTATATATACACTTTATTTATCATCTAGAGCAGTACAAGTAGATTTAAAAAATTGTCAAAGTTGAGAATATTTATAAAGGAAATGGAATGTGATAAGATTAAAAATATAAATTATCAGAAAGTTTACTTGATATGTTGTAAATTAAATGGCAAATAGAAATTATTAAAACAAAACCTAATCATACTAACCATCAAGAAATAATCGCTTTAAAACTTTACTAAATACTATGTGTGGTTTTTCAGGTTGAATATTGAAAATTTAAATAAGATCTACAATTTTCTTCAGAAATTGCTTTAGTTCTACACAATTGTTTAAACAAATTAGGAAATAATTTGTTTAAATTAAAAGTAATAATAAATAACAAATTTAAGACATTAACATGTTGTTAAAGTTACGGAAAGTTTTAAAAAGGAATAAGACTTTTCACGTCTTGGAAAAAGTTGTACCTTTTGACGGAAAGTTATTAAAATGATATGGTAACTAGTCATAATTATTTTACTGAGAAAATTTAATTTAACATTTTGAGACAGCAAGACTTAAGAGGGGAGTTTGTCGACTAATGGTGATGGAAGACTATGTAAGCTGTCTACATATCTAGGCGGAGTAGTAATCAAGACAGAGTGGTTGCAGTAGGCCACTAAATATAACAGCGAGGTTCAACTAACACTGAGTCAATAGACTCCCTCACCATTCCAAATTGCAAGGAGATAACTGTGCATAGGCCAAGTCTCGCTCTATCACTATCACTATGTAAGTTATACCACTGTCAGAAAGAAAACTGGTTTCCAGCTGATAATTTTAAAAAATAAGGAGGAATAATTAACAATGTTTAAAAGTTTGTTTAAGGTAATAATTACAATAATATTTTTTATATTTTTAATTTTTTTAAATATTCAAAAAAAATATATTGTTAAACATAAATAGCAGCCATACTGTTACATTGGATACTGCAGTCAAAATTGACATTTTTAATACACTAATATTTTGGTTCATATTAACTACAAAATATTATATATTTTATAAATAGTGCATTTTAAAATTTACAAGTTTTGGGGAAACATGTCTGTCATTAAGACTTCATGATTTATTCAAAAATAGCTTGAATTATACAGAACATACACATAAAAAATATAAAGAAATATCTTTTGGTACGTAAGCTGCCAAGGATGAGTCCTGGGTTATTGCTGTGGGGGTTATATCTTCTGGCATACAAGTGTATTGTACAGGTTCAGTGTCAGCCATATCTGACTGGCACTTGTCAAATGTTAGGCCATTTTTAATTTTATTTTTCTGTTTACAGCTATAACCAATCAGTGTGCAAGTAAGTTGATTTAATAAAGAGATTTACATACATATTTGCCTTATAGTCCTGGTTAAGTTCAGCTGGCAGTTAATTCTTATAAACATTACTCTCACGATACTTCTTAACATTTTGCTGTTCTAGTCTAAAATAAAGTGTACTAGCATTAATTATGTGTGGGAGTTAAAAACAAACTACAAACATATATGTATGTATATATATATATATATATATATATATATATATATATATATATATAGATTTTTTGGACTAGGAGACTGACAGACTTACCTTGGTAAGAGTCCACTCTGTAGTCTTGAAATAGAAACACATAAAAGCATTTAAACTATTTCAGGTAATATTTAAGGTAATAATTACAATAATATTTTTTATATTTTTAATTTTTTTATAAATTCAAAAAAAATATATTGTTAAACATAAATAGCAGCCATACTGTTACATTGGATACTGCAGTCAAAATTGACATTTTTAATACATTAATATTTTGGTTCATATTAACTATTTCAAGACTACAGAGTGGACTCTTACCAAGGTAAGTCTGTCAGTCTCCTAGTCCAAAAAATCTAAATAATCTTTACCAACCAAAACTAAACTAAATATATATATATATATATATATATATATATATATATATATATATATATATATATATATATATATATATATATATATATATATATATATATATATAAGTGTAAAAAAATCATATTGCTCCACAAAATATTGTCCCTTAAAAATTAAAACTGGTATAAAAATTTATTCCTGGAAATGTTTTGTGAATTTCCATACCCAACAAATATATAAATAAAAAAAACATTCAATTTTTGATAAGTATGTGATTTGATTAACACTTTAGCTGCCACATCAGGCTAATTGCCCAAGTAGGCTGAACAGAATACCATCGGACCACTATGCCTGACTTTGTTGTTTAGTAACGTTTTATGTTTATTCGTACTACTCAACTGGTGCTACTTTTGGAAAAATGAATGCACAGTATTAAACAACAAGCTTCACACTACTTACAGATATAATTACGATGGTTTTTGTTTGATAGATAAATGCCGACGGTATTATAAACATGATGTTATTTTAGGAATTTTTCATCGGGATTTACGGCCCGACACATATTTCTTAACAATTTCAGTGAATTTGAGTTGATTATTCCAATCAAACGAATTGGTTCATTGAAAGAAGTTTATCTTTATATACTTTCACAGTAAAATAAATATTTTTTAATGACATATTATATTGATTTTCACTAATTTTTTCAAAATTTCACAAAAGCTAAAAAATAAGTAAGAAATATTGACTAAATATTTAGTTGTATAATAATTCTTACAAAAACGGTCTTGGTTGAAGTTAAGTACAAACACTGGTACACTTAGATAAACTCATCCTTACTAAGAAGTAAACTAACGTAAATTCCTTAAATAGTAAATTACTAAGTATCAAAATGTTTACTTGTTACGAATCTTGTGTAGTATTTATCGGACCTGGTGCATTACTTATCAGACAGAGAATATGTTTCCGCTTCTATTCTATATACAAAATATTTATAAACTCACAAATCAATCACATGCTACACATTTACATCTCTTTGTGATAAGCTCCAAAACACTTTACTGGCCAGTCAGCTTATTATGTGGGTAAACGAAACATGAAATTGTGGTATTTTTGTTTATTGTTTACACACAAAACAAAAAAATATTAAGAGAGAGTTGCAGAGATAAGAAAATATAAATACCTCAAAAACAATATTGGATTGGCACGATAGAGTTTATTTAGGTATCATTTACGCTATGAAAAACTGTCGGGCCAAACATCACGAGTTTATATATATATATATATATATATATGAAGTTAATATATTACTATTTTTGAGTAATTTTATCCACCGTTAAGTGCAATAATTTTACCTTGAGTGATGAGGCACCTTTCGGTCTTTGACCATTGTCGAATCACTCATTCGACAATGGTCAAAGACCGAAAGGTGCCTCATCACTCAAGGTAAAATTATTGCACTTAACGGTGGATAAAATTACTCAAAAATAGTAATATATTAACTTCATAAAGTCAGTGCAACGGAAAAACAATGGATAATATTAAATATCAAGAATATATATATATATATATATATATATATATATATATATATATATAGAGATTTTTTGGACTAGGAGACTGACAGACTTACCTTGGTAAGAGTCCACACTGTAGTCTTGAAATAGAAACACATAAAAGCACTTAAACAATGATATATTTCAACCACACACTGGTCTTTGTCAATCGAAGAGAAAACACAAAAAGAAATATGAGAGAATGAAATAAAATAAATATCTATATTTATATCGATATTTATTTTATTTCATTCTCTCATATTTCTTTTTGTGTTTTCTCTTCGATTGACAAAGACCACTGTGTGGTTGAAATATATCATTGTTTAAGTGCTTTTATGTGTTTCTATTTCAAGACTACAGTGTGGACTCTTACCAAGGTAAGTCTGTCTCCTAGTCCAAAAAATCTAAATAATCTTTACCAACCAAAACTAACCTAAATATATATATATATATATATATATATATATATATATATATATATATATATATATATATATATATATATATATTCTTGATATTTTACGCTATCCATTGTTTTTCCGCATCAACAAAATAAATTTTAATAAAAAATGCTTAACACTTAATATAACACCAAAAAAAATAGCCGAATTACACATAATTAAAGAAAACATTAAATCTACCTACCATAAAAAAAAGCCAAATCAACTTACAACTTTACACAACCAATTTGGAAATTATGAAAACTTTTGATACTCTCACACCTATTATACACGAAAAAAACCCAACAAATTATAATAAAACATAAAACAAACACAATAAATAGACAAAACAAAAAAATCGAAAATTTATCAAAACAACAACATAACCTAAAAAATAGCCTAGAACCAATCCACACCTCTAACAACAATAAATTCATAAACTTAACTAAAACACAGTTTACTGAAAAAGAAAAAATAATAATAACAAATTCCTTCAAATATAACCTACCTAATTTCAACAAAAAACAAATAATAAAAAACCTAATAACTGACACAGAATCCAACATCCACAAAATTACCCACCAAAATACTGAACATATAAGACACAATATTAATAATAAAATTAACCTAATAAAAACGGAAAAAAACAAAAAAAACGGAACAATATATAAATAAAAAAGAAATTATAAAACTCAGAGAAAAACTAGAAAACAACGACTACTTAATATTAAAATCTGACAAAACAAATACACCAGTAATAATAGCAAATACCAAATACGTCAATTCAATGACTAGCTATATAAAAGAAAATAAATACGAACAAATCCCAGACCCAACTAGCAAATACCTTATTACAATAAAAAACCTAATAGTCACACATTGAAATACCCTAAACTATAACAATAAATTAAAATACCACACAAGACTATACCCATTCAAACCATGTGCACCAATATTAACAGGAATACCAAAAATCCACAAACCCGACACACCATTCAGATCACTAATAAATTTCAAAACAGCACCATCCTACATAATCGCAAAAATACTAGACAAAATAATAAGATCTAAAATACAAATCAACAACACATACAATATAAAAAATGGATATAAATTAATTAATAAAATAAAAAACATAGAAACAAACAACAACACTAAAATAATAAGTTATGACATAACTAACATGTACCCTAGTATCCCAATAGAAGAAACCATAGAAATAATGAAAAACAAACTAATACACAATAACGAAAAAAGAAACATAATAGATAGTATCATAACACTAACAAAACACATATGTAACCAAAATTACTTCCAATTTAACAATAAATACTATCAACAAACAACTGGACTCCCCATGGAATCACCCATATCATCAGTCATGTCACAAATATATCTACAACACTTTGAACAAATAATAATTAAACCTATACTAAAAACACATAATATTTTACTACGGACAAGATACGTAGACGATATACTTGTAATAACCAACCCACCATTCACAATGAACACATCATAATACTAAATAAACTAAATATGTACAACGAAAACATACAATTCACTGTCGAAACAGAAACAAACAGAACAATTAACTATCTTTACATCACTTTAAATATAAATAACAATAAAAAATAGAAACTACAGTACACAGAAAACCTACTTCCAACAACACCACAATACACTACAAATCTAACCACCCCTGGACACACAAAATTAACACTTACAGTAACATGATAAATAAAGCAATAAAATACAAACAAGATAACAAACAAAAATTAAATGAAGAATTAGATAACATTACAAAAATAGCAATAGAAAATTGATACAACAAACACCTTATAAAAAACATATATAATAAATTTACAAAAAAACCTAACCTCAACACAACACTACAACCTGAACACAAAAATAATAAAAATAAAATAATCTACCTAAAATATAAATACACCAATAACAAAATAGAAAAACTAACAAATATATACAACAAAGAATACTACACTCCAACATACAAACCAAACAACAAAATAATAAAATATCTTAATAACACAAACTACAAAACAAATACAGAAAAACATAACCTATCAGGAGTTTACAAAATTACATGTAACGACTGCAATGCATTTTACATAGGGAAAACGACCAGATCATTTAAAATAAGATTTGAAGAACATTACAGAGCATTCAAAAATAAAAATACAAAAGTATCAAATGTTGCAGCACACCTAATATCACATAAACATGAAATAACAAACTACGAAAATAACCCAACCATACTTGAAATAAATAATAACCCAATAGAATTATACTCACTAGAAAAATACCACATTTATAAAAACACACACAACAATTAAATGAACTTACAGACCACATTAACAGCAGACATACTATATAAAAACATCATACACGCATATCAAGAGAAGATGTGTGTAACGTCAACAAATACCAACATCACGGACCGAAAATCTACACCAGAAAAATATCAATGATTCGACAATGGTCAAGTAACCGAAAGGTGCCTCATCACACAAGGTAAAATCATTGCACTTAATGGTGGATAAAATTACTACAATAGTAATGTATTAACTTCATATATATATATATATATATATATATATATATATATATATATGTATAGGTAGTCTTTGAGAATGCTGGAACTATACTCCGGCGAAAAGCTTCAGCATAATTGTAAATGTTGAATAAAATATATCTTGATTATGAACTTTTTGAAGTTATTTAATAATTATAACAAATCAAGAAAAAATAATCATCTTTATTATAAAATATATATATATATATATATATATATATATATATATATATATATATATATATATAGATTTGTTGGACTAGGAGACTGACAGACCTACCTTGGTCAAGAGTCCACTCTGTAGTCTTGAAATAGAAACACATAAAAGCACTTAAACAATGATATATTTCAACCACACAGTGGTCTTTGTCAATCGAAGAGAAAACACAAAAAGAAATATGAGAGAATGAAATAAAATAAATTTATTATTATTATTATTTATTATTTTATTTCATTCTCTCATATTTCTTTTTGTGTTTTCTCTTCGATTGACAAAGACCACTGTGTGGTTGAAATATATCATTGTTTAAGTGCTTTTATGTGTTTCTATTTCAAGACTACAGAGTGGACTCTTACCAAGGTAAGTCTGTCAGTCTCCTAGTCCAAAAAATCTAAATCTATATATATATATATATATATATATACACACACACACACACACAATTATAGAGAATTTATCTGTAATTACCAATTAAAAGTAAAGTTACAGCCAAAGAGATGATGTTTTAAACAATGTGTATTAGAATTAAGAGAAAGGTAAGCATTATGGGTAATTAATTAATATCCACTCAATAATCAATGGCAGAATATTATACCTGATGATGCAGAAAATTATTAGGATCATGGATTTATTTTTAATAATTACTCCAAAAATTACAAATTTTGAAAAAAAAAACATATACTACCATATGTTAACAGCACCCCTAAAAATTACAATCTAAAAACACATACTGACAGCTTGCACACACACACACCCACAAAACTTTTACTCCAGGATTCATTTTTGTTTTTTGCCATAGTAAGTTGCAAAATGACCTTGTAAGCTACACATCGAATTTAATGGAATTCTTGCTGAAGTGAGAAATGCTAGATTAAACAACTTCAAAATCATTATTCCAACCATTGTAAAAGTGAATTACAGTATAACTCAAATGACCCAATCTCTGACTATCCGAATCCCTGATTATCTGAATAGTTTTCATATTTTCAGAAAAAAAAATTAAAACTAAACTGTACTATAATTTCCAAAATAATGATTCTGTCTACATGTGCTATTGACCTTTTCTCTGCGAAGCTATTGTAGGTGCATCACAAGCATTATTTGGATGGTGAGTCACCCTTTCCACACAGTTCTGTATAATTGACTGTTATCCGTTAGTTGGCCAGACCTGGTAGTTGGTTCATTGTTTAATTGTAAGCGCGTTTTGTTGTTCACTTTGGCTTCTAAAACCAAATGAGTTGACTTATCATTAGTGGATAAACTAATTATAAATCAATCAGATAAAGGAGTAACAGGTTAGCAGTTGGATAAGATGTTGGACAATCAACGATTTCAGTGATTAAAAGGAGAAAACCTACACTTTTAAACTTCGTGTAGGTACTTCATAATGAAGAGGAAAGTTCTTCAGGAAATCAATGAAGGCAGCAACAAAGAATCATAAGGTGACATTTTCACATGGTTGTTTCAACTATTTCTATGAGGAACCCAATTTTGGGGTTGTTGTTTATGGAAAAGTTAAGATTTTAGCTCAGAAGCTTAGAAAAAAATATCATTTTTTTTCTCCCATTTGCAACATACATACAGTAATTAATTTTTCATCCCGATAGTAGCGCGTTGGCCTCGCCGCGCCGGCTCATTGAAAACGCGAAATTTCCTTGCACAAGACAGCCGAGCAGTAGCAATTTCATGTGCTAATGCATCCCGGTACCGATTCGATCAGACATCAATATAATTTTTTAAAGACTCTGTAACAAATTTATTGCTTTAAATTGTCAATTCATAGCTTAAGAGCTACAATTCAAGCTTTCATTGCTATTTTTATCGTAATCCGATCCCAAAATAAAATAATTTGACCAAAATCACAACAACTTTTTTTGTAATTAAGTACAAATTCTGAAATTCATAAATATGGTATACAAATATATGTGCTACAACCAATTAAATTTTTTTAACACGATTGGTTTAGTAGTTTTTATATTATAAATTTTCAAAGTCTGGCATTGTCTGAAAAACGCCAAAAAACTGGTACTTTTTTCATTCAACCCGCTGAAAGACAAAGTTAAAACCGCAAAAAAAATTAGGTTTACATTGATAGACGCAAAATTAAATTTATGAAATTTTGGTGCATCTTGTTTTGTTATAAGTATATCGGTTGCCTTGTAGTAAAAGCTTAAACTCGAGTATCAACTCTTTTTGACCCGATAGTAGGCTTTTAATAAGAAGAATCAAGTATATCCTACAACAAAACATACTTTATTTAATAAAATAAATTGTGCCTATAATATACAGTAGCCTGGTGTTTTAGTCACTTTTCTTCCTTCTATGTGATGTTTACAAAAAGTTGCCTCTAGTTTTGTGCTCTGATATAGACGTGTTTCTTTAATTTTTGATAAATCAAATTGAGACGTATTACTTTCATTTTCGATATATCCAAGTATTCGTTTCATCTTGCTTAAAGATTAGAAATGTTTTCATCTGTTTTGATTGTGATGTATTTATGGCACTGCACATATGCTAAAAACTGTTTATTTATTGGTCAAGAAATACAAAAATTGAGAACTAGTGATTAGTGTAACCAGGCCTGTTAAGGTTTCAGCTGCTTTTGCGAGGAAAGTTACATGGTTCTAAGGCAAACATTTAAAATGAAAGGGTGCAGAAATGTTCTTTGAAATTTTTTATTTTGTGCATTGTGACACATGTAATAGTGCTAGTAAGATATTTTGTCCATTCGAGATATTTTGCATCTTACTATCATAAAAAATAAAGGTGAAACTTTGAGTTTAGTTTTGTGGGGAAATTTGTAATTTTTTAGGTGTTAGCACTAATTAAAAAAAAAATTCAAGGTTTTGATGACTCTCTGTATCTCAAGGCATAATTTTTGGTTGCCAACATTGAAT
The DNA here is from genome assembly GCA_036971475.1 of Prosapia bicincta. Lineage (NCBI taxonomy): Eukaryota > Metazoa > Arthropoda > Insecta > Hemiptera > Cercopidae > Prosapia > Prosapia bicincta. The sequence continues at coordinate 116,875,016 of JBAIZL010000005.1, forward strand.
ACGCATAGAAAGGATATTATTAAATTATGATTTAAAAAATTAAAAGGGTGGTGGTAGAACAGAACACTTACCAATATCCTGAAAGTAAACATTTGATATGGTATAGACATGTTCGAAGAGCTAAAAAAGTCACAATGATTTCAAGAGTCACAAAAGTCAGATAAAAAAGACAATCATTAAGGGATGAGGTAGAACAAGCAATGGAGAGGAAAATCCAGGATGAAGGAAGCTGGAACAACAAAGAACAATGAAGAGTAGGTAGAAATTGTATATTCGTCATCTATAAAACATCAGGCACTTTCGTCATCCCTCATCGTGGCATAAATAGCGACCCTCCCATCCTAACCCTCAGATAATCCTATTAGCATGCTTCTGTTTACATTTGTTGTTATTTTAACAATACATTAAAAACTATTAATAAGTAACAAAATATTGAGTCAACCCTATGAGTCAGTGAAATCTAAGGGTCGATGTTTTTGAAAATGACCTGCGAGCATCTGGAGGTTACAGTGCAGCCCTTGGAAGTGGACCCTCCCCTTGTCATCAACCTTTTACCAAGGCCCGAAGCACGCAAGTACCAGCTTACAAAATTTTACCTATACCTTGACATAAACGTACCACCTGCGACAATTATTTGAAGGATGTGGTCTAGTTGTAGCTGTAAGTGAAACCTGATGTAATACTGTCAATGTCTTTGAAAATGCTTTTCAATATTATTTCACAGTCTCTAAAATCATTACTTACTATAACTTCGACATCGAATCTACCAGGTCGAAGTAAGGCTTTATCCAGATCTTCTCGCCTATTTGTAGCACCTAGCACAATTACACCATCATTTTGATGAAATCTGTAACAATATTGATGCAACTAATTATAGTAAAAGAATTTTTCAATTTCAAAATTTTACTTTTAATCAGGGATAGCTGTAGTTGGTGGATAGGAAAACACACAGGATATTTACCTGTCAACTACCAAGGAAATAAAACTGTTATATGTGAGAGATAAATAATGATCAGAAAAAAAATGCCTGATATAAAGTACATAGTTATCTTGTATGCTTTTGGCAAATAACTTCTCTAATGTCTTTTGTCTTTCTTCTGCTCTACTCTGTCTCATTGTAAATCATATAATGTTACACAGAACTAGTTCACCTAATCATTTCTAGGTTTTCCTATTGCAGGTTAAAGTTTAGAGGTTGTTTCTTTTAATATTTACACAACTAATTATTTATTTCACATTTATAAAAACATTTTATAACTAAAATAATTTTAAAACAAATATTTACTTATATTAACAACATATTTTTCTTCTTTTTTATTAATTATAAACAAAATATTTTCTAATTAACAATATGTAAACCTAACAGTACAGATCTTGGGCTTAGATCTAGTGTGTCTGTGCTCACCCACTTACTACGAGTGTCTAGCAAACAATTGAAAGAAAAAAATTATAAAAGACTAGAGTAAGAGGTTGACCTAAATTGCCAGCCGACAAGTTAGTTATAAACATTAGGAAGGAAGGCAATAAAACCCTACTTTATGTTCTGCCCTTCAGAGAATGCATTAGGACTGGCGAAAGCTTGAAGAGGTAAAAACCATTGCTTATTCATGAGAAATGTGTTTCACATGTTTATCTGAAGCAAGTGCGAAGCAGTCTAAACATTCAACAACAACTAAAACGATATAGTTTCTTGACGCCATAGTCCCGTCCTTGGGGTGCAATGGGTTAAAGAATAATTGCAGTGATATTGGATAAAAATGAAAAATGATTTTATTCATCTTCAAGTTGAGTTACTAGGAATACACTTTATCATATATTAGGATTAAATTGTTAGTGTTTTTCGTGGCCCAACACAATCGAATTAAGTCTAAATTCAGTGGTCACATCAAATGAATTGTGTTCTTCTAATTTATTATTTTTTAACTGATTATTTGTATTCATTATTATTAAAATTAATAATATGAATTAAAACATGTTAAATAATAAATAAGTAAAAAAATACGACATATTACAGTTAAACCTTAGTTGGTTTCTCCTAACATTCATCCAACCAATTATTGATTTTACATTTATTTTAAACTTTATAAATAAAATAATTTCAAAAAAATATTTACACATATTAACAAGATATTTTTTAAAATTATTATTAGTAATATAATTTTTAAATAAAAAATTGGAACGGCAATGGTACAGATCTAGGGCCTAGATCTAGTGTTTTTGCGCTCACCCACTTATTGCAGTGTCTAACAAGCAACTGAAAGAAAAAGTGATAAAAAAAATAGAGTAAGAGGTTGATCTGAATAACCAGCTGATAAGTTATTTATAAATAATAGGAAGGCAATAAAAACCCTACTTTATCTGTCTTATCATTCCCAGAACTATTAGGATGGACATAAATATGTTTCTTGTTCACTATGGTGGCAGATTCGAGAAGTAAATACAATTTCTTAGTCATGTGAAATGTATTGCACATGATTATCTGAAGCATAAAGATGTCAATACAATAACAATGGTCAAGCAGACTAAACGTTCAACAAACAAACAAAAATACTATTTCCTTGAAGCAAAGATGAGAAATAATTTTGAGAAACCATCTCTGTGTAAACATTTTGTAGAGATGAAATATTTTCTCCATGAGAGTAGTGGGTTATTATGCCTGGTGGGTTATTATGGGTAACACTTGCCTACATAGCATTTACTTTCGATTTTTAAATGGTTCTTGTCATTTAAACAAAAACAAAGTTATATTATATGCAAGTGTTTACAGATCAATATATATTAAAGTTAAAAGTGAAAACTAAAATATCATATCTGATATATACTACAAGTTGAAATGTTTTATCTAAAACATATTTAATACCCATCCATTTCAGAAAGTAGTTGGTTGATAGTCTGATTGGCATATGGGTGAAGCACTGAATTTGTTCTTTTCGCTCCTACAGAATCAATTTCATCTATGAAAATAACACAAGGTGCACGTTCTTTCGCAGCCTCTATAAACAAACAAAAAAATCCACATAAAAGAAATTTTTCTCAGAAAGATATGTAATTAAATTTTTGTTTAAAGTAATAATGAAAGCACAATTTATATAAAAAAAGTATAGAGGCAAAAGTATGATATCATACCTTTAGGAGTGAACAATCATCCTAAAACACTATTTGGTAAAAGTTGATCTTACACTATACCACATAATGGGTTCCATATGTGGTATACCACATTATGCTGTAAAATCCTGTGGTTTACTTGACTTTACAATAATGTTTTAAACAAACACATGTAATTGTTGAATTGAACAAAAATTCAAATTTCATCAAGAGATTTATGATGCCTGAGAAAAAATCTTAGCTAGATGTGTATAGGAAGCCATTTAAGAGCCTCACAAGTTTTAAAATGTTTAAAATATTTCAATGGTGCTGAATAGCCTACAGAGTAGAGTGTTTAACTACTAACCTGAAAATTGTGGGTCAATCCCTGGCAGGGGCTAAAACTTCAAAAATGCCTTATGAGCCTTTAGGTTGGCTCAGTTTTTTAATATGAATACCATAATTTCCTTTCTCAATATCAGATATATTACATTTTAATGGCCTATTTGGCAGAAAATAAGAAGTCAAAGCGAGCTTTCTAGTTATATTTAATTCCCGTTCCTAACTTGCAATTAATTAAGCCTTTATTAGGTGTGGCACAAATCGGGTCATGTTAGTCACAATGATCTGACAGATCACGTATGTAAACCATGCAGATGTAATACAGGTTAATTAGAAAGTAAAATCAATAACAATTATGGTATAATAATATGCACAAATATACAGTATTCAAAGTTTAAATAGTTTTTCAGTTTAAAAAAATACTGATGTGTCAATAACATATAATATAACACACACAATATAAAATTGCAATACGAATTCATCAGACTTCAAAAAAATAATAACTAAAAATCTCATATGAAAACTTAAATACCTTTTAGAAAAAAAATCGCTATATATATATATATATATTAGAATACAAAAATCATATATATATATATATATATATATATATATATATATATATATATATATATATATATATATATATATATATATATATATATATGCTGATACGTATTCCTTCACGGATGGAAAAATATGATGAATAGTTACTATCTGGAGTACATCCGTTCATTCTGCAGTCCATAAATTCGCAGTTCCGACGTTTCGCTAGAATCTCATCCAGCATTGACGAGGTGAACCCAACAACAGCCTTCTACTGTGATGAGATTCTAGCGAAACGTCGGAACTGCGAATTTATGGACTGCAGAATGAACGGATGTACTCCAGATAGTAACTATTCATCATATATATATATATATTACGTTATCCATTGTTTTTCCGTTGCACTGACTTTATGAAGTTAATATATTACTATTGTAAGTAATTTTATCCACCATTAAGTGCAATGATTTTACCTTGTGTGATAAGGCACCTTTCGGTCACTTGACCATTGTCAAATCACTCAGAATAGTAGTAGTTTTTTAGTGTAAAAAAATATTGTTGGTGTCAATAACATAGAATTGTTAAAAAATGTTACATTTGATCAATGTATACTCTATGGTTGTGTCATTAAACAATAGACTCCAAGCACAAAGAACGGAATTGATATATTTTGCTGCCCCTTTCATACCAGGAAGCTAAACAATAATGCTTTGTGATTCACGTTTTCTTGCTTGATTATTGAAAGGTTTTTCTCCATTTCTATTTAACTATAATTTTCTTATTTTTCACTTGATGAGCAACAAAAATTCTCATCATCACTCATAGCATCAGGCTCACTTTTATCATTTCTCCCAGCAACATCGTCAATTTCAGGGAGGTCATCCATATCTGTTTCTTCTACAAAACAAACCTAAAGTATTTTTAACATCTTCCTCATTAAGAACAAGGCGAATTTATTCCAAATCTGCTTAATTTTGTAACAAAAAAACAGTACTCATAAAGAAAAAAACTAATTTATTACAATGGCGGTGATTTGTGAGATCATATATCCAATTTATCACGACAGCAGGCAGAAAATAATAACATACTATGAACTAATGTTTATATTTAATGACGTTGAAAACAATTTATTAGTCAAAATAATTACAAATTCTAAGGTAAGAAAAACTATTGACCTTTCCATTTCAATAAGCTAGGAAGATCCTAGAAAGATTAATGCAGTGTTGCCACTCCCCAAGATCTGGCAAAGCAAAATACACCTTTGTGTTCTGTCAGATTAACCGTGATTAAAAAAGGGTTGTCCTTGCTACAATATTTATTTTTTTAGACCCGCAATCTACTAAACATGTCATGAAACACTGCAAAGTTTCTGAGCAATCAGACTATGGCTCTATAGGGATATTATAACAACACTATACAACTATATTTTGAATTTTCGCCAAAATGTTTCAAACACTAAGAAAAACATACTTTTGTTAACCCAGTGGCTCACTTCAATAAGCCCATCTGAATGAATATGAAAATGGCAATATTGTTGATGAACGTATGAAGGTAGACTTCATAAATGAAGATGTAGATTTAATTTAGTTCATATAGAAACATTATTGATTACAATGATGAAGGACTGTTGTTGTACAAACAAAATGAACCAGTGAATAATGAACCTGTTGTTAATGTGTATATGGAAAATGTTGATAAAAATATTAATGGCGTAGCCTCAGGCGAAAATTATAAGTGACAAGCCAAACGATATTATAGTATTTATTTTGGTGGTGGTAAATTAATATAGTTTACATGTAGCAAATTTGTCTCTGTGTTTGGCTTAGGTTCTCATCCAAATCTGCTGGTCATTTAGTACTGTCCCTTTTTTTATCATTTAAAATAACTTATTTTTCACATATTTTGTAACCCATTTAATTCATATACAAAACATGAATAATTTTTTTTTTTAAATGCTACTAAGATTGCAAATTAGGAAATTTCTTATTGAAATATTAACGAATAAGGTTATACATAAAGTTATATTGAAAGTAAACCTTATTTCAAATTTTATCCTTGAGTACTTAACGTGTGTAATCAAGAATAATTTTGTAAATGCATATTTCAAATTAATTTAGTTATTAAATTTGGAATAGCAAGAAACAAAATCATCACTAAAAGAAAGAATTAAAAACTTTGTAAAAGCCAGGTCAGATGCTGAAGTTGGATTATTTCCAAGAACACATTTTTGTCTGTCTTCTTTTTATTGGAAAACTGATTTAAGTAATTTTGCGGCTGCCCCATCTTCTTCCTGGTCTTTGGTGTTATTGTAACAGGCACCCCTAGCCTACATTTCACACAACTTATTAATGTTTTATTCAATTTCATACAGTTTTAGTTTCACACTGTTGAAAACACATCTGCCTCATTCAGCGTTCTTTGAGAAAGTCCCTGAAGCGATGTTATCCGCTCTGTTTGCAAAACTAGCCTTTCTTATTTTCCTTCAATTTCGAACAATACAATTAACATTCCTATAGCAACGACCGGTTGTTTGGCCTCCTCCTCTGGTATCCTTACTTAATTTTTATTTATAGGCTTTTTATACAGTTGATGTTTTTGTTGAGTTGATTTATTAAATCTTTTATTCTTCATTAGCTAAATTTCACTTTTATATTTGTCCAAATGTATTTATTCAACTGCCACATCCTTGTCTTTCATGGACGCTTCAGCCAGTCATCTCGGCAAATCTTTACAAATATTTATCGTGAATGAACACATTTGTTCAAAATGATTTCATCGTACCTGCTGTTTGACTATGTATAATACAAAAGTTGAGACCTCAAGAATGAGGCTATCTCTAAAAGAAGGATATACTTTCAGTAAAACTAGATTATTTGATACCACTTCAACTTATTAATCTATTTATTTTACCTAATTATGAGCTTCTCTACAGAGTAACATTATTAGATAATTATTTATTTCAATTTACTTCCCTAAATATATACTTTTCGAATTTATCTAACATAGTCATTTTGGCTGTTGCAGGACGCAACCAATTTTGTCTTCCAAACTTTGATGGTGAAATTGTAGTGATAGTATAAGCTGCGGAAAAACTTTGTTCAATCTCTGGCAAGTCGGCATGAGTAGTGATCCTCGTGAATTCATAGGTCACCATAATTTCATTAACTAATAATACCTCCACCAACTGTGTGCAAACAATGAATTTGCAAAAGGCCCTGGCAGAAATGATTGAAGAAGGGTGGTACATTGTGTTGCAACGGCTCCCAAGCCATGTCGATACTCAGGGAAATGAATGCTCAGATCAGCTAGCAAAGAGAGGTAACACCTTGCCACAGCCTGATAATCCAATATCTCTATTGACAGCAAGAGGCCTGATTGAATCAACTATCAGTTAAAAACAAGGGAAAGCAAACAAGAAATGGGTGCTGGAAAGATATGGAAGGGCCTGGCACACACTGAGCTAATGCCACATAACCTACCTACAGTGGAAGCTGTTGCCAGATTCAGAATGCTTATTGGGCCATGACTATCTGCAAGCCCACTTATATAAAATAGCTAGGTGGCCTCAGATATATGCCCTCTGTGCAACCATCACAAAATCGACGGCCCACACCCTCCAAGCATTTTATCAATGACTCTTATTTACAATAGTCTGTTCCCACCTCGAGTAGGTTTATTCACTCTAATAGGGCAGTTATCGTTTATTCTTGTGTTAGTTCAGAAAGCTTAGTTAATTTTAATGATTGTTGTTTTTACCGGATATTTTGCCGCGTTAAGTGGTTCAAAAAAAAAAAACATTAAAATATAAAAGTTAAACCAAATTAAATCTGTTCATAAAACTCCCTGAAGCATTGTTTCAGTTGAGGCATTAAAAGTTAACTTGGGGCGGTCGGATTTAAAAACTACTCAGGCACAGTGTTCTCCATAATCTTCTGAAGCACTGACGTAAAAATCAAACCTTTATACAAACACCTATCGACACTAGAGAAGTTTCAATTAGCCTGAGAGTGAGCGTGCCGGTGAGCTCGCCGTAAGCTGGGAGCTCATTGGTACACTCACTGTGCCTCATAAGGGAACCCAGAGCGTGCCGGTACACTAGCCATGCTGAATGTGTTAAAGAGAATGAGTTGAAACTTTCTAGTGATGTTAAACAGCATATATCTGATCACTTTAAGTGATTAAAATCATTAATTGTGGGATACTTTCCAAAGCTTGATAAAGGTATTCACTGCATTAAAAATCCTTTTTCTGAAGAGAATTTTCAGTTATATACTCCACAAAAAAAAAGTCTGATTGAAATGTCTACTGACAGTACCACTGAAATTATCTTTCAAGACAAAACCTCTAATAATCTTTTGGTTGAACCTTGAACGGTGAATAAGAATAACTGTCTGACATGGCTCTGAAGGTTTTGTTGCCTTTTGCATCCTCTGTGCTAGTGGAAAGAGCATTTCCATCCTATGCTTTTATAAAAAAAAATACTGTACAGAAAAAAGTTGGATGTAGCCCCGGATATGATATTTTACTTGGCTTTTTTCGAAAGAAACATCCCATTAATGTGCAAGTAAAAACATAACTAGGACTAAAGTGTTCCTATTTTTCCATAAGCTTTTTGTATAAATAACAAAACTAATGGAAAGTTGAGTTTTTAAAATTTTAAAGTTTTGAACATATTTCCTGTTAAAACTGCATTCTGATGCTAAAATAAAATCATAAAATATAGTATTCATATTAAGACCTATTTTAATTTTCTTTCTTTACTGTTTTCAGAAATTTATTTTTATTGTTGCCTCTAGACTAGAATTTAATCCAGGGGTACAATTTATTATAGTGATTTTGTAAGGGGTATGCAACTGAAATTAAGCTTGAGAATCTCTGTTCTACTTTAACAAAATATGATAGAAAATATAGACAGTGAACATAGGAGCAATGATAATATCAATATTTTGATATTATGTTAAATAAAATGGTAGTATATAAATATGCACCAATAAAATATCATCAAATAATACAATATAAAATGACATGAGACTTAACATTTTCAGAATTACTTCAAATTTACAGAAAGTCTGTGGTTAGAAAAATATGAATCTCTAAAATGTAGATTGGTATCTCAGAATTTTTTTAAAAAAAGTAAATGCTGAAACTTTTAGTATCTACATGGGTCTCTCAATAGCGAAAATATATAGAGCCCTTTACTGATGGTGAATTAATTAATGACTGTATGATTTAATTGCAGCAGCAGCAAAATGAAATTATTTATAAATATTAGTTTGTCAAAACACAATGGCTCAAAGAGTAGAAATTGCAGTTTATAAACTAAGACATCAAGCAACCAAATGTAGCCTTTACAATCCACTCTACTCTACAGAAAAGTTGACACATTCTGACTTTGGTGCTGAATAGTTGGAAAAATATTTCAGATATTGCTCAAGTGATTCTCTTTATTTGAGGTATAGATAAAATTATGAAGTATATGAAAAGCTTTTTGATCTTCATATAATTCACAGAACAAATATTTTTAAACGAGATGAAAATATCATTCAGAAAAATAATGTTTAATAGAAAAACTTTAAGTATATCATCCTCAATAACAAAAATATGTGAGGTAATAATAATAAAGATTATTAATGAGGGTGTTGTTATATTAATAATGCTTAAATAATGGTTTGCACTTCTATAAAAAAAAAACTGTATAAATTAATTATTTTGGTTCTAAACCATTAATCATGCACTGCATCATTCATACAGTTTTTGTATAGAAAATATCACAAATGCAAATCACTTTCAGTTTTAAGATATTAGTCAGATTGACCTACCCTATTATACTGAAAAATTCTAACATTAGTGTTTAGCTTTAAGAAAAATAAAACTTTTTATTAATGAAAAGAACTACTAGCTGACTTGAAAAACAATGGGTGACTGTGAAAGTTGCATTTTATACAGAGTTAACTATACAAACCAATGACCTTGAATGAAAATTACAGGCAGAAAACCAGCATCTGCTTGATTTATATCTTCATATTAAGCGCTTTCAATAAAAGTTTTTTATTTCAATCTCAAATAAATAATTGTTCACAAACTTTTGTTATGTTAATATCAAAAGACAACAGAACATTGTTATAAATTTATAATCACTGAAAAATAAAAGACCAGAACACTTGAATAACTAAAATAATGGCATCCTTAATTGAGTTATTGATATTTTAAAATGAAACAAAAATAGTCACATTTATTCACAAAAATAATGAACTTACTGAATAGATCTCTAACTCGACGTGCTCCTTGACCAACCAGGATTTCATCAAACTCAGGCCCTGCAGCATGGAAGAAAGGGACAGCAGCCTCGCCTGCTACAGCTCTAGCAAGTAAAGTTTTACCCGTACCCGGAGGTCCAACTAAAAGAACTCCTATAGAGACAGAGTGATTTAAAATTATAAAATAACGAATGAACATGAAAATCACATGCAATGATTTGAATAAATGGTCAATGAACTTACAAACTTTCAAAACATGATCAAAGCTCCAAAAGACACTTCCAAGAAAATAAAGAAATTCTGGACACTGGTAATAAAAACTGAAAGGAGGAAATACGTTATTACTAACTATATCATTTTTTAAAATCTAGAGGTATACATATTTGGAATATCAACAACGGTACATGATAATAATTGTAAACCATTTTTTCCACCACTAAGTGCAATAATTTTACTTTATGTGATTTCGGTCACTTGACCATTAATTAATTTCCTCTACTTTTCTGGTATGGTTGTTCGGTCCGTGATGTTGGTATTTGTTAACTTCATACATAATTTTTTTTGATCCGCCTATATGATGTTTTTGAATAGTACGTTGTCTGTAGGTTCAATAAATTGTTGTGTATGTTTTTATAGATGTGGTATAATAAAATACACACAAGATAACAAACAAAAATTATATGAAGAATTAGATAACATTATACAAATATAGCAATAGAAAATGGATACAACAAACACCTTATATCAAACATATACAATAAATTTACAAAAAAACCTAGGATCAACACAACACTACAATCTGAACACAAAAATAATAAAAATAAAAAAATCTACCTTAAATATAAATACGCCAATAACAAAATTAACAAATATATACAACAAAGAATACTACACTCCAACATACAAACCAAATAACAAAATATCTTAATAACACAAACCACAAAACAAATACAGAAAAACATAACCTATCAGGAATTTACATAATTACATGTAACGACTGCAACGCATTTTACATAGGGGAAACAACCAGATCATTTAAAATAAGATTTGAAAAACATTACAGAGCATTCATAAATGAAAATACAAAAACATCAAATGTTGCAGCACACCTAATATCACATAAACATGAAATAACAAATTACGAAAATAACCTAACCATACTCGAAATAAATAACCCAATGGAACTAAACTCACAAAAAAAATACCAAATTTATAAAAACATACACAACAATTTAATGAACCTACAGACAACATATGCAGACGATTTACTTTTTAAAAACATTATACACGAGGTTCAAGAAGAAATATGTATGACGTCAACAAATACCAACATCACGGACCGAACATTCACATCAGAAAAATAGAGAAAAATAATCAGTGATTCGACAATGGTCAAGTGACCGAAAGGTACCTCATCACACAAGGTAAAATTATTGCACTTTGTAGTGGAAAAAATTATTTACAAGCAATAATAATAACTTCATATATATATATATATATATATATATGAATTTTTGGACTAGAACTAACCTATATATATATATATATATATATATATATATATATATATATATATATATATATATATATATAGATTTTTTGGACTAGGAGACTGACAGACTTACCTTGGTAAGAGTCCACTATGTAGTCTTGAAATAGAAACACATAAAAGCACTTAAACAATGCTGCTTTTATGTGTTTCTATTTCAAGACTACAGAGTGGACTCTTACCAAGGTAAGTCTGTCAGTCTCCTAGTCCAAAAAATTTAAATAATCTTTACCAACCAAAACTAACCTAAATATATATATATATGTGTGTGTGCGTGTGTGTGTGTGTGTGTGTGTGTATGTACAGTGTTATTCTGCATGTACTTTCTTTGTTGCAGTGCAGTGGTCAGTAACTTATGGTTTCCACCTATTTTTGGCCTGGTCTATTTGGAAATGGCTCTATTGTAATGGCACATAACTAACTGGTTTACCCTCTTTTCCTGGCATTATACGGCTGCATAAAGTATTCCAAAGTGAAAATAGAATCTGCAAGAGACTATTATTGTTGTTTTCATCTTCATGGAGTTTTAGATAACGTCAAAAGTCTGGACAATAGCGGCCGCCGGCGCCTTTTGACTAAGTAGAACAGCTCTTAGATTTTCTTCAAGTGGCACCATTCCCAACTTCAAAATATGTGGTAAGTGCTGGACACTCAAAAATGTATCTTGGCGTTATACTTACATCCGGACAGTTTCTGCAAGTAAAGTAAGTCCCGGTCTCGTCTGGGAGAATCTTCATCCCTCTGAAATCATTGGTTCTTAGTTTGGCAATGACTGATGTCAAATTTCTTGGGGCAGTTGAAGTCGGTGATAAGTAGCCTCTTAAAAGTATGATGTAGGAGTCTGTTTTGGGCCACTGTGTTGGCATCTGCATGTGTAATGGTGTTACCCGGCTGATTGTATTCACGGGCTTCTTTGGCCAATGAGTCGCCACACTCATTGCCTTGAATGTTTAGGTATGCATGGATCCATGTAGAGGACATGGTTTCCCCTTACAGTGCAGACTCTCAAGCAATACATTTATTGCAGAGGTGATGTTTGTATCTCGGTTTGTTATTGCTTCTAAGGCCGATTTACAGTCAGAGAAAATTACTATAACACCTGTTAGGCCTGAAAAAATAGTCATTTAGATAAAGAGTAATCACGAAAAGCTTGCTGGTGAAATTTGAGGCAATCAGGCCTGTATTCTTTTTGTATTGGAATTTTCCACCATAGTAAAAGATTAGATTATAATTAAGTAGAGTGTTACAAATAACTGAAAAAGTTACAAGTGATTTAGGAGGAGTACATTTTGTGACTTTGCTATTCCAGAATATTCATTGACTCTATGTAAATTCCAAATATTCAGTATTTGTAAATATCAAATATATAACAGTTTCTCTGTATTTCAGATATATTACATATAATACTATATTATTAAATAATTATTGTATTGTATACAGTATGTTTGCCATTCTTTCAATGTAATGAGACTTTACTGTTTTACAGATTCATAATAACTCTACAAAATTTAAAATTTATTCAGATTAAACAAAGTTGTACGGCAAAAATAAAAACTTATTACATTCAATGCTAAAGTAGACTTCTCTAGCCAAGCTGGATTTGGAGATAAGAAACCAAATTGTAGATTTTTTTCTTAACAAACTATATTACACAATCTTTTAGATATTATTATGTAAATTATTTCTGATATCTTTTTTCAAACCAAAGTTTCACCTGTTTAATGAAACATCTTTATTTCGTTCAGCCTACATCAACATCATTCAACTTTTTTTATTACCCATGATTTTTTTTATTACTAAAAGCCGTTGTTGCTTGTTGGGGAATGCTGAAAATGGAAACAACACTTACAAAGGGATGAAAGTAGAGATTAAATATAATAAAGATGTACTCAGGTCAGCATTTCAATTTAGAAGCCCTTAATCTCATTTATATTTATGAAGTTAATCTATATATGAAGTCTTTCCACCTTCAAATAAACAAAATGTGTTTTATAACTTTTCAAACCACAAAAGTTATTTCAAAACTAATTTATTTTCTGTTCTATCTTTTGAAATATTTGCTGTAATGCACCCATTTTCATAAATGAACTGTGGCAGTTAACCATTAAAGGGCAGTTAAATATCTTTGCGTTTCACTGTGACAATATCTGTCCTTATCCCACTCTCTGTAGTAGATACTGTGATATTTCATTAACATATATTAGACTTTTACCAAGTAAAAATTGAACAGTTTTTGTTTGAATCTTACCTTTAGGAAGTTTGCCTCCTAAGGCTGAAAACTTGTCAGGGTTTTTTAAAAACTCAACAACATCCTTCAGTTCTTGTTTTGCTTCATCTACCTATCAAAGAGTAGAAGTAACACATGTAAAAAAATTCTCTTTACACTGAAGAAAAATGTCAGTGTTATTTTATGTTCATAAATTTATTTATTTATTAAATCTATCATGGAGAATGAAAGTGATTAACTCCTACAATTTATAAGGCAATAACTAAAATTATATCAGTTATGAGTTGATGCATATACTATGAAATTATAAAATAGATCTATTTCAAATCTCTAACAATAGAGTAATCTGTTTAGTCACATAGTAAATAACAGGTTATACAGAGGTAAGGGATCCTGTTACTGATCATGTGAGAGGGATGACAGTAGTTACAGCTGCTTCTAAAAACCTATTATCCACTGAGTTTTAGAGAGAAGTCTACTTTGTTTACCCACATATTTGAGCTATCCTTACCTAGGAGTAATCTTTTAGTCACAAAGTAAATAACAGGTTATACAGAAGTAGGGGATCCTTAATGAAAATGTGAGAGGGAGGACAGTAGTCACAGCTGCTTCTAAAAACCTACTATCCACTGAGTTTTTAAAGAGAAGTCTACTTTGTTTAACCATATATTTGAGCTATCCTTACCTAGGAGTAATCTTTTAGTCACAAAGTAAATAACAGGTTATACAGAAGTAGGGGATCCTTAATGAAAATGTGAGAGGGAGGACAGTAGTCACAGCTGCTTCTAAAAACCTACTATCCACTGAGTTTTTAAAGAGAAGTCTACTTTGTTTAACCATATATTTGAGCTATCCTTACCTAGGAGTAATCTTTTAGTCACAAAGTAAATAACAGGTTATACAGAAGTAGGGGATCCTTACTGATCGTGTGAGAGGGAGGACAATAGTCACAGCTGCTTCCAAAAACCTACTGTTCACTGAGTTTGAGAAAGAAGTCTACTTTGTTTACCAACAGTTTTTTATAAATTTTAATCATATTGCAAATAAATAAATACAAGTAAATAAATAATGTCCCATTTTTAATAAACAAACACCGAAACAGTTAACAGTTAGAATTCGGCATTAAAATTGGTTGTTGTTTCAAATTTCAAAAATTTGGTTATTTCGGTTAATGACATCATAGACCAATTAATGATTTTACAAATACTCTACGTTTCAAATTTTCTGCCCGAAAATTTTTTTCAAGAGCTAAAAATATATTAATCTAATATTAAACCATAGCTTACAATTTATAAAATTCATAACAGTACGTTTAACATAATTAAAACATTACACTACTCATAATAAATACTCACATATTGTATACAAGTCGAATTTTAAACTAGGTCATTAACCTAAACAACATTGAATAGTTATTAATATACATTAAATAAAGTTAGGTAAAAAATTTGTTTGTAATTTTGTACTTAATTTTTACTTTATATAAATTTGAGTATGTGTGTGTGTGTGTGTGTGAGTTTGAACAAATATATACAGTAATAATTCCTCCCCCTTCCCTAAATTGCTTGTACACATTTTGTTAGCAATGAATACCACTGAGTAAGTGAGCATTATTTATTTGGTTTACCAAAAGGCATTGTGTGCCTTATAAACAGAAGCAGAATCGAATACCTCAGCCAAAGATAATCGCAGATTATGCAACTTGTTTGTTGAGCTCATATAGAGCACTATGTGAGAATTCTATGACATAACAGTTAAAAGTTTGAGTTAGTTTAGTTTATACAATTCTATTCCCTAATCTTCATGAGCTAATTTTTCTTATACATTTTTCTGACATATCATCACCTATAACAATTACTATTTAAGAATAATAAAAGGATATTATAATGAAAAAGAACAACTAAAACAAAATATAATTTTCAAATAAAATGGGAGAGAAAAATTTTAAACTAAGACAAATTAAACCAAACAACATGCAATTATAGATATACATACAGTGTAAATAAAACATTTTGAGTTAGAAAGGGAAAATATTAAATTTTTTGAAAAAGAATTATATAATGTAAAATAAAACCACAAAATCATCCCCTAATGTCAGCTCTTATATTCCTTGTATTTCGTATTTACTATAATATTGTTACCCTCATAGACAAATATTAAATGATTTATTTGTGATAGCAGCCTCGCAAAAATTATAATGTGATGAATCTTCACATTACAAGAAATACCTATGCATTAACATACAATGGCTGATGTGAAGACACAAAGCCATCCCTTTTCTCTACAACAAAAATTAACAGAAAACCTTTATGGTTGGAGGATTTTCATAATTTCTCTCAGTTTGTTTTGAGCCATAATCCTCAATTCCTTATTACATTTACAAAAGAATTTATAGTTTACTTCAAATAGAAAGTCAGTTGGCATACTGCGAGTGACACCACACTTGCAGCTAATTTTGTTCCTTCACCTGCTTTTGTATGTTCGTGTATTTTGAAATAACCTGGCATCCAGTTATGCCTTACACTAACAGCTCATAATGAAAGCCTGTGTATTGAACACAAAAAGTCTTTCAATGTCAGGACTAGTAGAATACATATCCTGAAGAATAATTTTGGAGTTAGAACACAAGAGGTAATGCTGATATAAACTCAATTCATGGCATATCATTTTTAGACAATAGCCTTCATGCACTCTTTACCCTGACATGTACATTAAAAATTTTTTTTTCTTTCAGAAGGCTAAAGGAGAAGTTTTTCATGTTCATGAAAAAAATGAAGAACATTATTATCACATGTAATGATGGAAAAAGATGACTACAAGTGACAAGTTTTCTAATTTTTATGCATAATGTTTGGATTTTATCACTAAAGAAAAAGATGTAAACACTGTTCATAAAAGTCTTTAAGCTCTTAGAGGCAACATATTAGTTTCCAAACCAATGATTTGTGAATTCATCGTAAACATCATCATCTTGTACAGATTTCTGCCAGTGGTAGCCAGAAAACTTCACCACACTTTTAAAATACTACTCAAGACTTCACACATACTCATTACTCTCTTACACCATCCATTATCAATTGGTTTTTGGTTCAGTTCATATTTCTAAGTCATATACTCTCCTTCCTTTCATATATATTTTTACGCTCTTATTCCCTGGACCAGCGGCCAATCTTTCTCTTAACCTCTATCTAATCTCTAATTCCACCCTTAATTTTCAAAGAGTTTCATTTTACCTATCCATTATACTACTCTAGAACATTTTACTACAAAAATATGAGAAACATCACACATTTGTTTTTTTAAGTAGTTTGGAACAACAAATTTTAAAAAATATATGACAAACAGATTTGATCCAAGTAAATTATACTGAGGTTATAAAGTACTTAGCATGGAAATTTGTTTACAAAAATTATACCAACCCCTTTCACATCGTTGAAAGTAACATTTATTTCTTCTGGATCAACCTCTACTTGATTCCCCAGCTGAATACGAAACATAGAACCACTTGCACTAGCTGTAAAATTTTAAAATTGAATGTAAACTAATTATAAAATATTAATTTTCATAAACATCATTTTTTTTAAACCAATTATAAAATATCGATTTAATGTTAATGATATAAAGTAAGACACTTCAAGCCAAGAGATAAAATTTACAAACATATCCATATGATATTAACCCTTTGATTAGCATTCACGTACCAGTACGTGAGATCGCGCTACAGCCAGCGGGAGCATTTCCGGTATGTGAACATTTTATCATTTCTCTCAGAATTGCCGTACATTTACGATTTTGTTTTCTGTGTATTGTACTCCAACTAGGTTCAATATTTGTTATTATCTGGACAATAAATGTTACACAGAGTACATAGTTACCATTGTGTGCAACGCCTATTGCTTGTCTCTCGTGTTTACAGATTGTTGCATGATTTCGATACAAATAAATTAGGCATTTCTGACAAATTTGCTTTCCCACTGAAACCTAAAGAACTAAACTTTTCAAAATATTTTTTTATATATTTGGTCAACAAAATTATGGAAACTAACGAATATTATGACTTTGTTGAGTGAAAATACAACTGTGCCTGACCATTCAAAGCTGAAAATGTGGACTACTATTAATGTTGACAAAATTTATACTTTCTTAAATATTAAATAATATATTTTTATAACAAATATTAAAAATAGCACAACAATTAAAACAATTAGAGAAAAATTTTAAAAAGAAAAAAATTAAAAATCTCAAAAATATGAAAATCCTAGGGGATTTATCAGGACGAACAACATCTACAAACAACCAATATGTCACTATATCATAACTAGATTCTAGGAAAGTATTTAAAATTGTGTCTTAACACTCTTTCAAATTCACTCATGAAAAAAGAATTTTCCTATCACTGTATTGATAGCATTTGTTAAATTGAAACTAATTAGAATCATGCAAACCTCAACAAGCCTTACAAATTCATTAACTTTTCTGTGGTTCTTCAATGATAAGTCCTAAATTTAAAACACTTGAAGTTTCCAATAGATATGTTCCAAAGAAACAATATATCATAAAACAAAACTAACATTTCGTAACGTCTTTTAACCAATTTATTAATTCTGGGTATTTCTACCCAAATTTTCAGTTTCATAAATTCCACAGTCATATTTTTATAGAAAGAAGGTAATAGGTTAGTTGATCCTTAAAATAATAAATCTCTGAGATTTACTCCTAATATGCATTTTATGAAATCAATTTTAGGCTATAAGAACTCAACTCTGGAACTAGTTTACACATCTTTGAATTATCTTTAGCTAAATTAATAAATTTGTTTAATGGGCTTCTGTGTAATTTTGTAAGTGCCTTTATTTACCTATATACTACATTACTGTGATCCCCACTGTCATATTTAAGACAATATCAATCTTTTTAACCGACTTCTAAAAAGGAGGAGGTTCGTATGTTTTTCCTTTTTGTTCCACCATAACTTTGGAAATATATAACCGATCAAAATGATTTTGCTTGCAAATGAAAGAATAGATCTTTCCGGTGGTCCCATTATAGTTACATCCCAATCCGTCTGATTTGGAGACAATAATACGCTATATTAATTTTATTTTTAATTTTTGAAGGGAAAGTTTTTTAATTTATTTTAATAAGGATTATGAGTTATACGATAATTATTAAGCAAAATAAACAATCATAGCATTTATTTTATGTAGTACCGCATGTAAAAATAACAAAGAAAATAAATTGATTTTCCTCATTAACACGTTCACTGCGGGCGGAAACGGGTCGAGCGCCAGTTGGATGCAGCCATCTCCAATCGGAGGCAGTTAGCATTTTATTCAGATATGTTGTTATCTACCCCAGCGTTGTACAAGAGACTTAGTTGAGTGTTGCAGCATCAAGGTGACGTATGACGGATGTTTGTTTTAGTTTGGTTAAGATTACCCGCCTGGGTTTTGTGTCAGTATTGTTAGTGAGAGTTAAGTGCATGTCCATGGCTGTGAGTGACATGGTTCGCAACATGGAAAGTGTGCCTGAGACTTCTATGGACTGTTTATTTAATACCAATGATGCAGTATAGTGTACTAGGGACCCTACAAATGGGGCTTCTGAGTATGCAGAGTCTGAGGCAAGCGACGACGACCGCCATGACAGTGACCTGGATCCAGCTACAGAGGAAGTCGATCACGATCACGAGGAACTGTCTGATTCCGATTTGGAAGAACAAATATATAATCCTCAATGGACACCTAGTACATTAGGCCTTCACAACTTTCTGTTTACAAAGGAAAATAAATTTATCGTTCAATTCCGCTGAGAAAATCGACCCTATGACTCTTTCAGACTACTCCCTGATGACATATTTTTGGAGAACATTGTGAGCTACTAATATTTATGCATGGGAGGTATTTGCTAAACCAAATCTAATACCATTGTTAAGAATAAATAGCCGGAAAGAGTTGACAGTGCCTAAATTGAAAACACTCATAGGCCTAATGATTTATACGGGATTGCAAACATTTGTATGTAATTTTTTTTAAACGTTTTAAAAGTTAATTTGTAGTTTTTATTTCACAAAATAATTATTATTTATTATTTCAGTGATTATTATTTATTTTTTATTACAGTTACAAATGTGAATTACATGTAAAATAAAATACTGATAATCATGGGACGCTCGCAATTTGCTGCCGTCTCAGATCGGAGACAAAATGGCTGCCTAGTATTTTTTCCATTTTCAAGGCTCTAAATTAATTTTTATTTTCATATTCTTTTATTTCTAAAGCAAAACCATCAGAATAATTTTTAAAAATTTCAGCACCTAATGAACTTTACGCTAGAGGCCTTCCTCATCCAACTGGCGCTCGACCCGTCTCCGATCGGAGGCGGCCACAGTGAACATGTTAAAAAGCGCCTTCTTCGATGGTCTATCCATATTGATATATAACTTGATATACCTCAAATGAGATAAGCCAAAATAAATACACTGATATTCTGATTTATTTCATTTACCATAATCAAGATATTCAATAATCCTCAGGTGAAAAACATTCCTTCACTAAATATCAAAACACAAATTAATTAAATATAACTTTACTATAAATTTTCACTCTTTTTTAAATTAAAACTTTATGAGTACAAAATGTTTTTCCTAATAATTATTAGAGACAGCATAATTGAATATTTACCTGAGATTATTCTTGCCAGCTACAATATGCTTTATGCTGTTGTAATTATAATTGATGAAAGCATATTTTAATTTTTAATTAACAGATTAACTTGACCTAATTCAAGAGTTTGTATCATTAATTTTTATCAATACAACTTTTCCTTTCCTAAATTTTAACATTAGTAAGAACTACTAATGCTTTAATTTCTGAGGATGTTTAAGTGTGTTAGTGTAACATCCATTAAGATTTTTAACCATTTTTTATTTTATTTTTCATGTTATAATTCATACCAATATGCTCTGTATTTATTATGCACTGCTTTTACCTATCAAAAATGTTAGCTCTTTTTGTAAAGTCTAACCTTTTCCATTGGTTAACAACCACAGGTTACTAACTTCAATAACAAAATTTTAAAAACTAAATAGAGAGGAAAAGTAAACTAAAATAAAGCCTTAAGAAGACAAAAACTATACAAACACATTATTTATAAGGACAGGTAAATTAAAATAAAGTAAAAACGAAAATGAACTTTCCTATTTTAAATTCAATGTACATTGACTGAACAGAAATGATAAGGAGCTAGACGAAATTTTTTTAATTAAAGTTTACTGTTTTCCCACCACCTTTGATTTCTCCTTTTCATTCTCCTTTTTATATACAGTAGTCCCTGACTATTCAGGGATTTGGTATTCAAGGTTAGCAAAATTACACCATTTTCTGCTAATATGTATTGTACTTTTTAACAACAAGATGGTATAGTCACTGTACAGGTTATATGATAATGTCATCTTGTCTAATTTATTTTGTACAATACAGTAGTTATTTATCACAAATAAATCTCCAAACATCCATTATATTTTGATGCTACACTACTAGGCCTACTACTTAAAATATAGGCATTTCTTATTTATAACAACAATCTTTCAAGTGTTGTAATCATCACTGACAAACAACGACGAGTCAATCCGGTGCCCACATGATGCTCCATACATAAGTTTACCATTACTACTGCTTACTTAATGCTAACAATCCGGTGCCCACATGATGCTCCATACATAAGTTTACCATTACTACTGCTTACTTAATGCTGACAATCCGGTGCCCACATGATGCTCCATACATAAGTTTACCATCACTACTGCTTACTTAATGCTGACAATCCGGTGCCCACATGATGCTCCATACATAAGTTTACCATCACTACTGCTTACTTAATGCTGACAATCCGGTGCCCACATGATGCTCCATACATAAGTTTACCATCACTACTGCTTACTTAATGCTGACAATCCGGTGCCCACATGATGCTCCATACATAAGTTTACCATTACTACTGCTTACTTAATGCTGACAATCCGGTGCCCACATGATGCTCCATACATAAGTTTACCATCACTACTGCTTACTTAATGCTGACAATCCGGTATGATGCTCCATACATAAGTTTACCATCACTACTGCTTACTTAATGCTGACAATCCGGTGCCCACATGATGCTCCATACATAAGTTTACCATTACTACTGCTTACTTAATGCTGACAATCCGGTGCCTACATGATGCTCCATACATAAGTTTACCATCACTACTGCTTACTTAATGCTGACAATCCGGTGCCGACATGATGCTCCATACATAAGTTTACCATCACTACTGCTTACTTAATGCTGACAATTCGGTGCCCACATGATGCTCCATAGATAAGTATGATTTAATACTAATGCTGATTTAGTAGTTTTCGAAATCCAAACATTGATAAATTCTATCTGGCAGACGTAACTAACTTGGATTTTGCCCATCAGTTACTAAACAGCCGTTGCATCTACTTGTTGTGTATGCTAGTTTTCAAAACGTCATGTCTACTTGTGGAATTGTTTAGTGAATCTGTTTTGTTTTGTTTTACCTTTTGCCTTTAATTATTTATCCAAGCCATGACATCAAACTCTAATAGCAACAAGAAAAGGCAAAAAAAAACATTACGATGTTGATTAGGAAAATTGTTGACCTCTTAGATAAATTAAAATATGGTGAAAGCATAGCAGCTGTTGTGAAGCATTTTAATGCATTTTTAATGAGTCAACAATGAGTTACAAAAACCAAAATGAAGAAAATATAAGGAGGAGTATCATAGAAGAGACTTTTCAATCAGCAAAAGTTACATCTGCATGTCGTGATATAACCATTCAGAAAATGGGAAAAGCTTTGAGTGTGTGAATAGAAGATAAATCACAAAAAAGGGTGCCACTGAGTTCAATTTTTATTCATGAAAAAGCTAAGTGTTTGTATAAACATTTTGTTCAAACGGTGGTGAGCCTACCGACAGTCAATCATTTTCAGCAAGTAAATGCTAGTTTAATAAGTTCAACAGCATGTTTTCTCCTCAGAAATTGAAAATTGCCGGCAAAGGTGTACTTTCAGTAAATTTTGAATGCCATGAAAAATAACAAAACTTCAACAGTGAGCCGATGCTGGAAAAAATTTGATATTGTAAATTGCATTTCTTAAATAAATAAATCAGTGGACGAAAGAAAACCATCATCGGTGGGTGCATGTTGGAAGAAACTGTGGTGAGACTGTGTTAACTTGGATGATACTACAACAGGTAATCACAACATTGTAACTGATATTGTCTCAATAGCGCATGGAATTAACAGTGAATGATTTGAAGACGTTAACAGTGAAAATGTTGACAATCTTTTGATGGGAAGAAGGAACCATTTGACAAGGATTTGATGGAAGATCTGATAAAACTAATTACTGAACCTGTGCCTATCTTGGATAATGAAGACAAAGAAATCAATCGTAAAAAATATATCGCTGTCGCTGAAGTTGACATTAAACCTGTCAATGAAATTCTTTGTTTAGGGAAAGTTAGCTGCAGCCGTTAATGAAATTGATCCCTCTCTAGAACGGGTATTAAAATTTAATCGAGAGTTGAAAGAAGCAATATCTCCATATAAAGAAGTTTGTTAAGAACTCGAAAAAAATCATGCACAAAGTAAAGTAACAAGTTTTTAAAAATCAAATTAACATTGTTAACAGTTTTAAAAGATTTGACTAAAATTAAGTGTTTAATAATCTAGTGGATAGTGTTTAACAATGAAGAATACATGTGTCTGTATTTGTGTGTGTGTGTGTGTGTGTGTGTGTGTGTGTGTGTGTGTGTGTGTGTGTGTGTGTGTGTGTATGTATGTGTGAGTGTGTGTGTGTGTGTGTGTGTGTGTGTGTGTGAACGCCCATATTTAAAAGAATTTTTGTGCTTTCGATATTCGCAGTTTTACTATTCACTGTAACCCTTGTGAATAACAAGCGATTACTGTATATTAATATACAATACATTCTTTAAAAAAAAATTATTTAAAAAGTCCAAAACTATAATAGAGCTTTAAATTAGGGAAAAATATGAACTTAATCTAAATGAACTGAAGGACATATGAAGTTGTATAAACTTATTGTTTCTTTATATAAGAAAACTTTATTTTATATAACTTAAAATAACTATGTATTTATTTTACAAAGTTGGAGCAAAATATCAGGTTAAGATAGATTTTGTTATAAAAACATAATCCACTTTTTAATGGTTATATTGAAAGTTAGTGGTTATTTGACATTACGACAAATTAATTAATTTTTTAACTGGGAATATCCCAACCTTATATGTTTATTTTACTTAAATATTATGTTAAAAAAATAATTTAGTAGTAAAAATGCACAAGATACAAAAACCAAATTAAATTTTATTGATATGTTTTGGAAATAAGGTATTTTATTTGCCAAGGAAAATGAGAAAATATTTTAAACCAAATTATTCCTAAGATAATATTTAACAAAAGTAATTTAATTTTGTAGATCCTAGACTTATCTGTACGAGGAATATTATCTTTAGGATTCTATAAAAGACACCTAAAGTTATCAACATTTTACACTTACATATAATTTTATGAAAAGCCAAGCTCATAGTTTATATTTTCTTCTCAACCGCTGTAGTATTTTTTCTCTCAGGTATACTCTTATTCTTTTATACAGTGGTCCCTCGTTATTTGGGGGGTAGGGGGGTTTTACGTTCCCCGAACTTACTAAGCACAGTAAAAACGGCGAATACTGAAACCGATTGTATATGGAAAGGGGAGGGTTACGTTCCACATCAAAAATCTTGACATTAATTACAGCTACACTGTACACTTATACTACAGTATGGTATATTTACGTACTACATAATTACATACATATGTTTATTATGTATGTTTTCCCTCAATCCGAACTAAATAGTTCCACAAGTACACGCACCGTTTCCAAAACTAGTAGACACAAAACTTAAATGCAACACCTGTTCAATAACTGACGAGAAAACAAAATCCAAGTTAGATATGGCCGCCAGATCGATTATCGCTGTTTGGATTTCGAAAACTATTAAAATAACAATAAGTAAACAGAAGTGATGCTAAACTTATGTATGGAGTTGGATGTGGGCACCAGATTGACTCATCGTTGTTTGTCAGTGATGATAACAACACATGTTATAAATTAGGAATCCTTATCTTTTGAATAGTAGGCCTAGTAGTGTACAGTATCACGGATGTTTGGAGAGTAATCAGATTTCTCTGTGATAAGTAACTACAGTACTGTACAAAATAAATAAGGATAAAACACATTATCCTACAATCTGCATAGTAACTATACTTTCTTTCTTGTCTTTTTTTAAAAATATGATACATATTAGCGGGATATCGTGTAATTTTGCCAACCATGAATAAGCAGAACTGCGTATACTGAACCCACAAATAGCAAGGGTCTACTGTATTGTCAACAATATTAGAACTGAATTAATTTAATTTTAATACATATTTAATGTAATCATTTCATTATCGATTGTTATGAAATGAGAAGGATTTTAAATATTTAAAAAGGTAAGCAGTTTGTGTTTATTTTAATCTGTAGAACTATTAGAAAAATATCTATTCGTATTCTATAAATGTTGAACTCCATCGTATTATTATTCTATTGATAAAATCTACTGTCTAATAAAACAAGTTGATCTCTTACCCATTAATGAAGCAAATATAGCAACAAATAAAAAGACTGTTAAGATATGTTGTAGAATTTTCAAGACCCGTACTGTTTTCCCAGGGTTTTTATTGACACCATTTCCTGCCAAATACCCTTCTGCAAAAGCAACTTTAATTTTCTGTTGATCACTTATACTTAAACCTTCTTCTGCCATCATACCTAGTCAAAATTAACAATAAAGAAAATATGAACTAAATTTAATCATTATTAATCTAAATACATAAATTAATTTACAAAAGTAAAACACACACAACCCCACTCTACCAATATTACAAATTGTAATAATCAGAATGAACTTCTACCAATATTCAGCTGCTCTGTGATTACTGAAAAATTAAAGGATAAACAAAATCATTGGAGTATATATAGGGCGAACCATGTAACTATGCACTTGGCTTTGAGAGATCGCACGAGATTTCTCGTGTATCATCATTCATTAAAACATGTTACATATTTAGAATGTTCTATACATCAACTGCTTCTGCATCTGAAATGTCTACACATATTTCAAAATTGTTTGATATTTCATACCAAAGCTAATTTATCATCGAATTTATATAATATCAATTGTCTCAGATTTGTATTCATATAAGCAATTCATATACAAATATATATATTTGTATTCATATATATTATATATATATATATATATATATATATATATATATATATATATATATATATATATATATATATATATATATATATATATATATGAAGTTGATATATTACTATTGTAAATACTTTTATCCACCACTAAGTGCAATAATTTTACCTTGTGTGATGAGGCACCTTTTGGTCACTTGACCCGCTTGAAAGCGTATATATATATATATATATATATATATATATATAAATATACAGTCGATGCAGCTTATTGTGATCATATTTGTCAGAAGCATATTTGATAACAATAACCGAACGCTTAATCACGATGTAGTCTACAGCCGTACTGCATTGAACTCACTGTATTATTGCCACAACTGTTTGTTCTGAACGATATGTAAGCCTATCATTACATTAAGTAATTCTACTTCTTTAACACTATAATTAAACTGTACTTACCAAATTTTGATGCTATTCCGGACAGTTTTATGTACAGTAGTAGAATTTCTGTAATTTAGTTTTCTACTTGTTAAAATTAGTGGGCATATTTCATGTCAGTTTATTTTATTCCACTGTAGATTTTTTTTTAAACACTGAATCTAGCATAATTGAAAAAAAATATATAGAACTACGTAAAACACTTTATCAACACATTTTAACACATAAAACTTCATTATAAAACACTTCAATCTTATTTACACTTCAAATTTACATTTACTTTTTCTCGAAGAATTCCTCTATATGTGACTGTCTGTAGTCTTCTTGTAAAATATTGTTTATAAATTGTTCATATTCATAATGTTTGTTGAAATTTTCTGCTTTTTGTTGAACAAACTGCCTTAGAATTTCAAGAGCTTGGTGAACTTCCTGCTTAGATCTTTGCGGTACACATTTATCATTTGCGTCATCATCGGTGCCTTCTTCTTCTTCAGTAACTTCTGATGTTGAAGCAACTACCTCACAAATATCGTCTTCAGTCATTTCCCCTGCTGTTTCAATACTATCGTCAACTTCCATCCACTCAGTATATTCTTTTAAGGATAAATCGAAAGGCTTCAAGTTCTCTTCAGAGTCTTCCTCGGATGTAGCTTGCTCTTGATTTTCTTCAACAAAAAAACCACGTTTTCTAAAGCAATTTTTCACAGTTTTTTCAGAAACTTCATTCCAAGATTTTGCTATCAGATGAATAGCATCGAGTAAAGAAGTTTTTTTAGCCAATTCATTTGAGGTAAGGGTTTGAAATTCATCCATATTTTCTATAATTCTAGCACGCATTTCTCGTCAATAAAAACTTTTGAGATTTTTAATTATGCCTTGGTCACATGGCTGAATAATTGATGTAGTATTGGCCGGAAGGTAAATCACTTTGATGTGTTTTAGCGTAGTGCTTATGTCATTATGTGCAGTGCAGTTGTCTAGTAGAAGGACAATGTTGCGTTTGAGACTGGTATCCCATTTAGTCAGCCATTCATTAAAAATTTTTGATGTCATCCAAGCATTGGAGTTTGAATGATATTCAACCGGTAGCTTTTTGATACCTTGAAAACGTGGATTTTTAGATTTACCGATAATTAAGAGTTTTTCTTTATGACCAACCATGTTAACACTACACAAAACAGTTATTCTTTGTTTACATATTTTACAGCCGTTAGCAATTTCATTTTTAAATAAGTAAGTATGTTCGGGTAAAGCACAATAATAAAGTCCTGTTTCATCTGCATTGTATATGCAGGTAGGAGAATACTCGGCCAAAATCTTTGGCCAAAATCTTTGGCCATTCGTATTGTAACCAGTCCTCAGCTCCAACAAAATCAGCATTTCTTTTTTCACCACACGTTTTCTTGTAAACAATATTTTCCCTTTTCTTCCATCGATTGAACCAGCCATCTGTGTCTTTAAAATCCTGTTTTCCTATTTTTTTGGCAAGATCCTCAGCTTTTAGACGCATTAGTGGGCCGTCAACTCGAGCATCTTTTTCGCGAACATTTTTAAACCGCAATTTCAAAGCTGATTCCACTTGCGGATCCTTCCCAGAACGATGACTTTTGTTGTCAACACTTGCATTACACTTTGACAATGACAAGATTTTTTCTTTGTTGTTCAATATTTTACATAAGAGAGGTTGAGAAATGCCAAGTTGAGAAGCAGCGTTTCTTTGACTCATTTTTGGTAATTTACTGTACCTATCTAGAATATCAAATTTTTGTTTAAGACTTAAATCGCGTCGTTTCTTTTGAGATTCGGACATCTTGCTATACTGTCCTTTGAAACTTCAAGTGACACTAACCTCTACAAAACAAACGAAAAAGATCTTTAAAAAATAAGTTATGTAAAATCACACTGAAATACTGTAATAAACGTTCATAAAAATTCACTGTTAAAAAGTACAGTAGGACTGTACTGTAAATGGTTCAGTAGTAACATCAACTAATGTTAACAAACAACTAAGGTTGACTCAGCGAGTCTATGGTGTTTGCGTAAACAAAGAGTAAGGGAGACATTCTGAAAACTGTGCTAAGTGCTGAAACCGTTAAAAAGTATTTCTGTCATTATAAAAATAAACATTCTATGAATTGGGCGTCATTGTGTGTTGCACGTGCTGTTTACACTACTTTGTAGACATTTTTACTTGGTCTATGCTAGTATACGTTGACGCATATGATTTTGAATGGCAAATTAAATGATAATAATAAGCGAACAGATGATTACAATAAGCGGCCTAATTACAATGTATTAATATACGTCCGTGTTTGTTTTTCAATGAAACGATAACAATAACCGAATGATAACATTAACCGTGATCACAATAAGCGGCGCCGACTGTATATATATATATATATATATATATATATATATATATATATATATATATATATATATATATATATATATAGGTTAGTTTTGGTTGGTAAAGATTATTTAGATTTTTTGGAATCATCAGATTTAATATATCATTGGTTAAGTGCTTTTATGTGTTTCTATTTCAAGACTATAGAGTGGACTCTTACCAAGGTAAGTCTGTCAGTCTCCTAGTCCAAAAAATCTATATATAATATTACCCCAAAAATTAATTTTGAGCTACAAAATTTTCCAATCCACTTCTACTAAGAAATAAATCAACTTTTAATGAATTTCTGGCCAACAGCTAAAATGGCATGCATATAAAAATGTTCTGCCATTCGGTCACTTTAAAGCCGAGTCACAAAAACTAATAAACCTCTAAACTCCTTAGGACAACGAACCAGAAATGAAGAACTACTGGCTGTCAGCCCTTCAAAATCATAAAATATCACATAACTTTAGTATATACAGAACAGCTTTAAAGCAAGATGACTATTATCATTAATAAAGGGCAGACAGGGACATAAAACATCTTGGTAGAGGATATACAGATCATGTCATTCCTTTTGCAGACTAAGACTACGGAGATATAATTATCCCCAAGATAATAGGAAATATTTTAGCACTAAGACCAGGGTCACTTACTTGAAATACACCTGTTTTTAACTGCAGTGAAGA
This sequence comes from Prosapia bicincta, assembly GCA_036971475.1. Lineage (NCBI taxonomy): Eukaryota > Metazoa > Arthropoda > Insecta > Hemiptera > Cercopidae > Prosapia > Prosapia bicincta. The sequence continues at coordinate 116,904,877 of JBAIZL010000005.1, forward strand.
GAAATGTCTTCTCCCACCCGGTAGATCAAGTCAAACCATTTGACGTAATATTTGAATAATTGTGATGGAAAACTGCCTAAATAGATTTCACTGTAGCAACTCGCCAACATGTAATTAAAAGAATACTACTATGCAAACCATATTAAAGTATACTGAACAATATGTAGATGCTGACTTTAAAAACTGATAGATGAAAGATCTTACTTACTTTAAAAATAGACCTGAATCCACTTTTCTAGAAACTTGTGCATAATGAACATAATAGACATCGAGATGTAATCATTTAGAAAGGTCACTGACAAGAACAGGAAATATTTTTAAAACTCTTTGTCAACGCTCGCTCCCTGAATATGGCTCGGGGTCCTGAAGTTATTTCCATTGTCAGTGTACTCTTAGGTTTCGGTAATATCATTCATTACATTGGTGATTCTACTTTACACGTCTTTTACTTTAGGCCAATTGGAGTTTCTTTTTCAGAACAATTCTATTTGTGAAGTATTGTAGCCAAGAGCTACTTGACAGTTTTTATTTTTAGTGATACTGTATAATATAAGATATAATTGCTATATAAGCCTCAGGAAGTGACTGAATACGAGATATGTTGTTTTAGACTAACAGTGAAACTAATCTAGGTCTAGGTTCAATTGACATAACCTTTATTGATGAACTAACTGAAAATGTTCTTTATTTGAAAGTATTATTTTAACATTTTCCCCACCCAATATAATAGGATATGTTGTGTAAATATAAAGGCCTATATTCCTAAATTGCATTTTATTTATTTATTTTTATTTCAAAGTCCAATATGTATAATAAAGTGCAGTGATATACAGTGTAGCTATTTTTTATTTCAACTTTTTATACACTATTTAAGGGACAATAATCCCACTTGTTTTTAAGTAATCATATCATATGTATATAATTCTTAAGTGCTTGTTTTGTTCCCTTACAAAAAATATGCTGTAATATGCTGTAAACATGATATTTTGTAATATGTCAGGATTTTTCATATTTTACATAAATACCTACGACCTACTAAGGGACTAGACCTCAAAGTGTTAAAATTTTCAGATACTAAAAATTGATAAGTTGAATTCACTTTATAATAATTAAAGAAACTATTTTATGAAACATGTCTATAAGAAATTTATTATCCTTGTAAATTACTTTTGAGAAAAAATTCTTTGCCTCCAGTTTTTATTTCTGAGAATCAAAATTTTTAACACCAGAACATTAAATAAATAAAAACTAATGCAATTTAATATACCAACACATTTTTTAAACTGTGACAAGTTAAAGAATTTAAAATTAGGTAACAATAATCAATAAAATATTGGTTTACATTAACATTTGCTATCAAAAAATTTATAAAAGCATATAACAAAACTAATAGAATTGATTTAATCAAAACTTTCAAGAAAATAAGCTTAGAAAGGATAATACAGTCATCAATAGTTGTTGAAAACTAGGACAGAATGTAGCATAAGGCAAAAACTTGCAAACCAGACAATTTTCAATTTTGTTTTCTAACTGCCATTATGACAACAAAACAAACCAGCTCAAAGTTCAGTAGCAAAAATCAGTATTCAAATTTGTCTAGGAAAATATAATAAACACAAAGCAATATTGAGAAATATATAAGACGAAATAATCCAAAGGACATTAAGTTTATACAACTGAGTAAGAGAGTGGTCCACTGTAAACCATGTCAAACCAATTTCACTAACAAGGATAAAATGCATGGAAATGACATATCACCTGACCAAAGGAATTTATAGTCAATAAATTCTGTAACAATTTCCCAGGTGATTACTGCACATTTTTCTAACCAGAAACCTCTAATTTCTCATAATCAAGATCCGATCACAAAGAAGTGATCAGAAAATACCATAACCATAAATCTTAATATTTCATTACCTATTATAAATATATATATATATATATATATATATATATATATATATATATATATATAGATTTTTTGGACTAGGAGACTGACAGACTTACCTTGGTAAGAGTCCACACTGTAGTCTTGAAATAGAAACACATAAAAGCACTTAAACAATGATATATTTCAACCACACAGTGGTCTTTGTCAATCGAAGAGAAAACACAAAAAGAAATATGAGAGAATGAAATAAAATAAATATAAGTTGTAATCACAGATTGTGTAGAGTAGAGAGAATCTCATATTTCTTTTTGTGTTTTCTCTTCGATTGACAAAGACCACTGTGTGGTTGAAATATATCATTGTTTAAGTGCTTTTATGTGTTTCTATTTCAAGACTACAGAGTGGACTCTTACCAAGGTAAGTCTGTCAGTCTCCTAGTCCAAAAAATCTATATATATATATATATATTAGTTTTATTTAGTAGAAAATATAAAATATGAATTTAGCCACTTAAGGTTAAGATAGTTGATACTGTATTTGCAATGTCAAACTCTTGTATTAAATATATTTGTTGTTACTCAACAATGATGGAGAATATGTGTACCATTAAAGATTTGGGTAAAAATATAGTCTAAATGATGTTGGTGTTTAAAATTTTTATTTTAATTATTTGTTTTAATATGTAGAACACATATATCAACTTTTTTTCTGTGGAAAATACGGAAAGTTACTTTTTTTCACATTTTAAATGTTAGTCTGTAATGGCATGTATAGTGTAAATGAGTCTTATTAACGTTTTTTTATTTATTTATTTTTTTAATTACTCGTTTTAATGTATAGAACACGAATATTAACTTTTTTGTGCAGAAAATATGGAAAGTTTATTTTTTTGCACATTTTAAATGTTAGTCTGTAATGGCATGTATAGCGTGAACCAGCCACACAGTAGCTACAGCGCACTGCACTACGTCAAAGCCAATTTATTTTAATACTAAACTTAAAATGTAAATATTTAACTTTTGGTTATAACTTTATACAACATTAGTATACACCTACATTAACATATACCTACGAAGTATCCAGTCAGAGCAGATTTGGTTATAATTTTAATCAACATTACTATCTGCCTATATTAAAATATTCCTACGAAGTAGCCAGGCAGGATAGATTTGGTTATAATTTTATACAACATTACTACCTCTATTAAAATATACCTATAATAAAATATACCTATGAAGTATCCAGTCAAGATGGATTTGGTTGTAATTTTTTGCATAGGCAATAAGTCTAAATATTAACCAAAATTACAACCAATTATATCCTGACTGGATACTTCCTATATATATTTTAATATAGGAATATAGTAAAAATATTGTTGTATAAAATTATAACCAAATCTAGACGAAATGCAATGTACTGTAGCTAAAGTGAGCCCAATTCACGCTATAGGCCTAAATGCCATTACAGACTAACATTTATAATGTGAAAAAAAGTAACTTTTTATATTTTCTGCAGAAAAAAGTTGATATTCATGTTCTACACATCAAAACAAGTAATTAAAAAAAAAATTTTTTTTGAACCGTCATTACGACTATATTTTTATCACAATTTGAATTTAAATAAATATTTTTTAGTTTTAAAAAACACTATTGTAAGATAACATTAGTTTAAAAGGTTTTAAAACAGAATCTTTGGCCAGGTTCTGGCCTACACTTACTTTTTACTTTACAGCAGATTTACTTTTTTGTTTTAAAGTGACAGCTTAGATTTACTAAAAATTGACTAGCATGAAATGAGGAACATCAGGGAAAAGATATCTTAAAAACGTCTATATTTAGAAAACATTAAAATGCTTCATGAACACTAAAACAAGAACATTCAGTAGAGGGAGTAATATAAATAAATAGAAAAAAATGAAAAAAGTAGATTATAATATCATTAGTAGTTAATTGAGAAAATTAAAACAAACAAGTACTAACTTATGGTTCCAGATATAGCAAATAATCCAGCTCAGATTTATATAAGTTGAAAATAACATTATACAAAAATATTATTTATTACTTGCTTCAAACGATCAGTAAAAAGAATATACTAAATCAATTGCTTCATTTACAAAATGCATCAGTTTAAATTCAACTTACTCTTCATCTTATCAACTTCATACGGACCAATTAATAGTTTTTCATCTTGTGTTGGAGATTTAATGTTATCATCCAAACCCAGAAAGTTACGAATTCTGCTAAACAATGTTGGATTACGTTTGATTTCAGCCTTCACACTACGTTCAGTCTTGAACGTACGAATCTGACACCCTGCAACAATTCAATTATGCAATAACTTTAAAACAAAAACACACTGGATAAACTAAACACCTGAAACTCAAACCTGAAAAAACTGCAATTCTATGCGGCAGAGTGTCTATCAACCAGAATTTGCATTTCTGGCATATGTCTTACGTTTATTATTGCTTCAGAAAAACTATAATGGCTTCTGTTGCTTGTATTTAATAAGCATTCTTATTAAATATAAAAACAAAAATTTAAACCTGTAAAACAGGCCACCCAATAATTTAGCCAATTGTCTAAGTTAAGCTCATTTTTATAGAACTGGCAAATATCCAATATTTTATACATAACTTGACCACCTGTATTACATCATGACACTTGGTTATAGCATTAACACTTTGAAGCCTAGCCCCTTAGTAGGCGCCCGTCTCCATCTGCCTAGAGGTTTTTAGGTAAAATATAAAAAATTCCTGAGATTTAATAAATACCACATTCACAACAAATTATACTTTGTTGTAAAGGGAATGAAACAAGCTTTCAGGAAATATATACATAGGAATTGATTGCTTACGTATGGATGGTGTTATGCTCATTTGAAAAATGTATAACAAAGTCTGAAAAAATAAAATAGCAACACTGTACATCACGGCACTTCACTATACATTTTTTACATTGGAATGAAAATAAATATTTCTTTTAAAATTTAGAAAACTTTCTATTGTCGGGTCATTTACATTTCCATTAAGTTCATCAATGAAAGATATGTCGATTGTACCTCAGCCAAGATCGGTTCCGCTGTCACTGTTACTGTCTAAAAGCAACAAATCTCGTATCTAATCACTTTCCAAAGTCTTTTGCATTATATCTATATAACATAATATCTCTAACAATAAACATTAAATATACTAAATAACTGAAAGATAAATTTAAAGAAAAAACAACACACTTGGAAGCCTAAACAAAAACTACAAGAACTACAAATTAAACAAACAAAATGACAGGTAGATAAAATTTTGAATAAACAACAACAAACTTGAAACGTAAACAACACACACTAATAAAACACTTATTATCTGACCAACATCTGTCAAAAAAATGCCTGACAGCTCTTGTTGCCACACATAACCTAATAAGTTTTTGTTTGTAAAATAAACTCTGAATGGTCTAAAGGTAAAGACATGTCAAGTAGAATAGCCAATATAAAGAGCGATATCAATAAAACTGAGAATACGTGGGAATTATGTTGCTCTGAAGATAAATACGAGAACTCGATCTTTACACAGGCGTAGGCAACGTTAACTAAATGGCCCTATCTATACTCAGGGGTAGGCTTGAAAGTGTTGAGCCCCTGAACAAAGTTTTTAACCTGTCTATATAACCTATCTGACATTTCTTAAAAACTACCAGGCATATCCCTTTTTTTGTAATGCAGGTACAATAATTTCTTTCTCTTAACTAAGTCTAAGGGCAAACTTATTTTTTTAATGGGTTAAATGCAATACACTTTGGTTTAGTATATGCTAATTTAATTTTACTATGCCTGTCCACAAAACATCTGTAAATTGTAGTGTTCTGTCAAGTAGTATGTGACAATTTGTTTGGTCTATGACAAAAATTAGTAATAGCTTGTAAACAAAAGAAATTAAATAAATTAAGCATTTTAAAAAACAATGAAGTTATCAAAGTAAGAGATAAGGATCAAACATAAAATTCTAAGGAGTTTTAATTTCAAAGTCAACTGTTTGAAATATAAATGGCAACTTTATTCCTATTTCAGAACTGAAGTTGTAAACCAAAGTTAAAAAAAATTGATAGCAGAAAATTTCCAATTAACAGGTAGCTTGAATCATTCCCAATAATTCATAATATAATAAAAACACTACTTTGAGTACCACTTGGCAAAAAAACCACTACTTACTGATATTTTTTAGCAAACACGTTTCACACTAAATCAGTGGATTGTTCAATGCTGTGTTATGAACAAGGCAGTTGCTCAGGTGTGTTCTATTGGTATGAGTCTGTGGTGTATTGGTGTTCTGTGGTTTATTATTGTTCATAGAGTAGTTAATTATGTGTTAAAATATAGTATTTGATTGTGAGTGTATTTTGTCATTTAGAATGTATTGTGGATAGTTTCTGTGGTGTTAGTATACTTCATAGTTTACTGTTGGGTTTAGCTTGTTCCTTCTTTTATGTAATGAAGCCCAAATGTAATGATGTTGCTTTTTGGCTAAGTGATACTAAAAGTATTAATTAAACCTCAAGATGTACAACTTAAAAACTGTAGGTTTTAATAAAAACAATGTGAGTTTTAATCATGCTTTTCATTTTATAAACCGTATACTACATACCTCTAATGAGACCTTTAAATACTATATTGTATACAATACTATATTAATACTGTATTGTGATCATAATATATAATTATTTATTGAAAAAATATACTATACATAATTTATAAAGACAAGTATAATACATAAAATTTTAATTAATTACATACAGTCAATATTGTTATTTAGTTGTAAAGGTTATTATGTATACCATATTTTTGTTTTAAACTCTTCAAGTTCTATAAGTCAGGTGGTTTAATTGGAGCCATGGGTGACCAACAAACAGATTTTATTAAATAAGGAAAGCAAAAAAAAATCATAGAGAAAAGAGAAAGAATAAAAATAAATAACTATGAGTGACAAAAGTTTAAGCATACCTTAACACAAAACATATTTAGTTACTGTTGAGTCAGTTGCATTTTAAAAATCTGTCAATTCTTTTTTATATAATGTAAAAAAATATTTCAATAATGTGATTTTCCACCATTTGCTAATACACATCACATCAAATATATTAAGGCTGGGTTATGCTTAGTATAAGGCAAGATCAAACTCCACAGTTGAGTTTTAATGTGGTATTTTAAAGACTGTGCTCACAGCTTTCGCACCATCTTTTCCTTCGTTTTGTTTCAGAACTTTGTCAGTAACTTAAATACAGTAAAATCCACTTAACACAATTTTCAAGGGACCATCCAAAAAAATTGTCTTAAACCGGAAAACATCTTAAATGCGAAAAAGTCTTATACAGGAACAGAAAATACAAATGACCTGTAGATAACCAACAAAGGAATGCTGTATCTACTCACCACTATACGTGTTGTATTATTTTCACATTTTTACCAGAACAATTTTATTTGCTTTCAATTTATCGGATGTAAATTTTCATTGTACCACTTCAAAATTTTCAATTTAACATCTCGTTAAGTAAAGCACTTGTGTTTATCCCGCTCATCTCATAAAACTAAAAACATACCACTTTATACTTGATAACAAATACACACAGTAATAGTAAATGATCCTATGGCACATACAGCTACATAGTTACTCTACAAAATCTCCAATGTGACTTACTAGAATATACTGATGTTTTATTTGACACTCGTGTTTAGAGTACATAGGAAAAGTTGAGAAGGGTGAAAACGAGAGAGTGTAGAGTGTATACTGTACTTGTATACCCACAATAAACAAATCAAGGCATTATGTTCAAACCAAACAGATATGTGATGATGCCATCCTATGTCGTGTAAACTCGGGACTGTATGTCATTGATGTGAACATACTGCTGAATTATTTTAAACAGTCATTATCAAAGTTCTATTCTTATTCCTATTGGATCCAATTTCGTAATAAATGTATTTTTCATATCTATTGAGGTGTTATACAATACCATAACTACTGAACTGTATAAAACTGCTGTAATGCTTTTTTATTTTTAATTTATTGCTACACAGTAAAATTTCTGATAGTTGAAAAAATGGGTATTATCCATGAAAATTAGTGTGCTTTTTATGCTGAATTTTAGGGTCTGAGAAAAAATCATAATAAGCGGGAAACCGTCTTCAACAGGAGCTTATTGAGGGGTATTTACTGTAAATAATTAAATATTAATTCAGAACAGTAAGAACATTGTCCATTTTGCCTTCAAGTTTCTGAACTTGTAATCTAAATAAAAGACACTTAAATTTTAAACAAGACATTTGCCTCTGTAAAAAAAAAGTTATCAACAGACTATATTTTCTGCTATGACTGCTAATACAGCTATCCAGGGGCAGGACGAAGCCGTCTAGTGACGGAGGAATATTTATTTAGATTTGGTCTTTCGAATTCTCCAATCTGTGCATTTTGTTAGGGTAAAGATGAAATCATAAAGCACATTTTGTTTGACTGCACGTACCCCATACCAATGAGGGACTTTCTGAGAGCCAAAGTGGACATGGCAAGATATTCTCATAAACAAGAAGCATTGGGGCTGGCAAGGATAATATACCGTGGACATCGGGCTATCAGCTACTCTTGAAGCTGGATGCCTGTGCAAAGAAGTATCAACAGACTATATAAATGCCACTTGTAGATCTATCCAGATTTCATTGGAAGAATGATAAGCATGTAAAACTATCATTCAAGTTGTCGACTTTTCTTTTGAAACAGAGAAATATACGTCTTTGATAAAGAAAATTCTCTTCTTGGTTTGAGTTGTAAGGGTGTAAATTTATAGCAAGGAATTGATAGAAATAACCTTGTTTAGCCGTGTAACTTCTGGGTCAAAGGCAAGCAATAACAATATGATGTTCTAAACACATTTAAAAAAAATTAAAGAACTTGTAGCAGGTCCAGTTTTCTTTATTTTCTACCTAACAAAAATTTTAATTAATGCAAAAGAGTAATAGCCTGCACAGGTCTCAATCCCAATTATCCTCAATCAATCTCTCTTCTCCTTCACATTAAATCCTTGTTTTCATAAAACATCATGAAAGTAAACATTATATACATGTTTCTTTCTATTTTACACTTTTTTATTGTGATGTGTAAATATTTTAAAAATGCCTTTTCATAGTGAGCGAAATTACTGTAAGTATATTTGTTCTCAATAAGGTCTGGTAACACAAATATTTCTTATGTTGAGTCAGCTGTCATCCCAGCTGGTTTTACTTAACAAGGTTCTACTGCAAAATATAAAAACTATAAGAAAAGTAATAACTATTCTTACCTATATTCAACTTCTTTGAATGCAACAGTATGTGATTTGTTATTTGATGTGCCAGATTCTGTGTGGCGAAATTTTCTTTACTTTGTTTGTTATCAAACAATTCTTTTTCTTCAAACCCATATTTATTTTCAAAAAATGATTCTGATGATACGTAATTTATTTTACTTCTGGTTTGCAATGATATGTCTTCAAGAGAATAACATCTATGAATAGCCTGACTTCTAACATCCAATTCTTGTTTTAAAGAAAGGCTCCTCAAGTATTTCAATGGAAATTCTGTACAATTTCTTGCTGCCTAAAAAAAAAAATATGGAAGTTTATTCTGCAAATCAAAAGTAAACTAATTTTATAAAAACAAACAATAAGAAACAAAAAAAATTTTAAAACTTAAAAAATTAATAATAAACAAAATACATTGCTTCAAGGAATGAGAAAGATTCTTCAGCACTTCAAACATAAACTGTTTACCTTGTGCATTACTAAACATGGTTTTTTTAACGAAATCTCACCTAATTAAAGATATTGTTTGTAGTTATCTATTGTACTGCAATATAACTGTTTATTTTTGCATGGAAACCTTGATTAACCCTTAGTACTCAGATTTTTTTAACATGCTTTGCTTCTCCACTAGTAATTAAATTGAGACAAATTCCTCAACTGAAAGTTGTGTTATTGTTTATAGAAAACTTTGTTTTCTCTTACATGATTTTAGTAAACTAAGCTATTTGTATCCAATAATACTGTATGTACATGATTTTATTATCTTATTTGTAGTTTTGCAGAGTATGATATCTTTGAAAACAGTCTTCTGGATGAAGTCCTGGTTTTCTGCTGCATGTTTTGCAGTAAAAAACTGTTTCCCTTCTACCTCCTTTTATCTTCCTGTTACTGCAAACTGCAGAATCCTTAGAACTACTTTTATCATTTGAAAAGATTAAACGTAATTTCCCATTCAGTCTTTCTTCTTTGTCAGTAGTTGATGGCTGACCCCTTTTACTGCACGGGTTATTCCTGTTATCACCAATGAGTTCCCTCACCAAGTTTTCGCGAAACTATTTTTGTTTAACAGGATTTTCTCTCATTACCTTTTTTTTGTTATTATAGATAATAAAACTGTTTACTACAGCTACATCTAATAGCCAGAAAAACTTTTTCCTCCACCATTTATTTGTTCCTCTTGTAAAACTGCACGGTTTATTATATTGATCAGCTAAATCTACACCACCCATAAATTTGTTATATTTACAAATAACTGTTGGTTTAATTATTTTGTTTATGAAACTGAACTACATTCTAATAAATCAGGATCATGTAAAAGATCAGGAATTTCAGAATCACTAATTGCACGTGAAGCTACGGCAAACTAAGAGTAAACAAATAACCTGCAAAACTGTAACCTACTTGCAGCTTACAACATAGCGGCAAACTAGATTTTGTGATGACTCACATATTACTAGACATTTTCAACTTCGTTCTAATTGTCAATAGAGTGTAGCACCAAACGGTAAAAGATTGAATGTCGTGGGCTTTGCCGCAGACGAGTTATAGGCATTTGAAAATCGATTCGAGTGACCCCCGACATATGAGTAAACTGCAATATACGCTTGGCGAAGCTCCCCCGACAGTCGAGTGCTAACGGTTAATAAAGTTTTTAATAGAGGTTAAATACGTATCTTTTCCAAATTTTAAATATTTGGGGTGTCAGCATCAAGTTTTATTCTATTAACGATGTTCCTGAGGACTGTACAACAGCATATATATATTTCTTTTGTAATATTCATAGTGTTTAGATAGCCAGTAAGTAACTTTTATTGATACTATTGATAAAAAATGTTGAAATTATATTGCTCACATTACCTTGAAGCAGTCAATTTAAAAACAAATTCAATGGTAGTGAAACTAAATTAATTTCTATTTATAAACCGCTCACCAACCCAAATCAAATAAAAATTTGTAATGTTGATCATAAATTTATTATCATCAGGTACTTCAATTCCAAACATACAGGCTGTGATGGTGGTAAACATACAAAAAAAGGGTAGAGTAATGCAATAGTCACGCTGAAACAACAGACACGTTGTTACTGGATTCTTTTAAACCAACACAACATAGCACATACACTTCAACGATATATATATATATTGAAGTCTCTTGATGTAATCATCTTGAATTCACTGATTAAACTAAATTTAAACTACTTAACTAAGTGCATACGTAATTGCTTACTTGCTGACGCGTTTCAAAACGATCGTTCCTTTTACGAAGCTAACCCTCTACTAGCGACTTTTGGCTCTTTACAAACGGTATGACAGGGTTGGATTTATGACAGTGGGTGAGTTGTCGGCGTTTTGTGTGATGTATTGGAAGAGACTATTGGCTTCAAAGTGTGTGATATATATATATATATATATATATATATATATATATATGAAGTTAATATATTACTATTGTAAGTAATTTTATCCACCATTAAGTGCAATAATTTTACCTTGAGTGATGAGGCACCTTTCGGTCAATTGACCATTGTCGAATCACTGATGTTTTTCTGTTGTAGATGTTCGGTCTGTGAAGTTGGTGTTTGTTGACGTTACGCGCACTTTTTCTTGATCTGTGTCTATGATATTTCTATATAGTATGTCTTCTGTATATGTTGTTTGTAGATTCATTAAATTGTTGTGTATGTTTTTATAAATGTGGTATTTTTCTAGTGAGTTTAGTTCTATTGGGTTGTTATTTATTTCAAGTATGGTTAGGTTATTTTCGTAATTTGTTATTTCGAGTTTATGGGATATTAGGTGTGCTGCAACATTTGATACTTTAGAATTTTTGTTTTTGAATGCTCTATAATGTTCTTCAAATCTTATTTTAAATGTTCTGGTTGTTTTTCCTATGTAAAAGGCGTTACAGTTGTTGCATGTGATTTTGTAAATTCCTGATAGGTTATGTTTTTCTGAATTTGTTTTGTGGTTTGTGTTATTAAGATATTTTATTATTTTGTTGTTTGGTTTGTAAGTTGGAGTGTAGTATTCTTTGTTGTATATATTTGTTATTTTTTCTATTTTGTTATTGGTGTATTTATATTTTAGGTAGATTTTTTTATTTCCATTATTTTCGTGTTCCGGTTGTAGTGTTGTGTTGAGGTTAGGTTTTTTTGTGAATTTATTGTATATATTTTTTATAATGTGTTTGTTGTATCCATTTTCTATTGCTATTTTTGTAATGTTATCTAATTCTTCATTTAATTTTTGTTTGTTATCCTGTGTGTATTTTATTGCTTTATTTATCATGTTACTGTAAGTGTTAATTTTGTGTGTCCAGGGGTGGTTAGATTTGCAGTGTATTGTGGTGTTGTTGGAAGTAGGTTTCCTGTATACTGTAGTTTCTATTTTATTATCATTTATATTTAAAGTAATGTCGAGGAAGTTGATTGTTCTATTTGTTTCTGTTTCAACGGTGAATTGTATGTTTTTGTTGTATGTATTTAGTTTGTTTAATATTATGATGTGTTCGTTGTGAATGGTAGGTTGGTATATTACAAGTATATCGTCTACATACCTTGTCCATAGTGAGATATTGTGTGTGTTTATTATAGGTTTAATTATTATTTGTTCAAAGTGTTGTAAATATATTTCTGACATGACAGATGATATGGGTGAACCCATGGAGAGTCCTGTTGTTTGTTTATAATATTTATTGTTATTGGAAGTAATTTTGGTTACTTATGTGTTTGGTTAGCGTAATGATACTATCTATTATGTTTCTTTTTTCGTTATTGTGTATCAGTTTGTTTTTTATTATTTCTATGGTTTCTTCTATTGGGATACTAGGGTACATGTTAGTTATGTCATAACTTATTATTTTTGTGTTGCTGTTTGTTTTTATCGTTTTTATTTTATTAATTAATTCGTATCCATTTTTTATATTGTATGTGTTGTTGATATGTATTTTAGATCTTATGATTTTGTCTAGAATTTTTGCGATTATGTAAGATGGTGCTGTTGTGAAATTTATTAGTGGTCTAAATGGTGTGTTGGGTTTGTGGATTTTAGGTATCCCTGATAATACTGGTGCGCATGGTTTGAATGGGTATAGTCTTGTGTGGTATTTTAATTTATTGTTATAGTTTAGAGTGTTTCGGTGAGTGACTATTAAGTTTTTTATTGTAATAAGGTATTTGCTAGTTGGGTCTGGGATTTGTTCGTATTTATTTTCTTTTATGTAGTTAGTCATTGAATCGATATATTTGGTGTTTGAAGAACATTGAAAGAATGCTCTATAACATTTGAATGCTCTATAAGATTTGAAGAACATTATAGAGCATTCAAAAACAAAAATTCTAAAGTATCAAATGTTGCAACACACCTAATATCCCATAAACACGAAATAACAAATTACGAAAATAACCTAACCATACTTGAAATAAATAACAACCCAATAGAACTAAACTCACTAGAAAAATACCACATTTATAAAAACATACACAACAATTTAATGAATCTACAAACAACATATACAGAAGACATACTATATAGAAATATCATAGACACAGATCAAGAAAAAGTGCGCGTAACGTCAACAAACACCAACTTCACAGACCGAACATCTACAACAGAAAAACATCAGTGATTCGACAATGGTCAATTGACCGAAAGGTGCCTCATCACTCAAGGTAAAATTATTGCACTTAATGGTGGATAAAATTACTTATAATAGTAACATATTAACTTCATAAAGTCAGTGCAACGGAAAAACAATGGATAACGTTAAATATATATATATATATATATATATATATATATATATATTATCGGTTTTTCAAACCTTTCTTTAATGTCTTCTGACACTCATTCTCTGGTTTTCCCTGTCCATGCACTCATCCTGTTCTAGGTATCTCTCTTTCATCTCGTTAATTCCTTCTATCCAGCTCCTTCTTAGACAACCTCATTTTTCCCCTGTGGTTTCCATCTCAAAATCTGCTTTAGCAGGCGATTTTCATTAATACTCTCCCAACATTTAAACCCAAGTATCCATTCATGTATAGTGAAAGCTTGGCAAATAAATACTTACATAAATGTTGGACAGAATCTTGTAAATAAGAGGTCACAGGTTGTCACCTTTTTCAATTTCAGCCTGAACTGTTGAATGAGGAAAAATTCAGGGAGCTTTTGCACCTCGAGCACAATTTATTTATATGTAATCTTTCAAATTCTCCAATCTGTGCACTTTGTGAAAATGAAGATGAAAGGGTAAAGCATATTTTGTTCGACTGCACATATCCCATACCAATGAGGGACTTCCTGAGGGCCGAAGTGACAACATGGCATGAAGAAGAAGTACTGGGGGCTGGCAAGGATTATATTCCGTGGACATTGGGCTATCGGCTACTCTTGAAGCTGGATGCCTGTGCGAAGAAGTAAGTTCACTCATCCACTGTACATAACCATACCATATTGACTGTTTAATTTCTATCTCCTCCAGTTTTCAATTTGAGTTCCATATAGAAGAATTAAGTCTTGTTGTTGACCCCCTATACAAATATACTCTGTTTTACTGAAGTTGATTTCTAATCCCCACTTTGATAATTTTCTTGTCATACATTTTAAGTTGTAATAATCTTGAACTATAATGTCTTGATGGTCTGCGTAACAAAGTCTATATAACATATTATTTTCTGGTGGTATTCCCATGTTTATACAATTCCTTGTAGAAGATTATTTTAATTGTTTAGAAATATTTGCTAGTCTTCCTGCACATACATTTTCACACAAGTTAGGAAATTGCTAAAGATACTGATTTTAAAACAGGGAAAAGTTATATATAAACATACAGACTGATAATATTATTATTTTAATATCTAGAGCAACTTCTTTAAAAGGTCTTCCTAAATATACCAATGAATAAGTTCCATGTATGATATTAAAAGACCTGAAAATTTTGGCTTTAGATTCAACGACTCCATAACATTAAAAATAAACTTTAATTAGAGGTATAGATGGAACAAGTATTCAAAATAAGAACCTCCTTGACCATGTTGGACAGACAATGTAAAGAGCTATAATTACAGCTTTATGAGCCCGAAAATAGGGCAGTCTGAGCCTGATATCCTAACAAACTACTTGGTGGTTAATTGTACTAGATACTGACAATTTCAACCTAGACGGTGAAAGCACATTTTTTCTACTACAGTAAGTAGTACGGATTTCCATCCTCTTAAATTTAAAGAACACTAGTAAAATTTTCAAAGAAAATGAACCAAGCAGTAACTAATTTTGTAACACGAGAAACATATATTTACTTTAGATGCAATCAATATTTTATACTTCTGCACAGCAAAATACCTTTTCAATAATTACCAGACATTTATGCAATAATTCAATTGTGGAGTGGGTGGTAATAAAATTTAAGATATTTTCAATAAAGCCACTGCTAAGAATCTGACCCATGTTCCATACAAGTCTATAATGAAATGTAAAGGAGCAAAACCCTTGCTGCTCAATCAAAGTGGATGAAAAGTAACAATTACTGGCCAACAATTTTCTTAAATTCAATGATTATATGAAGTTCATAATCTTTATAAAAAAAGTTTCTTTGTTAGTGGTTACAACTACTGCTCATGCATGAATTCAACTGTTATAACAAATATCTTTGTAAATTAAACAATATGATGGTATTGGGTGGCTGTTGTATTAAAGAAGACTTGATGCATATGCTGATGAAATATACTACAAATAACAAACAAAACTCTGAGAAAACTAATGGGAAACCTGTAGACTGTTCTCATGACTACTAAAGATTTGTTAATTGCCTAGACAGATTACAAAGTACTCCAAAGTATCAGCATCAGGTGGTGTTTTAGACTCCCTCAACAGTAAGATGGGAGTAATAATAAACTTATTGCATAAAAAGAAGATAGAAACCTATTTTCACCTCAAATAAACTTTCTGCACATGTGATCTCCTCAGTATTTGATCTTGTTATAGTTGACCTACGAAATCCTTTTCGAGTTTTAACTGCAGTAGGTAAGCAAGTCAGTGTGAAAGGTGCCTGAAAATAGAGAAAAAATCAGTAATCTATAGTTTCATGGCATTTTTTTCCAGAAAAAAACCAATTTAGGTTTTTATCACCAATAATATAGAAAACTAAAATTTAAATTTAATTAAATCACTAAAATAAATAACAAAGATACTCTATATCACAATATATAAGAAAAAAAAAGAATCAGAAACAAAAACATACCAGTAAATATATAACAATATAATAAATAAAAAATAATAATAAATAACACAACAATATAACAATGAATAACAACAATAATAAAAAATAAAATAAAAAATAAAATAACAATTAGAACATAATAAATAAATATTATTATATCATAATAATTAATAGACAAAGAAAAACTAAAATATAAAAAGTATTTAACAATAAAAATAATTAAATAAATAATTATAGACAACAAAGAAATATATGTCTATGTTAAAATTCACAAATATAAAAATAATTATAAATGAAATTTGTAACATCAAATTTTGAATAACAATTTTAGGTGGCGTAGAAAAGCGATGACACGGTCAACAGCTGTGGTATCGTCCCTCAACACCACCTTTAAACTTCCTTGTATATTAAAAGTGTTTCAGACATGTTTCAAACCACCACAATCAAATAGTATGTGATGGATTGGGATGGTATTTGCACGTAAATGACAAAACGGCAGATCCTCATGAGTTAGACGACAAGAGTGGCCAATGCGAAGCAGTGTAACCACCACCTCCTCCCTAAAAGCTATATGAGCAAGTTCTTATTTACACAAATGGAAAAACATTTTCATTGGTTTGTTTTTTATATGCTGCAGTTAATAAATTATAAAACATATACCGAAAATATATTTATGAAGCATTAATATAATTGTAATATTTGAATTAGTAAGCAGTCATTTAAACAGTACTGTAGGTAACACCACCTTTGCCTCTTGCAACATAATGAAATTCACCCCCATGGCATAATGAGATGTGTTCATCAGCTCCACTATCTCCTACCAATATCTACCAATATTTATTTGAACATCTAGTATATTGTTGAATTTGGTGTAGAGGAAAATAGGAGTTTCTCTTGGTATTGATGCTTTAGAAATTTCTAGTATGGATCACTTTTTTATTTAGATCTCAGAGTTCACGTTGAGAAATCATTTTTAGGAAGTGCTGCAAAAGTTGACAAACAGCGTCTCAAGCAAACAAAAACTTTACTGCTCTTTCCATGTAAATGCGACCTGTTTCTATCATATGAATAACAAAAGATAAGTCAGTAGCATATTTAATAGACTGTAAATGTAAATTTTTGTTGAAACTGTGATCTGATTACCGAATATAAAATTTGTTAATCTTTACTGTATAGTTTGTATATACCTGGTGTTGCGGCTTATGTTTTCTGTTTTTTGTTTTATTGCAACATTGTGATGCTGTTTGTGTTTAGTTTAAAATGCTATCCTGTACTCTGGTTTTTGGAATTTTCTATTTTTTTGGAACTATTTTATTTATGATTTTGTTTTCATGTATGAATCTGACAATTTTTTTCCCCCACTAGTTCTGCTGTAACAACTAGTTTTAAGCTGTAGCTTGAGGTAATTTACACCCAAATATTTGAATATAGTTAAAACTAAAGTTTCACTATAACTTGTGAATTAAAATTATTAAGACATTGATTGATGTGTTTTCTGACAACTAAAAAAATTTACTATATATGAAATTTGCAAGTAAAACAGAAATAGTTGAAAAAACTGTTCCATAAAGCTTATCTTGGTTAAAAACATGGCTACTAAGCAACACATGGGCTATGTTATCGGTTGTTGGCATGGGACACCTGTTTGAATATTGATGACAACGGAGAGCTATTATGTTGGTAAAGGTTCTTTACTTATGAACAGATTATGTATACTGTATGATCACATTATAGAAAGCCTGCTTTTAAAGCCATTGTCAGCCAGCTAAACAATGTATCCAAACAGTACACCTAGATACTAACGAAGATAGCCTGATATGATGGAAAACGATTTATTTCTACCTTCTATAAGTTTATAAAAACTTCTATGAGTTTTTCATAAATTAATTTAAATTATAAATTTGGGAAGTCGTTTACTATTTATATTAATTAAAACAACCTCTCACCACAAATTCAACAAATTTTATTTTAACCTTATGTACATTTCAACTACAAAGTAATCATCTTCAGAGCTATTTTTAAAAATAACTGTTATTTGTAAAAATACCTCTGAAGATGATTACTTTGTAGTCGAAATGTACATAAGGTTAAAATAAAATTTGTTGAATTTGTGGTGAGAGGTTGTTTTAATTAATATAAACATTTATGCCACAGTTGCTTTAACTTGTTGAAGTCGTTTACTAGTTTAAAATAAATACTAAGGTTTTGCCAGTCCTCAAGGACAATAAAATATGTAAGAAAAAGTGTTAGTAGAGATATTAACTTAATTTGGATGTTAAAAAATATTTCTAATAGGTGAGCAAGTTTTAAATTAATTAAACTTAAAACTTTGAAAAATTGAATAATATTGAACCCAAAAAACGTAGTGTTGAATTGGGAAATGACCATGGCAATTATGGCCTATAAGAAAATTTAAATTTCAACAAAATTCAACAATTAATGACTTTTACATTAGTTTATGACTATCCGAACTTTAATTTATTTTGTAAATTTTTTTAAGACAGAACTTTTCTGATCGCTCCGTGGCGATCTTCATCAGTGTCTAAATATTTTGCTTGGAATTGTTGTTAGGTTAAGCAGTGACGGTTTTAAAGCAGGTTTTCAATAGCATCAAAGAGTATGTGTGATTTGTATTGGGTTTGTTTGTTTAATAAGTTTGTATTTTGTGTGTTTGTAAATTTCATATTTTTCTAGTGTGTTAAGATGTGGTCCTTTTTTTGTTGAAGTGAAAGATTTCTAGGTTATAGTAAAAGTTCGTGTATTTGTGTCCTGCTCCTTTTAAGTGATTGGAGAATGCTGAGTTGGTGTTCTGTTTAGGTGATTTTGTGTGTTCTTCAACTCTTTGTTGGAACCTGCGACCTTTTAGCCCAATGTAGAATTTGTTGCAGTATGTACAGTTTAATTTGTATACGCCGGGTGCTTGTAGTTTATCTTTCTTGTTGGTGTTGTGTTGTATTTTGTTTTTAAATTTGTTATTAGTTTTGTATCTGTGCCAGTAAATATGTTGATGATATCATAACACTATACAGAGGCAACACCCGATAATGAGAAAAACTCCACACCTACACTAATAAAATACACCCAAAACTCCGGCTCTCCTCAGAGATTGAAATTAACCGATCCCTAAACTTCCTAGACCTCACCATAACAAGAATACACAAAAACACAGCTTCAACATTTACAGCAAACCGATAACAACTAACACACTTATCTACAACACCTCATACCACCCTATCCAACACAAACACGCTGCCATTAGATCCATGCTCCACAGACTCAAAGAAGTACCAATGACCACAGAAAACAAACAAAAGAACTAGACACCATTAAATATTTAGCACACACAAATGGATACAACACCAAAATAATAGACAAATTATGGCACAACATACAAAAAAACACTAAAATTAACACTACAGGAAAAGAAAACAAATACATCACAATGCCATACATAAACAGAACATCAAATAAAACAGCTCACTAATTTCAAAAAACAGGATACAAAATAGCATACAAAACTAATAACAAACTACAAAAGAAAATACAACACAACACCAACAACAAAGATAAACTACAAGCACCAGGCGTATACAAATTAAACTGTACGAACTGCAACAAATTCTACATTGGGCAAACAGGTTGCAGATTCCAGCAAAGCGTCGAGGAACACACAAAATCACCTAAACAGAACACCAATTCAGAATTCTCCAATCACCTAAAAGAAACAGGACACATATACAGTCATTTACCATAACCTAGAAATCTTTCACATCAACAAAAAAGGATCACATCGCAATTCATAAACAGGTGTAGAAGATAAACGAAATTTTTATTGAATGGCTGCTAAAGCTGAACAAGCAGATTTCAAAACAGGAAAGAAAAATTACACTTTTCATAGAAAACTACCCTGCACATTTGCACAACGTTATTTCAAAACTTAAGAATGTGAATGTGGTTTTCTTTCCACGCAACGTAACTTGAATAACCACTCGATCAGGGAGTTACACTTTGAAGTTACACTATAGAAAATTTTTTTAAAATTTTGTTTAAATTTGTGACTAAAGTAGAAAACAATGAATCCATAACCACAAACATTGTCAATCTAGGAGACCGCAGTGTTTTATTGGCAAAAGTGTGGACAAATGAGGTAAATAAAACAACTGATTTGTATTGTTTCTTCAAATAACCGGATTCAATTCGGTCACATATGAAGAGAATAATGAGGATAACATGGCATTAAGTGAATTAAAAAAGCAATGGGATTTTCTGAAAGTTCAGGAAACGAAGGTGAAGATGTTCCTCTTGAACATTTTATTTGCACAGAAGAAAACGTAGTTGTTTCCGATTTTATAAAAAACAAAGATATACTTCAAAGCATCCAGATGACAAACCCAAGTGAAATTATGAAAGAAACTGATGACGATTGTGACAAGGAACTTGAAAAGAATAACCCTACAGACAATGAAATTTTACAAACTTTCAATATCATCAGGCGAGGATTTCAAAAAAAGTTGGTGTACCAAACAACATTTTTGGTTGTCTGAATGAATGTGAAACAACCAATGGACAATGTGAAATGAATGAATGGACGTAATGTTTTACTTAAATGCAAAGTGCAACAAAAATTATTCACTTTTCAAGTAAAACTTTTAACACTAGAAACAAATGAAAACATGTTTTTTCTTCATAATTTGTGTTTGCTCTGATTAGTGTATAGTATAGTTAGTGTTGAGTGTATACTGTATTTAAATTAATAAGGGCAGTTAATAAATAAATGTACTAAGTGTCCTTCGATTAAAATTTAGTACTGTAGGTTCAATTTGTGCTACTTGGAAATGAATTACATTGGTAAGTAAACTTATTCATCACCATAGTTATACAACATTTCCCATTAGCATTAGATTACTTGTCATGTAAGGCTATACAGAGTACGAAACATACTGTATTTCATACAGATATTTAAAACGGTGAAAAAGAATCATTCTGAACATTCATGAACAATCTTTAGATTTGTTTCAACTACATAAATTTTGAAACACTTTAAATTGAAACATAAAAAGTTATCTTAACTTAATGTTAGCCTATTACCTTACGCATACCCACGATATTATACTGCTGGGTTTGTGATTGCCCGGGTATCTTATACTGCAGTAAGATGGAGAGGGAATATTCTTGGCAAGACCACTTCTTATTAATGAATGCCTCTATATAACGAATTTTTCATTTGGATAATCGATTTCTTTCTGGTATACAGAAGTTCAACTGTATTTTGTTTATGTGCCAGTTTTTCGCATTGATAGTTATTCCCTGCGTGCGTGCGTGCGTGCGTGTGTGCGTGTGTGCGTGTGTGCGTGTGTGCGTGTGTGCGTGTGTGCGTGTGTGCGTGTGTGCGTGCGTGTGTGCGTGTGTGTGTGTGTGTGTGTGTGTGTGTGTGCGTGTGCGTGTGCGCGCGCGCGTCTTGTACAGGGTCATAATATGGCATCACCAGAGATACTGAAAAGGTGGCATAAATTTTTACTATAGAAATCAAACTCCATAAAATCTCAAACATAGAAAAGAGGAAAAAGTAGCATTCAGACTTTTGCCAAAAAAAACGACAAGAACCGCAAATGATAATTCACTAGAAGATGCTGGGTTTTCATGGTTTTCTCAGATGCAAAGCTTTGGGGAACTCATATCAGTACCTTTGATCTGTGAAAAGGCTCTTCACTTGAATGAAAAGTTAGAGGGTCCAAATGGCTTTAAAGCCAGCACAGGTAGGGTGAAATATTTTAAATCTCGACACGGGATAAGGAAAATGAATGTTCAAAGGATGAGTTTGTCTTCCTACCTCAGAAAATTTGAAATCCAAGTTATTCAATTTTGTATCAATGAGTTTACAAGAGATGATGTTTACAACTGTGACGAAACTGGTATAAAGTGGAAGGCTATACTGTGAAAATCCCTTACTCTTGTCGTAAAACAGATCCTCCAGGATTCAAGATTAGTAAGAAGCGTGTTACAGGTATGGTCTATGCCAACCCTAGTGGAGACCATCCACTTCCAATATTTCAGTTATAGATAAATAGATTTATGTCAAATAAAAGTAATGTGAAGTTGTGTAAATATATTTATGTCTTTTATTTTATTTGTAAGACACATCCTGTTTTTTGTGATTTATGCAAAACAACACTAACATTAGGTTATACTAAACTGATGTTACAATTTACATTTCTCAAAAAAGATCAATTGTTGCTATATTGGTAAATAGGTATGTAATAATTTTATTAAAGGCTAAAAATAACAATCTAGGAACAGTTGAAAATTAATAAGCATAATAATAATAAAATAAAGAACAAGGACAAATAAAATCAAAATATTACAAATCATTCAACTTGAGGGGCAATTTAAACCCCAACAGATAACAGTGCATTGAAACAAAAGTAGAATAGTACTGTAATATCATATGAAGATGGACAACCTCACATGCCCAACCACACCTCAAGAGCAACACAGTAATCTAATTCTGTAAAATGAAAGCAATATATATATGCTGATACGTATTCCTTCACAGATGGAAAAATATGATGAATAGTTATTATCTGGAGTACATCCGTTTATTCTGCAGTGCATAAAATCGCAGTTCCGACGTTAGGCTAGAATCTCATCTAGCATTGACGAGGTGAACCCAACAACAGTTGAAGAGCGAGCCTTTAGGTTCACCTCGTCAATGCCAGATGTGATTTTAGAGAAGCGTCGGAACTGTAATTTTATGCACTGCAGACTGAACAGATGTACTTCAGATAACAACTATTCATCATACATATATATATCGTGATATTTCACATTGTCCATTATTTTTCCGTTGCACATACTTTATGAAGTTCATATGTATATATATATATATATATATATATATATATATATATATATATATATTGCAGGTGTCAGTGACACCTTAGTAGTTGATATAAATACTAGTTTGCTAGATACAAAGTTCAGTTTTTCAAACAAAAAACCATTAAAATTATTTTTGTTTTGATAGTTTTTAAAATGCAAGTAAATTTCAACCTATGCGTTTTTAAGACCCAAGACATCCAATTACATGGTTTTTATAGATAATTGTATTGGGAGTATGTTGATACAATATTGGTACTCTAATTTATTACAGTATAGGATGTGAAACATCATAATCCTCCTATATCAGTGAAAGAACAATTTGTTAACATTTATGTACCAAAACATTTCCTTAAAAGCCAGACATATCTGGCCAAATTCAAGGTATATTCTGAAGAGAAACCATGGGATAACAATTCAGAGATGAAATTCATATTTAAAAGTAATAACAATATTTAATCAAATAAAAACTAAATGGAGTAGCCTAGACAAAACTGAATGTTGAGAATAGTAAATACCATTACCATGTGTCAGGCATAGAAAAAGGAATATTAATGACATTTATAAACCTCATATTTAAAAATTTTCAATTACCATACTGTTTTCTACTACCCATTTTATAGTTTTGCCAATAACATTATTAAAGTTTAATCCTAGCTATTTCATTCATTATAAAACCTAACAGATGTTTTCAGCTGATCTGTACAGGCATATTTATTATTTTTATATTTGCAACAACTGTAGATTTAATTTCTTTGTTGAATAAATTTACATTTTTACATTACATATGTATTTTTTTCAGTTTTTAAATTGTTCTGTATTGTAATAAATAAAATGGTATTCTATTAATAATATAACCTGGTGATCAAAAAACTAATATGTATTATATGTGGCAACCTTGTTAAAAAGTTCTTAACATCTACAAAATGTTGAAAAAAATCTAAATGAAATTAATGTGAATATTGAGAACCTAATTTAATTTAGCACCAACGTTTAGGTTTTGCGTATGAATATAAGTTTCAAAATTTAAAAATTGACAAGAATTCAAATGCTTCAATAAACAAATAACAAACAGCTTGTTTAGTATGTGTAAGCTAAAAATTTTAAAAAACATTTAATACCCTGCAATTGGTATTATTCTTAGCTACGTTTTTACTACGAGAATTTACTGATAACCATCTAGATGAGATATTACAAAAAATGATAACGTTGTTCACTGAGTTAGGCACTGTAGGTTAGAAGATAGGTAATGAAGAGTAAGGTTATATAAATGGCGTACTTTTTTCTAAATTTATACCTAGGACACATACCTGACTGTAAAGATGCAAAGAAAACATATCCAATTTAATTTACGTTAAAGGTTTATTCTTTGAAAAATAGAAGTTTATGTATACAAACAAAATTCGTTTAGAATGAAGTTGTAAGACAAATAGTACATGCAAACCTGCAGACTAACCTATACCACACAGATGTACGGAGTTGCCAAACAGTTGTAGTTTTAAATCTATAATATACTATGTCTTACATTTTTCTTTTCATCTTAAACTATTGGTTTCCACGTTAAGATTTATATAGATATTATTTAAAAATATAAATATACCATTTAAACTGGTTATATTATGACAGGCTTGTATTTTATTGATATTGTTTAGAAAAATCTCGTATAGTGTAACTTATATTTAGGTTGTTTTTGGAATTATATTTTATCAATTCAGTTCATCAATAAAATGGTAGTCCCAAACAAATCTATTTCTAGAACAAGAGGTCAGTTTTTACGCAAATAAAAACTAAAACACTGAGTATACAGTTCTTTAATTTTGAATGGTGTTACATAGATGGGTTATTAATGATTGATTGCAATTATACACTTTGACATTAAAGGACTACAAAATTCAAAAGGATTTATTGCAGTTCTGTCCGAAACAAATATTTAGTTCCGTGAGCGATTTAAATATTATTGATAGTTCATGGCACAAACAAAAATTAAAAAGGTTTCAAAATAAAAACTTAAGCACTAAATGAACTGATCTGTAATTTTCAATGGGTTGCATAAACGACTACTAACGTTTTATTGAAGCTCTATCGAATCTGGAGAATGATATGTAAAAATTGCTTGCTGTAATCATTTCAAATTCACTAATTAAACTATAAGTAGTTATTGCGTAACCAAATGAATACTTAGTTGCAAAGTTGAGGGTATATTATTTATGAGTGTAGAGCTGTGGTTAAGCTGGTTGTTTACTATATAATGGAATATGGTATTAGATTCAAAGTGTGTGTCCGTTTAACCCTTGTAAAACCAAGAGCCAATATATAGGTTCTCTCATTTTCAATAGAAAAAGACCGCGCGCAGATGTATCGGCTCAGAATATCAAAACATTGTAGCCCGCCTTGGAATTAACAGATCACTTTAAAAGAAAGCTTATTCAATGTAGAAAAGCCTGGTACTTTTTTCACACAGATTTCAAGTAATACGAAGATGAACGGGGACGATATTTAGACAGCTGCAAGCCCCTTTGTTCGCGCTAGTTTGTTTTCGTTGTTCAATTTCTCGGATCTGTTGTATATTAATTTCGTAATTGTTTATTATAAAAATATCTTCTAACTTATTTGGTATTATTACGCACAATGTTTTATTTGTTATTCAATGTTAGTTTATGGAAACGTTTTTTTGACATAGGTTATTTGTTCAAAGCCGGGAATTAGAAACTGACATGGATTGTATGCCTATGATGTGATATGGGGCTTCATGGATAATATATCTCAAAACATTCTTTATCGAATTTCATTTCATTATAGGATACTAGATTAATAAATTTTAGGAAATAATATAGATTAATAGATAGTAAATAAGGTTATAGTGTAAACATTGAACAATGTCGGTATAGCTAAATTTAGATTCATAATAATGGTAAGAAAAATAGATTAGAATTTTAAAAAGTACGGGTTTTATTAGTGCAGACAATTGAAATTCACAAAATATGTAGACAACTTCTTCATGTGGTTGTGTGAGAGTTTGAAGGTGTCAGGATTTTTTTGTTGAAGACTTCATGCGCTTGGAAATTTGGAAAATAAAGAAAACTGATGATGGTAAGTAGGACTTATTGACTCTATGCATGAAAATTTTGGAAATTGAATGATTAATAACAATAATATTTAACCTAGGTAATTATGGAACAGATAACAAAACTCAGATTTCTATCTGTATTTATATGAAATCTACACAACATTAAAAGAAATACTCTAAAAACCTGAGGTATGGTGTAGTTTTTTTTTCATATGCTATTTGACAAAAATGGTTTAACCTATAAATAAAAGGTACTTAACTAAGTGAATACGTAATGGCCTAGTTGCTGACGCGTTTCAAAACATTCGTTCCTTTTACGAAGCTAACCCTTTACTGGCGGCATCGGCATCGTGTTAGGTACAAAGGCTGTAACGGGAAAGATTTATGACTATGGAAGAGGTGGGTTATTTTGGTTGTATGTCATGTAATGGAAAAGGCTGTTGGCTTCAAAATGTGTGTGATTATGTAATATGTTTTCTTTATCTGTTGCATAGTGTTTGTATATTTCATATTTTTCTAAAGTTGTTAGTTTTTTACTTTGTTTTAATATGTGAAGAACGTTTAGATTAGTATGTATGTCCGTGTGTGTTTTTTGTAGTTGGATTTTGGGTTTGTTTGGGTAATGTGTTCTTCGAAGTGTGTATAGAATGATCTACTGGTTTGGCCAATGTAATAGCTGGGACAATTGTTACATGTTAATTTGTACATACCAGATAGTTTGCATTTGTCTATTTTTTAAAAGGTTGAATGTGCTGAAAAGGTTACAAACAGACAAATACAACCTACCCGGTATTTACAAATTAACATGTAACGATTGTTCCAGCTATTACATCGGCCAAACCGGGAGGTCATTCTATACACGCTTCAAAGAACATATTACCTAAAGAAATCAAACCCAAAATCCAGCTACGCAAAACACCTAAAACACACACACACGGTCATGTATACTAATTTAAATGTTCTCCACTTAAACAGACAAATTAACATGTAACGGTTGTCTAACCTACTACATTGGCCAAACCGGTAAGTCATTCTATACACACTTTGAAGAACACATTATCGAAAGAAATCAAACAAACCCAAAATCCAGCTACAAAAAAAAAACACCTAAAACACGCAACACACACACACGGTTATACATACTAATTTAAACGTTCTCAACATATTAAAACAATGTAACAAACTAACAACTTTAGAAAATATGAGATATACAAACACTACGCAACATATGAAGAAAACATATTAAATGATCACACACATTTTGAAGTCAACAGCCTTTTCGATTATGACACACAACCAAAATAACCCACCCCTTCCACAGTCATAAATCCATCCCATTACAGCCTTTGCACCTTACACGATGCCGCCAGTAAAGGGTTAGCTTCATAAAAGGAACGAATGTTTTGAAACGCGTCAGCAAATAATGCCATTACGTATTCACTTAGTTAAATACCTTTTAATTATAGTTTAATCAGTTAATTCAAGATGATTACATCAAGCTACTTTAAAAATGGCTTGTCTTAAAAAGTATGTTTTTTCCTGTGATGTTAATATATTTTATATTCTTTGTAGTGGTTATTATTTTGTTATGGTCTAATATGTGGAGAGTATTTATCCTAAGGATTTTCATCAGAATTGGTATATAGGGTGTTTAAACCTCATCAATCCAATGAGCTAAATGAAAATTTTCTGAAAATTCATCCTCGTGTTTCTCAAAAACTACTTTAAGGATTTTCACAAACATTTTTATAGAGGGGGTTTTTAACATCAGCAACATAATCAGCTAAGTGAAAATTTTTGGAAAAAATCAATGTTTAAAAAATTTTTTTAAGACGTTTATACTCCTAGAATTATATTGGACTCAAGCATCAACTTAAACAATTTTGATATTTTAAAATTTCTAAATAAACTTTAAAAAGCCATTAATATTTTTTATTAAAGTAAATTATAATTTAATATGAGTCTAAAAAAAATAAAATTTCAACTGATTTTAAAATCTTTTCAATGACTTCCAGAAGGCAAGATTTACCATTGATACACAAATTTCAAAATGATTTTAACTACAAATATCAAATGAAATAATTTGAAATTTTTAAAAAATACAGATAATTTTTGAGTTGTAATATATATATATATATATATATATATATATATATATATATATATATATATATATATATATATATATAATATAAAGGTGTCTAGATTTTTAAGTATGTTAGTTTATATATTAATGTTTCATGTTTTTGTTACACTAACCTTATGTGGTTATTTACAAATGATTTTTGTTTATATGTCATGTTTTGATAATTAATGGAAACTTATTCAGTAAATTAAATTTGAAAGTGGATAAATTTTAAAAAGAACTTAGGAATTTATTAATAAAAATTTAATGTTGACAGAAATGAATAAATTTAAAGCTGATTAAAAAATAATAGGTTTGTAGTATAACAAGTTGAAACAATTAGGGAATTTTTTAAGTAAATTTAAATTATAATTTTTTTATTTGATTGAAATAAATTTAATTTAAATTTATGAAAGTAAATGGGAGTTTCAATCATAAATCTGAAGTAAAATATATGAATAATTAAAAGCAGTATTAAAATGAGATAACACGGCATTAGTAAAAAAAAAGAATTTAAAAATGAACGCTTGTTCAATACTTCTTTGCCGATTATTATTTGTTTTTGATATTTTTACAGGTTTTATTATTGATATGTAAAATATATTACAAGCTAGATTTAACAATCAAGGCTAAATAGTGAAATTTAACAGCAAGTTAGGTTTTCAAAATTAAAATCCAGTGACCGGTTCTCTGGCAATCAGTAGTACAGGTTCTGGCTCGTGTCAAATTTTACTTATGTTGGTTGTTTACAGGCAAGTGTGGATCTATAAAAAAATGGCCAGGAGGAATGACAACACTTTACCAAGGGTCAAGTACACTAAATATTCAAAAAAACAAAGAACAACCTATGTAGTTTCTCCTTGAAGAAACAACAAAACAACATCAAGAAATCATTGTCTGTACGCCTGCTAACATTTTGTAGGGACGAGAAAGTTTCTTCTGTAGTAATGAATGGTTTAATTTGATAAAGTAGCAAATACTCGATAATCAGTTTTATTACTTTAAAATACTATTATTTATAAAATTACTAAAGTTGGTATTCAACACACTTCAGAGCTGCAAGTACTGAATACGTATTTAATTTATACCCGATGGGTCGTCGGAATGAGATTAATTTAATCCACAGTGGGTTGAGGTTTTTTTATAGGGAGTTTATTTCGTTGTTTGAATCTGTGTTTTAGGGTATTTGCAATTGTTTATATTTTATAGGATGTTCATTTTTTAAATTTGTTGAAAGTTTTATTGGTTTGTTAAATTTATGAATTTTTGAAGGAGTTACACTTTTTTGTATTAACTTTACAAAAACTCACTACTTACGGATTTATTTAGCAGACCCGTTTCGCACTAGGTCAGTGCATTATTCAATGCTGAATCAGTGACAAGACTGTTGTTCAGGTGTGTTGTGTTGGCGTCAGACTCGTCTGGTGAATAAATCAGTAAGTAGTGGTTTTTCGCCAAGTTAATACAAAAAAAGGTAATTTATACAAAAACCTTAAGATGTACAACACAAAAATTGCAAGTATTTTAAGGAGGCTTGGATTTCATATTGTGCATCACGTTTATTTTAAACTGGATTGCTAGTATTTTAAAAACTAAAAAAAAGTAGTTTTATTTTAGTTCAAATCTCCAGATATTTCACAACTAATGTTTGCAAGTAAAATGAATATATTTGTTTTAGTTTTTTAAAAATTAGTTTTATTCTAGTTCAATCCGCCAGATATGTTGCAACTATGTTTCTAAGTAAAACGAATATATTTGTTTGTAAATTATTAAATATTATACTTGCGAAATATTAATTTAGGCACAGGCAGTCATTTAATAACTATGAAACAACACTGTAATGAATAAATGAGAATGACTTTAAAAGTGCACGGCAGATAAGTAATGTCTGATCAGTAATACAGCTGAACAATTTTTGGAAAAATGAGTTGTATAGCTATGAAATAAATTCAGCAATATGCAACAGGTCAAATCATGCAAAATTAGTTTTATATGACTTACCTACCTATAATGTTATATAGCATCATATTTTGACCTGGCTTGACTAACCATCATAAAGGTTCTCATTACTCAACAAGTAAGCGATCTCTTCATTACATCATGACTTTGCACTTATCTGTCTATTTAAATTAAACTACACAACTAGAATGAAACAAAAATATTGAGTGAAAGCAATAAATACCATGTAACGTGCACAGTTTGGTACAGGTGTATCAAGGACAGTTTGGTTAGGCCATGTCAAAAAAACACACACACACACATATAGTAAAACTTGGTTACAAGACAATTTTTTTGATAATTCTGT
Organism: Prosapia bicincta; assembly: GCA_036971475.1. Lineage (NCBI taxonomy): Eukaryota > Metazoa > Arthropoda > Insecta > Hemiptera > Cercopidae > Prosapia > Prosapia bicincta. Next base: position 116,935,678 of record JBAIZL010000005.1, read on the forward strand.
CTTGTTATTATCCAATTTATTAACAAAAGATATTTTTTTGAGTTCATAAGAATGTAGAGGACTGAAGTGTCTATAACAGTATTTTTACTGTCCAAGGGTTTCACTACTACGGCTGATATCTTTAACACCTAAATCTAATCATTGTAAGAAAGGTATGAATATCAAATTATAAAAATTAGGAAAAATCTCAAGCTAGCAAGAAAGGAGGTAGTAGTGAGGCTAAAAAGGTAGGGGCACCATACACTACAATAAAATAAAATCTTTGATTGTACTGCTTCAAAAAAATTTTTGTAAAATTAAAAAAGTTTGAAAAATTTTGTTTTTTATAATTTTTTATTTGAAGTTTTCAATCAGAAAACAAAATCATATAAGCTAAGCATAACATAAATATCATGATTATGTCTTTCAAATCCAATATGTTGGCACTGAGGTATGTTGCTGACAAAATGGTAAATATTATAAATTAGGGAAGGAAATTGTTAATCTTGAATTAAATTGTCACTCTTTTAACATTGAAAAAATTTACTAGTTCTTAAAAAGGTTTTTCTAAAGCAAGCAGCATAAAATGTATTGTAAAGTATAACTAATATGACACCTTATTGATAGGATTAAGACAAGATTCCCGCAGTGTATAAAAATAGTCAAATAACAGTTTAAAAAATTCAAGGTGACTGTGAGACTAGAAAAAAAAAATTCCTTTACAAAAAAATGGTCTACATATAGAGTAAATTGGCAGGAAATAAATATTAAATGAATTAAAGAAAGCAAATGCAATCAGAACAAGTGTGAAGGGATTATCGCTGTTACAGGAAACTTAGTTCAGAGACTATATATATGATCCAAGCAGTGTATCAGGTTTGACTTTACAGGGCACTACACATCATGCCATATCAGATGATATTATTTTATTTTGATTGGTCAAGGTAAAGTAGACATGGACTCCAGTAGTTTTCTGCCCCTCCTTATGTTACAATATTCTCCTTTGTTGATGTGCTTCGGAGTAACTCAATTTTCAAAACTTAAGCCGTACTTCTGTCAATTGTTGTATTTAAGTCAACAGAGGAGAAATATTATATATATTATTCAATAATAATTAAAAACATGCATTGATTCCTTCCCCATACCCAGCACACGTTAAACGTTACTACTTTAACATATTGGCTTTATTTTTTTTGACGTAATAACTCGCACAGTGCCTCAAAATGTAATTAAATTCGCTGTTGACTACGCTGTGGGCAAGTTTTTAAAGTTTTTTTGTATTCCTATTGGCTTTCTGCATCACTCGGTATAAATGTTTTTACTAAAATTGAACACGTTGGAACAGGATATAAATACTGGTTTCCTATATATATTTATGTAATTAAATTCACCATTAGATTAAAATGTAAACAGTAATTATTTTTAAGTTTCAAATTGAAATGAGTAAGAAAATTTCATGTACTTTAAACAACTTGCAAATATAAGTAATATGTTTACATTAAATGAAAATATAAATTTTGAGGTAGCTTTTGTATAAATTAATTTAGCTGTCTCCATAAGTAAATTAATTAACATAAATTTATATGTTTTTGTTCATAATTTATTTTGGTTATACAGTTTAAATAGACTTATTGATTTTGGTAAGAATTTAGTTTAGTTTTCATACAAATTAGTTTTAATGCAAGACTATAATTGAATCGTATAGTACCTTTTAGCATATAGTATAATAGATAGGTATTTATTCCCCGTTCCCATCTAAGATTTTTGCAAAAAAAATTGTACCGGTGCCAATAGATTAATTTAAAACACTTTTAAAACAGAAAACCGTCTTATTCATGTTTGGAATCACATTTGTAAAATTATTAAAAACTTCATGTTCAAGTAAAAGATTTATTAATTTATCCATTTTAATTATGTGTTTTTTGGTTTGATATACTTAATATAAGCAGTGTGTTAAAATTCAAGATGTTTAAAATTTTAAAAGTAAAGTATACTAAATAATTTCTACTTAGAAACATCAACATAAAGAGATCCTTCAGGCTTGTATTAAAGATGTTACATCCTTCGGAAAGTAAATGTTAACATATAATTTTTTATAATACATTTTCAAAGTTTTTATAAGCATTTCTTATAAAGAAATAAAAAATATTAAAAAAAAAATAGTTTGAACTAACCAAATTTGAATAATATTGTCTTATAATTAAGAAAACAGTGGTGGTTGATGTGTTAAGCAGAACTTAATGGTATTTTAGCAGGTTAAAGGAACTAGATTTTATTTTTTTTGTTTTGACACCTATGAAGCGACAGCGTACAGAGACGGGGGAGGAGTAGAGCCTGCCCGAATGAGTATGAAGCAGCAGAGCCAGACGAGATGTGACTAACAAACGGACAAGAAATGTTAAACTGATCCTATTTGTTGTTGCATCATAAATAATAATAATATTTTTGGTATCTCAAATCGGCATTTGCTTTAGTTGTTTAGTTTTAAGTCATTCAATGTAACTAATACATAAATACAACGTAATTGATAGTTAATTATTTTTCCTATAAATTACACCGCACATATATTTTATCAGCTAAAAAACAAGAATCGGAATCGGCACTTAATGGAGAATCGAGTACTGACGAATCCTCGATACCATTAGAATCGACGATTCCTGGAATCGAGAATCGGAATATCCCTATAAGGTCGAAAGTTTTGTGTAGCATATTATATTAAAACAGAACTTCACCAAGACATTCACTAAATTCGTTATTAGAGAATATCATGTAGGCCTATATAACTTGAAAGAATCCAGGATTGAAAGAACATTCCAGGTATCAGCCCATCTCTAAATTTATTAATGTAACTATGAATTATATTTTTATATAATGCGAAATATAACTTTTCAATTTTACTTTTTATATACTTGTGCAAATGAAACTAATTGTTAAAAAAACAAAATATGACACAAAATTTTTAAAAATATTTATTTTAATTAAAGCAGAATATTTTTGATTTTGTCTTATTTTTTCAGCAAAATCATAATGGCAGAGTTAATATAGTATTTTTAAGACAAAATAGTATTAAAATCTGAAAAGACAATTAATATAATTGAAAATAATGATGAAAAGTCATGAGTTTTGGAAATCTGTTTAGCACACTTTTCTCAGTATAACCCTTGTGGCTGCTTTGATACACTTAGTTTTTTTTTCCAATTCAAATGTAGATAGATAAACCCTCAAATCTGTGCTTGCGTTATATAATTCTATTTGAATCTGTTACAAACATACATCAGGCATTACCCATCTTTCAAATTGTGCCTTGCTAAATTATTTTGTATTTTTCAAAGTACCCCTAACTGGTTTGTGTTGTACCGCCAAGGGTTACGCGTGTAATTTATGTTAGGGACTGCTGGATTATAAGAAAAGAAATAAACACAATAGAGGTAAAAACAAATAAAGACATAAGTCTTATAGTATGAACAAGTAATTTTCTTTTAATAATGCTTAGTGAAAATTTTAGTTGAACTTTAATTGAAACCATTTTGTTCCCAGATAAAGCTTGTACAATTTCTACATGCACAAACAACTTATTTTTAAAACAAAACCATAAAAAACACAACTAATACTATGATTACAATAAAGTAAACAACTTAAGACAAATATTCAACCTAAAAGTACCTAAATTTATCAGTATCTCTAGTATTTGAACATTTGATAATTGATCCTATCCAATGAAAAATAAGAAAACAAGTTTAAAAGTATAATTAATTTTCCTTAAATATTTCTACTGAACTCTTTAAAACATTTTACAATCTGAGGTGCATACCATTTGTATGTTAAAGACTGACTTCCACTGTTTAACTTTAATTCTATATAAACACTATATTTTATGATCTAGAAGATAGAACTTGTCTAAGAAAATATCACTTTTGAAATCGCATAATTTTTATTCGATTTAGATATTAAAGATTTATAGAATTTTCTAACAATACTGTTACAGTCGCTTGTTGTAATTATCTTGAACTTAATGATGAATACTTTAGAGCTTGCTGACGCGTTTTGAAATAATCGTTTCATTTACAAAGCTGACCTTCTAAGTAAATGAAACGATTGTTCCGAAATGCTTTAGCATGCAAGTTCTAAATAAAGTATTCACTTAGTTATGTAATAATTACTTATAATACTGTTAAGTAATTAACTTAGAGCAACTGTGGTATAATTTTTATTTTAAATAAAGAATACCTCTTAAACAATAAAAAACGTTCAATTCACTGCCCAAGGGAATCCTAAATCTTCTTGACCACAATAACCCAAAGAAAGTTTGTAACCCACTAGAACTAAAGGCTGCAGCCCTCAGAACCATCAACACAGTCTATCCAGAGACACAGTGGCAACATGTATATACCGATGGATCGTGCCTACCAGACAAAGGACAGACTGGAGCTGGTTATTACTATAATCTTTTCGAAGGCAACAACCAAAGTAACTTTGACAGTGAAATAACCGCCATACTAGCCGCATCAAACGAAATGAAGAAAATAAAGACACCGGCACAAGCAGTCTTTCTTGTAGACTCAATGGCTGCAATAATGGCGGTAACAAATAACAAGAAGACCGATTGCAGATCCACTCTAGCCTGTCGTCAAAATTTGTCAAAACTAATGAATAGGGGATGGAAAATTTAATTACAATGGATCCCCAGCCACATGGATATAAGAGGTAATGAATTAGCCGACTCATTGGCAAAAAAGGAACAACGCTTCCACAGCCGAGCATAGCAACTTCGCTCCCCTCCATAAAAATACAAATAAATGCTGCAATAAAGAGGAGCACTCAAGCCTACTCAAGGGAAGCATCTCTTAATAAACGTTGGGCTACTCTTGTCGAAAACGGGCCAATTAACAACATGTTACCCCGACGGGACCAGGTGCACCCTTTGTGACAGCGGAGAGGACATGACAGCTGAGCATCTCCAGTCATGTACAGCTCTGAACCATAGACCCCTGAACGACACGAAGGAAGAAGAGATTTCTCGCCTCTACTGGTCAGCGTGCCACCAAATGGCCCAACAGCCAAGAGTGGGCATTGGCTAGTAAGTAAGTAAGTTTTTTACATATTATTAAATTATAAAAGAAAAGATATTATAAATATTAGTATATATTTTGATAGTAAATGTATTTGTGAATACAAAAATAACAATAGGTTCCATAAGAAACATAAATATGAACTGAAAAAAGTAATAAATAAAAACCTTTAAAAATGGTCAAAAAAATTAGTTTTGTATGGCTCAGTCGGTGTAAAAAAATTGTAAGCTAATGGGTTCATAAAATATTCTTCCTAGTTACATGTATAGCAGCAGTTTCGTAACTAATATATTCAAAATATTATCTCAATCTTTAAAATTAGAATTAGTTCAAAGAATAAAGAATGTACCTTTCTCAATCCATATGGTTCAAGTTCAAAATGTTAGTCAGTCATTTTGACCCTCTTTAAAATTTATATCTTAAAAGTAAACAGGATTCATATATGGAGTTCACATTTTTTAAAATAAGAACATGAAATAAAAGAGCAATGAAAGTCAGGTTTCTTAAAAAACACTCAGAATTTTCATTTGAAAGAACTAAATATAAAATTATCTTTGAAACTTTTTTCTTCCAAAAATAAGATCTGCATCAGGTGCTCCCTTTGGATGGTTGTATTTATGTCTCCTTTCTCGATTTAGGTTTAGTATTGCTGGTCTTTGTACCTATACCACAAACAAAAAATCAAATCACTGATTTATAGATACATAAACACTTAAAAAAAGGAATTATTTTAACACATATTTTACCTACCAAAACTATATCATATCAATACATTAAAACTCTGTTATGCAGAGGAATAGCTTAGGGAGGAATAACCTAATATTAAGATACAGATAAAAGTAAATGTGGATTTCAGATGTAATATTCAAAGGTTTACAGAGTAATTATAAAACCACATTATTGTATCTAACTTTAAGATACAGGAATGCTGTTAGTATTACAATATGCATAGGCTTATTTTGGTCTACGCTGTATTAAAAATCACTGCAAATAAAATATTTTCAAATGATGTCAATTTCTCACCAACTGAAAACATTTATCTTCATCTTTACAAAAAATTACACTATGACACTTCTTTCAATAACTGCATATTAATTTATAACTGAACTGGTGATGAGCTAATGACTGAATGAACAAAATTTCTATAACTAAACATACAAATAAACTATTAATAGGTTTTGGGACAACAAAGTGCCATAACATCATTTAGATTTGTCTGGAATACAAAACCCCTATATTTTGTATTCATCAACCTACATGCCCAGAATAGATTTCAAGGTTTATGAAGAGGCACATTTAAAACAGATAATTATTCTGGAATGAGCTGTGGAATTAACATGTTTTAACAGAAAAAATGTTTCAACTGGGAATTATGTTATAGAAGGTTTAAGGGGCCAAAAAAAGCATGTTGAGCGAGAATGTCTTAATAAAGTTTTATTGTATTCTGGTTTTCAATTAGTAAAACTGACTCACTTGTATAATACAATTTCACTTAATCAGACTTTAAAAATATTAACCACTTATTTCGATTGATAAACAAATTTTATTATGAAACAAACATTTAAAAATAGTTATATTTAACATTTTATTATTTCTTGTACTTGAGCCAGATTAAATATGAATCATGTTTACAACCCATTTTTCTGACACATGGGGGATTTCTGAATGTTCTTAAAATGACAAGAAGAAACGAGTATGTCACCATTAACCATTTTGTTATTTCTCTTATAACTAATACTTCCATCATCATGTTTAAATTTTACTTAAAAATATTCAATAAGAAAAGCCAGTAGTTTTGTCTGTGCTATAAATTCAGTCAGGTGTTAAATTCTTCTTCAAAATAAACTGCTCGAATATCTATCCAGGTGAAAGAGTCTTGTCAATCAGAGTGTAGGTTGGGATATTCAAATCAGCATTTGGCAATATTCAAATTTATAGATTTTTGCACCATAATCACATTTTCATATTCCACATATCACCACACCATTTCCCTTTCAGAATAGGTTTACATCAGGTCTGTAGCTCCGTACTCATGAATCCAAATCCTTTATTAACCTACTCCAAAAAAAATATGAGGTTCTGTATTTGATCCGTATATTTTTTATATTATAATGAAAAAAATTGTAGAGTTTGTTGCTTACGATGTTCGGCAAAACTTTTATGTTAAAACTTAGTAATATTACAACTTGTACAAAGCAATGTTAATTACATACAAATTAAAGTAAATCTCTTACAAAACTTGCTGAGAGAAATCTTAGTGTCCACTGATTATGCAGCCAAACACAAATTGTCAACAAGTTTATAAAAATGTTACTAAAATTCTAAGTTCATGTGTCAAAATTGTACTAAGTTTTAAATGAAAGAAGTTGTACAATATCAAATTCTATCTATATATAAAATCTATTTTATATCTTTCATAAGTGATAATAGTAAACATAATTGAATGAAATTAAGAAGTCTAAAGTTTTTCTTTGCCTTCAACATGTTCCCTAATCTAAAAACAGTTTATATAATAATTAATTAATTACAGCTTAGTTAGTGAGAACAATTCACAACGGTAAAAATCGAAACAGTTTACTCTAAATCTCACTACACATGATGTTTATTAAAACATTGTCTGTACATTGCCATGAAGAGAAACCTGATAAAGAAATTTGTGACTGAGGCAAATGAAACATTAAAAAGCTTGAAGAATTTGATCGATGCAGGTTTCAAAAGAAAAACTACTTTTATCAATGTGTTTTTACTTAAGCTATATTGTTTACCAAAAGTTCAAAAAGTAAACAAAAGTATGAGGCCCATTGTTTCTGGTATTGGTTCGGCTACTTATCGGATTGCTAAATGGTTAGTAGCAAGTTTGAATAAAATAAAACCGGCTTCGATTTTTTCAGTGAAGAACAGCATTGATTTCGTTATAATCCTGGAAAATGTTAACTTGGTTGAGTCTGAGTATATGGTATCCCTTGATGTTGTCCCTTTATAACCCAGTGCTCTGATTAAAGAAACTATATTATGATAAAGGAATGGCTCAAAGATAACAACTTTGAGAAAACTACTGTTAAAGAATATCTCCTCCTACTTGTTAAAATAGTTTCCAGTTTAACAACAAGCTTTACAAGCAGGAAAAAAGCACTGCAATGAGAAAGCCTCTATCTAGTATCTTAGCCAATTTCTTTGCGAGCAGGTTTATCACCAAGGCTAAGGTGACAATGAAATATTTTCCATGGGTTTGAATCCGGTATGTAGACGATGTGTTTATTATTTTCGATGGTAAGAAAAACCTCAACGAGTTTTGTCGGGAATTTGATGGATTCTTTCCTTCGATAAAGTTTACCACTGAGGTAGAGGTGAAGAATAGCATTGCCTTTCTGGATGTAATAGCGATAAGAGTAAACAGTAGACTATCTTTTGATGTTTATAGGAAGCCTACACAAAGTTTCAGGAGCATCCCATACGAGTACATCCCAAAAGAGTTCAAATTAGCAGCGTTTCATAGTATGGCACACAGTTTAGTTCATTTCCCATTATGAAGGAAAAACTATTTGAAAGAGCTAAACATGATATATGGAATAGGCAAGGTAAAAAAATTTGGGAATGATCTAGTACAGAGTATCATAAGAAAAGCCGAATTAAAAAAAAAAAACAATAGCTAGAACAACCTTAGCCAGGGATAAACCAGAATATAGCTGGAATAGGTAAGCTTACAACCCTTTGCTATATAGTGTGGCCATGAATTGCCTCATGCATTATGAAAGACTTCAAGTTTCGCCGGCTTTAGGATGGAGTTTAGGTAAAACGCTCGGATCTCTTTAAGACTTTACAGATAAATGTGAGAAATCGGGAAGTTACAGCAGAAAATGTGAGATGTGCAATGGATTATATATTGGCCAAACCTGTAGGGGTATTAAGAAAAGAAGCAGGTAGCACTTTGCTCATTTTAAAAATCAACAAACTTGAATATTCAGCGATGGCCAAGAATTACCTAGACAACCAGAATTTCATCAAGTCTGGCAATCCTAAGTTGTTGAAACACCTTACATCTTACAAGGTACAACACTCTTGATGCTTTTGCAACCTGGTTTATAAACGGATTTCAAGATGCCTCAGTCAACAATGAGTCGGACCCGGTCCACAGCCCCTCTCTTCTTTTTCCGAATTCTGTGTTATTTCGCTAAGCATTTGTGGTATTATCTGTTTTGTATTTCTTTTTTATATAATGGGATTATGTTATCGTTTTTTTTTTTTTTTTTTTGTTTTATTTAATTAATTACTGTGCTTTCTGTTTCAGACGTAATAAGTGTTAAATTAGTTGCTACAGCTAGTTGAAAATTTTTAAATGATGTGTAAATTTTAATAATTGTTTAATAATCTTCAACTTGACTTTTTGGTTTTTAGCTATAATTTTGTAATAATCTTATTTTTCAAGTGAATAGTTTACAGTGTGTATTAATATAAAATATTTTTTTAAACGGTTTTAGCCTTGTTAAAAGTTTCTATATTGATGATGCGAGCAATAAAAATGTAAAATAGACAACTCTCAACAGTAAGGGGTTTTGTGTTCCGTAGGTTAGGATTTTTATTGTTTGATTTTTAAATGTTTTATCTTGTTTCTTTTATGGTTGTACGATACATACAGAGCTTATCATTAATTTATATTGATGTAGCTTAATAAAATATGTTAGTAATAATCAAGCACTGATGAAGGTGACATCATCACCAAAACTAGACTGTTTGTAAAGGAATATGTAATGAAATTTAGAGCAAACTGTTTAAATTTTTATTGTTGTTTTTTTATAATGTTTTAAGCAAAAATCCTAATTTTTTTTCAATTTCTAAAACTTTAGGCACAATCAAAGGTCCAACCTATTGTATGTGGTATGTTGGTATTGATTTTTATGTGTTTACTGTATCGTAAGGTGAAGTTTCTTCCTGTCTGACCTGTGTAGAAGCTAGGCTGTTGTTACACGTGATCTTGTAAACTCCTGCTCTATAGTGTTTGTTGTGGAGTGTTTTTGTGTTGTGTAGGTGTGTGTTTTTTTTTAATGTTTTAAAGGAGACTTTATACTTGAGTTTTTGGAATGATGAAGCTATTTTTTCATATGTGTTGTGATATGTTATTGCTATACAATTTTGTTTTTGTGTATTATATTTTGTGCGTTGCTTTTTGTGTATTAGATTGTCTATAAGGGTGTGTTTGTATGTTTCTATGGGCAATGTATTTTATCCTGTTGAGTTCAATGTTTATGAGTATGCTAATAAACGAATCTGTGTATCGTAAGTGGAAGGTGCCATGTTTGTGTTGTAATGGGGGGGGGGGGGGGTTGGATGTGTTGTGTATTACTCTTTGGTGTGGGTATTTCTTGGACATTTTAAATGTGTGTTTGTTTTGTAATTTTGAGACCTAGGAAGGTGTGTTTATGTATTTGTGGAAGGTGTCGATCTGTCTTTTGTTGTGTTCAAATATTTTGGACAGGATGCTTGATATAGGGTAGCCCATAGATCTGGCTTTGTTTTGAATTGTTATTTGTGAAATAGTTTAGGGATGTAATTATTTCTGTTAGTGTACTATTCTCTGCTAACATTTGTTTTAGTATGTTTAGTATATCTTTAATTGGTTTGTTGGTTAATAGGTTAGTAATGTCAAATGAAGCTACTGGTAATGTCAGTAAAACACAATCAAACATTATATTCAAACACATAATTAACAACCACTCTGTGAACAACACAACACTACAAACTCATAATACAACACACCTGAGCAATAGTCTTCTCCATGACTAACAACATGAAACAATGCACTGATCTAGTGCGATACTGATCTAGTTTATTACTGAGAAAAATTAGTAAGTAGTCGTTTGCCAAATGGTCTCAATAGGTATACTATAATAACAAAAGCCAAGATGTACAATCCCAAAACTGCAAATTTTAACAATTTACAACTGATGAACTGAAGAGCTGTAAAATTGGATGAGCTGATATCTCAAAACATAACTCTATTTCATCAAAGTATTATTTTAAGTACTGAATCTTTGGATCAATACAAGAAACATTGCACACATCAAAGTATAATCATCCTTTGACCAATAAAATATACTTAGTTTATTAGCATGAATGTATGATCAGTTGTAAAAACTGTTGTAATGTCATCTGACTAAAAGAAATGGTCGTTTTATGTAATAAAATTTATACAGCCTCCATACTTGTATAAGCAACCCAGCCATAATTTTCTTTAATTTCCAGTACTAAGGGATGATTATATCTCTATAATAGTACAACTTTTATCTTTACTTCATAGAAGGAGTGCAACAGGTAGATCCTAAGATAGTTCTATGTTTGTCAGACCCAGGGCTTTATTGTCACTACCCTATCTAATCTATTATTCCAACCCTTTTGAATCCATTTAAAGGGGTAATAGAAATTTTGATGGATCACCTTAAAGCCACAAAAATTTATATATTCTAAATTAAATGTAGTAAGAACTGTACTAATGAAAATATACTTTGTTTAAAAAAAATAATACAGATTATCTCGACGCAGAGATAAAAGAGATTAAAATTATTACAACATCTTATTAAGGTTAGATAACAAATAATGCAATCATTAAAATTTGTGATATGTTTAAACTTTGATATCACTTCAATATCCTAGTAACAAAATCAAAATTTACTTCTGCAATATGATTGCAAACCATAAAATTAGTTGAACATCTTGCTATATAAGTTATATTAACACACTTTTATATAATATAATTTATTTCTTCAATATTCCAGTTTTAAACTAGTAAAATATAGTTTAATATCTTGTATTTTAAAACAATTTACCTATTATTTCTAATTTTACCATAAAAATTAAATAGCTTACCATAACTTCTAATTTCTAGCGTCTCTTACAAATATTCTCCTTATGCATTGATACAATAATCCCAGCAAATTCTATTTCTCCCTGGATTCCTCAATTGTTAAAACAATGGCCTTTGAATTTAAATTTTATTTTGGAAAATAGGAAAAAGTTACACGTGGTGAGTACAGAATCATTACAGTGTTTTTAGAAGCCAAAAAAACTCCAAACAAGTAGCAATGTGCAATGGGGCATCGTCATGGTGCAGAACCAGGTGTTTTCCTAATGATCTGAATGTTTGTGCCAAATGCTTTATGTAACAACTTCAAAAACTTCACGATGGATATTCCTATTGACAGTTTGATCAGGAGGAACGAATTCCTTGTGAATAATGATTTTGAGTAAACAAAGATAGTTGATGGTTGTTCTGAACACTCTTCATTGTCGAATATTGTTCATCCATCTTTGAATCACAAAACAATTTTACTTTGGCATGTCAAATACGTCCATGTTTTTATTAGTGCAGGTTCTTTGTCCTTTAAAATCTGCTATTTACAAAATCGCCGAAACACTGAAATAACTTACAGAACAAGGAACTCAGAAATTATTTATTAAAGAAAAAATCAGACTCATATTACAGCTCTTGAGGCACTGATTCACAAAGAGTACTCAATATGCTACCACATCAAGTAGCAGCAGGAACCAGAAATAATTCATGACCTACATTATTAAATGCCTCGGAACTTTTGGGCATCACCTCTGTATATTCTTCCTATTACTTTCAAATTCATATGTTCAGGGAGGTCTTGACATATTTTTTAATACCTTGCAATAATATGAAATACTAAAAATTAGACACACTGACTTTTAGATATTTAAATTGAAAAATGATTTTTGTGCTTTTACAAGTTTTATTTTAAACATTTAAAGAGTGTTTTAAAAGCTTCGACACCAAATCCAAACTCAGTAGAGTCTCGATAATTCGAGGTAAACCGAGACCTTTTGGATTACAGAAAACTAGGACTACACGGAAATACAATTCTACTTTACATACCGTATTGATATAAACATTTCTTGGAAGCTATAATTTCATGATTTTAATTTTCTTTCAAATAGATAAAATAGGCTCAAATTTAACATAGGCTCGAAATATCTGGACTCGGAATTTCGAAACTCTACTGTAAATCAATTATATTTTTAATTTACCAATATACAATACTGTTTTATTATTTCCAACAAGTTCCTTGTCGGTTTTGCAATTTTATGACCTAAACAGTGGTTTACAAAAGTGTATTTGATTTTTCATTGAAAAATAACATTTTTTGTATTTATCATTTTGGTCAAAACGTAGGTGACATACACATATAATATATTATTAATATAACAATTATATATACAAATTGTGTTCATATATATCTATACACAAATAGAAACACAATTTATTATTGTTATATATTTAGCTACATAACATTTTGTTAATTACAAAAAGTCTATTAAATAATTTCTTACTTCTAATACTGAATACAAATCTAGAAATATTAATATTTTCAATAGAAGCGCACGAGCACAACTCTCCACCACTCAATACCTTGCCAAGCAAAAGCATTTTAGGATAAGTGAATAATGACTATCAACAGGGTTGCATTAAATTTGCCTAATAACCATTAATGCATATATAAGCTATTTTAGGGTTATTAATATCATGAAAAGTTACGAGTTCTTGACATTCTGATTTTTATAATCTAATTAGTTTTACTTGCATACAAAAAATTCTAGCAATAGTAACTTTTACACACTCTGACCTTCAATGCAGATGGAGGTTGACTGCATCTATTAAAGAGTTGGCTTCACATAACCCGTAATACAACACTTAAGCCATGCAATTAAAATGTGCTTTTATGATAAAAAAAATACATTCTTTGTTATTGAAAATGGTAATTAAAAAAAAAACAATATTATAAACAAATAAAAAATAATAACATTGTAATTTTCATTGTGAACTTTGTTGTCTATTACAATTGGCAAAACCTTAATTTATTAATAAACTAACGATTTACCAAAGTTGAGGAAATTTTTAAAAAAATCTTACTTAATCAAAACTTTTGACTGTGTTTGGTGATCTTTTTCAGAAGACACCTTAAATTTGTTTATATTATGTCTGACAAGTCATTAAATAGTTTATTAATAAGATTACTATAATTTTGTTATATTTTGAAAAGATGTAATATTTAATATAACAAAACACCATTAATATTCCCCACATGAAGATTTTCTAAAACTACCTGACTGCCTTCTATTTATATAGAATATATAGCCTACAGTATATAAATTCAAACCATTATGTCAAATAAATATTTATAGTGATGTTTGTATGATAGCTATAATGAATTCTTGGAGTTGTAGCCTGAAATATGAAACACTTGTTATAAATAACAACTAGAAGTGTATAGTTGTTTGACTTTCAAGTACTACAGTACACTTTAGTCACATGTATAAAATTATATGAAAACCTCAATTACTGATAAATTCTGTGTCAATCGACAAAAATAACCACTCAATAATTAATTTATATTTGATACTTTAAAGACTTTTTTGGTTTATAAAATAAAAACTCAAAACTCAACATAACATAGAAATTGAGTAAGATGTATTTCTGCCTTACAAAGTATTACCAAATTATTATTTCCTGACTTGATCTGGAGCCCCTTCATCTACCACATCAATAAACAGAGTTTGCTTATTGTTCTGATGGGAGTGATCTCCAAAAGTAATAATTTTATAGTGTTGCATTCAACAGAAATACATCATATTCACTTTGTATATAATGAATCTATTGTAAATATAAGATATAATAATTTAAATATAATAATTTTCAAAACATAAATAATTTCTTCATAAACACTTTTGTAAATAGTGGTTATTTTATTAACTTAATACCCAGAGATATAAATACTAATTAATATGGTTATTTAAAAAAAACCCACTTTACTTGATGTGAACAACCTTTGCTCATACAACCATATAACTAAACAACTTAATAGGACACAAAAATTAATTTATGATTCAGAAAAAAGTACTTAAAGTTACCGTGATTGTGTGAAAAACAAGTCCCATTGAATAAAATAAAATGTTTTCATTAAAAATTACAATATAAAAATTATATCATTATAAAATATATGGTGAAAAACAAATGATTTAAGACATCCACCAAGATCATGCAAGGTCTTTCGATACTATTACTTGCATCATGAATGTTTGTACAGTAATACCTTGTTTACCGTTGGAGATTTGTTCCACTGCCATATAGAACTAAATGAAAACGCGCAGTATAGGGTCAAACTATTACATCATCGTGTAAGGTGATGTGCCTTTCATAAGTACAAAACAGTACTGTAAAATGTTTCTTAATAGTTTTCCTCTTTTTAAAAGTTCTGCCTTCGTCAATATCATTTTTCCGTAGTTTCAACATCGTAACTTTAGAAAACTGAAATTTAGAAAATTTGAATGAAATAAACAGTCAATATTATCACGGTGAGTCCTAAATTAATGGTTAAGATGGTTACAGATGATAAATAATACAAACACAGCACAATATATAGGCCACAGAAAAATGATAGAAAGGGTGTTTATTCATACAGGACAGTAAGTGAGAGGACAGAAAGTGAGAGGATAGCGAAATGCATCATATTTCGGTCGCCTAGAAAGCTATAAACATGTTTCTTCTCAAGTTTTTTATCGACTACTACAATTAATAAATTTAACTAGTGACTTTGAAAACATGTTGTAGCACTATAATAGCAAATTGGTAAGCAAGGTATTACTGTCCTCGGAGATAAAAACTTGAACAAAGACGAGATAACTTTTCTTCATATTAATACATTTTTGGTAATTTTTTAAATAAATAATCTAACCAAAATCATATCTTTATTTACGACAAATTAGAAAAATAATTTACTGTTTTACCTCAAATGTAAAGTTTTATAAATTATTTTTAATTTAACAAAATATAATTTTACCTTTAGGTGTATTACCTGCCACTTTTAAACCTCTGATAATTATAACTTCTACTTTCTTCCCCAATTCTTATATTTCTTCGTGGTGTTTGTGGAGACTTTGCGATCTTCAATTGACTTAATTTTGTCTTGTGAAGGCTTTTGTCTTATGCCTTTTACAATTTTCTTTTGGTGGTTGGTATTAGCTAACTGTATAAATAATGATTTTGAAAGAAAACTTGAAAAACTGAACACACTTCTAATATATTTCTTACAAAAACTATCTTCAGGAAAAAACCAATGAAAGGTGATGAATTACTGACCAACATTTAAAAATATTTACAAGAAAATAACATAGTTTAATATTTTGAAGATATTTAAGAAATAATTCAATGACTTACAATCAACCACTTGTATAACACTAATTCACACATTGTTTAAGGTCCAATTTTGAAAAAGTGTACATTAAAAAAAGTTTGTAAATTAGAAAGAAAATTTATTTACAGATGAAATGTCATTTTGATGTTTACCTCACTACATTTTTTTTACATTGCTATCATAGTTCACTGCTTTTTTTTAGTTGTGTTTGGTGTTAAAAGTAAATAGAATTAAATACACTAACATTAGTTTTTAGAAATTTTAAAATAAATCTTTTATATAAAAGTAGTAATTTGCACATTTTAGTAGAAATTTAATACTGATTTATTAAAATTTTTAAAGAGTCTTGTCATCAGGCACATTCAATTAATACTTGGAGGTTTTGAAATTACAGAACTTTAGAGGGAAATTTTACTTCCAGACAGAAACACCATTTAAAAGTATCACTAAAATTTTTGTTAATGTAAAATTTTTATTTTTGCTATCATGGTTCAATGGACTGACTCCATAATGTCAAAGTAAATTTTATTAAGTTAGTTTTGGATTAAAAAAAAATACTCTTAATATACTGCTATTTGCATAACATCTAGTAACAAATGCTGATTAATGAGCTAGCTACAGGTTGTGTTTAGGATGGATTGTGTGGGTATGATATAACGTACCATATAGTGCATGTAATTAGTAGTGCATTTGCCCCTTCCTCATTCTTATCACATGCACCTTTACAAACAAACTGTATCCAGAATATAGAATTGGCTTTATTTATTCAATAAATTGATGAAACCTACATCTTTAATATATTAGAAAGTAGTTAATTTATCATTTTCCAGGAAAATGTGGTGATGAAATGCATCATTGTCTGTAAAATGATGTTAAAAATCCTATATTTCTAGTTTATTAGATACTAACTAATTCGTCATTTTCAAGAAAAAAGGGGAGATGAATTATAGGTTTAAGTAATTATGTCTTCGAAATAAACTTAAATAATAAAAGGAAAACACAAAATATTCTTACTATAAATAAACCTATATGAAATATAAAAATTATGAACCTGGTATAGTTAGTGCTGCTTTAGTGCTTTATGCTGGCATATTGTGCTGCTTTAGTTTGTAAAAATATGTTGACTGAAGAGAATATTGTTTAAGTGTAGCCACATAACTGATGACAAAATTTTCTATGTGTATAGTTATGGTGAATGCACATGTTACGAGCTATATGATATTTTGTCTGGCCTCCTGATGGCTTTTTTCAAGATCACACAACCGATATTTATTTGTTATTTATAACACATTCTTAATACTAGACCGAGTAAACATTGCGACTAAAGAGGGTAATACCAGCATCACTATTATTGGGCCAATCAACATTCCATGCAGAAAATATGTGAACTACTGCTACTGTGCTGCTAATATTTCCCTCTTTGGCTCCAATGTTTACTTGGTCAGGTAATATTTTCATTTAACTGGTGTGTTTTGGAAAAATACATGTGAGGCGAGACCCCAAAATAACTGAACTTAATCGGCTCATGATTTGGGATTACACCACCAGATGGGTGTTCAGTGAATAATTGTTAATCTGTATGCCACATGGTGTTGCTTACGACAGTTGTAGTGAGTAGCTGTAACCGCTTATTTGTGACAGGTTTTTCTTTTTGATTTTTTTAAATGGCTAATATTTGAGAATAGTATACAGTATCGAATTTTTATTTTCTGCTTGGTAGAAGCCAGAAAAGTAGTTTCTGGCAGAAATGGTTGATGTGTTATCTACAGCTTTTAAAAAACATAATTTAAATTGGATCCAAGTGTACAAGTGGTAATTAAGACTCAAATGTGATAAAAGATATCTAACACCCAGGCCAGCCTTCCAAGTTGAGAACGTAAATGAGGATAAAAGGCATAATTATGAAGTTATAGAACTATATGGTGTTTTATGGAGCTCAATGCAACACATTTTAGTCAACAAATTATAAATGATATGAATCATGGCAAAATGTTTCCCCTGTTTGCTGACTATTGACCAAATGCAGCTTGGGCTACTGCTTACTATGAATTGTTGGATCACTTGAAAGTGGAGAATTTTTTGATAAAATTATCAGTAGAAATGATTCATGTTGTTATGGGCACAATACTAAGACAAAGCAATATTCTTTAGAGCTTCCTTCAACCGAAAAAGTTCCACTAAGTGAAATCAGCCATAAAGACAATGTAGAATTGTTTATTTGACATTTATGTTATTGTTTGTTCAGAGCTTCAAACAGATTATTAGCTATTGCCCTCCACATTCTATATATTATGTATAGTTATTGTATAATTTGATACAGAACCAATAAGTATTGGCAACTCAGACAATTTTCTTTTATGTTATGACAATACAAAACTGTGGTGCAGCATTTTGTAATCTAACCAATAACTTGAAGCCAATTATTTTTTTAAGAGTGTATCATAGTTTAAAACTGTCATTTGTTTTTTTGTTACTTTCAGTTAATTATAGTTAGCCCCCCCCCCCCAGAAAGGTATTTTCTTAATCACACATTCCAGACAAAAGGAGTTAGCTAAATTCTAATATTCGCTAATCCTTCACAGGTGGTAAAAGCTTCAATTGGAAAACAAATGAATTAAAATAATTTTAGTTTGAATAACAGTAACATTTTTCTAAATAATGTTGAATTTTTAGATAAATTTAGTTAAAGAAAACAGTTTGATAGCGCTAGGGTGTTTAAAATCTTTTATGAACTTTTACACACAGTATTTTTATAATTTTTGTTAATGTTTTTACATTTATGTTATCAGAATTTAATTTCTATTTATGAACAGTTTTTTTCCAAACCTAAATCATTCATTTGTTTGATTCAATTTGGACATTCACATTATGTTTACAGTCGTACATTGTACATAGTTATTTTTATGGTTCTATAATTCTATTTTAAAAGACAGAAATTATAGAAGCGTTGTTTACAAATAAACAGACAACGGTAATTATTAAAACAAAAAACTTGTTTACTTCTACAAAATCTAATTACATAATTTTATTACAGGAGACTACAAAAACAGTAAAATCAATCACCAATCATTATTTTAAAAAAAGATAGAAAAATAGAAGGAGGCAATAAAAGTTGCCTTTTAAAAATATTTTGTAAGAAATATGCTAGAGTTAAAATTCTTCAATTCTTCATGCATGGTGGTTCTATTTACAAAACTATAAAACAGAAAACATTAGTGACAGGTTATAAAGCAAGAATAAAAACAATAAAATACATTAGTAAAATATACAAAATTAAAACTTAATAGGAAAAAATATATACCTAAAAAAATATGCTAAAGTTAATAATAGTCATATATCTAGTTTCAAAGCAAAACGACACTAACATTTAAATGAAAATAAAAAAGAGAAATAAATAGTTCATTTGATGCAATAGTAAATAAAACTTCTTTTGTTTTCTTCTATGGTTCATAATGTTATTGAAATATGAAGTAAATGCTTTGTATAAATAAAGCATTTAAAAGAAAGTAAAAGGTCTAACTTGAAATACAAACCATCAAACCTGAAGAAGAAATAATGCGATACAAAGTTCAAATCATAATGAGGATACAAAAAAAATCATTCTACAAGTTCTCCAAACATCAGAAGATGAAAGGAACAAATGTTACATTATATATCCAGGAAACTGAAAAGGGGCAAGTGAATGTTGAAACAAGCAAAAAAGATAACAACCATATTATACTGAATTAGGGACTACTATATTATCAGAAAAGGGAAGGCTAATGATGCCAGCACAAAATTACAACAAAACTATTTCAGCCTAGCAATATTAAGAATTTCAGCTGAAAAAAGAAGAAATTAAAAAAGTTATTTTGGTAATTCATATTCACAAACCTCCTACTGATGAAAGTATTGAGCTTTAGCTGTACTCCAAATTTCTGTGAAAATACCAAATTTAATTAAATACCTACCCTATGAAAATACCTAGCTCTGAATTTAATAGGAAGGCGTGTACATGTAATTTCATCTGCTGATGATTTGCTACAAATCTATCAAACAATGACTTGATAGCAAAATATGCCAGTGGAAGAACATTAATTATGTAATTTGATCACGGCTCCTTAAAATAATGTTTGTGGAATACTATAAGCATTTACAGTTTTATATATTGGTTTGACATTAAATGAAGTTAGAGCTTTGACACAGGAAAAGCTGACGTATTCAAGGATTTCTGAATGCAGGTAGAACATTAACACAGGGTTGTATCTAATGGATAACTTGTGTATAGTATACAGGGAATCAGCACACAAAAAAAGTAAAATGGAAAAAATAATCAAAAACAAAGAGAACAAATTATTATGGCTACGTAAAACTATGAATGCATTTCCCCAATGGTTATCTTTATTTACACATATTTACATTTCTAATATTTCTGCTTCTGAATACGACAGACAACTGGAATTTTCGGTAGCTGTTAAAAATATTACACAACTAGAGGAGTAGAATTATTACTATAACTTTCATTTGTGGCAAACATGTTTCTAAAACTATAAAAATAATTTATCATCACTGTTTCACGAATTTACTGTTTTACGAATGTACTGTTTCTCATAATTGATAAAAGAGACCAATTAACAAGTTTGATAATTACAAATACCTATTTTTTGTATATTAAGACACAGATATTTTCCTTTATTGCCCATATTAAAATGAATTTGTTTCACTCTACCTATTCCCATTAAAATTCAAAAAGGACGCACAAATTATAAAGTAATAAAATCCAGGCGCGTATCCAAGGGGGGGGGGCGATCGCCCCCAACCTTCAAGAACTTTCGGTTAAAAATCGACAATATATTATTAAATTAGGACTTTTTCCAATAATTAAGTTATTATATATTCTCAAATATAAAATCCTAACTGTAATAAATATAATAATAATTTTGTAACATTGTAATGCTCTTTGAATAATTACAAAAATAGAATCACTTATCAAATGCTAGTCTATGTTTATAAATACGCTCGAATTTTAACTTAATTTACTAAAGTTAATTCGTCTTTTATTGTAAATAAAAAATAAAATTTTAATTTTTAATTTGAAAATGTGACGCGTTCTCTCGGCCTACCTTCGTAAACGTCTAAAAGTTTTCTCTACAGATAGTGCTAGTGAAGCTTAGTCTCGAACATATGATTTTCAATACGTAATTTTGCAAGCTTAATATTCGCAGTTGACTCCGGAATTGTTCGTGTTGGAAGAATAACTACTTATATTAATTAATAAACGATTTTTATAATAATAGCTTATTATAAAATTAATAATATTCTCTAGCCCTAAGTGTTATTGAAACTGGAATAATTATTTATTAAAAAGTCTAATTTGCCTAAGTAAAAAGTGAGGCTATCGTAGTTTAATAAAATACATTGCGAATAATCTTTTGAGTTTGTTCTACTCCGTAGTGTTAATTGTATCACTATCGGATCTGCTGACTTGTACTCAACAAGCAAGTCAATTTTTCCAAAAGATTCAATTAGACTTAAAATCAGCAAGAGACATGATTGACGACACTTTGGTTAAATTAACTAGGCGGCGAGAAAAAGTCTTTAATACCATTTTTGAAGAAGTTTGTCAACTCGCAAAGGAATTAGACGTCGAAATTAAAATACCCAGAAAAGCAAAGAAACAAATTGATAGAGAAAATTATCCTGCAAACGAACCAGTTGACTACTTTAGACAGTCAATTTATATCCCAGCCCTGGAAAATGTCATTCAGGATATGAAATCACGTTATTCGGAGGAAATGCTAAACCTATATAATTTATCCATCCTATTTCCAGAAATGAGAAGTGACGATAATTTTGAGCAATCACTAAGTCACATTTCCAAAAAGTATGCTTACTCCTTGAATGATTTAGAAAACATAATTAAAAAAAAGCTGGAATCAGAATTGGAATCTTGGTATTCCCAATGGGATCTTATATTCAATAAGAAGATTGAAAACATGGCTAAGATCAACCATGGGAGAGGACCGCTTGACAGGATTAGCATTGCTTAGTATCAATCGAGAAAGAAAAATTGATATAGATTCTGTCATTGATCTTTACGCAAGAAAACGCAAACATCGACTAGAGTTTATTATTTAACTACGGACTATTAATTTTAGTATGAATTTAATTTTTATTTGATTATATTGTTAAATAAATAATACTTATAAAAATTAAAATCATTAAATATTTTCAAATTTTAAGCATTTGTGTTACATGTTTTTACACACGCGTGCACACACACACACACACACACACACATATTATATATATATATAAAATGCATCGATTGCCCCCCCTAAAGCATGTCGCTGGATATGCGCCTGAAATATTTAGGTAACATGCAATGCCTTATGCTCTACTCTTGCAATCCCACAAGACTTGCAATCTAACTTTGCAGGCTACAGAGAAAAAGTGGATAAGAAGCCTGCAAATATGTGATCTGAAAGTTCAAGTAAAAAATAATCACATGCCTGAAGGCTCTTGATTATAATCACAGCTCAGTTCAAAATTTATTCAATACTTAACGAAGTTAACACATCAAAGAGGTTATTTTCTGGATTTATAGCAGCAAGTGATGTTTCAGTGTAGGGAGTAAGAAATATAATTGTGGGGGGCAAGGACAACATACAAACTATGTCAGCCTACATTATAGCTTTCATTTTTAGTTCAGTAGGTCTGAGTTTGATATTTGTTATTCTAAATCTATTTTATTATTATCTTTCTTAATATAGGTTATTACAATTAGGGGCTTTACTAGTAACAACAATGTTGAGTATCACACCATCATTAAGCATGAAGTATTCAGTGGTAGGGTAAGAGAAAACAATGATAAAAGTTTATGAATTTAATTTGAAATTTCCACAAGAGAAATAACAAACTTTCTACATTATGAGGTGTTTTGCTGCATTTGAAGAACAAAAATCTCGAATTAATGTGTAATTTTACTAAAAAGGCCTTGAGGAATATTATAAGGAAATAAATTGTATAACCACTCAATGAATATAAACTGATGGTCTTAAAATAACTGAATAAAGAACGAGTATAATTATCACTCATGCCATCAACAAGTGGCAAATGGTTTATGAGTTATTAAATAAGCGTTGAAGACAGGCAATTATGACAAAATGGGCACAAAAATCATATAAAAAATAGTCATAAACTAAATTATAACTTGCTATTTGTTAGTTAGAAATTTTCCTCAACACACTATAAAGGTGCATAAAACTCACAATTCCTATTTCAGAAGGAGAAAATGCCAGGGTAGCTAAACATAAATATTGCATGTTGTAGTATTATGTTTGAGTTAATAAAAACAAAACAAGCAACACCATAAAAAATGTTATATCAATCAAAAAAAAAAAAAAAAAAAAAAAAAAAAAAAAAAAAAAAAAAAATACTTCCATTATTATATTTATTACTCCCATACTATCTATTGTTATACTGATCCCCTCCATATCATTCAAAACTCAATCCATTTAAATACTGTATAAGGTAAGAAATGTATTTGCACCATGAAATATTCAAATTAAGTTAACCTTTTGAGTCCCAGAATGAAAATACTGATGAAGGAAAAGTGAATATGTATGTATGTATGTAATTAGTTTTTAAAATAAACAATTAATTTTAAAAATGTGTTACTGGATTTATATAGAAGGTAATGTTTCATATGAGGTATTAATATTTTTCTAGTGAAGTTGAGTACAAAAAAAAGTAAATATTGCATAGCAAAGTGAATACTTTAGAACTTACTTGCTGACGTTTTTCGAAAGAATTGTTTCATTTATGAAGCTGAAACTCTTGAATTGAGGGCCAGCTTCGTAAATGAGATGATTGTTTCGAAACACGACAGCAAGTAAGTTCTAAAGTATTCACTTTGCTATGCAATAATTACTTATAATTCAATAAGAGAATTCAAGATGATTAAAATAAGCAACTTTAAACAGAAATATATTTTGCTGTCAGAAAAGTTAATTTTAAATTTGTTTTACAATTTTCTTTCAAAAGCTTTAGAGACATTATATACATCAGTATAATTTCATTTCTATTTCATCAGTGTTTTTTAAAATTTTTTTAGCTGGTTTCTTGAAAAAATGAATTTGAAAATATTTTTTTTTTAGGAAGTACAAATTTACATAATCTATGCCTAAACACAAAAATTGGTATACTTTATGCTGACAGACATGTTTAATAACCAAGTTGCCTTTATAGTGTCTTTACAAGATTTGGGTGATGAAAGAAGCCTATTAAATTTGCTCGGTGTTAGATGATTTTTTTTAAAAATAAATTTCTTTCTTAGTAAATAATGAAGTTTCTTAACCAATTATACCACTATATATCACTACCATTACACAATACCTGTATTAGATTATAGCAACAAAGTATCTCCACAAATGCTGACATTTATCTAAGTCACTAAACAGATGATGAGTATAACAGGATGTAACTTTATGAATCCATATGAAATGCCAGCTTTATTACATGTTATAACATGATTTTGTACAACATATTTTTCAAATATTTCACAAGAATGTGAAACAAATAAAAATTAAATAAAATGATAAATTGGTTTAAAACAATTATTAATTTGTAGTTATACCAGAAATTGTGTTAGTTTATATGTAAAAACAAAATTAGGGAAAAAGTTCACTGCACATAGATTCATCACTGTAAACTTGACTTTATGACAATTGATAAACTCAATTTTTAGTCAAAAAATTCTTTGAGCTTAGCTTGTGAGGTTATGTTAAAAATAAATAAAAACATACACAAAACTCACAAATTAATCATTTATTTCTCAAACGCGTTTCAATGACCAAGTCATCATATCAGTGAGTGTTACTACTACAAACTCTAACTTACAACTAGGGTGAAAGTACGGTTGAAATAGAAAAAGAGGCGTGTTTACCATTTTTAGATGTTTTAATATCAAGAAAAAACAATACTTTAAATTTTAACGTTTATAGAAAACCAACTCACACAAGCAGATTTATTACCAGTGATTCATTTCACACAATATCACATAAAAAAGCAGCTTTCAATTCTATGGTGCATCATTTAATTAATTTGCCTTTATCAGAGGAAAATTATAAAAATGAGCTGAATTACATTTATAATGTAGCAAGGTTCAATGGATACAGTAGTGTGTTTATAGATGAAATTCACAAAAAGATGAAAAATAACACAACATCCACCGCTGTCCAATAAAATTAGAAAATCTCTAGGAAAATATAGCAATTTGAATGTTACAATTGCCACTACAAATAACCTAAAGAAGTTGTTAGGTAACCATAAAGACGCCATACCTAATGAAGAAAAGTCAGGAATCTACTGCCTGAAGTATAGCGAGTGTCCTCTGAAATATATAGGCCAAACAAAAAGAAATATTAAAATTAGGGCTAAAGAACATTTTTCCCACATTAAATATAATAGACCAGAAAAATCTGCGATGGAGAAACATTGTTTAGAGGAAGAGCACGAATTTAAAGTAGACGATGTAACCCGGTTTTGAAAACATTGTTAAGTGTAGTGAATTGAATGCATGGGAAACTTTGTATATTAATAGGAATAAAAATAATATTGTAAACAATGAGTCAGGCCCTATTTGAAATTCTATATTATTGTAATGAGCGTGACACAAAGGGGGGGGGGAAGGTTACTGTAACTTTTAGGTTAAATATTTTGACATAATAATAAAGTGTAATATTATCTATATTGTTTATATGTAATTATTGAGTTAGGTACAAAATTTCTATTTGATATATCATGTTTAAATTAGGGTTAATAACTTTTGTTTTGACAAGTGGGCGTGGTAACGCCTACTGTATAAATATGGAGTGTAACCTTACTTTCACCCTAGTTGTAAGTTAGAGTTAGTAGTGGTAACACTCACTGATGATGACTTGGTCATTGAAACGCGTATGAGAAATAAATGATTAATTTGTGAGTTTTGTGTATGTTTTTATTTATTTATTTTCAATGTTTAGTATATATTCATAAATTCATATCAATAATATGGCGTTTGAGTCGAACTGCCTTACTTTACTAGTAATTAGTTTTACATAAGCAAAGCTAGTACTTTAATTTTGTATAGCTTAATTATTCTAACCAGATACTTTATAGTTATATACATAAAGATTTGAAGCAAATCATAAAAATAGTAATCAATGTTTGGAAATACAGTCGAACCTCTGTATAATGAAGTCGATTATCCATAGAAAAAATTCGTTGTAGAGAGATAATGATACTGCAAATTCCAAAGCATTTTCTTTAATAAGATTTGCTAACAATGGAAGATTTTTCTCGCGCATTACCGTAACCCATTTAATCATCGCGTTATCGATATTGTCGAATGTACAAAGTTTCATTTTCTTTCTTTGCAAATCATAAGAAACACTTTCTTTTAGAATAAATTTGATCCCGGTTTTTTAGAATAGTGTATAGCGAACTCTAAGGTATACCGAATTTTTTCACAACATCCAAATTTTTTACACTATCATCAACCTCTCGTAAAACACTTTCTTTTTGACATTTTTTCACAGCACGAATAGAACTGAGTAACTGATCTAGCAAAATTGAAATGAGTGATAAAAGAAAATGGTGGGAAGATGGGAATGTACTGTAGGCCTATCTATAAATGCTGAGTTCTTAGAATTCCTAACCGATGAGTCACTGAATTCTTAACTGAACCATTAAATATAATAGACCAGAAAAATCTGCGATGGAGAAACATTGTTTAGAGGAAGAGCACGAATTTAAAGTAGACGATGTAACCCTGTTTTGAAAACATTGTTAAGTGTAGTGAATTGAATGCATAGGAAACTTTGTATATTAATAGGAATAAAAATAATATTGTAAACAATGAGTCAGGCCCTATTTGAAATTCTATATTATTGTAATGAGCGTGACACAAAGGGGGGGGGAAGGTTACTGTAACTTTTAGGTTAAATATTTTGACATAATAATAAAGTGTAATATTATCTATATTGTTTATATGTAATTATTGAGTTAGGTACAAAATTTCTATTTGATATATCATGTTTAAATTAGGGTTAATAACTTTTGTTTTGACAAGTGGGCGTGGTAACGCCTACTGTATAAATATGGAGTGTAACCTTACTTTCACCCTAGTTGTAAGTTAGAGTTAGTAGTGGTAACACTCACTGATGATGACTTGGTCATTGAAACGCGTATGAGAAATAAATGATTAATTTGTGAGTTTTGTGTATGTTTTTATTTATTTATTTTCAATGTTTAGTATATATTCATAAATTCATATCAATAATATGGCGTTTGAGTCGAACTGCCTTACTTTACTAGTAATTAGTTTTACATAAGCAAAGCTAGTACTTTAATTTTGTATAGCTTAATTATTCTAACCAGATACTTTATAGTTATATACATAAAGATTTGAAGCAAATCATAAAAATAGTAATCAATGTTTGGAAATACAGTCGAACCTCTGTATAATGAAGTCGATTATCCATAGAAAAAATTCGTTGTAGAGAGATAATGATACTGCAAATTCCAAAGCATTTTCTTTAATAAGATTTGCTGACAATGGAAGATTTTTCTCGCGCATTACCGTAACCCATTTAATCATCGCGTTATCGATATTGTCGAATGTACAAAGTTTCATTTTCTTTCTTTGCAAATCATAAGAAACACTTTCTTTTAGAATAAATTTGATCCCGGTTTTTTAGAATAGTGTATAGCGAACTCTAAGGTATACCGAATTTTTTCACAACATCCAAATTTTTTACACTATCATCAACCTCTCGTAAAACACTTTCTTTTTGACATTTTTTCACAGCACGAATAGAACTGAGTAACTGATCTAGCAAAATTGAAATGAGTGATAAAAGAAAATGGTGGGAAGATGGGAATGTACTGTAGGCCTATCTATAAATGCTGAGTTCTTAGAATTCCTAACCGATGAGTCACTGAATTCTTAACTGAAGCATTAAATATAATAGACCAGAAAAATCTGCGATGGAGAAACATTGTTTAGAGGAAGAGCACGAATTTAAAGTAGACGATGTAACCCTGTTTTGAAAACATTGTTAAGTGTAGTGAATTGAATGCATGGGAAACTTTGTATATTAATAGGAATAAAAATAATATTGTAAACAATGAGTCAGGCCCTATTTGAAATTCTATATTATTGTAATGAGCGTGACACAAAGGGGGGGGGGGAAGGTTACTGTAACTTTTAGGTTAAATATTTTGACATAATAATAAAGTGTAATATTATCTATATTGTTTATATGTAATTATTGAGTTAGGTACAAAATTTCTATTTGATATATCATGTTTAAATTAGGGTTAATAACTTTTGTTTTGACAAGTGGGCGTGGTAACGCCTACTGTATAAATATGGAGTGTAACCTTACTTTCACCCTAGTTGTAAGTTAGAGTTAGTAGTGGTAACACTCACTGATGATGACTTGGTCATTGAAACGCGTATGAGAAATAAATGATTAATTTGTGAGTTTTGTGTATGTTTTTATTTATTTATTTTCAATGTTTAGTATATATTCATAAATTCATATCAATAATATGGCGTTTGAGTCGAACTGCCTTACTTTACTAGTAATTAGTTTTACATAAGCAAAGCTAGTACTTTAATTTTGTATAGCTTAATTATTCTAACCAGATACTTTATAGTTATATACATAAAGATTTGAAGCAAATCATAAAAATAGTAATCAATGTTTGGAAATACAGTCGAACCTCTGTATAATGAAGTCGATTATCCATAGAAAAAATTCGTTGTAGAGAGATAATGATACTGCAAATTCCAAAGCATTTTCTTTAATAAGATTTGCTGACAATGGAAGATTTTTCTCGCGCATTACCGTAACCCATTTAATCATCGCGTTATCGATATTGTCGAATGTACAAAGTTTCATTTTCTTTCTTTGCAAATCATAAGAAACACTTTCTTTTAGAATAAATTTGATCCCGGTTTTTTAGAATAGTGTATAGCGAACTCTAAGGTATACCGAATTTTTTCACAACATCCAAATTTTTTACACTATCATCAACCTCTCGTAAAACACTTTCTTTTTGACATTTTTTCACAGCACGAATAGAACTGAGTAACTGATCTAGCAAAATTGAAATGAGTGATAAAAGAAAATGGTGGGAAGATGGGAATGTACTGTAGGCCTATCTATAAATGCTGAGTTCTTAGAATTCCTAACCGATGAGTCACTGAATTCTTAACTGAACCATTAAATATAATAGACCAGAAAAATCTGCGATGGAGAAACATTGTTTAGAGGAAGAGCACGAATTTAAAGTAGACGATGTAACCCTGTTTTGAAAACATTGTTAAGTGTAGTGAATTGAATGCATGGGAAACTTTGTATATTAATAGGAATAAAAATAATATTGTAAACAATGAGTCAGGCCCTATTTGAAATTCTATATTATTGTAATGAGCGTGACACAAAGGAGGGGGGGGGGAAGGTTACTGTAACTTTTAGGTTAAATATTTTGACATAATAATAAAGTGTAATATTATCTATATTGTTTATATGTAATTATTGAGTTAGGTACAAAATTTCTATTTGATATATCATGTTTAAATTAGGGTTAATAACTTTTGTTTTGACAAGTGGGCGTGGTAACGCCTACTGTATAAATATGGAGTGTAACCTTACTTTCACCCTAGTTGTAAGTTAGAGTTAGTAGTGGTAACACTCACTGATGATGACTTGGTCATTGAAACGCGTATGAGAAATAAATGATTAATTTGTGAGTTTTGTGTATGTTTTTATTTATTTATTTTCAATGTTTAGTATATATTCATAAATTCATATCAATAATATGGCGTTTGAGTCGAACTGCCTTACTTTACTAGTAATTAGTTTTACATAAGCAAAGCTAGTACTTTAATTTTGTATAGCTTAATTATTCTAACCAGATACTTTATAGTTATATACATAAAGATTTGAAGCAAATCATAAAAATAGTAATCAATGTTTGGAAATACAGTCGAACCTCTGTATAATGAAGTCGATTATCCATAGAAAAAATTCGTTGTAGAGAGATAATGATACTGCAAATTCCAAAGCATTTTCTTTAATAAGATTTGCTGACAATGGAAGATTTTTCTCGCGCATTACCGTAACCCATTTAATCATCGCGTTATCGATATTGTCGAATGTACAAAGTTTCATTTTCTTTCTTTGCAAATCATAAGAAACACTTTCTTTTAGAATAAATTTGATCCCGGTTTTTTAGAATAGTGTATAGCGAACTCTAAGGTATACCGAATTTTTTCACAACATCCAAATTTTTTACACTATCATCAACCTCTCGTAAAACACTTTCTTTTTGACATTTTTTCACAGCACGAATAGAACTGAGTAACTGATCTAGCAAAATTGAAATGAGTGATAAAAGAAAATGGTGGGAAGATGGGAATGTACTGTAGGCCTATCTATAAATGCTGAGTTCTTAGAATTCCTAACCGATGAGTCACTGAATTCTTAACTGAACCATTAAATATAATAGACCAGAAAAATCTGCGATGGAGAAACATTGTTTAGAGGAAGAGCACGAATTTAAAGTAGACGATGTAACCCTGTTTTGAAAACATTGTTAAGTGTAGTGAATTGAATGCATGGGAAACTTTGTATATTAATAGGAATAAAAATAATATTGTAAACAATGAGTCAGGCCCTATTTGAAATTCTATATTATTGTAATGAGCGTGACACAAAGGGGGGGGGGAAGGTTACTGTAACTTTTAGGTTAAATATTTTGACATAATAATAAAGTGTAATATTATCTATATTGTTTATATGTAATTATTGAGTTAGGTACAAAATTTCTATTTGATATATCATGTTTAAATTAGGGTTAATAACTTTTGTTTTGACAAGTGGGCGTGGTAACGCCTACTGTATAAATATGGAGTGTAACCTTACTTTCACCCTAGTTGTAAGTTAGAGTTAGTAGTGGTAACACTCACTGATGATGACTTGGTCATTGAAACGCGTATGAGAAATAAATGATTAATTTGTGAGTTTTGTGTATGTTTTTATTTATTTATTTTCAATGTTTAGTATATATTCATAAATTCATATCAATAATATGGCGTTTGAGTCGAACTGCCTTACTTTACTAGTAATTAGTTTTACATAAGCAAAGCTAGTACTTTAATTTTGTATAGCTTAATTATTCTAACCAGATACTTTATAGTTATATACATAAAGATTTGAAGCAAATCATAAAAATAGTAATCAATGTTTGGAAATACAGTCGAACCTCTGTATAATGAAGTCGATTATCCATAGAAAAAATTCGTTGTAGAGAGATAATGATACTGCAAATTCCAAAGCATTTTCTTTAATAAGATTTGCTGACAATGGAAGATTTTTCTCGCGCATTACCGTAACCCATTTAATCATCGCGTTATCGATATTGTCGAATGTACAAAGTTTCATTTTCTTTCTTTGCAAATCATAAGAAACACTTTCTTTTAGAATAAATTTGATCCCGGTTTTTTAGAATAGTGTATAGCGAACTCTAAGGTATACCGAATTTTTTCACAACATCCAAATTTTTTACACTATCATCAACCTCTCGTAAAACACTTTCTTTTTGACATTTTTTCACAGCACGAATAGAACTGAGTAACTGATCTAGCAAAATTGAAATGAGTGATAAAAGAAAATGGTGGGAAGATGGGAATGTACTGTAGGCCTATCTATAAATGCTGAGTTCTTAGAATTCCTAACCGATGAGTCACTGAATTCTTAACTGAACCATTAAATATAATAGACCAGAAAAATCTGCGATGGAGAAACATTGTTTAGAGGAAGAGCACGAATTTAAAGTAGACGATGTAACCCTGTTTTGAAAACATTGTTAAGTGTAGTGAATTGAATGCATGGGAAACTTTGTATATTAATAGGAATAAAAATAATATTGTAAACAATGAGTCAGGCCCTATTTGAAATTCTATATTATTGTAATGAGCGTGACACAAAGGGGGGGGGGGGGGGGAAGGTTACTGTAACTTTTAGGTTAAATATTTTGACATAATAATAAAGTGTAATATTATCTATATTGTTTATATGTAATTATTGAGTTAGGTACAAAATTTCTATTTGATATATCATGTTTAAATTAGGGTTAATAACTTTTGTTTTGACAAGTGGGCGTGGTAACGCCTACTGTATAAATATGGAGTGTAACCTTACTTTCACCCTAGTTGTAAGTTAGAGTTAGTAGTGGTAACACTCACTGATGATGACTTGGTCATTGAAACGCGTATGAGAAATAAATGATTAATTTGTGAGTTTTGTGTATGTTTTTATTTATTTATTTTCAATGTTTAGTATATATTCATAAATTCATATCAATAATATGGCGTTTGAGTCGAACTGCCTTACTTTACTAGTAATTAGTTTTACATAAGCAAAGCTAGTACTTTAATTTTGTATAGCTTAATTATTCTAACCAGATACTTTATAGTTATATACATAAAGATTTGAAGCAAATCATAAAAATAGTAATCAATGTTTGGAAATACAGTCGAACCTCTGTATAATGAAGTCGATTATCCATAGAAAAAATTCGTTGTAGAGAGATAATGATACTGCAAATTCCAAAGCATTTTCTTTAATAAGATTTGCTAACAATGGAAGATTTTTCTCGCGCATTACCGTAACCCATTTAATCATCGCGTTATCGATATTGTCGAATGTACAAAGTTTCATTTTCTTTCTTTGCAAATCATAAGAAACACTTTCTTTTAGAATAAATTTGATCCCGGTTTTTTAGAATAGTGTATAGCGAACTCTAAGGTATACCGAATTTTTTCACAACATCCAAATTTTTTACACTATCATCAACCTCTCGTAAAACACTTTCTTTTTGACATTTTTTCACAGCACGAATAGAACTGAGTAACTGATCTAGCAAAATTGAAATGAGTGATAAAAGAAAATGGTGGGAAGATGGGAATGTACTGTAGGCCTATCTATAAATGCTGAGTTCTTAGAATTCCTAACCGATGAGTCACTGAATTCTTAACTGAACCATTAAATATAATAGACCAGAAAAATCTGCGATGGAGAAACATTGTTTAGAGGAAGAGCACGAATTTAAAGTAGACGATGTAACCCTGTTTTGAAAACATTGTTAAGTGTAGTGAATTGAATGCATGGGAAACTTTGTATATTAATAGGAATAAAAATAATATTGTAAACAATGAGTCAGGCCCTATTTGAAATTCTATATTATTGTAATGAGCGTGACACAAAGGGGGGGGGGAAGGTTACTGTAACTTTTAGGTTAAATATTTTGACATAATAATAAAGTGTAATATTATCTATATTGTTTATATGTAATTATTGAGTTAGGTACAAAATTTCTATTTGATATATCATGTTTAAATTAGGGTTAATAACTTTTGTTTTGACAAGTGGGCGTGGTAACGCCTACTGTATAAATATGGAGTGTAACCTTACTTTCACCCTAGTTGTAAGTTAGAGTTAGTAGTGGTAACACTCACTGATGATGACTTGGTCATTGAAACGCGTATGAGAAATAAATGATTAATTTGTGAGTTTTGTGTATGTTTTTATTTATTTATTTTCAATGTTTAGTATATATTCATAAATTCATATCAATAATATGGCGTTTGAGTCGAACTGCCTTACTTTACTAGTAATTAGTTTTACATAAGCAAAGCTAGTACTTTAATTTTGTATAGCTTAATTATTCTAACCAGATACTTTATAGTTATATACATAAAGATTTGAAGCAAATCATAAAAATAGTAATCAATGTTTGGAAATACAGTCGAACCTCTGTATAATGAAGTCGATTATCCATAGAAAAAATTCGTTGTAGAGAGATAATGATACTGCAAATTCCAAAGCATTTTCTTTAATAAGATTTGCTGACAATGGAAGATTTTTCTCGCGCATTACCGTAACCCATTTAATCATCGCGTTATCGATATTGTCGAATGTACAAAGTTTCATTTTCTTTCTTTGCAAATCATAAGAAACACTTTCTTTTAGAATAAATTTGATCCCGGTTTTTTAGAATAGTGTATAGCGAACTCTAAGGTATACCGAATTTTTTCACAACATCCAAATTTTTTACACTATCATCAACCTCTCGTAAAACACTTTCTTTTTGACATTTTTTCACAGCACGAATAGAACTGAGTAACTGATCTAGCAAAATTGAAATGAGTGATAAAAGAAAATGGTGGGAAGATGGGAATGTACTGTAGGCCTATCTATAAATGCTGAGTTCTTAGAATTCCTAACCGATGAGTCACTGAATTCTTAACTGAACCGAACTATAACATGCAGTCAATTGCCGACATGCGTTTCGCCTACCTTTCTTGGTTTTTTTGACCTTCCTGCTGAAAATAAACAATTTCCTGGAAATGATATTGTGAGCTGCCTATACAACACTACATTTGTTCGGTTGAAGTGAAAAAACTTCGTTATTGAAATGTCCGAAATTCGTTACATAGAGGTAAATAAGCAGTACAACGTCTAAAATGTCATGGGACAAGGTAGAATTTCGTTATATAGAGTATTTCGTTATATAGAGGTTCGACTGTAATAAGTTAGAAATTATAAAAATAAAGCCAACAAGGTGAGCTTAACTAATGTAATGTCAGATTAGTGTTGCACATCAGTCTTTGAGTATCTGCTGGCAAAATAAGGTTTAGTATTAGTTCTAAAATTAAACTAATTCTTTAAAAAATTGTAAGGAAAGGTTTGACATCTGGAAGAGTCAAATAACTCATAAAAATAGGGTGTAATGGCTAAGTATCAAGAAAAATTCAAACAGCAAAAGCTAATGGCAAAACATTTCACCCATTCATATATTTAAAAAGTTTAATAAAAACGCCTGTTATTCATAGGATGGTCATCGAGAAAAACGGGAACTAAGTTTTGAGAGCTTCGAGGGATTGCTTTAATAAGGAAGTACTTTTTATGTAAGAAGTGTAGTCAAGGGAGATTATAAAGAAATTAAGAAGTGTTGTAAGGATTTTTGTTATATATATATAATTAATAAAAAGTGCTTCAAATGATCAAGTAAAGTATTAAAGAGAGTGGCTTAGTTAAAGGTTAAAAATATCACTGTGCAGAGATGATTGGCATGTTAAGTGCTTCAAGTTAAATCCCAAAAGCAACGGTGGAACCACAGAGACTCACAACACATAAGTGCAACAAACTTTATATTTCACTCGAACAAAAAGATTTAATAACTTAGTCAATTACAATGAAAATATTGGAAAGAACC
The DNA here is from genome assembly GCA_036971475.1 of Prosapia bicincta. Taxonomy (NCBI): domain Eukaryota; kingdom Metazoa; phylum Arthropoda; class Insecta; order Hemiptera; family Cercopidae; genus Prosapia; species Prosapia bicincta. Next base: position 116,971,244 of record JBAIZL010000005.1, read on the forward strand.
CTAATGCCACACAAATTTTGGCTAGAATAAATAAGTTATTAAATTTAATCTGCTGGCTTTAATTATTTAGCAACCTAAAGCTAGTAAATTGGAATATCATTTTGATTCCTAATACTGATTGTTCCAAACAAGTTTTGTAGTTAACTCCACCCATTCTTGAAGTTTGGCAAAACTTTTTATCACGGTTGATTTGCTAGTGACCATTAGTTCTTTCACTAAATTAATAATATTGATTAGGTGGAATTTAAAGAGGAAGGAATTGACCTTTCATAAATAAAACTATACACTAACACAAATACTGTGGATTGTAAATTTTGAACACAGAATTGATGAATTGCCACTTTATGAACTAAGAGGAGCTTCTGTTATAATGTTTGGTGGATATTATCCCTTAGAAATGGTGAAAATGAAGAATTAATATCTGGTGATGCTTTCAAACATAGTCCTAGAATGGTGAGAATCCTTCAAAATCGTCAAATGCACCAAACAGAACTACACAAATAGAATACTCAACGTAAAGAGGATATAACAGCATAAAAATAGAAAATGTTAACAAAAAAGCAAACTATAACCTTCAATAACCACTTCAAATGCTGACAGTGAATAGACAACAAATTGCTCACTGTAAGCGAGTCTAGTTGACTGAAAGACAAATTTGAAAAAACTTTACTTTTATTCTCAGATTTGTAACTAGTTAAGTGTTTATAAATTGATAAATCAAATCATGTTTTACTTCTTCTTTTAAATTTAAAAAATGCCTATCTTTAACACACAAAAATGATCTACATATAAATAAAAAAAAAAATCCACAATGATGATAGATGGTCACCCTCAATTTTTTACCACGAGTCTTAGACAAGAAATGATTGTTACCCTAGGATTCAACTGTAGATAGAATTAATAAAAAATGGGTAATTTCCAAGTTAAAAATATTCATATTAACTGAATATGTATTCTGGGTTATAAGCTTGGGTGAAAATGGATATGATTGTTTCTCACAGTCAAACTGTTATTATTGATTTGATAAGTTTCAGACATCATATCGGTGCCCTCCATTATTGAAGTACAGTGCAATCTCGGCAATTCGAAAGCTCTGTATCTTGTACCTTACGGGTTGATAATTCACAAATAATCAAAATTTAAAGGATAATTTGATTAAAAGTTTAATCTTCTTGACCTTTGTAATTGTGTTTTGGTCTCCGTGCACATATATAATGTCTGTTGTTTAAAGGAATGTTATCACCCCTTGAAACTGTCATTACAAAGAAAGATATTTATAGTAGTTGTAATGCACTCTTGGAATGACAAAATAAATAAAATAAGATTTTAATAGTTGTCTTGATTTGTTCTTATAACCAACTTATCAGTTGTCAATTTCAAGTTAAGTTCTTAGTCTTCTGTATTAAGTTATTGTTTGGTTGTGTTATGGAAAACTTATGATCATTGGAATTCTGATGGCTGTCATTGGATAGTGAAAGGGAGTGTATTCATAGAAGGTTTAGTGTGTAAAATAAATCTGAGACAAAGGTGTAAAGTTTGTTATAATATCGGAATCAGATCCAAGACAAGGTATGAATGTGAGTGTTATAAACTCCAATTGGGAAAAAGGTTGTTATAATAGAAAAGTAGATCAAGACATACATAAATAAAAAGTTCCTTGTGGTTTAAGAGGTTTTATTTATTTATAACAAAAAAATTATACAGGATAGTCTTGTTTTCCCCTGAAGATGATGGGTTTGTAACAGAAATATACATTAGGATATAAATAAAAAGTTGTTTTGGTTAAAGAGGTTTTATTTGTTTATAAGTGTGGCATAACACAATTCAGTAGCCATGGAACTAAATCCATACCTACTCAATAAAAATGCAACCAATTACAGTAGATCAACAATGGGTTAATTCTACACTCAACATGTCCACAAATCTTCACCAAAAAACTATTCTATAACTACACAACCAGATCCTAGAACCAAATATAAAATAACAAAAAAAGTATGATATTTTTGTCTTATATTTTTGTCTTTAAAAAGGTAGAACCAATGTATTCTACAAACGAGTATCTAAAACTAAAATATTCTCTAATTACACACCCAGAAACTGGAGTTAAATTTTAATAGGCAACAGGGTATATCTTAAAAAAAAAGAACAAGTATCCCACAAACTGTCACCTAAAACCAAAGTATTCCATAGATATAGAATTAGAAACAGGGGCCAAAATTTGAGTTTCATATATCTAAAGTTCAAGTTCAAGTGATGCTGTGTCTTTAAAAATGTGGAAACTTTTAAAAAAATTAATAAAAGGTTCTTTATCCCTTATGAAAATGGGTCTTAATAAGGTTTTCCAACCTCTTTGTTGTATCCCACACACCATTACTGTGTGGGTCCAAGCTCCGTGTGGTTGCAGGATGAGGTACGGGGGAAGGGGGCTACAGCCTTGTAACTGTTATGTGTGTATTCCTTTTCAAATAACATTCGGTCAGTTAAGCTTTTGGAAATGTGTGTGTTAATAGAATTGTTCGTGTTTCTTCTATCGTCTAGCCTAGTGTTTTTGTTTAGTGTTGATAATTCTGATTATAGTTAGTCATGTCGCAAAGTTCGTCAAGTAGAAGTAGCCGTAAAAGAAGTTTTGTTGTACATAGTGAAGCTCGAACATTAATTAGTAAAATAATTGAAAAATGTGACAAAGTAGCAAAATCTAATTCATTGCGTTTTCCATTAAAGCAGGCCACAAAAAGAGCAGCAGATTATTGTGAAAAGTCAGGTAATTTTATTCTTAAAGTCCGTAAAGAGGCTAGGCACTTGAAAGAACAAGGTTCAAGCAGTAAGCTCTCCTCGCCTGGTAAAAAAAGAAAAACCAGGTTCAATGACAGAAAAGTTTCTGTTGATGACTTTGATAAGTGTGTCATTAGAAATATAATTCAAGACTTTTATAAAAGTGAAAAGTTGTACCGACAGCAAGAAAACTGCTACCCATAGTGAAAAAAAGAATTCACTTTCCATGGGGAAAGAAATCTTTGATAAGAATTATAAGGGGAATGGGTTTCAAATGGAGAAATGTAGTAGTAGGAGATAAATTGTTATAGAAAAATCGGAAATTCGGGAATGGCGACACAGATATTTAGTGCAAAATAAAAGCTTTACGTCAATCTGGATGGGATATTTTTTAAGTGGACGAGACATGGGTAGACAGTAATATAACTGTTAAAAAATGTTGGCAGTCAGATGATGTTTTCGGTGTATCAGAAAACTATAGAGCAGGATGCTGCCTTATACTTCTACATGCTGGTGGCAAAAATGGATTTGTGAAAGGAACCAAGCTTCTTTATAAAGCAGGAACCACTTCCGGTGACTATCACGGTCAAATCAACCAAAATAATTTTGAGAAGTGGCTCAAAGAGATGTTATTGCCAAACATTCCACCCGCCTATGTAATTCTAATGGACAATGCACCATATCATTCTGCTCTAGCAGAAAAGTTTCCAACCAAATATTCAGTAAAAATGGAAATGATAAATTTTTTGAGGAAACGCGGTATTAACTGTAACGAAACAATGAAAAAAGAAGAGCTCATTCCTTTAATTAACATTCACCGGCAGAAAGAAAAAGTTTTTAAAATAGACCAGTTTCTCTGTAGTTTAGGCCATACTGTCGTTAGAACTCCAGCTTACATGTGTGACCTAAACCCTATCGAACTAGCTTGGGCTAAAATAAAGAACTTTGTGAGAGAACACAACCCTGACGGCAACTAAGTTTAAAAAGGTTACAGAAATTAACCGAACTGGCAATAGAAGAAGTGACAGAAAATGACTAGATCGGCTACTGCAACAAAGTCGAAGACCTTGTGAAAAATTACTGGGAAACTGATGGCATAGTATCAGATGTAATAGACGAACTAATAATTAATATTAATGCTCAAGACGACAGCAGTACAGATGATACTACCAGTGACAGCGATTCCAGCATCAGTGACGCAGATAGCACACTTGCTAGGCCACTGTAATACGTAATGATGATGTAAGTACATGTTATCAATATTTGAATAGATGTTTTTTTTATGGGTAATAGCTTTTCCCTCACTTAGCCTGTGTTTAAGCATTCCTCGCAAACACAACGAGGTTGGACCCGCACAGTACCTACAACTAAAGTATTTTATAACTACAGAACCTGAACCTAGAACAAAAATTCATGAAAACGAAACATCCCTACAACCTAGAATGCTAACACTTTTTAAAGAAACTGTGCCATATCAAGATCATATTTATAAAGCTGCAAGATCAATTTACTTTTTTAATAAGGAAATTTTAAAATAAAAAAATTAAAACGATAAAGTAAATTAAACATACACAGTAGTCTATATTGGAGTTTAACCAAGTAATGAAAATATTACATTTGTAAACCTGATCAACAACTTTTTTTTAACTCACGAGTAAAATCAGTGGTGGCTGGTGCCTAAAACTTATGGGGGTTGCAAATTGTAAAGTGTTAGTTTTTTTAAGGCAAAGAAATCATAATCATAAAAACTTAAAGGGCTGTTATATGGGAAATAGATAGATACTACTTGATAATTCGTGATTTATTCTCTTGAAGGAAATATATTGGAATTTTTAATTTTATTTATACTTATTTAAGATAATGAATCTCAAGTCATGAATATTAACAAACAAATCTCAATTCATTCTTAACAGCGAGTGCCAACAAACTCGGAGCAGAGTGGAAATGCTATTCTTCAGACGGAGCCTATTCTAACAGAACACTCCTGAGGTTGTTCTGCAACCTAAGTAGCCTTTCGGCTCGCTCTAGCTGTTTTAGTTTGTCTAAACCTTACAATGCTTTTTTAGGAGTGACGTCACTGGGTGTTGCAGGTTTCCTGCAACAAGGCCAAACGAAATAGTCTGTGACTGAGCAAACGGTCACATGGTCGCTGCCGTTCTGACATTTTTATTATTATTTATAACGATGGATCATGTTATATGATGAATAATCGCTCGTAACAATGTATATAATTATTACATAATAAATAAATTTATTTATTTTTTTATATTGATCTCTGGTTTGGGAATTGCACACCATGTAGCCTGCCAAAGAGCCGCCACTAAATAAAATATTACTCTCCTGTAGCTGGCACAGAATTGTATATCACACATGTAGGACAACCAACAGTAATTAGATAATTTGCAGTGTTTTTGCACTTGAAGTACAAATTGTTCTTTCTTTCCCTTCCCTCCCAATTTATATGTTTTCAGGTGACATAGCATTTACCTTCTTCAGATAATTTCTAACATTTATAGCCCTTCCGTCACATAAGAATGTCAGAGTTTGAAATATATTTGCTCAAATTAATCATCTTAAACACTGTTACTTTTATGTCATTTTTGTTTAATAATAAATCATTGCCAAGAGTGCTACTTACTAAGGATATGATTTGACAAGGTAATACCTATACGAGTTGTGCTGCTTTTAGCTGTTTATCAAACAGCATGAATCACAAATGGAACAACAACATTGAGGGTTATTGTCTTGTACTATGTTTGCAAGCATGTAAAAAAATTCATCACTAAATTTTAAAAACAATATTTTAAACTTCAATGCTGTGAGTCACGGACAAGATTGTTGCTGTTCTATGGTGTGTTATTTTGTTCATAGAGTAGTTTTTAATTATGTGTTCAAATATCGTATTAGATTGTGAGTGCGTTTTGTTGTTTAGAATGTATTGTTAATGGTTTTTGTGGTGTTTGTATATCTTGTAGTTTTCTGTTGTATTTAGTTTGTTGCTGTTTGTAGTGTTGTTGTTTTGATGTAGTAAAGGACTTTTAGATTAGTGTCTATATTGGTGTATGTGTGTACAGTAAGAAGTGTTTTTTTGCCGAGTGATACCAATAGTAGTACAATAACTTAGCTTAACACTTTCAGCACGGCTAGCATTCCGGCACGCTCTGGGTTCCCTTACGAGGTACCGAGAGCATGCCGATGTGCTTCTAGCTTATTTACTTAGATACGGCGAGCTCACCGGCACGCTCACTCCCAGGCTAATTGAAACTTCTCTACTATCGATAGGCGTTTGTAAAAAGGTTTGATTTTTACGTCAATGCTTCAGAAGAGTTTGGAGAATATTGTGCCAGAGTTATTTTTAAATCCGACAATCCCAATTTAACTTTTGATGCTTCAACTGTAACAATGTTTCAGGGAGTTTTATGAACAGATTTAATTTGGTTTAACTTTTATATTTTAATGGTTTATTTTTAGTTTGAACCATTTAATGCGGCAAAATATCCGTTAAAACAACGGTCGTAAAAATTAACTAAGCTTTCTGAACTAACTCAAGAATAAACGATAACTGTCCTATTAGAGTGAATAAACCAACTCGAAGTGTGAACAGACTATTGTAAATATGTGTTATTGCAAAATGTGTCAACATAAGATTGTAGTAAACAAATATCAGCTTATAATTAAATAATAAAAATATATACAACTCACAAATATACAATTTTTTATTTCAAACGCGTTTCGACGACTACTTTGTCGTCATCTTCAGTGAAAATACACAAATTAAATTAACTAAAAAATATATATATATTAAACATAACCTATAAAGTTTTAGCAAAGGTAAAAACAAAAGTGAAAATCCTTTTACCTTAGCTAAAACTTTATAGGTTATGTTTAATATATATATATTTTTTAGTTAATTTAATTTGTGTATTTTCACTGAAGATGACGACAAAGTAGTCGTCGAAACGGGTTTGAAATAAAAAATTGTATATTTGTGAGTTGTATATATTTTTATTATTTAATTATAACTTTCACTCACAAGCCAGCTCGAATATTATTTATAAATATCAGCTTATCTCGGCTATAAATAGTCTTGGACGTGACATATGTATTATCTATATCTCCGTTTAAATTACGATCTCCGAAACACTAGGCAAGAACAGAAATAAACATTCCGAGTTGAATGTTGAGTGCTTATTATGTAATATATTTTAGTAGTAGGGTCTTTTAGTTTTGTATATAAGTTTTCTTTTTTTCTCTGTCTTTTTTATTGTGTTTTCTTATTTGTCATACAGTAATTTATCATTTGTATTTCTTTTTTTAAATTGTGACTTGTTAAATAAAACAATATTTTAGAGTCTAATACACTGTTCTGATGTTAACAATAAACATGTATATGTTGGAAATAAAATTATTGAGATGAAAACAACAGGTTCAATAATTAGATGCTATGACAAGCTATGCAACCCGCATGGCGTCCCACTGCCGTCAGAGCTGGAAGTTAACGAAAAACAGACAGTAGTTGGATGAGATCACTAATATCGCCGCCGTGTTGAAAGTGTTAAAACAGTGATTATCTACCATCATATGATAAGCCGATGATTCCTATATTGTGAATAATGCTTTTAATTTTACTTTCAATTTTCATACTTAATAATTTACTTATATGGCTGATGAGAGTATTAGTCTGAACAAAATACTTTTCCATGTTGGTTTCCACTCAGTTCATTATGTGACTAACATCACACAAAAAAATAGAGTTGTATAAAGTATATTTTTATCTCCCCTGCGCGGATATAATTTAAACTATACTTTTATTTAATATCAACTACATCAACAGCATATCACCAAAATAAAAGGAAATTAATACTGTTACCAGAACTATTGTGGAATAAGCTGTACTATAATTGCTAGCCTAACAAAAATAACGAATATAGGAAAAAAATTTGAAGGTTTAGCTATCAGTAGGTATGGCTAAACTAACAAGCACTGGAGAAATTCTACTACACAGAGTTTTTAAAAGTTGGGCTGAACCAATATGAAATTATTCCAAGGAAAACGAGGCAAATGAGATTCCTGCTACCTAGAACTTGAAACAAATCACTGAGACTCATTCAGGACCTAAACACCAAAGCCGCAAACCTTAAACCAAATTATCCTCTTCCAATCGGGAAACACCCAAGTATAATAAAACAAAACACATATGAACCCTTAATAAAAACCACAATGAAATACTTTATAAAAATAACTATATCTAAGTTTAAAAAAGTTGACAAACTTACCCTGGTAATAGGTCTGTAACCTTAAAATAGGCACTCATAAACCCTACAACAATGATATATTTTGGAGACCTATACTCTTTGTGGATCAGAGAGAAACCGAAATGAGTAACAGATATGTGTAGAAGTATAGATATTCAAATGTAATAAGTGCAAATATTTATAGTTTCCAAAGATATATTGTCTCATATAGTTTTTATCTGAATTTATATATTGATAATTATAACGTAGTAATTTATTTAGACGGAAGAAAGGAAGTTGAATGGAGTTATCTGATGATGATGTAATGAGGTTCTCTAGATATGGTGTACTACCGGTATGACTTCCATATAATCAGTTGGGAGGGGTTGCAATCAGAGTGGAACACTTTCATTACTTTCGTGTTATAAGAGTCATCAAAAGACTTTATATTCATAGTTCTAACATCATATCTGTGGCCATTCATTCTGTTATTTAAAACCATCTGTAATTAGGCCTATTTAAAGTGCTGGGCAAAATTTACATTTCAGTTGGTATATGACACTTTTTGATTTGCAAGGATGACTCTGAATCTATAAGTCCATTTTTGTTGTTAGGCTATTGAAACGATTTGTTGTGAGGTATTTTGGACATGTCTTATACTTAGGTCTACTCCATGAAAAGTAACCATAAGGCCTGTATGGTTTTACAGATGGAAATGGAAGAAATATGTATTGCAAATGATTAGTATGCTTGATGTGGACTCCTGTGCAGATATTTCCATATCTGAGTGTTTCATTTACATCAAAGAAGGTAATGGATCTTGTAGAATTTTCTCAAGTAAATTGGAGGAGAATACTGGTAAACTGTTAAAAAATCTTTCTGTACAAAATAGGAAAATGTCAATATGTCTTTACCAACACTTTGGTTGGTGTGACTTGAGTTTTTAAAGAATTATTCTTATATCTTTGTCATGTACTGGTTTGTGTATGATAGAACCATCCTAGCACCTATCGCTGTGCTTATTTGTTTAAGAAATTTTCAAAACCATGCTGACAAACCATGTACATAAGGGATTGTTCTACAAAGAGAGGTAACATTTAGGCCAACCAAAATGGTTTCAGAAAGTTTGGCTGTTTGAGACAGCTACAGTCTATGAAATGATTAATGTCTTAGGTGTATAATAGAAGGTATTTTTTAACCAAAGGTTGAAGGTATAAGCCCAGAAAAGCTAAGATTGTGTCTGATTCTGAACAGCAGCTACTGTATATTGTCTACAAAGGAGGAGGGGGATATGATGTTTTTATGGATCTTCAACAGTATATAGAATTCAGAAGTAGAAGGATTTTCATTTCATAATAATTTTGAAGATTCCCTACACCTCTTACAGCTCTCAGTTGGAGGTTTCTTTAAATTGTTAAAAAGAAATTTTTCATTGATATATTACTTGTATTTTTCGACACACACTGTTGTAGACACGAGAAAGAAAACACGGTCGTTTCTAAAATGTGTAGATAAAAACACTAATACAGTAACAAAAATGTGTTTTTGTACTGGAATAATAGACACTTTCAGCTAACTAATGCTGAATTCGTTCTGAGTAATATGTCCTGTTTGTTTCTGTTTCGTAAGTGAATTGTATGTTCTAGTTGTATGACATGATTGATCATATGGGTGGTCCCAAGGGGGAGTTCAGTTGTTTGTTTATAGTATTTATTGTTAAATTGGAAGTAGTTTTGGTTGCATATGTGTTTGATTAGTTTCTTTTTTATTATTTCTATGTTTTTTTTCTATCGGAATGTTAGGGTAAATGTTGGTGATGTCGTAACTAATCATTCGTGTGTTGCTGTTTTTTATTTTATTAATTAATTTGTATCCGTTATTTATATTGTATTTTAGATCTTATTATTTTGTCAAGTATTTTTGCGATTATGTAAGATGGTGCTGTTTTGAAGTTAATTAGTGGTCAGAATGGTGGTCATTGGTGGTATAAGTTTAAACAAGCAATATATGAGATAGTAAATCTTTGAAAACACATCTGTGCGCCTATGACATTCGGATATCTAATATTTCTATATACATTTATGACCCCCTTCAGTTTCTCTCTCAAATTGACAAAGGGTACAGCATGTTCGAAATATCTTATTATTTTAGACCAGACTATTAGCAAGGTAAATATGTCTGTCGGTCTCAAATCAGGTCAAGCAAATCTTAAGTTTAATAATTTTAATTGTTAATTGATAACCTTATGTACTTTTTAATAACAACAATATTATTTTTATAAAGTTAATGATGAAATTATTGCCCACAAGATGTAACTAAAGCTTAGTGGTTTTTAATTCTTTCATTGTGTTGGTAGTTGAAAAACTGAAGTGAATTTATTTAGCTAAGAATTTAAAATAGTTTTACCAATGTCGCTTTGGAACTAAAGAGATGGCATTTAAATTAGTGCATAAAAAGCAAGCAGAAGCTTTTGACATCACCAATGCTTTTAGACTTATTAGCATTACCTGAGCAAGTTGATCCTGGTAGTCTTCTTCTTCCAACCTGTCGTTGATATCAAGTGTCAATCGTTTCACTCTTTCTTTTTCCATTCTTTCAGCCTAGAGAAAATAAATAAGAGCCATATTTTTTACATGTTCATCCTTCAAAAATTCAGTTACATAACACATAAATTTAATCTCTCATTTACTAACAAAATATTTGCTGAAAGTTCTTGTAAATTAGAAAATAACCTTTTGAAATCATTGTAAGCTATAATAATTATATGTTTTACTTAGTTAATTATTAAAATAGAATATTATATTACAAAAATATTATTAAAAAAATATAGCCTATTGTTAAAATATAGAAATAAAAAATAAATCATTTGTACGAATATGGGTTTTTACAAGTTAAAGACATGAAACACACACAATTAACAATTAAAATAGTATAATTCAAGCCTTGTTCAAACAAAAAATATAGTAAAAAAAGGGATTGTAATGATTTGCATGGCAATAATATTTTAATCTTGTCATTTACTCCTTACATGTGTATTTTATTATGAAAAATAGCTAGTTAAAAAATTGTTGTCATAAAATAAATTACAATCCTGGTGGTATATATAAACACACACACACCCACTGCAACTGGCTAAAATGTCACATTTAACCATAGCAAATGAAATTTTAAATTTCAAAATTTTAGAATTTTGTATAGACAGAGTAGCGAAGCTAAAACATAACAGAAATGCCTTAGGCATAAGGTAACATGAGGCTAACGAGTATAAGGCATAGAAATCTGGCGCCCGGAGGGGTGGAATATGCCTAGGGATGCATAAATTTCTTTAGCGTGGTTTTAAGATAGCAAACGGGAAAGTTGTGTTTGATGTACTACGTTTTATTAACAAATAAATAGTTTCAAAACGTTCCCCAGACGTAGTCTCGTGATGTTCTACGAGATATAGTCTCGTGTGTTTTGTAACCCTTTTTGGGAGGAATCTCTCCAAAAGTGGTTTTCCTCGAAGTAACATCTATGTCATAGTGTCCTCAAGATTAGTTGTCGCAGAGAAGAAATTTTAAATAAAATTCAAGTCACTGCGAAAGTAGAAAATGAACAGTCCCTCAAATTAAAGTGTTTCAACAGTTAAGAGTCAAAGATAACTAAATTCAATTATACAATTTATATTTTGAACAGAGTACAGTAAATAGTATTTTAAACAAAGAATAGATTAAAATCAGGAGTTTTTCTATTTAACCAATTTTAAGGAACTTGATCCAGAATTTTAAAATAAAAATAAAAATAAAGAAGGCTAATTTCGCGCATTAACGCGTAACGTTTTGTTTCGGTCAGAAAACACCAAAGGAGCAGGGGTGACGCCAGCTTTGGACGAGTCCAATAACCAAAATGGTCAGCCACAAGGAAGGGAGGGACGATACCAAGCCAACACGGTGCTGGGGAGAGATGGGACCAGGAAGAAGAATTAACTCTGATAAGATCAGATTTTAGCTTCTCTCTCTCTCTCAAATAGATTAAAATTTTATGTTGATTTTTTTGGGGAACGTTGAAATTTTAAAGTTTAAATTTAAATAAATTTGAAAAAGATGTAAATCCGTTTTGAATAGTGGCTTTCTTCAGGAAGAATATAGAGGAGTTAGCGTTAGTTTGCGATAGTTACCTACTTCAAAATGGCGGACTCTCCTCTTTCAGATTTAACAGATACTAATAAAAATATTAACAAAAATATAAAAATGAGTTAAAATCAAAGTCAAGACAGTTTTGAACATAAAATAAATAATTCAAAATTAAAATTTAAATGTAGTTAAATGTGAATAACAAATTAGCAGGAAAAAGAGATTTTAAACTTTTGTTAAATAAATTCAATTTGAATTACTTTAGACCAGCCTTAAGACATGGCTGCTTTTAACCTAACATAGAATAGATATTGACCCGGAGAGAAGGCTAAATGAAAGAAAATAAATAGTTTCAAAATTATTTAAAACTTTTATTGTTTAAATTATTTAAAACGTTTTTAAAGCAGAGAAAATGCGTTAGAAAAATGACACTGAAATTTTCGTTATGTGAGTTTTGGCAAAACGCTTTACAAATAGAAAGTAAAATTTTGGAAAACTGATAGGTGGGTCCCTATGCACTAATTTTAGGTTTTAAAAAGGTTTAAATAAAATTTACGTTTAGAGATAAGATATGTTTGATGAGTAAACTTTGATGAATTTTAGTTGGTCTCATGTTGTTTTAAACTTAGTTTTTGTATAATTTTAAGAAAGATATAAAATATTTCAAAATGTTAGTTGAAAAGAATTTTGTTTTTTAAATGTCTGTTCTTTATTTGGTTTTAAGATACCAAAGTCAAAAGTTAAGAGTTTTCCGTCAAATGAAAGTGTTGTAAAGATCAATAAATTGAAATGAAGTTTTGAAAATAAAGTAAAATCTTGTAGAGAAAAGTAAAGTAAATTTTTGCAATTAAATTAAAATTTTTGAATTGAAGAAAAAATTAAATAATAAATTTTAAGTTTTTAAATATTAACAAAGAAAGGATTAATTTTTATTTTAAATTAAAATTACATTTATAGTACATTTTGAAAAAGAGGAAGTTAAGAAAGGTGATATAAAAATTTATTTGGTTACAAAAGAAGTTATACGGTTTATACTGAAAGGTTAAAGAATTGTCAACAAATTAAGAAAAGGTTAAAATATAAAATAATTACAAACTGTGCTGTAATAAAAATTAAAGTTTAACAAAATAAAAACAAAGTTTCTTACTAACTTGCATACAAAACAGTAATTATATTTATTTAAACAAATTTCTTACACAATCCAAAACCAAATGGTCACTAAGCCTTCAAACGAACTCATTCCCTGGGAATGGATACCCAAAGGGTTAAATCTTGGCGAGTTAGGTTTTTTAAAAAATGTCCAGTGACTGGTTCTCTGGCAGATTTTGGCGAGCATTGCATAGGGGTTTGGCTGGTGGCCAGACGGGCTCTTTTCAAAATTTTTACCGAGCAGCGGACAGATGGTGGTGCGGCGGATCGCTGCTGGCAGGAGGGTTGCGGGCGGGCGTCGTAGGGTTAGTACATTGCAGCACACACACACACACACACACAAATAGCTAGAAATTTGATTGGCCTAGGTACATATGAATTTTTTTAAAAACAAATTTTAACTAAAAAAAGATTTTATTCTTGCCTTTAAAGTAAAAAGAGAAGAAAAATAAAGTAAGGTTTATGTATAAATATGTATAAAACACATAGATGTGCAAGGTACTAGCTTATATGAAACTGGGGGAGAATTATTTACAACAAATAAAAATAATTTTGTTATACACTTAACATAATAAAAATATTTGTTTTATTATTTAATCTATTAGTTGTTATTAATTAACATAAATAATTAACAATAGCATGAAGAAATTTTCCTTTTAAAACTATAGCCTTTATTATTGCAATTAGTCAGTACAGCTTAGCAGGAAAAAAAGAATCAGGTCATTAGAAAGAACTGAAAGTGCTGTAAGTTCAGTTAATTGTTTAAATGTGGTGTGAGTGCTTCAAATACATTTTTTCAAAAACAAAATTTTTCATGTATAACGATAAATGACATTTTATTTTAACCAGTATAAAATTCAGCAAATTTTATAGTCAGTCATAGAAGACTTCCGTGATGAGTTTACACAGCATTTTCAATGTTTCAATCAGGGACATTGAATCACTGTCCATGTGTGATTTGATCTTGTCATCATTAATTTCTGCCAACAATAGGGCGGGGGGGGGGGGGGGGAAGATAATTCACACTCCATCCAGTTGTTCATTTCTGAGTATTCTTTGTTCCACTCATGTCTATAGGTTCAATTTTTCCTATACCATGTACTCTCAATGAGTAAACAAATCTTAGTTCAATTAGAGGTATTTAAAAAAAAAATTCACAGTTACAATCATAGCTATTTTGCACTGGCACAAATTTCGGATTTTTTAGCAAGTGCATTCTACAACGATAAGGCATTTGCAAGCCCCTACGTCAAAAAGAAGTGAACACTTTTGTTTAAATTCATCAACTTTCATATTAAAAACAGGTTCTTTTTTGTCTCGTTTATATGATTTCCTGAGATTGTAATACTTACCACGTAACACAGTTACTGTAGCTGCTCAACACAGTTACCACCTAACCGCTCAATTCTCTTATCTGTAACTGTACATTTAAGCTGATTACTTTGTTGGTTACTGTACTGAGCAATACCAAATGAGTTTTTCGCCAGTGGGCGGCTTGTTTGTTGACAGATTTTTTGCACCTTCAAAAATGGGGTGGTCGCATAACTGCCTTGTTATTACTTTCTTTGGCATAGTCATGATGTCACCGTTTTGTTACACTATAATATCAACAGTCAATACACATCAATGTCATAACACAAAACGCTAATAGTTGCAAATGCAGAACGAAAACATCGAGAACAAACCAAACTTAGTACTAATGCACTGCAATTACAACCGACAGATGCAGACTGACATACAATGGAAGGGAGAAAAGTGTCTCATTATCAGTTCATGTAAAAAAAATACTATGGTTATTACACTTAAATACTAATTATTTATCAAATATAAAAAACTCCATAGAAATCTAAATTTTCCATTATTTTGTCAAACTTTGAGGCTTATGCACAACTGGGATATATCAACTTATCTAAACCAAATAAAAAAAACAATGTTTTTAGGCTATATTTCAAGACAGTACTAACTATTACAAACACATCAAGTTAAACAATTTTAAAAAATAATCACAAAATTTAGGGCTTATGCGCAACTGAAAAATGTCAACAGATTTTGATTTTGATTTTTTTCTTGTTATCTACATAATTCGTAACTTTCCTCCCTATTACAACTTTTAAATAAAAAAGAGTTTTTTCAGCCCTCCTTAATGTGCACGGGTGACTTAATATTAATACTTTCAAGCCTAAGCTCGAGTATAGATCGAGAAATTTAGTTAACGCTAGTTGCCTAACCCCGTCTATAGCTCGAGATCCCGTATTTATTTCCACAGCAATATAATTCCCACATTTTTTCAGTTTCGTAGATATTGTTCTATATATTGGTTATTCTACTCTACATGTCTTTACCTTTATGCCAATTAGAGTTGCTTTTACAAACAAAAACTTATTTGGTTGAGTGTGGCGACTGAGAGCTATTAGACATTTGTTTGACAGATGTTGGTTTGGTCAGATAGTGAGTGTTTTATTAGTGCGAGTGGTTTATGTTTCAAGTTTGATGTTGTTCGGTTTAAATGCTGCCTATCAGTTATTTTGTTTGTAGTTGGTGTAATTTTTATTGTTAGAGATATTATGATAAAGATGTAATGACTAAAGGCACTTTAGGAAGCGATTCAATACAAGATATGTTGCTTTTAGACAGTGACAGTGTCAGTGAAACGGATTCTAGGTCGAAGTACAATCTACATATCTTTTACTGATAAACTGAATGAAAATGTTAATGTTCCAGATTTTAGAGTTTTCTAAATTCAAAAGGAATTAAATCTAAATTATATTTTTACTTTAGCTTTAAAATGATAAATAATATATAATATTTATTTTCATTCCAATGTAAAATATGTACAGGGGAGATATGTTGCTTTTAGACAGTGACAGTGTCAGTGAAACCGATTCTAGGTCGAGGTACAATCTACATATCTTTTACTGATAAACTGAATGAAAATGTTAATGTTCCAGATTTTAGAGTTTTCTAAATTCTAAAGGAATTAAATCTAAATCATATTTTTACTTTAGCTATAAAATGATAAATAATATATAATATTTATTTTCATTCCAATGTAAAATATGTACAGTGAAGTACAAGGATGTAGAGTTTCTTATTTAATTTTTTTGACTCTTTTATACATTTTTCAAAGGAGCATAACACCATCTATATGTAAGTAATCAATTTATTTGTATATATTTCCTGAAAGCTTGTTTCATTCCATTTACAAAGATGTATAATTTTTTTTAAAATATGGTTGTTATTACACGTCAGGCATTTATTATATTTTACCTAAAAACCTCCAGGTAGATGAAGAAGGGTGCCTATTAAGGGGTTAGGCTTCAATGTGTTAAACAATATGATTAAAAGGTATGTATTAAATATGGAAATCTTGTTGCTGTTCATGACGAGCTGGTTGTTAATCACTTATTACACTTTTGCTATTACTTGCGACCAAACTTTTTGTTAACTAAAGGTTGTTAAATTAACCTTCAGCCCGGGAGGCTAAAGAAGTCGTAAGACAAAAATGTTTCCTCCAAGTTTAAGTTAACAACCTTTAGTTAAAAAAAGTCTGGTCGCAAGTAATAGCAAAAGTGTAATAAGTATGTATTAAATTAGTGATAGGTGTAAAATTAGTATATAAAAGTAATATATTTATAATACAAACAACACTTACTTCTTCCTGAGATCGCAAATTAATGGCTAGTTCAGAATCAGTAGGCACAGACAAGTTTTTGTATTGTTGCTTGTTGCCTTTCCTTATCATAAGAGTGAAGTTCACATTTGAGTCTTTCTGCTCCGGTTCCAACAATTG
This sequence comes from Prosapia bicincta, assembly GCA_036971475.1. Lineage (NCBI taxonomy): Eukaryota > Metazoa > Arthropoda > Insecta > Hemiptera > Cercopidae > Prosapia > Prosapia bicincta. The sequence continues at coordinate 116,988,301 of JBAIZL010000005.1, forward strand.
TTCTACAAAGAAGTAAAATATTCAATATATTTAACATATATAGCACTATGTAAAACCTTGTCCAATATCACTTGAAATACTTTGATTTTAAACGAAGATTCTTGGTTTTTAAAAATCATTTACATTTAAAGCCGATTTACAGAGGATTTCAGCTAATTGGACCATGGAATTATGAGACTAGGCATTTAATTGGACAACAATTTTAACAAAAAAATTAATGCATCTTATAAAAAAAGAATTACACGAATTAATTGGTCTGAAAAGTCGCTGATTGGATCCTGTAATTTTTTTTCTGGGCCTATAAAACAAAATAATTTATTCTATTTAAATAAACACAAAGTTTATTGAGAAGAGTAAATTTGCAAAATGTTTTGATACGCCTCTAAATAATTTAGAAGTAATTAAAAAGACCATTTATTTATATCTAAACAATTTTTAGCAAGTGAAATAACATTGATATCTGCAATTAGGGTATTTGGAAATTATCTCCACAAATTTCATTGATTTCACATCAGTGTATAATGAGGTTTATTGTAACTTTTTGAATATATCAAGAGTATGAACAAATGTTAAAACCTACATTACGATTCAGCCCAAGACTTGAAAAGAATAGCAAACTAGCTGTCAAATCGTCATAATATAAACTGATTGTTGATTCAATAATAGACCATTTTATTTACCTCCAAATAATTCTTTCGCTAGTGAAAAAACAAATAACATATGTAACTCTATAGATCAATGTTTCTTTACAACAAATGGCTATTTTTTTACTACAATAATTTATTATGTTCCCGTTTTACAACCTTATACAAGTGTTCTTTAAGCTTAGTTGTAAATGATAAACATTGATGCTAAAATCCAATCTCTCAATCTGGTCATTTCTGTTAACACTGGAAGTGATAGAATCACAATATTGGGTGATTTAGGCACTAAGTTCAAATGGCAGCCCTCGATATCAGGTGCATATGTAAGGGTTTAGTAAACATTGGACTTTTAACTCCACAAGATGACCTCTCAGTTATAGTTTTTAAATTCCCGTACATATCCCAATTTTTCCGGCTCAAAATAATAAAATTGTGTACCTTTAACAACTTGGGTGCAATAACAATGATGCATAGTCTACACTCAATATAAACTTGTAGATAGAATACAATACAAAATGACTTAGATGATTGAAGGCAAGTAAGGAAGTATAAGATGGATTACTTCACAAGGAAATCTTTGTCAATACAAATGTACACATACCAAGATGCTAAATGAGTTGGATGCTCACTAATGACACTGGACTGGACCATTACAAAACATTGCCTACGCCAGTCACCACATCGTCATAGCAATGTCAGAGCAATACACCATTACAAACAGACACAACAAACAGCAGTAAAATAGAACCTCTATAATTCGTCACGTTCAGGACCAAGGGGATAACGAATTCGAGTAAAAGACAAATTACGGAAGTTGTGAAATTAACATGTAATTGTGGGTAAACATAACACATAAATATGTAAATACGTATGTAATGTAATTAATATTACATTACATGGGCTTCCAAAAAAAAAATGTTTATATTAATAAGGTATTACAAGAAAATGAGTCGGCTTTAAAGGAATGTTTATATTAATATGGTATGCAAAGGAAATGAGTCAGAATTCCAAGAAATGTTCATGTAAAGTTCTATAATCTCATTTTGTGCATTCTTAATTATAGTATTAAGATTCATTAAAACGCCTATTTTTTCTAATGCACAGGAATGTATTTCGGTGTAATGCGAGAGGGTCTCGGTCCCATTTACCTCAAATTATCAAGACTCTAATGTATTTCGAATTAAATGAAGAAACATATTTTTAGGGCAAATATTTTTTTCCAGTTAATTTTTTACTTAAAGTATATTCAATTCAGTTGAACTAGTGATTTCTGTGCCTATCTCTACATGGAACCACGAGTACTATTTAATTGATGCAATACGGATATTTTTCCAAATATTCCAATACATATTGAAAATGTATTCCCAGCATGTATTGTAATACATAAATTAAGTTTTACTAGTTTGCTGTCCTGTTTTATAATGCAACATTCGATTTTTTTTGCTATAGGCTCAGCTATCAGATTGACAGAAGTCATTAAGTTCGGTGTGTTGTTAATTTTGGTTGATACACAATTTGTTTTGTAAATAAGAAAGCTTAGATATATGACTTATTACAATATAGGAATGTAGACACAGACAATCTAAACACAGGGCTTCACCCGTTTCCCAGGTCAAACAAAAACATGTCATTACATCGTCATAAGATAAGATTGCCAGTCGTCTCCAAATAAATCTCTTTTGTCATCTAAACTAAAATATTCATTCTATAAAATCATAAATGTTTCTAATTGCTTCTTTAAGTATCACCAGATTGACAACAGTCACCCATTTTAGGTATTATAAGAAACAATAAATAACCCACACTAAACAGTGGTGAGCGTGTGAATTTATTTGTAATCAGCACTTATTAAGATATCATAGTATACAGATGAATACAATAGATTTTTGTTGTAATGTACACATTACTATTGACAAGGGCGTTGTTGATGTTCTGTCTTTAGGCCATAAGTTTAATAATGACTTAAAATAGACAACAAATTAGTATAGAAACGTTGACCCTATTAGGTAATCATTCTTGACTCATTACTATTTTTTTAAAATTCTACATAATTTCATATGAATAATGAATAACAGATTGGTTAATTACAGTAATACACATTCAACGATTACTGACAAATACCACAGCGAATAAATCAGAACTTTTCAGCAAAGGATATTTAAAAGAATCGAATTTTTTAGGTAAAGGCTATAGGGTTAGCTTAGCTCATATCGAAGGTAACTAAAATAGTGTGTTGTGCTTGACTTCTTAAAGCTATTTTACAGGTCATTTTTGATTTTTTTTTTGTGGGATTTGTTATTTAACAAGCTAGTAATTATTGTGTCTTCCTTGTATGTTTGATTGTTTATATTTATGGACATTTGAGTTTATAATTGTTTATATTTGAGTGAGATATGGTTATAGGAAATGTTATTGACAATGATTCTGAAATGTTAAAATATAGCTTGTCGTATTATTCTATAATAGTAATGAAGAAAATTATTACAAATAGGATGATTCGGGGTGAGCGACTTGCAGAGTGTCTTCAGATGTCAAAAATTGAAACTGACATTTAATGGAATGAGTTAATTTGGGTATGTTCTCTGTTGTTGGCTAGTTTGTTACTAGTATTTTCATCAAGTTCAAGATGTAAAACTCGCTTAAAATAATTGTTAAAATCAGACATTCCATTTGTTATTTCGTGTTTATAGAATCATAACCGGGTTTTCTGAGGTGTATCTAGGTCAGTTAACGTAAGAACTGAAGTCAGCTTGTCAACGGGTTTTTTTATTGAGTTCAAGCGGGCTTTGATTAAAGTAATCTTTGTTGAGTATGCTTTCATAGTAATAACAATCTTTGAAGCCATGGCAATGAATTAAATGTCCAACTGAACAGAACAATTAAAATACTGAAAAGCCTTGAAGAACTTTCATAATTATTTTCAAGCATTTACACGAATTTCAAAAGTGTAGGTTTGTGTCGTTTTATGTTTGAAATTGTTGATTGTACAACATCGTATATCTCAGCCAACTGTTTACTTGTAACTCCTTTATCTGACTGATTTATAATTTTCAGTTTATCTGTAAACAATAAGACAACTTGTTTCCTTTTTAAAAAGCCATTGTGAACAACAAATTGCACTCACAAACAAAACAATGTACTGATGTAAAATAGTGCTAATAAAGTAGCAGGTCTAAAACACAATGACAGACTAATCAAACTGAATAGTGACAGTTGGGCCTGGCCAGCCACCTGGAAACAAACAGCTAACTATAGGAACTGCACTGAGATGGTGACTAACCATCCAAATAATTTTACACTGCCCCTACACTACTTTTGTGGAGAAAATGCCAATAACACATGTAAACAGAATTATTATTTTGGAAATCACAGTACATAAAAAAAGTATAATTATTTTTCTGAAAACAATTCGGATAGTAGGCATTAGGAAAATTTGAGCTCTACTGTACCGAAATAAGAACCATTAATCTACTTACCATAAGTCTTCTTAGAGCTGGTTTTAATGCTCAGTGGAACTGAAATATCAACTTGCTGATGTTTGATATTTTCTTTCATTCTTTCCTGGATGTTGTCAAAAACCATTCTGTCGAACGCTGTTTGAAATTCTTCATCTTCTTGACTTAATGGGCTCTCACCCTAGAATAAAATGTAAAAACATAATATTTGAGGCTTAAAATGTTTATATTACAGTCAGTGTTTCAGACTCATTACCAACCTCTGTTGTTTTAGGGAATTGAACAGATCAGTGGAGAAAACTACAGAAATTTTCAATATAGTCAAACTCAGACTATCTTAGCTTCAGATAAGCACGTGTAACACACTTCTCACATGCTGGTGACTGTTTTTTCTTCTTGAAACTGTCACCATATATATACACCTAATATCACATAAACATGAAATAACAAACTACGAAAATAACCTAACCATACTTGAAATAAATAATAACCCAATAGAATTAAACTCACTAGAAAAATACCACATTTATAAAAACACACACAACAATTTAATGAACCTACAGACCACATATACAGAAGACATACTATATAAAAACATTATACTCGCAAATCAAGAGAAAATGTGTGTAACGTCAACAAATACCAACATCACAGACCGAACATCTACACCAGAAAAATAATCAGTGATTCGACAATGGTCAAGTGACCGAAAGGTGCCTCATCACAACAAGGTAAAATTATTGCACTTAGTGGTGGATAAAAGTATTTACAATAATAATATATCAACTTCATATATATATATATATATATATATATATATATATATATATATATATATATATATATTTAGGTTAGTTTTGGTTGGTAAAGATTATTTAGATTTTTTGGACTAGGAGACTGACAGACTTACCTTGGTAAGAGTCCACTCTGTAGTCTTGAAATAGAAACACATAAAAGCACTTTTTGTTTAAGTGCTTTTATGTGTTTCTATTTCAAGACTATAGAGTGGACTCTTACCAAGGTAAGTCTGTCAGTCTCCTAGTCCAAAAAATCTATATATATATATATATATATATATATATATATATATATATGTTTATATATTTTTAGGTTAGTTTTGGTTGGTAAAGATTATTTAGATTTTTTGGACTAGGAGACTGACAGACTTACCTTGGTAAGAGTCCACTCTGTAGTCTTGAAATAGAAACACATAAAAGCACTTAAACAATGATATATTTCAACCACACAGTGGTCTTTGTCAATCGAAGAGAAAACACAAAAAGAAATATGAGTAAGTCTAATATGAGAAACAAGGTAAGTCTGTCAGTCTCCTAGTCCAAAAAATCTATATATATATATATATATATATATATATATATATATATATATATATATATATAGATTTTTTGGACTAGGAGACTGACAGACTTACCTTGGTAAGAGTCCACTCTGTAGTCTTGAAATAGAAACACATAAAAGCACTTAAACAATGATATATTTCAACCACACAGTGGTCTTTATCAATCGAAGAGAAAACACAAAAAGAAATATGAGAGAATGAAATAAAATAATTGTAATCCTTATTTCATTCTCTCATATTTCTTTTTGTGTTTTCTCTTCGATTGATAAAGACCACTGTGTGGTTGAAATATATCATTGTTTAAGTGCTTTTATGTGTTTCTATTTCAAGACTACAGAGTGGACTCTTACCAAGGTAAGTCTGTCAGTCTCCTAGTCCAAAAAATCTAAATAATCTTTACCAACCAAAACTAACCTAAAAATATATATATATATATATATATATATATATATATATGAATATATATTTATAATAATAATAATATTTATTTATATAAATAATGAAGTCATATATAAATATAGTAAGTTATTATTATTACTTGTAAATAATTTTTCTCCACCACAATAATTTTACCTTATGTGATAAGGCACCTTTCAGTCACTTGACCATTGTCGAATCACTGAATTAATTTTCTCTATTTTTCTGGTGTAGATGTTCAGTTCGTGATGTTGGTATTTGTTGATGTCATACTTGTTTCTTCTTGAGGCGAGTGTATAATGTTTTTGAATAGTATGTCGTCTGCATGTTGTCTGTAAGTTCATTAAATTGTTGTGTACGTTTTCATAAATGTGGTATTTTTCTAGTGAGTTTAGTTCTATTGGGTTATTATTTATTTCAAGTATGGTTAGGTAATTTTCGTAATTTGTTATTTCATGTTTATATGATATTAGGTGTGCTGTAACATTTATGCTTTTGTATTTTAATTTTTGAATGCTCTGTAATGTTCTTCAAATTTTATTTTAAATAATATGATTGTTTTTCCTATGTAAAATGTATTGCAGTCGGTACATGTAATTTTGTAAATTCCTGGTAGGTTATGTTTTTCTGTTTTGTGTTATTAAGATATTTTATTGTTTGGTTTGTATGTTGGAGTGTAGTATACTTTGTTGTATAAATTTTTTTCTTCAGGCTGTAATGCTGTGTTGAGGTTAGGTTTTTTTTGTAAATTTATTGTATATGTTTTTTATAAGGTTTTTGTTGTATTCATTTTCGATTGCTATTTTTGTAATGTTTTCTAATTCTTTATTTAATTTTTGTTTTGATATCTTGTGTGTATTTTATTGCTTTATTTATCATGTTACTGTAAGTGTTAATTTTGTATGTCCAGGGGTGGTTAGATTTGTAGCGTATTGTGGTGTTGTAGGAAGTTGGTTTTCTGTGTACTGTAGTTTCTATTTTATTATTGTTTCTATTTAATGTAGTTTGTTTAGTATTATGATGTGTTCGTTGAGAATGGTAGGTTGTTATATTACAAGTATACCATCTACTTATCTTGTCCATAGTAAAATATTATATGTGTTTAGTATAGGTTTCATTTTTATTTGTTCAAAGTGTTGTAGATATATTTCCGACATGACTGATGATATGGGTGATCCCATGGGGAGTCCAGTTTTTTGTTTATAGTATTTCTTCTTAAATTGGAAGTAATTTTTGTTACATATGTGTTTGATTAGTGTAATAATACTATGTATTGTGTTTTCTTTTTTGTTATTATGTATTAATTAGTTTTTTATTATTTCTATGGTTTCTTCAATTGGGATATTAGGGTACATGTTGGTTATGTCATAACTAATTATTTTTGTGTTGCTGTTTGTTTCTATTTATTTAATTTTATTAATTAATTTGTATCCATTTTTTATATTGTATGTATTGTTGATTTGTATTTTAGATAGTATTATCTTGTCTAGTATTTTTGCGATTATGTAAGATGGTGCTGTTTTGAAATTTATTAGTGATCTAAATGGTGTGTTTGGTTTGTGGATTTTAGGTATGCCTGTTGATATTGGTGCACATGGTTTGAATGGGTATTTCTGTGTGTGACTATTATTTTTTTTATTGTTTTAAGGTATTTGTTAGTTGGGTCTGGGATTTGTTCGTATTTATTCTCTTTTATGTGGTTTGCCATTGAAATGATGTATTTGGTATTTTCAATTATTACTGGTGTGTTTGTTTTATCTGATTTTAATATAATGTACTCATTGTTTTCATGTATGTTTCACATAAGGTGTGAAAAAATAGAAAAATAGAGAAAAGTAATTCAGTGATTCGACAATGGTCAAGTGACCAAAAAGTGCCTCATCACATAAGGTAAAATTATAGCACTTAGTGGTGGAAAAAAAGGTTATTTACAAGTAATAATAATAACTTCATAAAGTCAGTGCAACGAAAAAATAATGGATAACGTGAAATATATATATATATATGTGTATATATATATATATATATATATATATATATATATATATATTTAGGTTAGTTCTAGTAGAACTTAAAGCTTATTTAGGAATTTTTCGACTAGATAGGAGACTGACAGACTTACCTAATGGCAATAGTTCAAAACTGCAATCTCTTTGAAATAAATAAATGATCTTTGTCAATCAAAAAAAGAAAAAGAAAAGACTGAAGTGAACCACAGATGTATATAAATATTAAAATGTTACTGATTCACAGATTTATAGTTTATGATATAGTGCTATTTGCGATGTGTATAAATATTGATTTTCTGAAACTAGATATTAATAGTCTGCCACAAGAAAGTTAACGTAAATGGAGTTGTTAAAAATGGTAGAAGTTAGGGGGAAGGTAAAAGGAGTTTTATCTGATGTTGAGGTTAGGAGGCTCTCTAGATTTGGTGTACCACTGGTATGATAACTCCCATCTTCTCAATTCTGAAGGGTTGCAATCAAGGGGGAGGGCCTTAATTATTTTGATGGTATAACAATCATTGAAAGATATGATGTTGTGATTAGCAGGGTGTTGAGCGGTTGGCCTGACTATGTTCATAGTTCCAACGTCATGTCTGTGGCCATTTATTCTGATACTCAGACCATCTGGGGTAAGGCCTATGTACTGTCCCGGGCAAAATTTACATAGCAACTGGTATACTACATTTTTAGATGTACAAGAATGATGACCCTGATCTTAAAATCCATATTGGTTGCTAGTCAATGGAAACTATTTGTTGGGATGTGTAATGGGCAAGTCTTGCATCTAGGTCTATTGCACTGAAATGAGCCATGAGGAAGTTTAGGCGGTTTTTCAGTACTTGGATCTGGTAATTTTGGATGTACTAAAATATTTTTCAAATTAAAAGTTTGTCTGAACCAAAAATGTGGTGGATTTGAGAAAAGATCTTTGGTGTGGGTGGAAGCTTAAAGATTCTTGAAGCCATCCTTTAATATTTTGTTCAGCTTCTGTAGGCTTGGATGGTAATCTGTAACTAAAGACAGTTTGTTGTCTTCCATAGGTGGTCTGGGTTCATCAGATGATTGAGCTAAGCGGATTTGATCCTCAAAAAGTTGTTTAGGATATCCTCTTTTTTGGAAAGCTAGTAACGTCTTTCTATTAAAGTCCTTCAATGCTATATCGTTGGAACAAATTCTCTTGCCCCTGATTGCCTGACTGTATGGTATGGACCTTTTTATATTCATAGGGTGGTTGCTATTGAAATGTAGGTATTGTAAATGGTTTGATGTGGACACCTGTATAGATATTCCCATCTCTGATTGTTACATCTACATCTAAGAAGGTGATTGTTGCTGTAGATTTCTCCCAGGTGAATTGAAGTGTAGAGATTAGCGATAAACCCTTCAAAAAACTTTCCAGCATTGAGATTCCCTGTGTCCAAATTACGAAGATGTCGTCTATCAATCTGTACCAATCTAGCTCTGTATCTAGTTTGAAATAATCAATATTTATACAAATCACATTAGCACTATCTGTGGCATTTGGATATTTATACACACATATATATGATACGTATATATCATTCCATTCCTTCACGGATGGAAAAATATGATGAATAGTTAATATTCGAGTACATCTGTTCATTTTGCAGTGTATAAATTGCAGTTCAGACGTTTCGCTAAAATCTCATTTAACATTGACGAGATGAACCCAACAACAGTTAAAGTGTGAAGCAACTGTTATGTTTACCTAATCAATGCTAGATGAGATTCTAGCGAAATGTCAGCATTATATATATATATATATATATATATATATATATATATATATATATATATATATATATTTAGGTTATTTTTGGTTGGTAAAGATTATTTAGATTTTTTGGACTAGGAGACTGACAGACTTACCTTGGTAAGAGTCCACTCTGTAGTCTTGAAATAGAAACACATAAAAGCACTTAAACAATGATATATGATGATATATTTAAACAATGATATATTTAAACTGTGTGGTTGAAATATATCATTGTTTAAGTGCTTTTATGTGTTTCTATTTCAAGACTACAGAGTGGACTCTTACCAAGGTAAGTCTGTCAGTCTCCTAGTTCAAAAAATCTATATATATATATATATATATATATATATATATATATATATATATATATATATACACACACACACACACAAAGTTATTATTGTTTATTGTAAATAATTATTCCACCGTTAAGTGCAATTATTTTTACCTTATGTGATGAGGCACCTTTCGGTCACTTGACCATTGTCGAATCACTGAATTAATTATCTCTTTTTCTGGTGTCCTTTGGTCCGTGATGTTGGCGTCATACACACACACACACGCACACACACACACACACACACACACACACACACACACACACACGCACGAACACAAACAAACACACACACACACACACACACACACACACACACACACACACACACACGCACGAACACAAACAAACACACACACACACACACACACACACACACACACACACACACACACACACACACACACACACACACACACACACACACACACACACACACACACACACACACACACACACACACACACACACACACACACACACACACACACACACACACACACACACACACACACACACACACACACACACACACACACACACACACACACACACACACACACACACACACACACACACACACACACACACACACACACACACACACACACACACTTGTGGTATTTAGCAATTGTTTATAATAATATATAACAACTCTCTCTCTCTCCACACACACACGATGAATAGTTATTATCTGGAGTACATCCGTTCACTCTGCAGTGCGTGCATAAAATCGCATTTCCCACATTTCCTAGAATCTCATCTAGCATTGACGAGGTGAACCCGACAACAGTTGAAGTCACTCGCTCTTCAACTGTTGTTGGGTTCATCTCGTTAATGCTAGATGAGATTCTAGCGAAACGTCGGAATTGCGATTTATGCATTGCAGAATGAACGGATGTACACCAGATAATAACTATTCATCATATTTTTCCATCCGTGAAGGAATACGTATCAGCACATATATTTATATATCCATCACCGGAATGACAGGACAAATAAAGTAGGATTTTTTTATTCCTCATGGTTTCCTATAAACACGTAATCAGCTGTAATTTAGGTCAAGCTCTTAGTCTAGTTTTCACCTAGACTAAGTTAGTCTTAGTTGTATGTCGCCAGCATCTGAGTCGGATCTTACGTTACTCGATAGTGTGCAATGAACTTAATAATATCAATGGTGACAATGACAGTTGACAAAGCAAAAGCAATTGTATTCACATAGTTTAGTGCTAATGTTTTGGAAATTATTTTAGTTTTAAACAATTGTAAAATGAACATTAGTTGCATGAGAATAAGGGGGAGCATACAATGAACTCCTTAAGCATTAGACTATAAATAATATTTTATTAATTTATTTTACAATATATTATTTTAAGTATGGACAATTAATTTTATTATTATTATTTTTAATGGATAATTATTCTTACTAATGTTCATACAAATATTTAAATACATTTCTTTTAATTTTTAAAATTTTTCAGCCAATTTAATTTAGTAATTAATTACAACTTTTAATAATAATAATAATACTTATAAAATGATTAGAGAATGTATTCAAAAAAAAGAGTTCAAAATTAATTTCTACCTGTTGGGTCACTCGGATCACAAACTATTTAATCCACAATAGGTTAATATATAAATTATTTTAAATTTTCATTAAATAGGCTTAACAATTACAGACATACACAAAACTCACACAAATAGATCATCTATTGACTCATACTAGTTTCAATGACAAAGTCATCATCATCAGTGAGTGTTGCTACTAAAACGTCTAGCTTAGAACCAAGTATTAAATAATATGATTAATTTGTGAGTTTTGTGTATGTCTTTTATTTGTTTCAACATAACCTCACAAGCTAAGCTCAAAGAATAGTTGTATCAACAATTATATTTCTTCATATTCATTTATTGGCATCTAATTAAATAGTTTTACTAATTTAATTTACTTACTTTCTATAATTGCTGTATTTCACAACAATTTACTTAAAATTATTTTAGTACAACGAATCCTTTCAATTTATCTATTTCTTATTTATAATCATAATTACTACTTTGAGTTTTATGAACCTTAAAATTTTTAAACTTATTCTCATAAAATGTTTTATGCATTGCCTGAACATATTTATAAAACATTAGCTGTATTAACATTCTTTACTTTATGCATTTTGTTAGTATCTTGTGGGTCACTTTAGACTTTGCTACTTATTGTTGAGTAGACACAGCACTGGCCACTTCCTCACTAACATTTGTTACAATACTTATATGATTTCTTGTACAATAAAGAGTAATTATATTTCTTATTTAATAGTGAAATTACATATATTGAAATGGGTTCCTGGTGGTTTCAACACACCCACATGACAAATTTATTGCTTATTATTACCACCACAGATAACTTTACCTATAAAAGTTGTATCTAAAAAAAAATTATCTAAAACAAATGTACTCTACTGAGCCTTGATCAATAGAAAATATAAAAATACTTACTTCAAGATTATATTTTTAGATATTCTAAAAAGTTTAATTATTATTAGAACATACATAATACTGATAAATTAATGTGACTCATTACATGAAAGATGAACAAAGACGTAGAACTTTTCACACTGAAATCTCCTCAATGTATAGAGATTGTACTTGCAGAATTAGAACTTGATTTTAGAATGGTTGTGTTTTAGATAAGTTAGTTTTTTATACTTTTACTTCTGGAAAACTTGTAGATAATTTGTGTCATTGTGTATCAAGTGGGCTAGGTGTTATTTTTATTAAACCAGAAACTCATTTATCTTGAATGATGATTCCACATGAATTTGTTAAAATTTTATCATTTTTTACACAATATGAAATTATTTTTGTTTCTTATTAAAGTTGTTCTAAAAATTTGTCTATATTATAATTGTTTCATTACCAGTTACTACTTGTTTTTCAGTTTAAAATTTCAACCATGTTTTAATAACACAGTATTTGTTTCATATATTTTCATGCCAGTATAAATTTCTATTTTTAATTTCTTTTAAGGAAAAATATTTTTACCTTGTAGCTTTTTTAAAAATTTTGTCTAAAACGTTCTTTATCATTTAGAAAGGTCATTGTCGAATGTTTAGTCTTCTTGGCCTTTGTTAGTATGTTATTGTTTCCATGTTTCAGTTAAGCACATGCAACACATTTCTCATGACTAAGCAATTGTTTTTGCCTGTCAAAACTTTCACCATTATGAAAGATATTAACCCCTTGCACTCCACTGCTGAGTATAAATCGACAATGATAATATGCATTTCATAAATCGGCAATGCTAACATGCATTTCAACTCTTAACCGTCAGAGCAACACCTTTGGTGCCAAACTCTGAAGCAAGGGAATACCCAGCAATGTTATCGTTGTATCCACTAAGAAGTTGGGTATAACCCGGCCTTACTTTCTGGCTTTTCACTCCAAAACCGGTTGTAGTTTAGCATTATTAAATTATCACGGGACATACTGTGGTTTTAGAAATAATTTTGAACAAAACTTTATTTTTTTCCTAGATTGGTGGTTATGGTAAAAGCTATTACAGAACCACACGTCCTGGGCATCTTTGTTTCCATTCACAAATACTACGTTTTAAATGCCTGTTTGCTGAATATATTATATAATAGTTAAGTTTGATTGTTTTAAAGCTTAATAATGTTGATGTTTCTTTTAAAATCTCTCTTTTATTTACTATTTATTCCCAGAAATGTTTTGTGAATTTCTACAACCAACAAAAATATAAATAAATAATATTCTATTTTCAATAAATTATGTAATTTGTTTAAATGTAAACATTCAACACATAACTTGACCTTTATTTTACTAATAAAAGGGATTGTATAATTGCAAAATATTTTTGTTCAAGGCCTTTATAAATATCAGGGTAACTGATAAAAAAAATGTGTTACCGGAGCGGTAGCCCAGACGTGTTGCAAGTCTCCGAGTAGACTCAGCTAACACCTAAGCCGGTTCATAGCTGGGTTCTGAGTGCTGTCCGAACGAGCATTCTAGTTGTTGGAGTGGAAGGGGTTAGTATTGGCCCTATCCTAAGCAGAATAGGTTATCAGAATGACAAGGCAAATTAATTAAGTAGGGATTGTATTGGATTTCTAACTTCATACCTTTTCAGTTGGACCTTTAGGTTAACCACTTACTTAGTCTTTTATCACTTTTCCCTTCAGTTATGGGTTAAACTCCAGGGAGTGGATATGTGTAGTGACAGTAGATCTAGGCACCAGATCTGTACCATTGCTTATAGAAGTTATTTAAAATTTTATTTTTGATAATAATAATAAAAAAAATATATGTTAATATTTTTTTGAAATTATTTTAGTAATAAGGTTGATTTACAAATGTAAAGTGAATAATTACTTGCATGAATGTTACAGGAACTAAATAAGTTTTAAACAGTAAGTAGCACTTTATTTCTTTTTTTACATATTTATTATTTTAATTAATAAGTATTCTTTTTAAACAATAATAATACAATTAAAAAAATTATTGATTACAAAATTCAAATTAAATCATCAATTAAAAAATAATAAATTACCGCAACACAATTCAGTTCCCTTGACCACTGAATTCGAGTTGTGCTGGGCCATGCGGAACACTAATAATTTACTCTGCAATGGGTTGAGTTATTCTCTTTTTTTTCAAGTTTCTCAATATTATGAAAAAATAATAAAATACTTTTAATGTTTGGCCTGAATTCAATTATGCAGTTGCAATATATACATTATTTAGTCTGTTATTTATAGAACATGGTTATTTGGTCCTTTAATCTATTAATAGCAATACTTACTCGATTATCCGAACACTCATCAGAATCGAAAACTTCGTAGTCAACCCAATCTCTATAACTGTCAGTTTTTGTGCTAATACTTCGCTCTGTTAAAATAAAAAATTAAAACATCAGAAAGTGCAAACAAGGGTGTTGTTTGCACGACATTGTTAAAAGCCATCTGAAAAAGTGTTTTACATAAATGACATTTTATAAACTAATATAAAAAAGGTTATTTTGTTCCAGAAAATATTTGCCACTGAAAAAGTATATTAAATTTGGAAATAGTATAGTATATTAGATTTGGCAATAGTACAGTACTGTATATTAGATTTGGAAATAAATAAATTACAGTATTTAATTCAATGTCTCATAAATTTTACTATTCAATGGTTTTATTTCCAATGTGATTATTCTCTTTAATTAGTATTGTTCCTTCTAGAATTTTACTGAAATGATTTATTTGTAAATTAAATAAGAACATTTTCAGAAACATTTTACAAAATAGTTGATTTTCTCAAATTTTTAAGTTACAATTTTTTATATTATAAACATACTTGTACATTTTTGAATACTAAAATTTGAACACAGCTTTTTATTAAAATTGTGATATCTTGCTCATGGGACAAAGCAGCGGTTTTACTAAACTAGCCTACAAAATCAAAACTGTATCATAGTATAGTAAACACACAAGGCTAAAGGTTTTTTAAAGGAAAATAATTAAAGTTTAGCCAGATAATATGAAAATACAACCCAACCATACATTTTTTAAATGATAAATTTTATTTTCGAAAATAATTATTACCAAATTTCACTATTCATTAAACGAAAGAAATCAGTTCAGTTTTTGAAATGACTAACACAGCGTAGTGTGCAACAAGAAAAGAATGATGTAATATGGTGTGGGATAAGATCATTTGATGTGTGGTAGGAGACTAAGAATATTATGATTGATCAGTAAACATAGGCAAGGGTAAGACCACTGAAAATTTGGCATGAGAACATCCAGCTAGAGTACAGGTATAAATGAAAGTTATTGTTAGGCACTTTTATAAATCTTTGTGTAGCCCAATATGTTTCAGGACTAGGCTTAAATGTGCTAAAATGTTATTTGTGTGTTTCTTCTATGTGATAAAATCCTTAATCTATTTTGCAGTCACTGATGAGTGAACTCAGTTTCAAATTCATTGATCACTCTTCCAAATGGTTCCATTTTATCTAAATGTGCAAAATATTTGGAGTATGAAAATAAATCACTCAAGTTTTATAGGTTTTGCGACGTAACATAAGCACAAAATATGAAAGAGTGAAATTTGACAAAAAGAAGACTGTTGCACATTGACTTTGTACAAAAATTAAGGAGAAATTGCAAACTTCTAGAAAGGTGTGTAACTTCGTTAATAAGTATCATAAAGAGAAGTGATTTTAACATATGTTTAGAAGGACGAAAACCAATGTGGCGATAAATTGAACTATCTGTTCAGGTTGTATTCAAATTAAATATTTTAAAAGTAAAGAGATTACATTACACATTGAAAGAGACAGTTCAAATATTATTTCGTGTGATAACCCGTAATACATGTGTAAATGTATTAAAAAGTATGAGGATGAAGTCACGCATGTGTTTATCTGCAGGTAGGATGCAATTAAAGAAATTCATCGTGATTTCAGACGTAGATAATGGATTAGTGGTGATCAAGGAATCAGTTTGTGTAAATTATAATTATAATAACATACATTTAGTGGTCATAAATAAGTCACACCCTTAGTATACGAAACATTATGTTGGTAAAGGGTTTAGAGTGATCTTAGCTCCTGCGAAAGGTATTTAGAACATTCAGGCGCGTAACCAAGGGGGGGGGCGATCGCCCCCCAACCCTCAAGAACTTTGGGTTAAAAATTGACAATATATTATTAAATTAGGACTTTTTTTCGATAATTAAGTTATTATATATTCTCAAATATAAAATCCTAACTGTAATAAATATAATAATAATTTTGTAACATTGTAATGCTCTTTGAATAATTACAAAAATAGAATCACTTATCAAATACTAGTCTATGTTTATAAATACGCTCGAATTTTAACTTAATTTACTTAAGTTAATTCGTCTTTTATTGTAAATAAAAAATAAAATTTTAATTTTTAATTTGAAAATGTGACGCGTTTCCTTGGCATACCCTCGTAAACGTCTCAAAGTTTTAACAACAGATAGCGCTAGTGAAGCTTAGTCTTGAACATATGATTTTCAATACGTAATTTTGCAAGCGTAATATTCGCAGTTGACTCCGGAATTGTTCGTGTTGGAAGAATAACTATTTATATTAATTAATAAACAATTTTTATAATAATAGCTTATTATAAAATTAATAATATTCTCTAGCCATAAGTGTTATCGAAACTGGAATAATTATTTATTAAAAAGTCTAATTTGCTACGAATCTTAATCACGCTACCGATTTCTAATGCAAGCGTAGAACGAACTTTTTCTGTTCTGTTTTTACATACACGCACACACACACACACACACACACACACACACATTATATATATATATAGAATGCATCGATCCCCCCCCCCCAAAGCAAGTCGGTGGAGTATGTTAGCATGTTAGGAGTAATAATTTGTTTGTTTATATTTAAGTATCTACTGCACATGTTAGTGACAATTATTTTGATGTACCAAATAGTACTATTATTTATTGATAGTAAGTTTTTCAATTTTTTTCACGTGCGACAAATGTATTTTTTTAGGTTAGTTTTGGTTGGTAAAGATTATTTAGATTTTTTGGACTAGGAGACTGACAGACTTACCTTGGTAAGAGTCCACTCTGTAGTCTTGAAATAGAAACATATAAAAGCACTTAAACAATGATATATTTCAACCACACAGTGGTCTTTGTCAATCGATTGTCTTTCTTTTTGTGTTTTCTCTTCGATTGACAAAGACCACTGTGTGGTTGAAATATATCATTGTTTAAGTGCTTTTATGTGTTTCTATTTCAAGACTACAGAGTGGACTCTTACCAAATGTATTTTTTTGATAGACAAGAGTTGAATCATATTACATTCAGTGCTCACCTCATGCATCGTGGCCCTACTTGCCACATAAGCGAAGATGACATTTTCCAATTAAAAATGTGTGTTATAAGTGGAGATTTGAAACAGATTAGTAACATTATTGATTAATACTTTATAGGTTCTAGCATCAGTTGTATGTTTTGTCATATAGCAGTGAATGTGTTACTTTGTCAGCTATAGCAAAAGGTTTAGAAATTGATATGTATGACACAGGAACTAATATAATGAATAAATGCATCAAGATAATAAGGGGTTAGGAATCTGATTATTCAATTAAATTCAGTATTTATATTTTACACACATTTATATATTCCATTATGCACAGTATGCGAATGTCACTAGCAAATGCTTCCTCATAACAAACAAGAGGTGGATAAATGAGCATAATTTTTCATTCCATATTTAAATTAATGTGATGCATTTAATGATCAGAATTTTATGGTTTGGAATAACATTCTCAAAACTATAATGGAATTACCTAAATTCCTGTCTAATCCTGGATCTTTTCTGTATAAATCATGATATTTATGTATTTCCTGATTATCTCCATGTTCAACTGATAGAAGAAAAATGGGAGTACTAGCGTCACGCTCCGAAACAAATACTGTTTGCTATTAGGTATCTAGCTTAACTACATACGGCTTTAACAAGAACTCATGATAAACTATACCAAGAAAACGAGAATTTTATAAGGTAAACTATATGATATTGAGTTTCACCCAGGTTTTTCTTCAGTATCAAACAATGATGCATGAAAACTAATAAGGTTCTGGATCATTATCTACATAAAACTATTCAAAACCTCAAGGTGTACAAAAAATAAAAGAAATAAAAAACGCACAACCCAAATCAAACTTCACCATACACATACTGAACACCCTACACACATATACCAAAATAGACACTAATCTAAAAGACCTTTACTACATAAAAAAGCAACAAACTAAATATAACAGAAAACTACGAGATATACAAACACCACAAAAACCATCCACAACACATTCTAAATGACAAAACATACTCACATTCAAATACTATATTTGAACACATAATTAACAACTACTCTATGAACAATAACACACTACAGAACACCAATACACCACAGACTCACACCAATACAATACACCTGAGCAACAGTCTTATCCGCGACTCACAGCACTGAATAATGCACTGACCTAGTGTGAAACGTGTCATCAGTAACTAGTGGTTTTTTTTATAAAAGTTACCAAAAAGTGTCATTTACCACAAAAGTAGATAAAAACGTGTAATTTACGTTCAAAATGAGCTCATAAATTTTGATGACTGGCAACGTGAAAAGCAATATTATTAAAGAAAGTAATTACCTCTGATATAGTAAAACAAACTTACTCTGATTGAGATCTGTAAATATGTCAAACAAGTTTGTGAGTACAGAGGAACCATTATAATGTCACTTTGACTACAGAGAAAAGTTTAAATTAAACCCTTTTATCAATATTTGATAAACTAAGTCTATATATCTATAACTGCAGAGACCATAGCTATGATAATGGGGCAAATATGAAATGTCATCACGTGAAGTTCAAGCTAGAATCATGAGATGCTCTTCAAAGGAATAATGATTCTATGCCGAGTGGTATTTACAACCTTAATACGTTGGCTACCGAACGTCACATAAAGTTAATGCGGTGGTTTTTCCAAAGAACCAACCAGATTAGGTCAATCAACAAGACCAAGCATAATGAACTGAAAGTATTCTTAGACAATCTTTTGTTTTTTTAAAAATAATTTAAGGATAAAATTATAATATAAACATATTTTACTTTAAAATATTACTTTATAACACTAAATTATCAATAATGTTTTTACGTCAAATATAGGTGGTCGCTCTACAGCATAAACACTATCCATTACCGAAGTATGTTGTTACCAGACCAATGTCAACTATATTTGATGTAACTAAAATAATTATTCATATAACATTATAACATGAATTTTAGGTAAATTCAACACCTTTATACAAAAAGTCAATAAATTTTATGGCTGCATTTGTCAATTTCACAAGTAAAATGATTTACTGGTTGCGCTGTTAAAAAAAAAAAACATGGCGCTGGCAACAGTTCAATCTTATGTATCTTGTATCTGTATGTGTCACTCACAAAAGCGGTTGTCTAGGTGCCATCTAACTCTTTGATTCTTCACAAATGAGTGTTGTAGTCCAGCTACTTGACTTACAGGCATGGTGTTGTAACTTGCAAGCCAAGCAACTGTCTAATAATGGCATCTCGAAACTCTTACATATTTGCAAGTAGTTGTGTTGATCTTGGCATGTAGAAACGCACTATTTCCCTAATGAAACATCTGTTAAATGAAAGAATATTTTTAAGTACCATATGAATGACTTCCATGGTGTGGAATAGTATGAGATCATCTGATTACTGCGGTCAATTTCGGTCATGACAAAATTACGACAAAAAATATCCCCCGGGGGGAACATGTGTCCATATATACCGACAAACAAGAATGAAGTTGATACAATACACTGACACAAAAGTAGAAGCTGTTAATACAATTGGTGTCCGTGTCAACCAATTGCCGATTGGAATCAGCCTGAGTGTCAATTATAGTTGACACTGGTCAGTGTAGAGAAACAATGAGTAACCTATATTTGATGCCGGTGTATTTTTAGGGTTTTTTCTTAGCAAACAATGTTTAGGGTCGGTAGCAAACAGGTTAATCTTGTATTATCAGGTTCAATAAAAGCTATAGAAAAACAGTCACTTTTTTTGGGGTAATCAAAGAATACATTTTGTTTTTCCACGCAAAGATGTTGCTTGCATCTCCACAAAGATGTAATCCCCAAGCAAAGATTAAAAATCTTAATAAAAACATATATTTAATATTAAAGAAGCATTCATACGATTGTAAAGTAGATGGAAAATGTAAAAGCTATAAGATACAAGAGATCCCCTTTTTGAAGTTAGCAGCAGCATTTATGTCCTGAAAACAAAAGAACTCTTACTTGTTAACACTTGAATTTGAGAGCTATGAATTAATTATCGGAATTTCAATTTGGTATGACATTTTCCTTTCCATTAATGTCTTCTATTGGAGGAAGTAAATCGCTAACCAAACTGCTGGCCCTATAGTTTGCACGGTGCTCTGCACCAGCTAATGGCAGCCTTGAGTATATAGAAAGATGCCAGACTTTATAAAATATCCATATATATTAAAATAAATACAAATATTTGTGAAACCAAAACTCTAAAATTAATTTTCTTGTGTTATGTCAACTTACTGCAACAAATTTTGGCTTACCTCTGTCAACAAGTCTGGTTGTACGAGTATCACTAGATCCCTTCAATACATCTGGAGAAGCACAGTCTCCAAAGTCATCATAGAATTCTGAAAATTGTAAGGAATAAGTGCATGTTAGTTTATTATTGTAAAATATTAATAATAAACCAGTTCAGGTAAATTACAAAATAATTTGTACTGAACAAAATAGTAATGATTTCAACTATTTAGTATAATTAAAACAATTAAGAATATTTTAATACCTAAAAATATTTTTTCCTATCTTTTATTTCACTTTTTAATTAATAGAATAGATTAATGTTAAAATGTTTAAATTTAATGTCAGAAGTAACATTAAAATTTTCACTGTAACATCCTGATCAGAGAGCGCCACAATCAAATCTGTATGCTGACAGCACATCGGTGCTAACAGCATCGGCTAACTTCTTGTGCTACTGTCTCCAATCAGCGGTGTGTAACATGTGGTTCTCATTACATTCATTATGCATTAGCAATTAAAATGGAACTTCAGTTCTTTCATAGCGTGTGGTGAATAAGCTAAATGTTTTAGCTCAGAAGCTAAAAAGTTATATTTTTATATATCTTGTTGTGTTTTTTTTTAGTTCATACCTTCTACAAAACAGAATGAGCTTCCAATACCTTACCTGTCAATAACAAGCCAATTGCATTGTCATAACGAATATTTAGATAATATGATTTCATAATCAATAGGGACACAAATGAGTATGCCTGGCAAGTTTTTTTTCATCAAGTTTGATGCCTACTTCCATAATTAAAAGATGGAGAGACTTTATGATAAAAGAGCTTAAAATATTAACATGAATTATTATTAATCATATGGACACTGTAAAACCAAATAGAATAAAAATATTAGAAAAGGCATAGGATGTTAAAAGTTCACTTTTTTGCAGCAAACGAGCAGACAGATTTGTAATTATTTTATAATGCATTAATTTCAATGGTTGACAACATGGTGAAGATCCTATATACAAAATTAGATTACTGACAAATTTCCTTAATAAAAAAATGGTTTCAATCTACTATCCTCTTTGAGAATTGTCAATTGACCAGGGTAATGTACTCTAGAATGGGGGCTATTTTTCTACAATAAATAAAAGAGAAAATGCATTCATATTGAATAAAAATGTATTCATTATGTGAACCAGAAAAGCTGTGGCTTTCATTTCTAGTGCATTCTGGTAAAGGTGAACAGCTAAGTGTCAAAGGACATTTTTTTAAAAGATAAAATATCTAACGCAAGGATAATTAGGCATTGAGCTATAATGCTACACCAGTAAGGCAGACAGGCCAAAATTGAAAATGATAAGCAGTTTCTATTGTTCCTCAACATCCACAAGGAATCCCTGAACCTGACCACCAGGGTCATATCTTTATCTTATTTTGTCACTTTAGGAAATTTCCAAACTTCTGTCAATTGCACAAGTGGCGACTGGAAACTCCTTATTTTTATTCAATAGTAAAATTACCTCGAATATTATCTAGGCCAATGAGATAGATTCTTTAGAGCATGTGGACTACTTGAAGCACCATGGGGAGAGGCTAGGACTCGAGGAAGGGGGCCCAATAAAACCCTGTACCCAGATGTCTCAGAGACAACCGTAGTCAGTTAGTCAATTTTGTTAGTTATGTGCTAAGATGGACTTCACGAATTGTAAGTTTATTAATAATAATACTTGTGAATTCTAAAATAAACTGTGTATAGATTAATTAACAACACCTACCTCTTCTCTGGTCAATGAGTCAAGAAAATTAAACCAATGGGGGCTTCGGTGGCATTATAGTGCATTCACTATTTCTGGACAATTATTTAAACAGTTTTCCCATGGTTACCCAACTTCTTCATATTAACACATAGGGCCATGGTACTTTGGTGATAAATAAAAATTTTTGTCTGATGTAGTTACGGAAAAATATCTTTAAAAAGGTGAAAAAATTTAGAGCTTTGCTAATGGAGTGATGGTTGCTAAGTTATGTGACAAACACACAGTAATGTGCATTTTCAAAATCACTGGGCAGTTCTCAACAATAGATTTGGACAACCTAGAAAAACCCTGTCTCTTTAATTCAATATTATGCTCAGATGAAAGGTTCTGGCCATGCAGACAAAATGATGTTATTATTCAATAAAATATAAGTTTTTCAGATGATATAAAAGGATTTTTATTCACCTGCTGTAATTCATGATGGTTAATGCATACATACTGAATCTGAGGTAGAAATATTTTTTTTGAATAATTTTTGTGGTGTTCTCATAAAAAAACATTTGCCACTGTCAACTCTTGCTGAGTTTCTACCCCCACAACACTTGTCAAAAACTAGACATGTATTGCGTAAGCCTGATCCTGAAGCAATAAGAAGAGTGTAAACAGGCTTTTACCTATAGTTTCATAAGTAAAAGCCATGAACAGGCAATATGCTAAAAAACATTGACTGTTTTTACTTCCCTAGATTCCAGATGAACAAGGACTTTATGCATTTGCTTGCTTCAACTAGTACCACACTCAGTAGATAACTACAACAGAAGGGGAGTTGGTATGTAATTAGTTTACATACATTTTTATCAGGATGTTCCAACGAAGTCTTTATTAAATACATTCCTTTAATATACATGTAAAAATTGAATGAAAGTATTTTAAAATGTACATATATTCTCAGAAACTGATTTTACACATTTTATTAGTTACAAATTCTTAAGATTAATTAAAAAATTCGAGAAAATGCTTTACTTTTCAAACCGATATATTATTTTTAAAGCACCTGCTATAGGTTATTTTAAAATTGAACATAAAATGTACAAAAACCTAATTTTAGAAGGATTCACCCTATTTTCAAAGCTGCTTTCAATTTAGAAATATACTTTCTACTTTATAAAATAAAAATGTTTGAAAACTGACATTTTTATACTAAAAACAATAGGAAAGTTCTATTGTTTCAACAAATTTGTTTGTTTTTTTAACAGATATAAATGATGTTTGAATTCACTAAATCTATACATACATACATATACACACATATATATATATATATATATATATATATATATATATATATATATATATATATATATATATATATATATATATATATGTATGTATCAACAATGTAAAATTTAAAAAACCCACTGTAATCACCTTAAACAAATGGAACAATAGTGTTTGCCAAATTTATACATCAGAAGCAAGAAAGTTCAATTAAAACCATTTTTGATAAAGTTGTGTTAATCAAATATACATAAAGAGTTTGCAAATGCTTTTAATTTCGGTTAATAGCCAAAAGGATTTGACTTTTTAATATTGTAAACAGTATGAAATTGAATATTTAGAAATAAATTAATTATATACATTCCCCCCATAATTTACCTTCATCTGAATATATATCCTCCCAGTCATTAGGTATGATTTCGGTACCTCCTACAGCTTCATCTTCTTTTCCCTCCTCTCCACCTACTGCTCCTCTTTCAACTATAGGTGTTAAACCTTGATCTCCCTAAAACACAATAAATGAAATTAGTAATAGTAGAATTAACGAGTTCTTTACTTTCAACACTTATGTGCAGTAGACGTTTGTTTGCTAGGATCTTTCATCTACGCGCATGCGCAACCTTCAGCTCGTTTCCTTGAGTGAGGGGAGATGTAGGGAGAGAAAGATTTGCAGCTATGTAATAAAAGAAACAGTAGAACCTCTTGGCCTAATGGGTAAGGTACAAGTTTACTAATCGTAAGTTTCCGGTTCAAATCCCGAACTTCGATTTTAATTTTTTTCTATAGATAAATTATTAACAGTAGCAGTTCTACAATTTGGAGCCTGTCACTGTTCCCAACGTTTTTACTACTAACTAATTCTTTTCCCAACTAATTCTATTTTATTAGTTTAAAATTTTTAAATAACTAAAGAAATATTATTTGTCTTTAATGAAGCCTATAAGTCCTAAAAAGTTAACTAGTATGATTTTTTTCCCAAAATTAAAATCTCGGGACTGAAGACGATATTTTTAATTGTTGACATGATTTCTTTTGTGGGCATAATTAAAACTATTTCAAGTTAATTGTTTTAACCTTGGCAATAAATGGGTTTAGTTTAGAAAAAATATATAATACCTTGGTTAGGTAATATAAAAAATTTATAAATGTCTTTTGAATAAAAATGGCAAAGTTAAATTTAATTTTAACATAGTGAGTTTTCTTCCTTTCTTCTCATATCACAGCGATGGGCATATTCTATTTACTGTAAACAATGAGTGGAAAGTAAAATGGAGTTAATATTTTTATTCATTTATACATATAAATATACATATACATATAAAATATAGCTGTGTTGTAATTAACCATATGTATTTTTATTTTTTAAATACACTATGTCAGGCATCTTGACTGTCATTACTACTTCCCCCACTGCTGCAGTAAACCCTACATCGCTTCTCAGCTGTGACGTCACGCGCATGCGCGTTAATGGAAGATCCTAGCAAAAGAAGGTCTAGTCTTATGTGCCCACATATACAGGCATCACATGTTTAAAAAAATCTATTATTTTATTTAGAGTAAATAGAGGTATATTGAAGTTAGAAAAATTGGCTTTTACAAAATGCCTTTGAAATGTTTAGTTCTTAGCTGCAAAAGCAATTAAAAGACTGAGGGTGAAACAAAACGTATGATAGAGTTTTCAAGTTTCCTGCAAATAAAGAACTATTCCTTTATTAGGAACTGCATTAATAAGTGGTTAAGAAATATTCCTCGTGACAACTAGATACCTAAAAAATACTCTGCAGTTAGCATAAAACATTTTCCTGAAAGTTCTATTTCACGAACTGATAAATTCTGAGATTCAAAAGGTAAGTGAAAGGAATTTACAAGGAAAAGTCCTGTTTTAGAATCTGAAGCTGTCCCTCAAATATTTTCACAACTACCATCATACCTTAGTGTTGCAGAGGTTTAAAAAAAAAAAAAAAACAGATCCTGATACACGCAGACAGCAATATGTTGAGGCTTATGTAAAAAAAAGTGGATGAATGGCTAGGTAGTGACAGTGTTAACAATTTTAATGAATTAGCTTATGAAAATCGTGATAAAATTGCAGCATCTTTGGTGGTTATTTGACAAAGGTGAAAACCGCCAAATGTTATTTGTATGGTGGTAATATTATTTCCAAAGATAATCTCAATTAGGTTCTTCCACATAACTTAAAATTGAGTTGTTGATCACAATTGGAGAATATTTTAGCATAATATAGTAATGATTCTGTTTCTTCGACGTCAAAACTTTTTGAATATTTGTGCTCTGACATTGGAAGTAAACTACTTACTTTGAAAAAATATGATAATTGACAATGAGAGAGTTTGAGAGTACCTCTCTTCAAAAGCTAATTGGGTTCCTAAACGGCCAGTTCATTTTTATTGTTTAATAAAGTAAAAAAATATTCAGTTAAGATTCTACTATGGAGCTTCATGATTTTCATTCAGTCCTTAACATGCTATTCAGCTATAAAAGAAACATGAAGTTTAATTTTACCACACCCTAAATATCTACAACAATCGTCATCTTCTTTTTTTGTTTCACCATCATTCCCAAAACAAAATGAACATTTCACAAGAAAAAGTGTAGAAAAATTATGTGAAAAAGAAAAGTATGTTGTTCTTCAAATAGATGAAATCTATCTCAATAAAAAATTAGATTACAAGGGTGGCCAAATTATAGTAAATGCTAAAAATAATATTATAATTGGGGCTAAAACAGTTCAGGCATTTCTTTTATCATCAGTGTTTGGAAATTCAAAATAAATTATGCTTCAAATATTCTCAAAACAGAATACCATTTGAGTTACAAATCCCTGTAATTTAGGAGAGACAGAAATAAAGCTTATATATTCAACAAGACCGCATGCAGTGCTTTGATTGAAGACTTAAAATCTTGTTCTGGTGTAGTAACAAGTCATGGTACTTATGATCTTAACAGAAGAGGTTTGACTATAGAATCGGAAAGTGTAAAAAGACTAAGGAAGAAGATTTTTTGAGGCAGGAATTTCAGAAAAATGTATGTTTCCCTTTCTAAGCGTGGAATTACTAGTGAATATTATGTCAACTTTTCTTGTGGTTGTGATACGGACAGTGAAAAATTTTTTAGTAACATTTTATTGAAAAACATGCCAAACTAAGAAATGATAACATATCAACAAATCAGGCCAAGAAGAGAAAACTGCACATATTCCACTAGTTTGGAAATTATAAACTAAAATAGTAATAATTAATACAACTAAATAATAGTAATTGATAAATTGGTACTTTGGTATTATACCTACCATACACCTATAGGGAATGTAGGGCATTACAGAATGAAAATATAACAAATAAACCTTTATATTAATCTTTTACAAAAGTACCTAAAAATATTTTCTGAACAAGAACAAATTTATTTAAATGTAATCATGAAGCAGTTAAAACTTACCTCTAAGGTGTATATATATACAAATATAACCTTATTTTTCAAACCTGCTCATTTATAAACTAATGGTTTAGGAATTATTGCACTATTTTATACAACTGTACTATATACGTATATTAAAATATACCTATGAGTTATCCCAGTTAGGATAGATTTGGTTGTAAATAAAGTAAAAGTTTAATATAAAGGTTTAGTTATGTATATTTTCATTACGTAACATCCTACATTCCCTATAGGTGTGTGGTAGGTATAATACCAAAATACATTTATACCGTGTGCCTGGTGTGATGAAATGCAAGGGCAGTAATAGTTTTTTAATAGGAAATGCAATTTTTTATCCTAAAAAAAATATGAATAGGGTGACAGTGATAGTTGCCCTTTGGTTGGTAATTTCAGTCTCTTTATTGTGGAAGGTTGCCAGGTAATGGTTGATTTCGGGGATCCAGTTGATTATGTTGTTTGTGACTTTCAATGCAATATACTCACAGTGGTTTGCATAATTATTTTTGATGATGGACATTTCACAATCTATTTTGTGGTGTATTACGTCAAATGAGTAAAAGTATTTGCAGTCCATTTTACCATTACAATTACTGTCTAAACCTAAAATTACAGAATTAGATACTAACCTATCCTACTTTGGTATTACTGTTACATATACTGTTCCATAACTTGTAGGTATAGATTGCAATTTATATAATTTAAAATAGTTTTTTCAACAATTGGTAAGTTTATAATAAAATATAGAAAATTTTCATAGTCAAATTTACAATTAAATTTACTTAGATTTTCTAATTCCCACATATTTTCTGTTTTAGGTTCTTAAGGTAATTTTTCATTATAATATTTATATATATGAGTTATTTCCTCATATAGCTCTCAAGTTGAGATACCACTAGGATATACACCTAATTTACAAAATGTAAGAAAATTTTCCAATTATTTGTAACATCATATTATATAAAATATTCAATTGCTTAACACGTTCTACACGGCTAGTATACAGGCACGCTCTGGGTTCCCTTGCGAGGGACTGAGAGTGTGCCGGTGCGCTCCCGTTTCCTTATGGATACGGTGGGCACACTGGTACGCTCATTCCTAGTCTAGTTTAAAATCCTCTAGTGTCGATAAATGTTTGGAAAAAGTTTGATTATTACTTCAGTGCTTCGGAACAGTTTGGAGAACATTGTGCCTTAGACGTATTGAAATCCAACCATCCCCAGTTAACTTTATCAGATTCGAATATTGGCCAAGTAATTTGTGTTGTCTTTTATTATTGTACTTTTAAACCATTTTGTACTTTACAATGTCTTATAATGGTATTTTATGACATGATTTATTTTTTACAGGAAGTGGTTGTCTATTTTTGTTCTAATATTTTTGAATAAACGTACTATTTTGTGCATTCCATAATATACGAAAAAATTTTAAACTTTTAGTAAATAAATGAATTAAATAATTTTATTTTTAATAAACTGATTAATGAGTTTTAAGTTTTATTTCAGAATATGCTCCGAACCAAAGCCAAGAAATCAAAAGGCTAAAAGCGGAGATTTTTTGTCAGTTTCCACGACTTCAATTTTGCATTCATTTGCATCAGGTGATCGAGCACAAACTACGCATTATTTAGTTCTATTTGTTTTTTTATTGGCAGTTTGTGGTAGTCTATCTGAAAATTGATGCTCTGTTAGCATAAGGGGTGTTGAGGGTTGAGCTAGGAAGTATGCTTGAAGAAGACAAAACAAATTTGAAAATGGGGGACAATATAAATTAAACTAAGCCTTCTAAAGTAACTCAAGAATAAACGATAACTGTCAATAAGAGTGAATGAACTGAGTACTGTAAATAAGCGTCAATAACAAATTGCTTTGACACCCAAAAACCTAGTGTGTTATTACAAATTGTAAACAATTGTTAGGTAATTACGGCTATACATAATCTGGGACATGACATAGTGTTATCTATGCCTCCATTTACATTATCAATCTCTATTGTGTTGTGAAACACATCATACAAGAAGAAAAAACATTCAGAGTTGACTCGGGTTATTAAGTTAAGTGGTTAATTTTAGTCTGTAGTATATTTTAGTGGCAGGTATTTTGCATTTTTATGTAAATCATCTTTTTTTTCTCCATCTTTGTTATTGAGTTTTAGTATTTGTTATAAAATTTTATAGCATTTGTATTAGTAAATATTTTATGTAAATTTCCTTTCTTTTTTAATATGACCCGAAAAATATTTTAATATCTAATACACTGTTTTGATGTTCCTATTAATCCTATATATGGTACAAATAAATTTATTGAGAGGAAAATAATGGACACGATCATTAGATGCTATTGCTATGCATCTACACGATCAATAACAAGCTATGCAAGTCAGGCACGGCAAGTTCACCAGTGCGCTCCTGATTTTTACAATTTAAAAAAATGTTTACACTTTTTTCTATTTTACATGTTTATAACTAAGCATTTAAGTATAGATTTTGAAATAAGACAATGCCATCAAATCTGGAAGGTAATAAAAAAAAGTCAGTCGTTTGGTAAGATTTCCAATATGACCGCCGTTCTGAATGTGTTTAAATACTTCTCTCAACTTTTCTAGTTTAACAAAGTCAACAATCTAGAATATCTAATTAGTTATATAAAATTTCATCAATTATATTGAAAGTTTATTTAATTATCTTCCATAATACTGTTACTAAAAGATTAGTGCAACTTAGTTGATAAATTATTTTAATTTGCTCATTCTCAATATCTTTAATGATCTTTTCATATTACTTACCATCATATGCATCTAGATTACCTGTTATAGATTTTATAACAGATCCTAATCCATCTATAAGGCCTCTTTTTATTCTTTTATCATTGTCATCTTTTATAAGTACAATTTCCAATTTTTCATTTATTACATTTCTAATATGATTAACATATCTAAAATAATTTATAATATCTCTAATTTTATTTCCATTATCTGTTAAATGTTCGTTTCCAGTTAGGCTATTGTTAACACTGCCATAGTTTTTTCCAAAATATTTTAATAAATTAAAATAGTAAGAATCAATGTCATTTAAATGGTTAGCAAAATTTCTTACGCTAAGATAGTGGACAAAGGTATGGTAAGAGGATTCTAATTTAGCTGGCCTAAGGTCTATCGGGATTTTTCTGAGGTTGTTAGTGATGTCTTTAATATCTGTTGACTCAGCATCTATTTTGGTAAGGAACAAGAGGAACCTGGAACAGGATTCAAAGAGAAATTACATTTGGGAATTATAAATTTCTTTCTAGGTCTCTTAATTTTAGACAAATACATTTTTTGTTCAGTGTTATAATATCTTGGTTTTTAATTGCTGCTGTTTCCCTCTCTTTATTTATTGCAAATATTTCCCCTATTATATTTATTTTTTGTTTTACTTTGTTTCTGCGTGTTTTTACATAAACTTCTGTTGAAATACTTGGTAGTGATTTTTTATTTAAATTTCATTTTCTTAGAATATTTTCATTGATCTTCTAATCCCACTGTCGTTCAATGTCCTACCAACTGCACCAGTTATGTGTTTTGTTAAACAGAAAAAATTTTGAAAAATAATTTTATTTTAATAAACGTGCTTATTAGTTAAGAATAGTTACATATGTTTGAAATTATGATTCAAAGTCAATGGGGATGTACAGGTGTTGCTCTACAGTAGTAGCAAATTGGTGAATTGAGGTAAAAATGTCGTAAGGCAACAAAAAACCCCAAAAAATCAGGACTTGTGGTGTCTTTGAAGGTGCGAAGAGTCCAATGCCATCATTGAAAGCCAACGGGAATCAGTGGGTGGGAGTTCTAGAGAAGTAGTAAAGGGGTGGTTTAAGGGAAAAATCTCAGATAAGAAAAAAAACACTAGAAAATGATCATTGGTGCTGAGTCCAATCCCAGAGTGCAATGAAAGTGCTGAGTCTAATCCCGTTATATAAAGTCAATGGGGGTACGAAGGATCCACGCCATTAGCTCTATGGAGTTGACAAACATGTGCATTTGT
Organism: Prosapia bicincta; assembly: GCA_036971475.1. Classification (NCBI taxonomy): domain Eukaryota; kingdom Metazoa; phylum Arthropoda; class Insecta; order Hemiptera; family Cercopidae; genus Prosapia; species Prosapia bicincta. The sequence goes on from JBAIZL010000005.1 coordinate 117,019,946, forward strand.
ATCAAAAATGCCAGAAGCAAAGAAAAACATATAGAATATGATCACTCAGAGCTTTTTTTTAAGGGTTCTGAACCCAATGCCGTCATCGAAAGCCAATGGCAATGCATGGGTGTGGCTCTACGCTATTAGCAAAATAAACAAAAAATTGTATAAAATGATCAATAGGAATTTCTGATGGTTCAGAGGCAATGCAGTCATCGAAAGTCAACAGGGACACAAAGATGTGTCTCTATGAGAGTATCAAAGGAGAAATTAAAATGAAAATGTCAGAATCCATTAAATCGCTAGAAAATTATAAATTGGGGTTTTTTGAGGATGCTGAATCCAACAGTAGTAATGGAGTTGGCCAGGCATACTCAGACACTAGCATTGGGGTCGTGGTTGAATTGAGGAAAACATGCCAGAATTCAAAATATTTCCCAAAAAGGGTAACTGAAATATTTTTCAAAGGACCCGAGTCCAATGTCATAATCAAAATTTTCTGGGCATCCTAGTGGGTAGCATGAGATGATACGGGTTAAATTATCCCATAGGCAAAAAAAAAAATCGCCTAAAAATGGAATACTTTCACCAATGCGACCTAAATAAACACTAAGTGGTAGGTTCGCGACTCTGTTTAAGAAAGAAGTAATTGCTACGTTTATTTACAGAAATGTTTCTGATATGAAAATATAAACAACTGACACTTTGAAAGCCATTTTAATGAGTTTGTTTACTTCATGTCAGATTGATCTCATATTTCCCTAAGATATGAAAATAACATTAGAACTAGTTTACTCACATGATCTTGGATTGGTTGTCCAATTATGGCCATAAATTTAACTTGCAGCTCATCTATAATAGCTTTTGACTCTTCATAGCTACTGCACAGTTTAATGTTAGGCCGAAGTGAAAGTACTATATCTCGATAAATAAAATTCATATGGACTGGAAAAGCGACTTCTGAAGTAGTCCAATAAGGATCACAGAATTTGTACTGAACATAATTCTATAAGAAATAAAATTAAAGAAATTAATAAATCAGTTGCAATAAGAACTATCTGTTAACATGACACATAATTGCAATTTATAAACTAAGCTATTTCATTCTACTGCAGAAATTAAAATCATAAAATGAAATATTACTCAAGTTCGATGTTTGACTCATATTAATTTGACTGCTTTAAACTGTGCACAAATTTGGTATACCAAGTTATAACTTTGATATTATGGTTTGATTATAGTTTAAATATATTTATTCCACAAACTACACAGTGACGAATAAAGTAAAGAATGGGCTATAATGGACCACTTATTTCTTAAAGTAATATTAATAAACAAACAAATATTTCTGAAGTTAGTGTTTGTCTCATAATTCTAAAGTTCAGTTATTCATATTTTCACAATTAGATCATATCTAACAAGCTTGTCATTGCTATAACATAAATCCAGAAATAAATCTTAGAAGAAAAGAACAAGTTAAGGTCAGTTTATAAACTGAATCTTCACTCATATCTTGAATAAGAAATAAGTTAACTTGATTTACAGAGATAAGGAGAATCTGCCAAAAATGCCGGGTGTACTAATAATAAAGAAACCTTCCCAGAAATTAACAGACTGTTTTCGGTTATTATAAAAACTACTGATAGAACATGAACAGAAAAAAATAATAAAAGGTTTAATTATAGTCAAATCACTCAACTTTACTGGACTCAAGTTAAAACCAAAAGACGAGCCTAGCATTTAAACTAGGGATAGGCCGATTCAGATTCTCGATTCCTGAAATCGTCGATTCTAATCATATCAAGGAATCGTTGATTCTCCATTATCCACTGATTAAAGTGCCCATTCCGATTCTTGTTTTTTTAACTGTTAAAATACGTAAGTGGTATAATTTATAGGAAAAATAATTAATTATCAACTATGTCTTATTCAAGTATTAATTGCTTTGAGAAAATTAAACGATTAAAGTAAATGTCTATTTGAAATCATGAAAATAATATAATATTAAAATAATTTAAACTAACATGGCCATTACATTAGACGAGTTATTTCAAAGATTAAATGTGATATGGTGAACGTTTCTTCATTCACTCATGTCTTTATACACTAAATTAACACAAATAATTCCTACTATACAAACGTCTGTTTTAAGTAATATTCTATTTAACGAAATTTTCAACAAAGTTTTTTTGCTAAAATAATTTACTGTACTATGTTTAGTATATTTTACAAAATGAAATTCTATTTCAAGAATTCTTGGAGCTATATGTGAAAACCATAACCAGCTATTCAAGTGTTACCAGTAAATTTGTGGTAAAACCAAGATATAACAATACAATAATCCATATTGAAAGGTCATTACTCTAGTAATCCATTCCGTTGTTATGCCGTCTATGCGGGTGAAAATGTGGATTTAGAATTCTTGTAAAAAGTCTTTGAGGCAATACTTTATTATTCCTACAAGTACTGGAACTAGCTAACATCCTAAGATTTATCCAAAACATGGAAAAATTAATACAGTTTAACTTTAGCCTTATTCGAATACCGGCCTGTGTATTTCAGTTTATGGAATCATAGAAACAAACAAAGCATAGAAGTTTAAGCAATCTAGTAAACGAGAAAATTTTAAATGAAATTGATAGTGGAAATGGTGTAAGTTCAAACATTTGGATAAAGCTATGCTACAATGGGTAAAAAACTCATACAAAACATTTTCCTTTGACTGGTACAAAGAATTTGCTAAAATGTTTGAATATGACTACTTTACAGAATATATGGGTTGGCTAAATAAATTTAAAGCCAGACATGGAATTGTTAAAAACATATGTCACATGAAAAAGCCAAAGTGAACAAAGAAGACTGCAAAAATATGGAAGAACATGAACCCAAGAACATATTCAATGCTGATGAAACAGGCTTTTAAATATTTGCCAGAAATAATATTACAAAAACGATAAATTTTTTGGGGGAAATATAGCAAGAAAGTATTGACTCACATGGTAAAGGAAGACAAAAATTAAAACTTCTGGTTATAGAGAAAAGTAAATCATCAAGATGTTTTGTGATATTAACCCACTTTGGATTGTAGTATTTGTGATCGGAGCAATCTAGCATCATAAGTTAAACAATTAAAATGTTACTGTAAAAAAAAAATAATTACTTACACATGAGAAACATGTATCATGTGCTTATTTGAAGAATTGAGACAATAACACATTAACAAGTGTCAAGCAGACTAAACAAGCATTCAACAAGAACAATGTAGTTTTAATGAAGCAATGACTAAAATTGATGAGAAGAAATCGACGTCCATATGCACACTAAACACATTTTCTAGGGATAAGATATCTTCATCATGCGAAGTAATGGCTTAAATCTTTATAGAAGTTGACAACAACTAAAACAAAAATGATATAAAATAAACTGAAAAATGTACAACTGGTCTTCTTCCCAAAAATGGCTAGACAGATTGCTTACATGCATCAGTCATGTATTCTTACATCCTAATCTTATCGTTCCTCCATGACAAGCAGATGGGTGAAGGCTACACAATCGAACCTCTAACAGTAACCAAAGCAGTTCTATTAATAGGCTACAGAATTGTGTAGGCTACAATGTAGCACATTACTTAAAGCTATCATTTATAAACAGACACAACCGTTAAATGTAAAAGAATGGAATAGACTTGTGCTACAATATTTTTCTTGAATGAAGGTCTACAGTACAGTATTGATACAGAAATATGTAATGAATGCTCTAATATTGTTCGTTAATAAAAAAATTCACTTCTGTGAAATGCAAAATACACAGCACAATTCCGAACTTCTCCAAATCCGAACAGGCTATAACCCCAATTAGTTTGGATTTGAGTGGTTCTACTGTATTTACATTTTCCCTCAATCTGAACTAAACACTTCACAAGTAGACACAATGGTTTTTTTTAAAATACGATAAATATCAGTGGGATATCCTGTAATTTTGCCAACCGCGAATAAGGAATATATACATAGGAATATAAATAGTAGATAAAATTGAAACTATTAAACATTTTTAATGACTAGACATTTAGATAAATTCTATAAGTAGAACAATAAGCAACTAGTAGAATTTATTAAACAGAACTGATTGCAGGATTTGTAGGATGAAGTATACTATGCTGGTTTTGAGCAACATTATTCATATCAACTCTGTAAAATTCTATACTTGACATAAAAAAAACAAAATTTACAACTAGTAACCATTTTCCCACTAAATACTAATGACGTGCGTGTTATTTCATAATTTAAAATCTGTACTTAAATTTGTCATAGCAAAGAATATAATGACAAATAAATCAACAAAATGGGATAAATTAATCACATCTATAAAATTAACTCAATACAATAAAATTACCTGGAAATAAGTTAAGAAGTAGTCAAGTTTGGTTTTACTGAGTCCATGACTAAAGTACTGACCACATGTTTCCAGGAGGACACAAACCAAGCGAATGCGGAAAAGATTCCCTGGTGGGTCAAATGGAGAAGGGTAATCATAATCCAATGTTACGCCAAAAGATATCAGTGAATATAAAATCTGGAAAAAAATTTATCAAGAATATAGGATAAGTAATTAGTTAAATTTAATATTTAAATAGAAAATAATTTGTCACTACAGTATAAGTTATAGATTATAATATTCTATTAATATGTTGAGTGCAGCAGGCATCCTTTATTGGCGCTCGCAGCGGTAGGTGTTCATGTATCCTCCACTGCCCCTCTCAATTTATAGGTTCAGTATGAAGTTAGCCATTGTTGGAAAAATGTATCGCTTGTCGGTTATTGTGAAAGTCTTTTTGAACATTTCGGTCCATTTTGTTTTTGTTGTACCTTTGCTGTTGGATTGGGGACTGTCTTATCATATTAGTGTTACTTGAAGTGTGATATAGTAGTGTTTAATAGTTTTTGTGAAATGAATATAAATTATTGGTGAATGATTTAGATTTACATCCTCATTATCCATATTCATTGTATAAAAACTAATATATCACACTTCAAGAAACAATAATACAATAACACAGTCCCCAATCCAACAGCAATAGTGGAAAAAAATGCACCGAAATCTTCACAAATACTAGCACAATAATAGACAAGCGATTGAACGTTGTCTGGCAACAGCTAAACTTACACTGAATCAATGAATTGAGAGAGGAAGTGAGGAGTACATGAACGCCTACCGCTACGGCGCCAGTAGGGTAGGGGTTGTTCATGCAACCCCGCCATATGTAAGGTGTTAAATAAAATTTGTTGTAAAATTAAAAATGAAAATAGCATCTAAACAATCAATTTTTTTAATTTTGAAAAATAATACATAATTAGTTTAACGGTAAATGCCCCAAATATTTTATTCTAGCCTTTTACTGTTTATGTGGTAAATTAAATATATTTTTACTAGAAAAGTAATTATTATTAATTAATTTTCAACAGGAATGTATTAATCTGTATACTTTCAGAAATACAACCTAATTTGTAGAATTGTAATGAGCTAATAAGAACATTTTGATTTAATATATTATTATATCTGATTTGATGAATAAGACAGAAATGGTTACCAAATGAAAGAATACTCAATTAGTTATATACTCAACACAAAATAGTTATATAATGAAAACAAAACTTTTAAGAAAAAATGTAATACAAAAAATAACAGAAGACATTTGCATCTAAATAAAAATATTTAAATTAATTAGAAGATTTAGCTGGCACAGAATGTCATTTGTATTTTGTTAGGCAGGATTACAGTGAAATAGTAGTGCAACTTTCAATCACCCTGAAAGATAACTGTGACTTGAACCTGTTTTTTAAAATATTCATGGCTGTATATGAGAAGCTCATATACATAGATAAGTAAATATAAGATTACACAATAAAAATTAATAAATATTATGACCTAATAAATGAACTAGCTAAAAATGACTATATGGTTAATTTATAAGCGGTTGAAACGGGAGCGAGAGGTATGCCAGGAAAACCTCTTTACAACCTACTAAAAGATCTTGGTCTGGTGAGAACTGCAGTAAGATGTTCTTTAGAACGAGTATCTAAAATTGCATTAGCAAGCTCCTATTAAATTTGGCTAAGTAGAGGGGGTAACATGAGTAGTAAAGGTGTGTGTCGATAAACATCACAAAGACACCTCTTTAAAACGTTCAGCACGCTCTGGGTTCCCTTACGAGGCACCGAGAGCGTGCCGGTGTGCTCCCCGCTTGCCTTCAGAGTGATGGGAGCAGACCGGCATGCTCACTCCCAGTCTAATTGAAACCTCTCGTGTCATTACGTGCCTGTTTATAGGTTTGATTTTTACGTCAGTAAGAGTTTGGAGAACATTGTGCCAGAGTTGTTTTTAAACCCGATCATCCCAAGTTAACTTTTGATGCTTCAACTGAAACAATGCTTCAGGGAGTTTTATGAACAGATTTAATTTGGTTTAACTTTTATATTTTAATGTTTTTTAAAGTTTGAACCACTTTACGCCTCAAAATATCCGGTAAAAACAACGATCATAAAAATAAATTAAGTTTTCTGAACTAACACAAGAATAAACGATAACTGTCCTATTAGAGTGAATGAACCAACTCGAGATGGGAACAGACTATTGTAAATATGAGTCATTGACAAAATGCTTGGACGCCCGGAAACCTAATGTGTCATCATAAGATTGAAGTAAACAAATGTCAGCTAATCCCGGCTATAAATAGTCTCGGACGTGACATATGCATTATCTATGTCTCCATTTACATTATCGATCTCTATGGCTTTATGAAACACATGGCACAAACAGAAACAAACATTCTGAGTTAAACATTGAGTACTTATTTTAGTATGTAGTGCAGTTTAGTAGTAGGATCTTTATTTTGTATTTAAACTATCTTTTTTCTGTGTCTTTTATTGTTTTATTATTTGTCATACAGTATTTTATCATTTATATTTCATTTTTTAATTGTGACCCGATAAATTAAACAATATTTTAACGTCTAATACACTGTTTTGATGTCCTCAATAAACCTGTATACGTTAGAAATAAAATTATTGAGATGAAAAAAACGAGCACGATAATGAGATGCTTGGACAAACTATACAACCCGCAAAGCATTCCACTGCCGTCAGAAGTGGAAGCTAACAAAAAAAAAAATACTGTAGTTTGATGTGATCACCAATATTGCCGCCGTGCTGAAAGTGTTAAACTAACAGCCGGAATCACTAGTCCCGGGGTTACTCCCTCTGCCACACAATAGACCAGGCACCTGCACGGTGAATCCATGGAATGGTAGGAAGTTCGTCTCTCCTGTCCAATGACCAATAATTCTGCTTGTGTATTAGTTCAAAATGACACTCCATTAGCCATTTAAAAGCTTATGGAGATGAATTGTTCTGGAAATGTGTTTACTTTTCTCAAGTCAATACTTATTTGAATATTTGATATTTAATTGCAACCAAACTGATATACCACACATTAACAAAAAAGACATTACAGACTCAGTACCTGAAAACTGTTCAAAGCTCTACGTAAAGCTTCTTCTTCAAAGCAAGCTAACTTCTTAAGATACCAAATGTTTCATACTTTTTATTGTACCTGTTAATTGTGTTAACACTTGTATAGTGAGTGTAACCCTTTGTAGTGGGCAGGGTATTTATACAGATTTATAACTGTTATAGTTATTGTCCAAGGACAAAAAAAACACACACACACACAATCACTGTGTGTAATTAAAGAAAACATTAAATCTGCCTACCATAAAAAAAGCCAAATCAACTTAAAGAGTGATTCGACAATGGTCAAGTAACCGAAAGGCGCCTCATCACTCAAGGTAAAATCATTGCACTTAATGGTGGATAAAATTACTTACAATAGTAATATATTAACTTCATAAAGTCAGTATATATATTTTTAGGTTAGTTTTGGTTGGTAAAGATTATTTAGATGTTTTGGACTAGGAGACTGACTGACTTACCTTGGTAAGAGTTCACTTAAGTGCTTTTATGTGTTTCTATTTCAAGTCTACAGAGTGGACTCTTACCAAGGTAAGTCTGTCAGTCTCCTAGTCCAAAAAATCTATATATATATATATATATATATATATATATATATATATATATATATATATATATATATATATATATATATATATTTTTTTTTGTCGTCCATTATTTTTCCGTTGCACTGACTTTATGAAGTTATTATTATTACTTGTAAATAATTTTTTCCTTCACTAAATGCAATAATTTTACCTTATGTGATGAAGTACCTTTCGGTCACTTGATCATTGTCGAACCACTTTAATTCAGTGAAAAATTAAATGAAGAATTAGATAACATTACAAAAATAGCAATAGAAAATGGATACAACAAACACCTTATAAAAAGAATATACAATAAATTTACAAAAAAACCTAACCTCAACACAACACTACAACCTGAACACAAAAATATAAAATCTACCTAAAATATAAATACACCAATAACAAAATAAAAAAATTAACAAATATATATAACAAAAAATACTACACTCCAACATACAAACCAAACAACAAAATAATAAAATATCTAAATAACACAAACCACAAAACAAATACAGAAATACATAACCTATCAGGAATTTATAAAATTACATGTATCAACTGCAACACATTTTACATAGGAAAAACAACCAGATCATTTAAAATAAGATTTGAAGAACATTACAGAGCATTCAGAAATAAAAGTACAAAAGCATCAAATGTTGCAGCACACCTAATATCACATAAATATGAAATAACAAATTACGAAAATAACCTAACTGTACTTGAAATAAATAATAACCCAATAGAACTAAACTCCCTTGAAAAATACCACATTTATAAAAACATACACAATTTAATGAACCTACAGACAACATATGCATACGAAGTACTATTCAAAAACATTATACACGCGGCTCAAGAAGAAATATGTATGGCGTTAACAAATACCAACATCACGGACCGAACATCTACACCAGAAAATAGAGAAAATTAATTCAGTGATTCGACAATGGTGAAGTGACCGAAAGGTGCCTCATCACATAAGGTACAATTATTGCACTTAGTGGTGGGAAAACATTATTTACAAATACTAATAATAGCTTCATAAAGTCAGTGCAACGGAAAAATAATGGACAATGTGAAATATCACGATATATATATATATATATATATATATATATATATTTTTTTTTTTTTTTTTTTTTTTCAGGTTAGTTTTGGTTGGTAAAGATTATTTAGATTTTTTGGACTAGGAGACTGACAGACTTACCTTGGTAAGAGTCCACTCTGTAGTCTTGAAATAGAAACACATAAAAGCACTTAAACAATGATATATTTCAACCACACAGTGGTCTTTGTCAATCGAAGAGAAAACACAAAAAGAAATATGAGAGAATGAAATAAAATAATTGTAATCACAGATTATGTAGAGTAGAAATCAGATGTCACAGATTAAATATATATATTGTTTCCATGAACATATGAGTGATTATAGTTTATATAAGTCTGTCAGGGGAAAAGAGATAAGGCTATTTGGGAAAAAAAAAAAAAAAAAAAAAAATGAATGGATTTATCTGGTGTTGAGGTTAGGGGATTCTCTGGTCTTGGTATACCACTGGTATGATAGTTCCCACCTTCTTCTCAGTTCTGAGGGATTGCAATCAGGGGGGAGTGATTTAATTATTTTTGTGGTATAGCAGTCATCAAAAGTTGTGATGTTGTGACTCGCAGTATGTTGAGCTGTTGGTCTATCCATATTCATAATTTTAACATCATGTCTGTGGCCATTCATTCTGATATTCAGACCATCCGTGGTCAGGCCTATGTACTGTGCTGAGCAAAGTTTACATTGTAGCTGGTATATGACATTTTTCGATGTACAATTATGATGACCCTGTATTTTGAAGACCATTTTTGTTGTTTGGCTGTTGAAACTATTTGCTGAGGGGTGTATTGGACACGTCTTGCATCTAGGTCTATTACATGGGAAGGAGCCATGAGGAAGTTTGTGTGGTTTCTCTGCATCAGGGTCTGGTAGTTTAGGATGTACTAGGATGTTTTTCAAGGTGAGAGGTTGCTTGTACCAAATTTGCGGTGGATCGGTGAAAAGATTTTTGGTGTGGACGGAAGCTTGAAGAATTTTGAAGCCATCTCTCACCGCAAATTTGGTACAAGCAACCTCCCAACTTGAAAAACATCCTAGTACATCCTAAACTACCAGACCCTGATGCAGAGAAACCACACAAACTTCCTCATGGCTCCTTCCCATGTAATAGACCTAGATGCAAGACGTGTCCAATACACCCCTCAGCAAATAGTTTCAACAGCCAAACAACAAAAATGGTCTTCAAAATACAGGGTCATCATAATTGTACATCGAAAAATGTCATATACCAGTTACAATGTAAACTTTGCTCAGCACAGTACATAGGCCTGACCACGGATGGTCTGAATATCAGAATGATTGGCCACAGACATGATGTTAAAATTATGAATATGGATAGACCAACAGCTCAACATGCTGCGAGTCACAACATCACAACTTTTGATGACTGCTATACCACAAAAATAATTAAATCACTCCCCCCTGATTGCAATCCCTCAGAACTGAGAAGAAGGTGGGAACTATCATACCAGTGGTATACCAAGTCCAGAGAATCCCCAAACCTCAACATCAGATAAATCCATTCATTTTTTTTTTTTTTTTTTCCCAAATAGCCTTATCTCTTTTCCCCTGACAGACTTATATAAACTATAATCACTCATATGTTCATGGAAACAATATATATATTTAATCTGTGACATCTGATTTCTACTCTACACAATCTGTGATTACAATTATTTTATTTCATTCTCTCATATTTCTTTTTGTGTTTTCTCTTCGATTGACAAAGACCACTGTGTGGTTGAAATATATCATTGTTTAAGTGCTTTTATGTGTTTCTATTTCAAGACTACAGAGTGGACTCTTACCAAGGTAAGTCTGTCAGTCTCCTAGTCCAAAAAATCTATATATATATATATATATATATATATATATATATATATACAGTCGGCGCCGCTTATTGTGATCACGGTTAATGTTATCATTCAGTTATTGTTATCGTTTCATTGAAAAACAAACACGGACGTATATTAATACATTGTAATTAGGCCGCTTATTGTAATCATCTGTTCGCTTATTATTATCATTTAATTTGACATCCAAAAGCATATGCGTCAACGTATACTAGCATAGACCAAGTAAAAATGTCTACAAAGTAATGTAATCAGCACGCAGAATTCATAGAATGTTAGTTTTAGAATGACAGAAATACTTTATAACGGTTTCAGCACTTAGCACAGTTCTCAGAATGTCTCCCTTACTCTTTGTTTACGCAAACACCCTAGACTCACTGAGTCGACCTTAGTTGCTTGTTAACATTAGTTGATGTTACTACTGAACCATTTACAGTACAGTCCTACTGTATTTTTTAACAGTGAATTTTCATGAACGTTTATTACAGTATTTCAGTGTGATTTTACATAACTTATTTTTTTAAAGATTTTTTTCGTTTGTTTTGTAGAGGTTAGTGTCACTTGAAGTTTCAAAGGACAGTATAGCAAGATGTCCGAATCTCAAAAGAAACGACGCAATTTAAGTCTTAAACAAAAACTTGATATTCTAGATAGGCACAGTAAATTACCAAAAATAAGTCAAAGAAACGCTGCTTCTCAACTTGGCGTTTCTCAACCTCTCTTATGTAAAATATTGAACAACAAAGAAAAAATCTTGTCATTATCGAAGTGTAATGCAAATGTTGACAACAAAAGACATCGTTCTGGGAAGGATCCGCAAGTGGAATCAGCTTTGAAATTGTGGTTTAAAAATGTTCGCGAAAAAGATGCTCGAGTTGACGGCCTACTAATGCGTCTAAAAGCTGAGGATCTTGCCAAAAAATAGGAAAACAGGATTTTAAAGCCACAGATGGATGGTTCAATCGATGGAAGAAAAGGGAAAATATTGTTTACAAGAAAACGTGTGGTGAAAAAAGAAATGCTGATTTTGTTGGAGCTGAGGACTGGTTACAATACGAATGGCCAAAGATTTTGGCCGAGTATTCTCCTAGCTGCATATACAATGCAGATGAAACAGGACTTTATTATCGTGCTTTACCCGAACATACTTACTTATTTAAAAATGAAATTGCTAACGGCTGTAAAATATGTAAACAAAGAATAACTGTTTTGTGTTGTGTTAACATGGTTGGTCATAAAGAAAAACTCTTAATTATCGGTAAATCTAAAATTCCACGTTGTTTTCAAGGTATCAAAAAGCTACCGGTTGAATATCATTCAAACTCCAATGCTTGGATGACTTCAAAAATTTTTAATGAATAGCTGACTAATTGGGATACCAGCCTCAAACGCAACATTGTTCTTCTACTAGACAACTGCACTGCAGGCACATAATGACATAAGCACTACGCTAAAACACATCAAAGTGATTTACCTTCCGGCCAATACTACATCAATTATTCAGCCATGTGACCAAGGCATAATTAAAAATCTCAAAAGTTTTTATCGACGAAAGATGCGTGCTAGAATTATAGAAAATATGGATGAATTTCAAACCCTTACCTCAAATGAATTGGCTAAAAAAACTTCTTTACTCGATGCTATTCATCTGATAGCAAAATCTTGGAATGAAGTTTCTGAAAAAACTGTGAAAAATTGCTTTAGAAAAGGTGGTTTTTTTGTTGAAGAAAATCAAGAGCAAGCTACATCTGAGAAAGACTCTGAAGAGAACTTGAAGCCTTTCGATTTGTCCTTAAAAGAATATACTGAGTGGATGGAAGTTGACGATAGTATTGAAACAGCAGCGGAAATGACTAAAGACGATATTTGTAAGGTAGTTGTTTCAACATCAAAAGTTACTTAAGAAGAAGAAGGCACCGATGATGACGAAAATGATAAATGTGTACCGCAAAGATCTAAGCAGGAAGTTCACCATGCTCTTGAGATTCTAAGGCAGTTTGTTCAAGAAAAAGCAGAAAATTTAAACAAACGTTATGAATATGAACAATTTATAAACAATATTTTACGAGAAGACTACAGACAGTCACATATAGAGGAATTCTTAGAGAAAAAGTAAATGTAAATTTGAAGTGTAAATAAGATTGAAGTGTTTTATAATGCAGTTTTATGTGTTAAAATGTTTTGATCAAGTGATTTACGTAGTTCTATATACTGTATTTTTTTCAATTATGCTAGATTCAGTGTTTAAAAAAAATCTACAGTGGAATAAAATAAACTGACATGAAATATGCCCACTAATTTTAACAAGTAGAAAACTAAATTACAGAAATTCTACAACTGTACATAAAACTTTCCGGAATAGCATCAAAATTTGGTAAGTACAGTTTAATTATAGTGTTACAGAATTAGAATTACTTGATGTAATGATAGGCTTACATATCGTTCAGAACAAACAGTTGTTGCAATAATACAGTGCGTTCAATGCAGTACGGCTGTAGACTACATCGTGATTAAGTGTTCGGTTATTGTTATCGTTCGGTTATTGTTATCAAATATGCTTCTGACAAATATGATCACAATAAGCGGCGCCGACTGTATATATATATATATATATATATATATATATATATATATATATATATATATATATATATATAGGAATTTCCAAAAAAGAACTAGCTTTCCAAAAAAGAGGATACCCTAAACAACTTGTTGAGAATCAAATCCGCTTGGCTCAGTCATCTGATGTACCCAGACCACCTATGGAGGACAAACTGTCTTTAGTTACAGATTACCATCCAGGCCTAACGAAGCTGAACAAAATATTAAAGGATGGCTTCAAGATTCTTCAAGCTTCCGCCCACACCAAAGATCTTTTCTCAAATCCACCACATATTTGGTTCAGACAACCGTTCAATTTAAAAAGTATTTTAGTACATCCAAAATTACCAGATCCAAGTACTGAAAAACCGCCCAAACTTCCTCACGGCTCCTTTCCGTGCAATAGACCAAGATGCAAGACATGTCCAATACACATCCCAACAAATAGTTTCCATAGCCTAGCAACCAATGTGGACTTCAAGATTCAGGGTCATCATACTTGTACATCCAGTAATGTAATATACCAGTTACAATGTAAATTTTGCCCGGCACAGTACATAGGCCTTACCACGGATAGTCTGAGCATCAGAATGAATGGCCACAGACATGACGTTGGAACCATGAACATAGACAGGCCAACCGCTCAACACGCTGCTAGTCACAACATCGTCTCTTTCAATGATTGCTATACCACCAAAATAATTAAAGCCCTCCCCCCGGATTGCAACTCTTCAGAATTAAGAAGATGGGAGTTATCATACCAATGGTATACCAAATCTAGAGAGCCTCCTAACCTCAACATCAGATAAAACTCCTTTTAACTTCCCCCTAACTTCTACCATTTTTAACAGCTCCATTACCTTCCTTCTGACAGACTTTTAATATCTAGTTTCAGGTAACCAATCTTTACACGATTCACATTTAACAATTTCTACACATATCACATATAGCTCTATATCATAAACTATAAATCTGTGAATCTGTGACTTTTGGATGTTTATACACATCTGTGGTTCACTTCAATCTTTTGTTTTGTTTTCTCTTTCTTGACTGAAGAAGATCATGTTGATCGAAATATTTCAAATAAAAGTGTATTAAGTGTTTTATATGTGTTTTTATATGTGCTTATTTCCAAGAGATTGCAGTTTTGGACTATTGCCTTTAGGTAAGTCTGTCAGTCTCCTATCAAGTCCAAAAAATTCCTAAATAAGCTTTAAGCTCTACTAGAACTAACCTAAAAATATATATATATATATATATATATATATATATTTTTTATTTATTTATTATTTTTTTTGAGGTTAGATTTATATATATATATATATATATATATATATATATATATATATATGAGGTTAGTTTTTTTTTCGTTTTGCGTTTTCTCTTTGAATGACAAAGTCCACTGTGTGGTTGAAATATATCATTGGTTAAGTGATTTTATGTGTTTCTATTTCAAGTCTACAGAGTGGACTCTTACCAAGGTAAGTCTATCAGTCTCCTAGTCCAAAAAATCTATATATATATATATAAAAGGATGAAACTAGTTTTCATAAAATCTATACTCGTATATACCTTAGCCTCTATAGAAAAATTACATAATTTTTTCTAAAATATTATATATAAAGATGGAAAAACATACACAAAAATAGTGACACTGCGTTTTATTAAAATTTAAAAAATAACAAAACCGACTGAAAAAAACTGAATATATATTTTTTACTTGCTTAAAAGTAAAAACATAATTTTTCGATAACGAAAACATAATTTATCATAAGCTTTTTACCCACAAAATTTTGAAGTCAGATCCGAATTTCATACTTGGACTTATATTTAAGATACTGAATGTAACAAATAAAGAGATTTTACATGAATTTGGAGCTCCTTGGCATGTAGATTAACATATCATGATATACACACAGGCTATTCAATCATTTTTCCATACACTTATTGAATAGATACAGTAAAAAAATGTATTAAATTTACAATACAAAAGGATTAAGGAGATATGATCTCTTATATTTATAAGCATCTACAGTAATCACATTCCGTAAATCATTCAAAGAAGGTTGAATGTCCGCAGTCTGAAAATCTGAACGAAAAATATGCAATCACATAATGTATGGTCTTCGCCAAGAACAAAGATCAATTATCATCCCGCATACTATCATACTTGACATTTTTGTTTCATGAGAAGACTCTATGGTTGGCTATAATTAATCATGGAAAATTGTTTAAGAAATGTTTGCAATAGATTTGATGGATTAGCAAATAGTAAGCATGATTGAGGCGCCGATTTCAAAATTTTGTGGGTAATAAGCTCTGATAAATTATGTTTTCGTTATCGGAAAATTATTTTTCTCACTTTTTAGTAAGTAAAACTTATACATTCAGGTATTTTTTAAAGTATGTTGTTTTTTTTTAACATTTATTTCTTTATTTTTAGAGGTATGATTTTTAATTTCTATTTACATTTTAATCTAATTTTGTTTCATGCCGTAGATTGTTTTAGCAAAGTTGCCATTATTTATCCACACAAATTTCTGATGTGTATAGGCCTATACCTCTAATCATTTAGCTTGATTTTTAAGTTCAAATAATTGACACGGCCTTGAAGAATACATTAAACATATCATTTTTTCAGAGGTATACATTCAGTAATTAACGTTTGAAGTTTCCTTTACAAATTTTCCTAAAATCCTACATATTATTCTCATCTTGCAAGTATTCTTTTTTTACTAATTTTACACTACTTAACTAAGTGCATACGTAATTGCTTACTTGCTGACGCGTTTCAAAACGATCGTTCCTTTTTCGAAGCTAACCTTCTACTAGCGGCTTTTGGCTCTTTACAAACGGTATGACAGGGTTGGATTTATGACATTAGGTGAGGTGTCGGCGTCTTGTGTGATGTATTTGAAAAGACTATTGGCTTCAAAGTGTGTGTGGTCATTAAGTATATTTTCCCTGTCTGTTGTGTAGTGTTTGTAGATTTCATATTTTTCTAAGGTTGTTAGTTTTTTACTCTGTTTTAATGTGTGTAGAATATTTAAATTAGTGTGTATGTCGGTATGTGTGTGTTGGGTGTCATTTAGGTGTTTTGCGTAGCTGGATTTAGGGTTTGTTTGGGTGATGTGTTCATCGAAGCGTGTGTAGAATGAGCTGCCGCTTTGACCGATGTAATAGTTGGGACAATCGTTGCAAGTTAAATTGTAAATACCTGAGAGTTTGTATATGTCAGTTTCTTTTTGAAAAGGTTGTATATGTTTTCTTAGCGTGTTTGTTGTTTTGTAGGATATTTGGTAATGGAGTTTTTTGAATGTGGAGGCTATTTTGTGTGTGTTTTTATTGTGGTAGGTGAGGGATATGTATTTGTTATTTTTTGTGTGGTTTGTTTGAGTGGGTGTTTGATGGTGTTTATGTTTTATTTTCCTGAGAATGTTGAGTGTGTGTTGGTAGCCGTTTTGTTGGGCGATGTATTTTATGGTATTAAGTTCTTCGTCGTAGTCTTTCTGTAGCATTGGTATGTTTATTAGGCGGTGTAACATGATTAAAAGCAGCGTGTTTGTGTTGTGTGGGGTGATTAGATGTATTATGTATGACCATATCTGTAGTTGTTGGTTTTCTGTATATTTTGAAATTGTGTCTAGTGTTGTGTTTGGTGATAGTAAGATCTAGAAAGTTTATTCTATTGTTTTCTTCTAACTCGAGAGTAAATGTGAGGTTTTAGCGTATGGTATTAATGTAATTATGTAGTTGTTTGATTTGCCGCTCATTGCCATTGTATAATATTAAAATGTCATCTACATATCTATGGTGGTAAATTACTTTATGTGTGTGGTAATTGTTCTGTAGAATATATTGTTGTTCGATGTGGTGTATGAATATTTCTGCTTTCTTTTTTTATTTCAGTTTAAAAATGTGTAAATAATCACATAATTAGGTCAATATTTGATAGGGCTATCTCTAATAATTATTAGGAAAACATTTTGTAGATAAAATATTAATAAAAAAACGAAGTGGAAACTGATAGTAAAGTTATATTTATTGAATTTAGAGAAGTAATGGAAGTTTTCACCTAAGAATCTTGATTATGGTAAATGAATTAAATCAGATTTTCAGTGAATTTATTTTGGCTTATCTTTGAGTTACATCAAGTTATATATCAATATGGGTAACATATTATATATCAAAAATGGTCATATATATATATATATATATATATATATATATATATATATATATATATATATATATATATATATATAGGAATTTTTTGGACTTGATAGGAGACTGACAGACTTACCTAAAGGCAATAGTCCAAAACTGCAATCTCTTGGAAATAAGCACATATAAAACACTTAATACACTTTTATTTGAAATATTTCGATCAACATGATCTTCTTCAGTCAAGAAAGAAGATCCTCTTTCTTGACTGAAGAAGATCATGTTGATCGAAATATTTCAAATAAAAGTGTATTAAGTGTTTTATATGTGCTTATTTCCAAGAGATTGCAGTTTTGGACTATTGCCTTTAGGTAAGTCTGTCAGTCTCCTATCAAGTCCAAAAAATTCCTAAATAAGCTTTAAGCTCTACTAGAACTAACCTAAATATATATATATATATATATATATATATATATATATATATATATATATATATATATATATATATATATATATATGTGGAAAATTCATTCATCAGTATCCGAGGATGCTTGTTCTAAGCAGCTTTATCAAGCAAGAAATTAAAAAAAACATTTGTTTTATGCTTTTTTGCTATGTTATTTTTATGTACGGTAGAATACTACATAAAATAAGTGCTGTAATAGTTTATTTTGCTCATTAAATATCTTGTAATTCATAATCCTTATAAAAAAACTGTTTAAATTTTCACTCCAAATTTAAAAAATTTTTAAATAGCGTATTATTGTCTACAAGTCAGATGGATTGGGATGTCACTATGAAGGCACCACTGGAAAGGTTCACTCTCTCATTTGCAAGCAAAATCACTTTGTTAAAAACTTTGTAAAATACTTCCAAAGTTATCGTGGAACAAAGAGAAAAAAAATACAAATTGATCGAATACAGAGCCTCCTCTATTTTTGAAGTCGGTTAAAAAGACAAATTTAACCTCAGTAGTTATAGACCAATTTGCCTTACCAACTCTTTATGCAAACTACTGGAGAAGATGATCAACTTTTGACTGCTCTGGTACCTAAATACCAATGGTCTTCTTTACAACGAATAACATGGTTTTAAACATGCACATTTATCAGTTGACCAATTAGTCAGCTTTAGTCAGTTAGTCAGCTTTACAGAATCCGTTTCTTTTGAGACAAACATTCATCATGGTTTCCTTCTACTTGAGAAGGCATACGATATGGCATGGAGAGATTTGAAATGTTTTAAATTGAGGTATGCAAGGTAGCATTCTGGCATTCATCAATTAATAACAAGTCTTTCCATATACATCCTGGGGACAGATATTCTAAGCGCTATGAACTAGAGCATGGTGTTCCCCAAGGTAGCATTCTGAGTATCACACTGTTTACTATTGCCATTTACTGTCACTAGAAAAGCACTGTCCTCAGTCCACTGTCCCTTGTTTGTAGAGAATTTTTATATATAAGTCGCTTTTTGAAGTATGGCAACAGTGGAAAAGTCCCTTCAAGTTTTATTAGTCGATTGAAAGAATGGTCAAAATCTTTAGGCTTAAAGTTTCCCCAAAGACTATATATTTTGCTCAACAGTTATTTACTGAAACAGCTGTCTGCTCATAAGAGTCGATAAAATAACAATTCTTTTGAATTTTTTGTGATTACCTTCAAATAAACAAATTGTGTAATTCAGTTTTTCACTATCCCAGTAACCTAATAATATTGGCATCTGGTCTGCGGCTACGTTCAAAGTTTCAAGTCTCTAGGACATAGGGAGGTTAGTTTTCGATTACAAAATTTGTACCATACAAGAAAGCTAGATAATAAAAGTGTGTTAAAAGCATTGTTTCTCTTAAAACAATTCAATAATTTTTTTTTCCAGGCGAGAAACCTATATAGGTTATCATCGTCTAACTCAATTTTTATTTAAAATCAACGTTCCATAAATAAAACTAATCAAAATTCATAAATGTTTAAAACTAATTAAAATTATCTAAAACTAAAGAAACTAAAATTATACAAAATTTAAATATTATTAAAATGATTCAAGTGGCGTAAGAAATGGATGACACGGTCGATAGCAGCGGCATCGTCCCTTAAAACCACCTTTAAACTACCTCGAAGATCGTAACGTAAATACAAATCTCTCAACTCACCACAATCAAGCAGAATGTGCTTAATTGTGATGGTACTCCCACAAAACTGACATAGTGGTGGATCCTCATGTCGCATCAACGATCCATGCGTTAACAAAGAGTGGCCGATGCAAAGTCGAGTAACCACCACTTCCTCCCTACGATTCGAACGAACAGATGTTCTCCATGGTCGGACGGTATTTATGATGTCCCTCAACTTGTTTCTATTTACATTTTGCCATTCTTCATTCCAAACCAAGAATAAGTTAGTTTTAACATTCCATACAAAATCTGATGCCATCACACGTTGTGTCGATAGCACCATACTTGTAGCTAATTTTGCACCTTCATCTGCTTTAGTGTTTCCAAATATTCCGCAGTGACCAGGCATCCAGAGAAATGACACCTCGACACCCCATAATTGGAGCCTGTGTATTGAGCACAAGATGTCTCCAATGGGTTCTTAGTATACATTTCCTGAATAGCACTTTTAGAATCGGAACATACAAGATATTTAGATGTAGCAGACGAAATTGATCTTAAAGCTGGGAAAATTGCATATAAAGTTCTGCAGTAAAAACACTACAGGCTGAGGGCAAACCGTAAGTGAAGGTTTGTCCTTCCATATAAAATGCACAACCTATCCCATTGTCCAGTTTTGAACCGTCTGTGAATATAGTCACAGTATGTTGGTGAGTATGTTGGTATAATTGTATAAAATTCTACTATTTTCCTCATGTGCACATAATCTATGGAGAGTATTGAATATAACAGTTAGAAGCGCACCCACACTAATAAATTAACTATCTTCAACTATGAGTTACAAAATAAATGACTGACCTTGAACACATCATTGCTTTCTAGCATGCGATAGTTATACAATTCACCAAGATATTTCACCATTGCTATTCGTCTTTGGTTCAACTTAGGTAAGTTTAGTTCCATACCTATTCGTATATCTTCTAGTACTCCATCAACTACATGTGCACCAACAAACTCCTAGAAATCATATTAGTATTTCAAAATCAAATAAAGACTATACATAACACATGTACATATAACTAAAGTCTATGTTTCCTTGCTTCTACCTTGATGTAGTAGATGAACATTTGATAGAAGAAGGTTTAATTTTACTGGGAGAGACTTACTAAAAATGGTACATATACTTTATAAGAATTCTATTATACAACAAATGATGCACTGTTTCACTACTTATAATGGTATTTTTTAAAATTTTGTTTACACTGATATTCAATTTTAAAATCTGTACTTTTTAAAATACTCATAATTTTTTCTGATTTTTTTCTTTAATTCTTTCAATAATTAAATGATTCCTTGTAGTAAAATATAAAAAAGTTGAAAAACTTCAACAAACAATATGAACAATTTATCAACAAGTTTTACTGAAAGATATCTGACAATCTTATATTGAGAAATTCTCAATGGAAGAGTAAATAAATTTGAAAGTATAAATAAGATTGAAGTGTTTTATGATAAAGTTTTATGTGTTTAAGTATTTTATGAAATTTTTTACATAGTTCAATAATATTTAAAATTATAAGTCTTTTTTTAAAATTAGTGCTTTAAAAAATCTACAATTGAATAAAATAATCTGACGTGAAGTATACCCACAAAATATTACTAATAAAATAGTTACAAAATTTTACTACAGTACATGAAACTCTCTGGAGTTACAAAACCTGGTAAGTAATCACTCATAATTTCCATGTGCCGGAATTACATTGTAGTTGTAGTGTTATAACACACTTCTATAGAATTAAAATTACTTACTGTAATGCTAAGCCTACATATCGCTCAGTAAACACTTGTGACCGTAATACATTAAGTTCAATATAGCACTTCTGTACATCGTATTTACATGGCCAGTTATTGATATCGGGGATTAAAATGACTTACTGTAATGCTAGGCCAACATATCATTAAGTAAACACTTGTGACAGTAATACAGTGAGTTGAATACAGCACTTCTGTGCATCTTGACTACAAGGTCAGTTATTGTTATCGTTTTGTTAGTGTAGTCGGGAATTAAAATGATTTACTGTAATGCTAGGCCTACATATCTTTCAGTAAACACTTACGACTGTAATACAGCACTTCTGTATTGTGACTACACTGTCAGTTATTGTTATCGTTTGGTTATTGTTATCAAATATGCTTCTGACAAATATGATTACAATAAGCGGCAGCTACTTCAGTATTACTAAGAAAAAGCAACTAAAATATTTAATAACAAAATAAAAAATATTATCAATGTTTAGAAAATGAAGGTTTAAAGCAATGCAGCTAAGAGTTGTTATATAAAATAACCTACCTGATAGTTAACAAGACCAGCAAGTAGATTTGCCAGGGTTTTGATATGGAAGTACTTTACGTTATAAGCACTGGTCAAACATTTGATCGCATAAGCTGAAGTTTCAGCATTATCCCAGTCTAGCCTTTAAAAAAATAATAAAACAATATAAACATAGTTGTGTTTCTGTTGTAACCACCCAACTTTTAATAAAAATGTGAGCTACTGAAATATAGCAAAATACTAGATCTTACAATCTAAATATAATATATTAAAAGCTGACCATGTAAAATATTAGAAAACACTACTCTTTGAATAAGTATGTTTTTAGTATTCATTTTAGAAATTAAAAGAAAAAATTAAGATCCTTCAGCATGATTCCATAGTTTTACTAGGTATTTAGTAGCTACATTAGGATTATAATGAGAATATTTTAAATTAAACTGCAATTTGTATTGACATTAGAGAATTGTGAGCATAATGCTTGTTGATTAGGTTTCAATTTTAAGATTATATTGTATCCATCCTTTATAACAAAAATAATTTGGTAATAGAAACTCAGTAGTTTGACAGTCTATAACTCTTCATTTTAATAGACAATTTCCACATACCAGATAAATCAACAACATTAAAACTAATGTTATATAACATTTTTTCTACAATCTATGTGATAATTACTTATAATGGCCATTATGAAAAAAGGATTAGGAATACCAGCCTGGTCTAGGTTGTATGATTGTTAACAATGAAGGCTATGTTGAAGTACTTAAGAATTAGGTACAAAACTCAAGCAAAGTAATTTGATGAAGCAACAAGAGATAAGCCAACAGAGCTGTCAGCACCCATATATTATGTATCAACCCTGTTAGTACTCTTTGTCATATGATAAACATCACCATGCATTTTTGTTTATAGATATTGTGTAATTAAGAAATTTACAATCTATTGTAACAAAATATAAGATTAACAATTATAAAAGACATTAACAAGGACAGATTTTAGAGTTAAGCTTAACTATATTTTCTTTGTAAAAAAACATTAAAAATTGTTCTATTAGTGTATAAAATTCAATTTCGAACTGAAAAGTGGGCCAAAAGATACAGTAGAAAACTGCCTAATTGAGCTACTAAAGGGTCTGAAAGGGTCTATTCAGAAATTAATTGAAGACCCCTTTAGATGTTCTTTCAGCCTTACACTCAGACACAACACTGGAAGATTAAGTAATTTAGGGTTGAAATTTCTTTCTCAATAGTACATGCAGTTTCCACTTTTTACTAATGAATTCATTCTGAAGACAATAATAGAATTAATAGACAGGTTAGCAAATTTATTGGAAAATACTAAGACAGATGTGATGTGGTGAGGTTGTATGAGGAATGTACATTTTTTAAATATGTCACTACATCTGGGTATGACTGAACATCACTAATGAAATGTCTCATCGATAATTTACAACTTTTTTAAAATAAATTTTGTTACAATAAAATAATTTTTGTATTTTCCTTTTAAAATTTACATTAGTTGTTTTATAAATATGTTTTTAGTAATTTATCACCTCTTTCTTACAATGTAATGAAAATAAAGTAGTCATTTTTAATTGTATAGATGGGATTATACTTGAAAACAACACTATTTTTAGATTCTTTTCTCTAACTGATTTTTCTTACAAGTTCACAGTTCCTACTGACACTAAACTGCCTACACAGCACTGTATTTTTTTTGTTTTGAGTCTTATATACACACACAGATGTTTGAGAATACAGTAAATACCATTGGAGAAATTAACCAAAGTTATATAAAAATGAACAGCATTGCAAAAAGTATTTAATGTCCAAAAACAATTTATGGAAATAATTGTAATTTATTGAAAACGATTCTTAAAAAAACATATAACCAAGTATGAGATTAACCCTTTGACTTCCAACAGGACAATATGTCCCAAAAGGAATTAAAGTATACCAATGGGATACAAAGCTATATAAATCCCCATTTACGCTGTCCCACTTGTAGAGAGAGAGATTTTAGTTACCTGCAGTTTCAATTGCTACCGCTAGAGAGCAATGTAAGTTATATTTTATCAAACTTGAGCGTCAGAAAAGTCATCTTCATTACGCTTGGGTAACCCTTGTTGTTTATAAGCAATTATTATTACATTATCAGTGTCGGCGTGTTGTCAAGTGCATTTAATATCAAACTTTAATTGATATAACACAGCTTCATTACGGTAAGTACATAAAATTTCATTTCATTTTACTGTTTATATCACTTCTTTTAGTTCAGTTCAAACTTCCATTGCTTGGGATGATATGTCCCATTGGTATTTATTGGTATTATTTATTTGGTATGCATAGGAAGGTTTCCGTAGTTTATTGTAAAATCTTTTGTGACATGTAAACATTGTTTGTATTTTTTTTTTCTTTGCAACCGCGGTACCTATTTTATCTTTTTGAATTTTCAATTTCAGTTGGAGAATGAGTCGACGCGAGAAACGGCGATATACTGCGGAGGTACTAAATGGAATTCTTGATAATTCAGAGTCGGAGGTTTCCAGTTTTGAAGACGACTCGATCAATGACGAAACATACATCACTGATGAACTTGAGGAGACTGATTATTCATCAAATGACTCTGATGATGATTGTGAACTTTTGCCAAACAATGAAGTAAGGAACTCAGTATCACTGGAAAAGAACTGGGTCAGTCAGTTGTAGAAGGGACATTAGGAGAGAGAGTTGTTCTCAAGCTAACTGAAACTATTAGAGATCCTTCAGTTGTAATCAGTCTAACCAGTAAATCTGTAGTAAATTCTACATGTGCGACAATTTTTAAAAAAATGATAAAATACAATTATGACTGTAATAGTTGACCAATCAGCCTTCAGCGGTAAACTACAAACAAAAATGTATTGCTTATCTACTTCAAGTAATATTTGTGAAAGGAAAGAAATTAACTCCCTTCTATTAATAAGAACAGTAATTCCATATTATAGTTCAAGAAAACTGTATGGGTGTTATAAATATGAGGGCAATAAAAATGAAAACCTTAAAAACTTCATATTGTTTCAAAATGTTTTCTTATAGAGTTTCTAGATGGCAGTAGTGTTGTTGGATGTTCAAAAAATGATCACCAAGTGGCAGAGTGATCTTAGACCACAGGAGAGGAAAGCAGCATCAATAAGAAGGTGACCGCTCTATAATCAACATGCACTGTGATTGAGCAGTGATCTGTGTTATTTCTTCCGTAGTGAAGATGTCAAACAGAACAAAATTCATTGCAGAATGACAGCACTGCATTGTGATTGGTGTTTATCGAAGCAGCAAGAATATGAGTGGTGTAGAAAGTTAAAAACTTATGTAATTTCTACTGCCTCAATAATGTGAAGAATGCCCCAAAACCAGGAGAGACTCATAGCGTAGTAATAGATGAAAATAAAGTGTTAATGGCGGAGCTTGTAAAAGAGAACAGACGCGTAATTCTGAAGGAAATAGAAATTTCAAAGATTAGTATTAGTTCATGGGAGAATAATTAGAAAACAAAATCAAGAGCTGAATCAATACTATAATGATGTTATTTTAGGCAGAGTGTTATAGTAGTTGATATTTATATATGTATGAGAAAAATCATTGGCTGTAAAAATATTATAGGTTTGTATAATTGGGTACCTGCTGATGATAATGAATTAGACAACACAGATAAAGGTACAGTTAATATAATGCTTATATAAAATTGGGTCTTCCCAATAATTTTTGGATAGGTACAGCCATACTGTATCTTGTTCTATATTCGGTTTTAGAATAACAGTAATTATTTTCCAAAATCAATAGCCAATCTATTATTATTACCTTTGAATTGTACCAAAAATTTCAAACCCTCATCAGAACACTTTTGTTGTTTTGGGTCCCCTTGATGTGATAAAAACATGACAGAACATGATAAAAACTACTACAAAGAATAACAATTCAAAATAATAGCTAGGTGATACTTACTTTCGTAGCAGGATAAGAACTTGTTCATCAGTCTCAGAACTTACTAAGTCTTGATAGAGAAGTTTACGAATGAACTCGTGTACCATCGGACGGACCTTGATTTTAGTTATAGTTGTTTCTGGTGGATTGACATGGTAAAAAGCATTTTCAATCATTGTAACATATCGGTAGTCTAAAGGCATTACAGCCTTTTTGCGCATCATTTGTTCCTTAAAAAAATTATAAAATTCACTTATTAAAAAGTTTTAGTAAAAAATACATTAGGTAATCAGCTTCATGAACTAGATATACAAAAATTAGCATACAAGTATCCCGGAGTGTGGCAATTTTAGGCATTTGAAGATTTCAAGGATTGTTTAAGAATCCAGAAATAAAATGACTTGACCTTCCTTTCTCAGTGGATATATACATTAATGATGGGTCGATTCTTAATTCCATCGATTCTGGACACTAGAATCAGAATCGATTACAAAAGTCGAATCCAAATACCTCGATTCTAGCACGGCCAGCATTTACACATTCAGGGAAAATATTTAATGGCGCTCTAACAAAATACACATTTTACCCATTGGCGGTAAAATATCCATTGCCGCTTCAACATAAGGTTGTGTTTAAACACCGAGTAGTAAAATATCCATTGCTGCTCGGACATAATGTTGCGTTCAAACATTGGCGGTAATATACTTTGGCGCTTTAACATAATGTCGCATTTACACATTGGCGGTCAAATATACATCACCACTCTGACATAATGTCGAGTTTACACATTGGTGGTTGTAACAACATCATTATAACAACTTTTTGTAAACGTTATCTCTTTTAAAATATCATAAAAAATAACATTTTTCTTTTTCTATTGTGTCGGTAATTTTAGTATTTTGAATCGAGATTTGGGAATCGATTTTTTGGTATCCGAATCAGTAAAATTTTGGAACTGACCCATCACTAATATATATATATATATCTCGTGATATTTCACATTGTCCATTATTTTTCCGTTGCACTGACTTTATGTTATTATTATTACTTGTAAATAATATTTTTCCCACCACTAAGTGCAATAATTTTACCTTATGTGATGAGGCACCTTTCGGTTACTTGACCATTCTTGAATCACTAAATAATTTATCACTAAAAATCACTGAAATAATTTTCTCTATTTTTCTGGTGTGGATGTTCGGTCCGTGATGTTGGTATTTGTTAACGTCATACATATTTCTTCTTGAGCCGCGTGTTTAATGTTTTTCAATAGTAGGTCGTCTGCATATGTTGTCTCTAGGTTCATTAAATTGTTTTTTTTTTTTATAAATGTGGTATCTTTCTAGTGAGTTTAGTTCTATTGGGTTATTATTTATTTCAAGTATGGTTAGGTTATTTTCGTAATTTGTTCTTTCATATTTATGTGATATTAGGTGTGCTGCTACATTTGATAATTTCGTATTTTTATTTTTGAATGCTCTGTAATGTTCTTCAAATCTTATTTTAAATGATCTGGTTGTTTTTCCTATATAAAATGTGTTGCAGTTATTACATGTAATTTTGTAAATTCCTGATAGATTATGTTTTTCTGTATTTGTTTTGAGGTTTGTGTTATTAGGATATTTTATTATTTTGTTGTTTGGTTAGTATGTTGGAGTGTAGTATTCTTTGTTGTATATATTTGTTAATTTTTATATTTTGTTATTGGTGTATTTATATTTTAGGTAGAATTTATTATTTTTATTATTTTTGTATTCAGGTTGTAGTGTTGTGTTGAGGTTAGGTTTTTTGTTAATTTATTGTATGTTTTTTTAAAAGGTGTTTAATGTTATCTAATTCTTCATTTAATTTTTGTTTGTTATCTTATGTGTATTTTATTGCTTCATTTATCATGTTATTGTAAGTGTTGATTTTGTGTGTCCACAACAAAAAAACGTGTGGGACACACAAAATCAACACTTACAGTAACATGATAAATGACTTTACATGTTGACGTAACATGTTTTATTTACAGTTGCACTGACTCTATAATTACGATTACAACTAACAAAATAACTGTTATATGAATATAACTATATATATATATATATATATATATATATATATATATATATATATATATATATATATATATATATATATATATATATATATGAATTTTTTACTAGATAGGAGACTGACAGACTTACCTAATGGCAATAGTCCAAAACTGCAATCTCTTGGAAATAAATAAATAGACACATATAAAAACTTATCACTATTAAAATATTTCTATCAAAAATGATCTTTGTCAATCAAAAAAGAGAAAAAGAAAAGACTGAAGTGAACCACAGATGTGTATAAATATCCAAATGTCACAGACTCAAAGATTTATAGTTTGTGTAATATATCAGTTGCAATGTAAATTTTGCCCAGCACAGTACATAGGCCTTACCACGGATGGTCTGATCATCAGAATTAATGGCCACATACATGACAATAGAAACATGAAAATAGACAGGCCAACCGCTCAATACGCTACTAGTTACAACATCATTTCTTTCAAATATTGTTATACCACCAAAATAATTAAGGCCCTACCCTCTGATTGCAACCTTTCAGAATTGAGAAGATGGGAGTTATCTTACCAGTGGTACACCAAATCTAGAGAGCCTCCTAACCTCAACATCAGATAAAACTCCTTTTACCTTTCCCCCTAACTTCTCCATTTTTAACAACTTCATTTACCTTCCTTCTGACAGACTATTAATATCTAGTTTCAAATAATCAATATTTATACAAATCACAAATGGCACTATATCATGAACTATAAATCTGTGACATTTGGATATTTATACACATCTGTGGTTCACTTCAGTTTTTTCTTTTTCTCTTTTTTGATTGACAAAGATCATTTTTGATCAAAATATTTCAATAGTGTGATAAGTTTTTATATGTGTCTATTTATTTATTTCCAAGAGATTGCAGTTTTGGACTAATGCCATTAGGTAAGTATGTCAGTCTCTTATCTAGTCCAAAAATTCCTAAATAAGCTTTAAGCTCTACTAGAACTAACCTATTATATACATATGAAGTTATTATTATTACTTGTAAATAATTTTTTCCACCACTAAGTGCAATAATTTTACCTTATGTGATGAGGCAACTTTCGGTCACTTGACCATTGTCGAATCACTAAATAATTTATTTTTCACAGAAACATTTTTCAGTGATTCGACAATGGTCAAGTGACTGAAAGGTGCCTCATCACATAAGGTAAAATGATTGCACTATATAGTTTGTTTAGGAAATTTTATATATAAAATAATATGTCATATATATATGAAATTCTCATTTCATTCTCTCATATTTCTTTTTGTGTTTTCTCTTCGATTGACAAAGACCACTGTGTGGTTGAAATATATCATTGTTTAAGTGCTTTTATGTGTTTCTATTTCAGGACTACAGTGTGGACTCTTACCAAGGTAAGTCTGTCAGTCTCCTAGTCCAAAAAATCTAAATAATCTTTACCAACCAAAACTAACCTAAAAATAAAATATATATATATATATATATATATATATGAAGTTAATATATTACTATTGTAAGTATTGTCAGTTTCATATATATATATATATATATATATATATATATATATATATATATATATATATATATATATATATATATATATATATATATTTAGGTTAGTTTTGGTTGGTAAAGATTATTTAGATTTTTTGGACTAGGAGACTGACCGACTTACCTTGGTAAGAGTCCACACTATAGTCTTGAAATAGAAACACATAAAAGCACTTAAACAATGATATATTTCAACCACACAGTGGTCTTTGTCAATCGAAGAGAAAACACAAAAAGAAATATGAGAGAATGAAATAAAATAAATGAGGTATTTATTTTATTTCATTCTCTCATATTTCTTTTTGTGTTTTCTCTTCGATTGACAAAGACCACTGTGTGGTTGAAATATATCATTGTTTAAGTGCTTTTATGTGTTTCTATTTCAAGACTACAGTGTGGACTCTTACCAAGGTAAGTCTGTCAGTCTCCTAGTCCAAAAAATCTATATAAATATATATAGCTTTAGGACTAGATAGGAGAATGACAGACTTACTGTCAGTCACTGATCCTATTCACAATAAAATTCTGTACATAAAGCTTATGGTAAAAGATGCCTCATCTTCTTTCTTAAACCATTTATAATGTATTTAACTTAGTTTACCATCACCTAGTAATGGTATTTAGTATGTTTTATAATAATGCAAACAGGCAATGATTCTAGTAAACATTAATTAATCATACAAATCATGTCCATATATTTTATTTGCACAATAAAATATTGAAATAACTTTGAAAATAAATATATCACTATAAAAACAATAATAGCTTATTAAAGAGAAAACATAGCTCAATAAACTGAATATAAATAAATAGAGCCTCTTAAACCACGTAAATGTTCATTTTGATTGCAAAGCAATCAGCTTTAGAGGAAATTACTACAAGACAACCTCTTGTAGTAATTTCAAGAGTTAGTCTTGTAGTAATTTCCTCTATAAATCATTGCTTTGCAATTGAAATGTACATCAGGACATAAATAAAGTGTTTGTGGTTTATGAGGTCTATTTATTTATAATTAAAAATTACACCACAGTTGCTCAAAGTTATTACTTAAACTCATGTTTGTATAAAATTAAAAATATTGGTAAAAAAAAGCGAAAAATTAACTAGTATTTGGGTTAAATTAACAGCTATGTAATTTGTTGTTTCAAGCAACTAAGTTCAACACAGTTTCAAGAACAGAACTAAAAACCTCTAACTTATATTTCTTACAGTTTAACCGACAAATTAAAATAATTAAAAGTGTAATTCAAAAGCACATGGATTGTAGAACAATGTGAAATAAAGAAAACCTGTGTTTTGTTGCTAATAAAAAGATATGGAGTATTTTACTATGGGATGAGTTATATTCATGCTGTTAGAATAGGGGTCTGGAAAAACAATACTCGGTCCTAATACACAAGTGTTAAAAATGTTACTTAATACTGAGTACCAGATCATCATAACTTTTTCAAAAGCAACTAATGACATATTTTTTTGTAAATTTACAACTTAAAATATATTTTGAAATTTGAAAACTGTACACAAAAGTTTTGTTTTGATTAATAGGTTTGTCCAATGGGCATATTTAAAGTATTTTACATACAAACTTGAACTTTTCTCTATAATTCAAATAGTTCTAAGGAAGAGTGTACCTCAGTCCTTCTTTTACAATGGGGGAGGGGTGATGTTGATAGCTGCTGGTATCTATATAGGGGTCAGAGATGGTCTCAGCAAATTTTAAGATCATGTATTAGATGGATGATTAAGATAAACTGGAAGCTGTTTTGATTAAAACATGGAAAACCAACATTTTAATATTGTCAGTCTCTATAATATCCCAGGAAACGCACCATCTTTTGGAGAAATTACCATCCAACCCAACACCATAATTAATGGAGATATAAATAGTCCATCACCGAGATAGGGCTACACACAGTCACTGGTTGGACAGATAACCCAAGAATTAATCGAATAACAATCAACCCCAAGTCATAGACACCATCATCATCACCATTCTCATCACATACTGGAAATTTATCAAGACCAGACCTAGTAATAACCCATCTAAATATTGCTGACAGAACCAATGCAAAACTACTGGAGGATGCAGGCGGTTGCGGCCACAGAGCTATATTCATAACCATAGAGACAAATAAAACTGAATACATATATACCCGATGTATTTCAAAATGGAATTTTATGAAAGCAGACTGGAGCAAATATCGAAGGGTTACAGATGAGACTCTGGGTAATTTAGTGCTTCCAGAAATACCCGAGAAAGCAACCAGCTTTATAAATCAAATAAGTATCGAAATCGCTCTTAAATGTGTACCCAGAGGGCAAGTAAAGAAGTTTAGACCCTACTGGAATGCAACGCCTACCTTGCTAAAGAAAAAACGCAATCGATCACGTAAAATAGTCAAAAGAACAAAAACTCAACAAGAATTGAGATGCCTTAGAAAACACCAAGCTGAATTACACCATGAAGTAAAGGCATCCAAACAATTGGCCTTCAAATCTTCTATTGCTAATATAGACTATCGGAAGAATGAGGCCGAAGCCCATCGCTATATATCTCGGCTAAAGAACTATGCACCCAAAAAAATTTGACAGCCTATACAGTACTCAAGCAAATCCTTCATAGACGCATATGAAGCTGCAAATGCACTTAGTAAACATTATACCAAAATCAGCCGCACAAGTGTGAACAAAACTGAGTGGAGAAAAATAGAAATATTACCTGTTCTGAAAAAGTATAAACCACCTGAACATCCCGAATGTTACAAATATCTGTAAGTTACCTAATATCCCTAACCAGTGCCAGCTGTAAACTGGCAGAAAAGATGATCCACCGACTTAATCAGTACATCGAACAAACAAGTATGCTAGATGATGCTCAAGCTGGGTTTCAAAGACACTGTAGTACTATGAATCATGTAATGAGTTTTACACAACTCATTAAAGATGGATACCACAAAAGGTTGTCTACTCTGGAGGTTCTAGTGGATTTAAAGGCCGCCTACGATTTCGTATCTGCCAATGCTTTTACACAAATTGGCAACAAATGGTGTATCCGGAAATCTTTTTGGGTGGATCAATTCACTACTGTCACAAAGACTATTTCAAGTGCATTACAGCAACTGAAAGTCAAAGGTTCAAATTAAAAAACAAAGCCTTGCTCAAGGAGCTGTGCTTAGATGCACACTGTTCAACATAATGATTGATAACGTACTTGACGCCGTTAGGGAAGTGCCAGGAATTAAAGCACTATTATATAAAGATGACTTACTTATGTGGGCAACGAGCAGCAGTGTCCTTGCCCTTGAAACAGCATTAAATGACGCTCTCAAAAAGTTAGAAATGTGGACCAGCTCGACGAAAACCACTTGTTCACGCTTTCTACTAAAGTACCCCTCTTCTCTTTGTATTACAAAAGCGGTCCTTTGGAAGAAAGTAATTTCTCCAAATATCTGGGTGTTGTACTTGATAAATGTCTTAACATGGAATCCTCATATTGAACAGTGTGCAGAAAAAGCAACAAAAACAACAAAAATATTTAAAAGACTGACAGCTACATTGGGTGCAAACAAGGATATCCAAACAATTACCTATAAGTCATATATCAGACCTGTCCTTGACTACAGAAGTGAAGAGACCATTACAAGCAATTGTAACGCAAGTATATTGGACATCATGCAGAACACAGAGTAAGGGATCATAACGGGTGCACCTAAATCACCACCCATCGCAGCAATAGAGGCACAAAGTGTAGTTCAATGGAAAGTCATAGAGAGAAAATAGCTCTCCGATTCTGGCAGACACAGAGTATACACTCATTGCACAAACTAAAGACAGGTCACAACCCGACTGAAGACTCAAATAATCCCAATGGCATCCTATGAGAGGGTGACTTAAAATATGGAATAGCCTTAGAGAAGCCAGCACTGCCTACAAATTGCCATGAGTTTTTCCACAATCTACCAAAAGCTAATTGCAGTTTGAAAAACCACAGTCAGCCAAAATCAGCACCCCTGGACATAGAACTGAAGCAAGCAGTCCTGCATACAACCAACCAAAAGTACCCACAAACAGAATGGTTAGATACACACATGAATGGGTCATCAGTACCAGAAACAGGTGCAATCAGAGCTGCCTACTACAGTCGCAATTTTGAGGGATACCTAGCAGTAGGAGCTTCCCAGAGCAACTACGATGGAGAAATAGCAGCAATACAAGCAGTAGCAGCCGAACTAAACAAAGTAATCCCTACACAGTCAGTTTTCTTTGTCAATTCACAAGCGGCTATCCGAAACCTATCGCGCAATAAGGATACAGGCTGCAAAAGAACAATGAAAACAAGAAAAAGTCTTGGAACACCTGGCAAATAAAGGTTGGCATATAACTTCCTATGGAAATGAGGACAGACCTTCTGGCCAAAAAAATGCACATCCATGGTACAACCCATTTGTATGCCTCGTTAAAAAGCACTAAAACCCTCATCAATGCAACTATCGACCGGGCCGGCAAACTGCACCTTACAGAGCAATGAGTAAGAAGAAAATGGGAAAACCTTGTCACCACAGGACTCATCGACCACAGACTTCCACGAGCTGTAGGCATTGCCAAGTTCAGAATGCAGACCGACCACAACTACCTGGCCGCCCATCTACATCGCATCGGTGTGCTCCTAACACCAGAATGCCCGGTCTGTGGACACAATGCAATGGATGCAGATCATCTGATGAAATGTAATGCACGTGACCATTCCAGAGATGATGATGACAACCCACTTATTTATCTATACTAGTCAGCATGTAACCAAATGGCTCAACAGCCAAGGGTGGGCGTTGGCTAGTAAGTAGTAAGTTATTTTACCATGTATGGTTAAATTTATTGGCTTTCTAACAGAGGTATAGGCTCCTAAACAAACTTATACATAGATTCTAACATTTTTTATGAAATCAATTTTTTTTTTAGAGAAGCTGTTAAAAATATTTGTATTTCAAAATGCCACAAAATCTGTGTTAAGCTACTGCCTTTTGAATTTAGCCACACGCTTTATATTTTATAATTATAGAAAAAATGAATAGAAAACATATTTTATAGAATACCTATCTCCGTTGTAATTGAGTTATAATACTTGAAATTAATAAACTATATACATAATAAAACCTATGTTAATTCAATATATTTGCCAGGTACTTACCAAGTAAACCTTGGTCCTTTGGTGAGTGTCAGGGTTACGGAAGAAATATCTACCACAAGACTCTAGATAATTGCAGGCCATTTCAATATGATGGTGAGTAAAGTCATGTAATAACACTTTTAAGCAGTACAGACCTTCAATCTTTGAATAGAGATTAAATTTTACCAGTTCCCCAATATAACGTATCACTTTGATTTTGGACTCAATGTTGATCTGATCCTAAAATATTAAAACAATATATTCAAACTTTATTTAATGTCTGTTAATAACTATTGAATGTGTTTAAAGTTAATGACAGATCACAGGCCAATTCATACTAATACAAATAAACTCTATGTTTCAATTTTCTATTCAAAAATCCTTTTCAAGATAAACGTTTATTAATTTAATTAACCCATTAGCATACTTGGACAGAACATTTCTATCTTACCGTGGCGACACCGAGACATTCCTGGAAGGAACTGTTCCGCCCAGTGTAGTTCCTATAGTTTCATGCTTTGGCAGTAGTATCACAGCATTTGCCGGAAAGATTATTTTTACTAGGTGAATCAGCAATATTTGTTCTATTAACATTTTGTTTTTTAGGAGGGGTAACCTTTCTGGAAATACGAATATAATAATTTAATATCACATGGAGTTTTGAGGTTATGTTTGGTGTAAACAATGTCACGTTGGGGTTTAGTGTAAAGTTAAATAGATTTATTTATATTCCTGTTTATGTGAGCACTCCAGATAAATATTGAGTAAATGATGAGACGGCTGAATATCAAGTCAAAACCTTATTTATTTAGTACAACGTTTAGGCAACTAATTTGTTGCCCTTATCAAGCCTGAAAACCATTTTAGTCATAGTTAACACCCATTTAATTGAATAAATAAGTTTTTAATAATACGAATTCTCAGGTTACGCCAGGCTCTGAAAAACTGGCATGCCAATGGGTTAATGAAGTATTGTTTATGAATGTAAAAACTGTAAATTATGGTTAAATATTAAATTAATAAGCTTTTGGCTCTTGAAAAGGATGTTTGGACTGAAAATCGAAACGCAGAGTGTATTTGTATTGGTCTGTGATCTGTCATTAACCTTTTAACACGTAAAACAATATATGTACAATAATAATACTGAATACAAATACCAAATACATATTAAACAGGACTCCAGTTTAATATAAAAAAAACTCAACAATCAGCAACCATGCCGTTTTATTATCAGGATACACATATAAACAAGCACAGAGGTTAAAATAACACTTCCTGAATGTTAATATTTGGCTTAATGCAAGATTAAAACTTGATTCTTGCTATATACTCTGCTCTTGTCATCCAAGAAAAATAAGTATGCTCTCGTTATTCAAGCAAAATAAGTAAACAATAAATATCCAAAATAATGAGCTAATAGCTGTATTTTTTGTCATTTCTTATTTTTAGAGGCATGTTGTTGAAAATCTACCCATCACCAAGTCAAGTCAAGAAAAGCAAGTATTCAGATTTATCGTGAAAGTAATAAATAACCCAGATCTAAATAATCTGAAGATGATTGTTTTTTTATTGTAATAATAGACTTGTTTATAATGAGATCGTTAATAAATTTCCAAGTATTAAAATTTTAAAACATTTTTATTGTTAACTGTTTAAAAATTGTACCAACTATTCTTTGAGCTTAGCTTTTGAGGTTATGTTAATAACAAATAAATGACTTACAAAAATTAATTAATCATGTAATACATGCCAGCAACAATTTCATATTTTCAAATTATTTTTAAAACTAAAAACACTTTGTTAAAGGTTTATACTCTCAGAACTGTTTAGTGAATGTTTTCAGTAGAAAATAAGTTAATGTAGTCTAGGTAAGCCTAGAATAATTGAAAAAGTGCCACAACCACAAAAAAAGACTTATCAAAATAATACTATAAAATGTCTTTATAATGTTTTAAATGTAATGGTTATTTTCCAAAAAATCTATATTATTTATGATGAAGTTACCTAAGGATTAATTATTGTGTTGAAAATGCTCATTTTTAAAGTTATTAAAAAGATTAAAATACTAAAAATTTTGTAATTTTTTAGAGCAATAATATAGTAGGTTGAAAATGGTGTCCAACTGCTGAAAAGCATCTTACAGCTTTTTGAATTTGAAACTTTATACCTGGTTTAATTTAAAGAAATAAAACCTCTATACCACAAGTAATGTTTTTATTTATTTATCACCTTATGTACATTTCAACTGCACAGCAATCACCCTCAAAGGTAATTTACAAAACAAACTACTTGTTAGTTACAAAAAAACTAGAAAAAGCTATTTGTGGTATAGCGTATTATTTATTTAAATTAAAAATTATGCCACAGTTGATTTATAGTTATTTTATACTTTATACTTCAATAAATATTGAAAATGATAGTACAAAATAAGTAATTAAATCATAAAATTTATTGAGTTTTTTGCTTTAAATAGCTGGACGAATTATATCATTAAATAGATACTCTTTGCACTCTAGTAAGATATTCACACAAAAATAAAATCTATTTATTTTTAATTTAGAAAAAGAATAATTTTTTAACTAATGTTTTTTAATATAAATAAACTTGAAATATATCTAAGATATTGGCTTTTAAAATAATTTATAGATACTTAAAATCCATGTGAAAAAAAAACAAAATCATAAATTTTAAAAGAATTGTTATATTACATTAATACAAAATATCTAGTAATATTTAGTCCACTGAACTATTCAAATGTTTAGTACCAATGAATGAAAACAATTACCTTCTTCCGAAAATGGTATTTGAAGTCAGATTTTAGAAGAGACGCTAGGTCCTGAGGGACTTCTGGCATAACAGGACTGAGAATGGCTACCATTCTTGAATAAAAAGGCAAGAGATCCAAACGTGTTCTCGGTACTCCAAACAATACCCTTAAACAATACAATTTATATCAAAATCTAGTTTGTTATATATTCTACTAGTTCCTAATTGGTCCTCACATTTAGTGCTAATATGTGGTGTTTTCTTTTTAATCTAAGTAAGTTAATTATTCAAGAAGCAGCATACTTGAGCAACCAACGTCTGTTTAGGCTGGGGGAAGAACATTAATTATAGGTAGTATAGAAAAACCTCTCATATCTGGATCAATGTGGAGACAAGTCAATCCGGATAACAAAAAAATCCAAATATGGGAGGGGTTATATAATGATGTACATCTGTACTACATCATCACAACCATTCTCATTGGAAATACGTGTATGATTGCTTCAAATAAATAAATTATACTTATTGAAAATTGTAATTATACAGTGAAACCTGTTTAAGCTGGAATCCATTGGGACCGGCATTTTTTTTCCGTCAAAGACAGTTTTCCGGCTTATATAGTAGTAGTGTACTGATGGTAACATCACGAATCGTTTGCCGAGTCTATTTTTAGCCTTGGGGTGAGGGTAGGCCGTGGGGATTCTTAGCTATAAGACTATTATTTCTACTGATCAGCTGTATGGCGCTGTACCAACACCACATAGATAACGGACAATTGTCATAGTGTCTACATTTGTTCTAATACAGTATTTACAGTATTTAATTCAATTATTTATTTCCGATTAAGTACTGACTGTTTATTTCCTACAGAGATAACACTTCAACATATAAAGCAAGTGTATAAATCACAAGAAAACTATCACACTTTAACGTCTAAATAAACGTCATTCAACAGTAATATCGGTTATCTTGATTGCCTAATGACAGCCCGTAGCCTGTACCTTTAATTTGTTCTTTGTTTTTCAAAATGCCATAAATCTGTGTTTTCCCGCATTTATATTTATCACACAACTGTTTCACATTCAATTTTCCACTAAGTTCAATAACATCAATTTTCTCTTTCAAACTTAATGTATGGAGTCTAACGTTTTTTCTTGACATTTTTACAATAAGCCCACTACAGAAAAAATCCACTACACACTACTAACGTATAACTTCAAGCAAAGACACACTTATAAGAGTTGATAAAACACTACACAAACAAAAAATAACACGAATAACACAGTCACCAAAAAAATACGTAATAAGGACAATGTACAGTAGGCTGGCTACTGTACGTACGATCTGCTTATGCGTAAAGTAAGGCGCCTATTGACTGGACGCTGTAACAAAACCGGAAGAAACGACTGCTGACTCGGACATCAATATGTCTCGCCGTGGATGTTTGTAAACCATTTATTGCATTATCTTGAAGGAAACGAGTGCTGACACATAGCCAATCGTAAATTATGGATGTTTGTATACCATTGCGTTATCTTTTGCATATCAGCAATCCTTAACGTTTTTACAGAATTCTCAGAAATAAATACGATCCATTACAATTAAGCAGACCTATCTGTGAATTTTGATATGGTACAAAAATATATTATAAACTGTATTTTATCTAAACAGAAGTCATTGTAACTTTATATTTTACAGCATGTATATGATCAGATTTTCCGGCTTATGCAGAACTAAGACGTATTAAATACGTATCACTCATCGTTTTGCTTATTCTGCTTCCGGGTTAGACAGTTTCCGGCTTATGAAGGTTATTAACCAGGTAAATTAAATAGGCAACAGTCGGGACTTTTAAAGTTTTTCGCGATAGACGGGATTCCGCCTAACACAGGGTTCGTCTAAGACAGATTTCACTGTATTTTAATAGCAATATAGAACACTATGTACAATTTAGTTACATGCCTGTATTTAAAGTTCCTTAATACTGTACTGTTAATACATATATACACTAATTATCAGTTTTTGCTAAAAAAAGATGAAATGGTGGTTTGCTTGTATTGTTAAACATGTTTCTTTGATGAAATATCTCTCCACCGAAAGAGTAGACGATCGGCTGCTGTTTCTTTGTCTTGTTGTTCGATGTACTTGACCAGCTGGTCAAATGCCTGAAAAGCTTCACTATGAGTTATGGTTTGTTTTTTTCGTCATCTTCAACAGGCGCTGGCTGTGAAGTAACTAAGTCTATAATATCACTAGTAGCAATCTCATGAACTGCTTCCTCTTTTATTCATTCATTCGCCCAACACTGTTCATGTTCTTACAATCAGTAATGTTTCCGAGAAGATCGACAATTCTTTGATTCACTAACAAGGTTTTCCACTTGTAATATATTTTCATTCCCTTCATTGTTTGTTCTATGATTCAATAGTTTTTGTCATGATTTAACTAGTATTATCGGCTTGAGTGCAGCCTATACTGCAGCAATTAATAAAGTGACATCTATCAAGTCTAGTTTTTTTAGGCGGTCTGGAACACTTCTTCCCGCATCCACATCTCTGTTACCGATTATAACTGTTAATAACTTACTGCAATATAGAAAACTTAGTTCTTATCTCTTTTCGGTCATACTGCATATTGTAGATTATAAATTCTAGGTAAAATAAATTAAATAATAATACAAAGTCCTGTAGAATATGTGTACAACTGGCTGAGTCAGGAAAGAACAAAGAGCTGACTGTTACTGCCACAGAACTGGCCCGACA
Organism: Prosapia bicincta; assembly: GCA_036971475.1. Classification (NCBI taxonomy): domain Eukaryota; kingdom Metazoa; phylum Arthropoda; class Insecta; order Hemiptera; family Cercopidae; genus Prosapia; species Prosapia bicincta. Next base: position 117,060,463 of record JBAIZL010000005.1, read on the forward strand.
GCAAAAAGCTTTGCAGAATAAAGATGCTTACTTTATTTTCATTTTACATCCGGATATCGGAGGTTTCAGATACCAGAGGGCTGGATTTACTGTACTAAGGAATTAACATAAATTTCTGGGAATTTATTGAACCAGTAGATTATCACTTCTTTAATGACAGATTTGAGAAAATAGCTCTCAGTTACCTTTAATATCAAAATCAAACTTTAATTATGGTGTATCTGCAGATTGTTTGAAAAGTACCAAGGGAGGTTGTGGTACTTGAAAATTAACATTTTTTTTATATGGTGTGAAAAAGACTGCCTTCTACAACACCATTCTTAGAAAATTTTTCAGGCACGTATTCAAGTATATTGTGTAAATACTGCAACGTTATTTTGTTTTACCGCCTAACTAGTCTAATTCGATAGGATAATTCTAATTGTCGCTACGAGAGAACGAATGTTGACCGATAGTAAAACAGCTGTGCGGGCAAAGTTTGATACTTCCGGTATAGTTTTAAAATGAAATAAGTGAGTCGTGGATAGAGACTGAGACTAGAGAGAACACGTCTTCCTGGGGACCAACGGACTGCATCCGGCCGCATTCTAGCTTCTTGAGGGAACCAGTGAGAGGTAATACTTTTAGTCATTGTATCGACTCATAACAAGTAAACAATTTATTTAATGTCCCTTTTTATATTTGTTAGTAATTTATATATTTGTTCGAACGCACTGTCCACGGCCCTTAGAGGATTTTATGTCATTTGATTGTGCTAATTAAAATTAATATAGATGATTCCTCGTTTCATTAAATCCCCCGACGGCAGTGACGTTACAATACATATTATTACATGTTGCAGTCAAACTTCTGTGAAAAAAATTCTAAATACAGAAATCCTTTGTTTATGTAGTGAATCATTTTGGTGCTCCTTGATATTTAAAAAAAATTACCTTCCTAGGAATTACTTTAGGTTTTGGGACCTATATTATTTAGTAATAAAACAATGACTTACTTCACCAACTTTCTCCTGTGATGTTTAGTATTGTGATTCATTAGAAACTCAACTGCAGCATTATCAATCATTTCCCTGTTTACACAGTTGGGTAAATGGCTGAGGAAGGCATCAAGCATAATCTTTGAACTTATGTTAGTGGTGTTTTCAGGATCATCTGCATCTATAAAAAAATTGTAACTATAATTTTGAAGTAGGAAGTACAGATTTGTAAATTTAAAAAAATGCAAAAGTACCATTTATTTTTAAATTATTAAAAAAATGGTAATGATTAGATATTTTAAAAATCCTCAAAGCAACAGATCTTTCATACTTCACCAAATGTATATTGTTTCGAAGTGTACACTATTTAGAGAGGTAAATAATTCCACTAAAAAATATAGTTTTAAATTGTTCGTGCCAAACAATGAATGAAGTTCCAATACTATATTGAAATCCAAACACATATATTGTAAAGTAAAAACCATTAAAAATTTATATGTGTTTAATCTTGAGTTTGAAGACACTGACTGATGACTAAATTAAAATATAGCCTAAGAAGCTGACATACAATTTTGTTTCATCACATAAACAAATATTGCAATAGCCGGGAACGAACAATGGGTACATTCAGTACATGGTAGAAACTGATAAAGCAACTCGCTACAAGCTGAAATTGATAGGATTACTCTGACAACATGGCCTGCATGAGAGTAACAACTGGAAGTGCCAATCATTCGGTCACTTACAGGCTAGTGGTTTTACAATCAGAGGTTTTTAAGTTTTAGACTGTAATTTGACACTGCTTTTTTTTTAACTTGACAAGCCTTTTTTGCAAATATAAAAGTATATTTTCTGTAATTGAGAAACATAAGTTGCTTTTATTTGAAGAAAGAAATGTTTTCACCCTGCTGATTCTTTGTATTTCATCACCCACAGATTTTTTAAACATGAATCTCACTATCACTTAATAATCTTAATCAGTTGTAACATAAGTTGAAAACAAAACAGATAGTAAAACGTTTTTGAAATTCAATATCATCAATCATTATTACATTAAAAATTATAATGATGAGATAGTTTCTACATGCATACTATCTATACACTGTATACATGAAGCATGGTGATTTATATCTATCATCAGAATAACCTTTCCAAGTAAAGACAGTGTAATTTTTTCATTCTCAACATAAAATTTTGCATAGACAGGAAAAAAATTTATTTGAATTTTTATGACTGTAAATAGCAAATGTACTGTCCGTATTTAAACCACAGCATGCATATTAGATGATATCTTCACTTGTCATAATAGCTGCCAAAATGTATACCTAGACGGGTTTCTCATATTTATAGGTTTTGACGTCTTTATTCAACTGCGGCTCACAAACATTTGCATACAGTGTTAGTGCAAGACAATGTTAGCTTCGTATAAAATGGCCAGTTCACCGCATATATATTATTCGATCGCCTGTTATTAACCGACAACTGTTTCTCATAAGTGGCAGCCATTTTGGAGTCTTCATGTAAGCATTAAACGTGCAATTTTAGAAGCCCATAGACACTCGCCAGCTTCCCGGATGGTCTGATACTTTGTTTTCACATTGTGTCTGTTTTGTAACCTGTTTAATTTGTATATTGGTTTGGCAAAAATGATTTTGGTTTAGACTTGAGTTTTGTTTAATGTAAGCAATCATGTGCAGATGTAAACACTATATTTCAATTTTACAATTTCTGACATCTGTATCATACTGAGGTTCACAAAAACTCAAATAAAATACAGGATATTGGCTTTGTATTACAAGATAACTGCACTATTGATTTTATTCTAAGATTTAAGAGTCTCCATTGTTAAGAGAAATTGATTAAAATAACATCGAATGACACGAGATTGGAGGTTGAAAATTTGTCCATACAATAGAGGATTCAAAAAAATGGAAGTATTGCTGTATAAAAATAAGAACAAAATGACAAATATAAAAAACAAATTTTATGAAAAAAAAAAAATAGTACTAGTAGATTTGTTTGTACAGAATTATACATCCAGTTACCTTAAAGAAAACTATTACTCATTCATAAGAACTGTATTAATAATTTATTAGATTAAATTAATAATTGCATCATAGGTGAATAAAATTTAACCTAATCGTTTAATATAAACCCTAAACTCAAGAAAACTGCATTGGCACAGTGACCACTTTGGATTTTTATTAATTCCACTATCTATATAAGAGTTTTACTGCTGTCAGATAAGGTTAGCACCAAAATTATACAACTATTATTTTTATAACAGACAATGGAATGTGATTGCTAAATTGACATATAAAAATTAGGTAAATTTAAAATTTATGATTTTGTGTATTTATGAAAAATCTTTTATAAAAGCCATTTTAAAAAATCTGAAATTCTTGCATAGGCATTATAGAATAAAATCAAAATTTGTAAAGTATCACCTATGGTGTACTTGAAATAATAATAAAAATTAAACATATACAGCTTTTCTATTACCTTCAAAATCATGAGTATGCATGTCATAATCTCTGCGACCATCATCTTCTAGTTCGTCTTCTTTTAATTCTTCATCTAATTTTTCTTCAGGCATCTAAATTAAAACGATTTTTCATGACTAACTAAAATGAATTTCAAATAAAAACTAGTCCTGTGAATTAGTTAGGTAATAGTGACAGAGCTATCTCTGTAGAATCTCTAAACAACAAATGAGGATAAATTAACACATTTAAGATCAACTGGCAATATATAGGAAATTTAGTGACCTGCGATGGTGATCAATACTTCAAAGGATTTTTCCTTCAACTTTAGGAAGTGCAGAGCACTGCCTGATGCAATACTGTGATTTTCTAGGAATTGAATTAATTTGCTTCAGTTTTTAAGCATTTATTCAAAGGGATTATGTCACAGTGAGTGTGTTAATTTTTGACTCCACAGATTTTGGTGGCTTATGGAAAATAAAAAAACTTTCATATAAAATGTTTATAAATAAATTCAATTTCTTTTACATCTATGATAATTCTATTTTCAGCTGTACAATGTCATCTGTTACAAATGAGATATGTAGGTTAACTTGGAATTAAATTTCAGGCATTGATTACAACTAATAATAATTTCAGGCATTTGTTGTTGTGTTTATTTTTACAGATGTATATTTGTATTTTAAAAATTAATAATTGTAAATTGACAAGTTGAAAAAAGTGTGTAAATGATGTCAGATTTTGCATGGCATTAGTTTTATTTGGCCACCTCCTATTTGTTATCATGGCAAGTGACACTCGTTTTGGATTTTTTTTAATGCTGAAGACTGATGACATGACCATCACAATATTTGTTGATGATACTGCAGTAATTGTCACTGTTCAATAAAAATGTAATTCCATGAAAACTCTTGGACAAGAAACTTATTTATAATAAAAAATGAGAGTGTGTCAATGAAGATATTAATATACATGTGACAAAAATAGATATATAACAAAACTGTTATTTAAATGTTTAAAAAAGTTTAACTTTTCTAAATGGCTTGAATGTTACTTACAGAAGAATGGGCAACTGTTTCCTTTGGAAATCGAATATGAGGTAAAAATTCTTTAATGTTGGGAAATTCTTGATAGAACCTCTGTGTCTCGTCATCTTCCCATACGCTAAGAAGAGCTGCTGCCCCTTCACTCTCACTGATAATAACCTGGTCAGGTCCTCGGTTTGGTTCTGAAGCAAAATCATTATTGTAAGAAAATATATATTCAAATTTTTCAATTATGTTTAATACAACAATTATTATAATAAAATATTACTTCCTAAAATAATGATTGTATTACGAAATAGGCAAGATAACAGCTGATCATTTTCAACAACACAGTAACTCACTAAATTCAAAATTATTTGAATTTGGTTGCAATTTTATAGAAGAAGGTATAGTTTTACAGAGACGTTTTCAAATTTATTGAAGTTGTTCTCTAACATTAGGCTAGTTAAATTATTTTCATGATTCATATCGTCCTGGTGCACGAGTAATCTTCAAGAAAGCAATACAAAATACAAATTTTAAATATAAAGCTTGAACATCTACTTCATACAACTAAAAAAATAATATTTAATTACTAAATAAAGCAGTCAAATAGGAATACAAAGCATTAATTACATTAATTTTAAAATTAAAGAAACATTTCATTTTAATTATAAAAAATTCAAGTAATAAATCACTTTTAGAGCCTCTACAAATTTTACTTTTTGTTTTAGAATATCCAATTAGTACCCTTCCTCTTTTTTTAAAAAATTTTCATGATGAAATGTAGACATGCTTCAATTATTTTTCTAAGAATTCTATGCTACAGAATGAATAATTTTATATTATGATCAAATGGTTTCATTAAGACATGAAAGATATTAAAATTATATAAAAAATAAAATGTTTAAAGTAAATTAACTCTAAATTTATGGGAAAATGAAATAATTAAATATTGAGAGTTTTATGTAGTGCAAAGAGGTTGAATTACTACATTTAAATTCAATAAATAATTTTCAAAAATAATAAAATTAATTCAGCCAACTTGGAGCCATAGCGCTTCATTTAGAATCAGTTATTAGTAACGGAGCCATAGCGCTTCATTTAGAATCAGTTATTAGTAACCAAGTTTAAATCCTCCTTAGAACATCCTATAGAATGTATATATGTATATATGTATATATATATATATATATATATATATATATATATATATATATATATATATATATATATATATGAAGTTAATATATTACTATGTGAGTAATTTTATCCACCATTAAGTGCAATAATTTTACCTTGAGTGATGAGGCACCTTTCGGTCGTTGACCATTGTCGAATCACTCCGAATATATATATATATATATATATATATATTCTTGATATTTAACATTATCCATTGTTTTTCCGTTGCACTGACTTTATGAAGTTAATATATTACTATGTGAGTAATTTTATCCACCATTAAGTGCAATAATTTTACCTTGAGTGATGAGGCACCTTTCGGTCGTTGACCATTGTCGAATCACTGATTTTTCTCTGCTGTGGATGCTCGGTCCGTGAAGCCGGTGTTTGTTGACGTTACGCGCACTTTTTCTTGATCTGTGTGTGCACATACACACAGATAAAGAAAAAGTGCGCGTAACGTCAACAAACACCGGCTTCACGGACCGAGCATCCACAGCAGAGAAAAATCAGTGATTCGACAATGGTCAACGACCGAAAGGTGCCTCATCACTCAAGGTAAAATTATTGCACTTAATGGTGGATAAAATTACTCACATAGTAATATATTAACTTCATATATATATATATATATATATATATATATATATATATATATATATATAGATTTTTTGGACTAGGAGACTGACAGACTTACCTTGGTAAGAGTCCACACTGTAGTCTTGAAATAGAAACACATAAAAGCATTTAAACAATGATATATTTCAACCACACAGTGGTCTTTGTCAATCGAAGAGAAAACACAAAAAGAAATATGAGAGAATGAAATAAAATAATTGTAATCACAGATTGTGTAGAGTAGAAATCAGATGTCACAGATGCACAGATTAAAGATATATATATTGTTTCCATGAACATATGAGTGATTATAGTTTATATAAGTCTGTCAGGGGAAAAGAGATAAGGCTATTTGGAGGGGGAAAAAAATGAATGGATTTATCTGATGTTGAGGTTAGGGGATTCTCTGGACTTGGTATACCATTGGTATGATAGTTCCCACCTTCTCAGTTCTGAGGGATTGCAATCAGGGGGGAGTGATTTAATTCTTTTTGTGGTATAGCAGTCATCAAAAGTTGTGATGTTGTGACTCGCAGCATGTTGAGCTGTTGGTCTATCCATATTCATAATTTTAACATCATGTCTGTGGCCATTCATTCTGATATTCAGACCATCCGTAGTCAGGCCTATGTACTGTGCTGAGCAAAGTTTACATTGTAGCTGGTATATGACATTTTTCGATGTACAATTATGATGACCCTGTATTTTGAAGACCATTTTTGTTGTTTGGCTGTTGAAACTATTTGCTGAGGGGTGTATTGGACACGTCTTGCATCTAGGTCTATTGCATGGGAAGGAGCCATGAGGAAGTTTGTGTGGTTTCTCTGCATCAGGGTCTGGTAGTTTAGGATGTACTAGGATGTTTTTCAAGTTGGGAGGTTGCTTGTACCAAATTTGTGGTGGATCGGTGAAAAGATTTTTGGTGTGGACGGAAGCTTGAAGAATTTTGAAGCCATCTCTCAATATCTTGTTGAGTTTATGTAGACCAGGATGGTAGTCTGTTATTAAAGACAGTTTATTTTGTTCTGTTTGTGGTTTATGGTGAACCGAGGATTGTGCTAAATGAATTTGGTTTTCAATGAGTTTTTTTGGGTATCCTCTTCTCTGGAAGGCTGTTGATATCTTTCTATTAAAATCTTCCAATTCCCTATCATTCGAACAGATTCTCTTACCCCTGATTGCTTGACTGTATGGAATGGATCGTTTTATGTTTATTGGGTGGTTGCTGTCGAAATGGAGATATTGTAAACCAAATTCATTCAGCACAATCCTCGGTTATACCACAAAAATAATTAAATCACTCCCCCCTGATTGCAATCCCTCAGAACTGAGAAGGTGGGAACTATCATACCAGTGGTATACCAAGTCCAGAGAATCCCCTAACCTCAACATCAGATAAATCCATTCATTTTTTTCCCCCCTAATAGCTCTATCTCTTTTCCCCTGACAGACTTATATAAACTATAATCACTCATATGTTCATGGAAACAATATATATATATCTTTAATCTGTGCATCTGTGACATCTGATTTCTACTCTACACAATCTGTGATTACAATTATTTTATTTCATTCTCTCATATTTCTTTTTGTGATTTCTCTTCGATTGACAAAGACCACTGTATGGTTGAAATATATCATTGTTTAAGTGCTTTTATGTGTTTCTATTTCAAGACTACAGTGTGGACTCTTACCAAGGTAAGTCTGTCAGTCTCCTAGTCCAAAAAATCTAAATAATCTTTACCAACCAAAACTAACCTAAATATATATATATATATATATATATATATATATATATATACACATATATATATATATATATGTATATATATGAAGTTAATATATTACTATTGTAAGTAATTTTATCCACCATTAAATGCAATAATTTTACCTTGAGTGATGAGGCACCTTCGGTCACTTGACCATTGTCGAGTGATTCGACCGAAAGGTGCCTCATCACTCAAGGTAAAATTATTGCACTTAATGGTGGATAAAATTACTTACAATAGTAATATATTAACTTCATAAAGTCAGTGCAACGGAAAAACAATGGATAACGTAAAATATCAAGAATATATATATATATATACAGTAAACTCCCGATTATCCGTGGAATAGGGATAACGCCGGATAACGAATTCAACGGATAATCTGCTATGAACGCAAAATGATCGATAATCGATTATTATACCATAAGTTACACAAATAATGACCCCGGTTAATGCAATTCACAAATAATCTTCAGAGGACAAAATAACTACAGAAAATAATTTAAAATGTCGATGTATTTGACGGATTATAACATGTACATTTATATGTCTAACTATTTACAATACATACATAAGTATATGTCAAAAGTAAGTATGTATGTCCATATGTAATTTCCTTTACACATAATAGTTTCACTTTTTTACAAAAAAATCTGTTTCTTTCGTCGGTTTTTTTGTGAGCATTGATTTAGTTTAATGTGCGATCTAAGTTTCTTGAGAACCATTTTGTCGCAGTGTCTACTTGTGTCACAAAGCCATAAAGATCGATAATGTATATGACAGACATGGATAATGCATATGTCACGTCCTAGACTATTTATAGCCGAGATTGGCTGATATTTGTTTACAATCTTATGATACACATTAGGTTTTCAGGCGTCCAAGCATTCTGTCATTGTCTCTTATATACAGTTGTCTGCTCGCCCCTTTTATTTCGCTAGCCCGCGTCGGGATGCTTCCCTTTCAATGTAAAAATGAGTACGTACATATTTACATATCTATTCCCTTCATCTTAACTTCTATTAGGCCTTATATGTATTTACGTCATAATTCACCGTTTGGAAATTTAAACACATGAATCTGATTGGAATCAAAATTGGATATTTGTAAAACAATGGCAGACCCCGGATAATCCGCAAACCAGTTAATCCGCCCACGGATAATCAGGAGTTTACTGTATATATATATATATATATATATATATATCACATATCTTTAATTTTATATACTATTTTTATAATTTTCAAAACTAAATATTGCAAAAAAAAAAATACCTGCTAATGCAGAAAAAATTATGAAAAAAACACCTGACTGTCTAACACACAAAGGGTTACAAATTCAAGATCTCTATAAAACATCAGTTCTTTCATACGAAAGCACTCACTATCCTATACTATATTAAAATATAGCTGTCATGTCTATATCCCCAAATCATCAACAAAGTTGATCTAGGAGCAGGTCTTAGTAATAACCAGCTTTTAGGACTTTCTGAGAAGTTCTGCAGTGCTACAAATAATTTCAAAACCTGACAAAAAATATACTTGTAAATTTATAGAAATTTTTCAAAATTTAAATGCAAACCAGAGTTAAAGTTTAAATAATATCTACATTCAGTATTAATCTTTTCAATGGTCACGGTTCAAAAACCATGTACAAGGGCCGGCAGAAAAAAATGAATGGTTATTGATCCGACTGTACATCACAACAATGCACGTGAGAAGAACCTCACAGACTTTCGTCCCTTCGCTAAGTACCATTACAGTTGCAATGGAGTCGTGGAACACATCGTGCTTTCGCCATAGAGACTTATTTTAGTAATGGTTAATCAGTAATCAAAACCCAGCATTTGTTTCGTACAAAATTTGAAATGAGTAGACATGGCAGTGTTCCCAGTCGCAATGCAATAGTGTGTTAGGATTAAAAATTTTAGAGAAACTGCTTCATCTTTAAAACGGAAACCTAAAGGCCATCTATGTAGCATCTGTACTCCCAAAAACACAAAAGCTTCACGGTTGTCAGCAGCCAGAAGACTACGTCGCGCTGCCACACATGCTAGAAATAACAGATCAGAGTGTGCGCGGAGTTTTGCGTTTGGATCTCCATTTTCATTCACATAATAACGTAACTGTTCAAGAACTATAAGCCAACAAGTACTCATTATGTCTAATGAAGCTAATTTTCACCTTTCTGGTTCTGTTAATAAGCAAAATTTCCGGTACTGGGCAGCAGAAAATCCTTGCACCAGAGTTACGTCATGAACTTTATGCTGCAAATGTATGGTTACAAGATGGGGCTACTGCTCACACTGCAAGAATGTCAATGAATGTGTTACGACAAATGTTTACAAAACATGTAGTTTCAAGAAATGATAACCTCTCATGGCCTGCTCGCTCCCCAGATCTTTCGGCGTGTGACTTTTTTCTCTGGGGTTATTTGAAATCGAAAGTGTATGTCGGAAGGCCACGAACAACTGAAGATCTGAAGCTAGTTAACTCACAATGAAATAGCGGCGAACGACACGATTGTGAAAGGAATGAATAATTTCCAGGTACAATTACATGCAGAATAAGGGTCGTCATTTGACTAACATAATTTTTAAAACAAACAAAATTAATTTTATAATTTGAGTGCTTTAATTAAAAATGGCAAGAAGTTATGTTTCAAATGTTTTAAATATTTTTTTTATTTACATCTTATTTCTGATTAGTTTTATTTATTTCAAAACTATCCACTATTTTTGTCGGACCCTTTACAAGGGGAAAAGTAAGTTTATACTTTGGGGCAGGGGATAAATAAGTTTAAAAGAAATTAAAAGCAACAGCCTTGATTGTTTATAGTCATAAACAGAAGCACTTAAAATATATTTATGCTTCAAGATAATGAATATACCATAGTTTGTACTAAGGAACACAGAACAATATCCATGAATAATGACAATTCATTACTAGAGGTTGTCATGAAAGCAAAAACATTTTACTTACATCGCATAATAAATCAGAAGAGCAAAATATTAGGTTTATAGTGATAATGGAGGATAGGCTCACATAAAGTAGACTGTTTAAAAGATGCTAAAAATTGTCAACAATCTAAAAATATAGTTTAATCACTTATCTACAGGGCTCCAGTTTTCATAACAACACTGACCATTTGGATCATCAACATCCATCAGGAGATGGTATAAGAAGAAAACGAAAGATGCAGGTTTTAAATTTATGGACAGTTTGAGTTTTGTTGTATTTTGAGATATTTCCAGATTAATGAGAACAGTATTCAGCACAATAACAGCGCAAGCAATTTTATTGTTAACAATATTTTTAAAAAATTGATAAAAATCTATTATGACATCTAGACTTCTAAATTACTAAAAAATAAAAAATATTTTTTAAATATAAGGAAGCCTGCCAATATACAAAATACGCAAATCATATATATTTATTAGGAATTTAGGTTCATTTCTTATATTAGTTGATTACATCTTCACGTGAGCTACTAATTTTTAACTAAAACACTTGTAAATATGTTACACTTGCCTATAGTAGTACTTCATTTTATAATTTCTGAACAAAAGGCATCATCAACAATTGTAAAAGTAGGTGCTACTAAAGGCAAGTGTAACATATTTACAAGCGTTTTTAGTTAATTTCTTACCTTAGTTTCCATAAACTGAATATTTTTTTATAATTACATTACCCTGTTATAAATGAGAAATAAAATTTTTTAAATCAAAATAAATAGGAAATGTGAGAAAACTACACCTAAATAACAAAACTGACCTAAACTAAAATGTCACATATCTATAAGGGATTCAATCTATTTTCTCATGCTATAACGGTCCAAACAAGTGGGAATGTATAAGAGAAATTAAAAATTCTTAATTTTGAATAATTATATTAAAAAAATAATGATTTGAAATGTTTTTTCTCAACTTAAAACCTAAAAGTAAAGCCATTTCGAAAGAGGCGCGATGTAATTTCCCAGTGAGAAAGGCAGTGTTTAATTAAGTCAAATGCCAAATTTCATCGACATTTCATTTTGATCAGCGGAAGAATTCTGGAAGAAATTAAATATATGAAAAAGTCGTTAAAATGCACCAAAACAAAGTTAATGAAATTGTAATGAAAATAGATCATTTGTTCATAAACATGAAGGGGGAGAGGGATATGGGATGCCAGCAATTGCAGAGTCAGCAATATCAAAAGACGATGCTAAGAGAACGTTAACCAAGGCTGTGGCAGTCTGAAAATAACAAAAAAGAAGGGAACGAAGTGTCAGGCTCGGAATTGTTTTTGAACTGTGAGTGTTAAATAGACAATGTGCGGCTAAAGGCAAGTGGTGACGCCGAAATGTAAAATTCGTGTTTTCCCGGAGTAAGGTTTAGAGGTATACCCCCTGAAACCGAACATATTAACATCGGTGTTCTAAGTACTTTCTGTTTTCCAAATAATAATATTACGCGTCACGCTTTGTTACGAGAATGGTGAATGTTAAAACAATAATTGTGAACGCAAAATGAACTGTAAGTAGGCTTAAAGTGGTTTTGTAACACCAAAATAAATATCAAGAATAGTTCAATCAAGACTAAAAGTTAAATAAAGCTTAGCAAAGCAAACTTTAATAAATTATTAGATAAAAACTAAGCGAGAATAACAAGCGTTAAACAACAGATTTTTTTCAAAACTATACAAAAATACGATCAAATTAAAACCAAATTATCAAGACAAAGAAGACATCCTGTGCTGCAAAACAAAAAGGGACCTACACGGAGTGAGAGCGAGGAGCCAAGGAGGAGAGAGGGCGAGGCAAACCCCGGACCAAGGACAGACAGGATTGAGGACAAAACACAAGACCGAGGGCTGTTTAAAGGAAAGGATTCCTGTGGATAAGGACTGGCAAACAAGTTAGCTCTGTCTTTGGTTGTCTTTAAAATTTTAAATTTTGAATAGTTAAATTTATTTAGTTTTAAAATTTCTAAATGAATATTAAAATTTTTTTCCTAATTTATATTTTTATCAGTTTCAAAGTAAATTTAAATTAAATAAGAAGTAGTCTAAAAAGACTAGAAAATTTTAATTAATTGCAAAACAAATTTTCAAAATGACTTTAACTGTAATTACTAAAAAAAAATTCGTTGAAATTTATAACAATAAGAAAATAATTTCTCAGTTGATATATGAACATGTTTAGATTTATAAGTCTGCTAGTTTTATCAATATTAATATTTCATGTCTTTGTTATATAAAATTTATGTGGTTTTATACAACGGATTTTTGTTTATGTGAATTGTTTTAATGACAAAATAAAAATTAATAGAAATTAATTCAGTAAATTAAAATTGAAAGTGGATAAATTTATAAAAAAGAACTTATAAAAAAATTATAAAAATTAAATTTTGAATTAAATGTATTCAAAGAAGATAAAAGTAGATTAAATAATGATTGGTGGTAACAAGAGTAAATAATTTGGGAATGTATGAAAATATTTTTCAATTAAATGTAAAGTATTAAAATGTACATTCGAAATTTTTTTAAAAATAAATTTAAACTTTATGAAAGTAAATGGGAGATTTGAGTATAATTTTGAAATAAAATATTTGAATAATTATTAAAGAATAATGAAAGATAAATAGCACCACATAAGTAAAAAGAAGGATATTGAAACAAGCTTTTGTTCAATATATCATATTTTTGAAGGACATTATATATATATGCACAGTAAACTTCCGATTATCCGTGGGCGGATTAACCGGTTTGCAGATTTTCCGGGGTCTGTCATTGTTTTACAAATATCCAATTTTTATTCCAATCAGATTCTTGTGTTTAAATTCCCAAACGGTAAATTACGACGTAAATACATATAAGACTTAATTGAAGTTAAGATGAAGGGAATAGATATGTAAATATGTACCTACTCATTTTTACATTGAAAGGGAAGCATCACGCGGGCCAGCGAAATAAAAGGGGCGAGCAGACTACTGTATATAAGAGACAATGACAAAATGCTTGGACGCCCGAAAACCTAATGTGTATCATAAGATTGTAAACAAATGTCAGTTAATCTCGGCTATAAATAGTCTAGGACGTCACATATGCATTATCTATGTCTGTCATATACATTATTGATCTTTATGGCTTTGTGACACACGTGGCACAAGTAGACACTGTGCGACAAAATGGTTCTCAAGAAACTTAGGTCGCACATTAAAGCTAAATCAATGCTCACAAAAAAAAACAGACGAAAGTGAGATTTTTTTGTTAAAAAGTGAAAGTATTATGTGTAAAGGAAATTACATATGTACATACATACTTACTTTTGACATATACTTATATACGTATTGTAAATAGTTAGACATATAAATGAACATGTTATAATCCGTCAAATACATCGACATTTATAATTATTTTCTGTATTTATTTTGTCCTCTGAAGATTGTTTGTGAATTGCATTAACCGGGGTCATTATTCGTGTAACTTATGGTATAACAATCGATTCACGATCGTTTTGCGTATTCTTTGTTCATAGGGAATTATCCGGGGAATTCGTTATCAGGGATTGCCGGGCCACCCTATTCTACAGATAATCGGGAGTTTACTGTATATATATATATATATAGGAATTTTTTGGACTTGATAGGAGACTGACAGACTTACCTAAAGGCAATAGTCCAAAACTGCAATCTCTTGGAAATAAGCACATATAAAACACTTAATGGCAATAGTTCTATTGCCTTTAGGTAAGTCTGTCAGTCTCCTATAGAGTCCAAAAAATTCCTAAATAAGCTTTAAGCTCTACTAGAACTAACCTATATATATATATATATATATATATATATATATATATATATATATATATATATATATTTAGGTTAGTTTTGGTTGGTAAAGATTATTTAGATTTTTTGGACTAGGAGACTGACACTTACCTTGGTAAGAGTGCACACTGTAGTCTTGAAATAGAAACACATAAAAGCACTTAAACAATGATATATTTCAACCACATGGTGGTCTTTGTCAATCGAAGAGAAAACACAAAAAGAAATATGAGAGTGAAATAAATAAATACAAGTTGTAATCACAGATTGTGTAGAGTAGAAATCAGATGTCACAGATGCACGATTAAAGATATATATATATTGTTTCCATGAGCATATGAGTGATTATAGTTTATATAAGTCTGTCAGGGGAAAAGGCTATTAGGGAAAAAAAAAAAAAAAAAAAAAAAAAAAAAAAAAAAAAATGAATGGGTTTATCTGATGTTGAGGTTAGGGGATTCTCTGGACTTGGTATACCACTGGTATGATAGTTCCCACCTTCTCAGTTCTGAGGGATTGCAATCAGGGGGGAGTGATTTAATTATTTTTGTGGTATAGCAGTCATCAAAAGTTGTGATGTTGTGACTCGCAGCATGTTGAGCTGTTGGTCTATCCATATTCATAATTTTAACATCATGTCTGTAGCCATTCATTCT
Source organism: Prosapia bicincta (assembly GCA_036971475.1). NCBI lineage: Eukaryota > Metazoa > Arthropoda > Insecta > Hemiptera > Cercopidae > Prosapia > Prosapia bicincta. Next base: position 117,075,983 of record JBAIZL010000005.1, read on the forward strand.
GATATTCAAACCATCCTTGGTCAGGCCTATGTACTGTGCTGAGCAAAGTTTACATTGTAGCTGGTATATGACATTTTTCGATGTACAATAATGATGACCCTGCAGCACAATCCTCGGTTCACCATAAACCACAAACAGAACAAAATAAACTGTCTTTAATAACAGACTACCATCCTGGTCTACATAAACTCAACAAGATATTGAAAGATGGCTTCAAAATTCTTCAAGCTTCCGTCCACACCAAAAATCTTTTCACCGATCCACCGCAAATTTGGTACAAGCAACCTCCCAACTTGAAAAACATCCTAGTACATCCTAAACTACCAGACCCTGATGCAGAGAAACCACACAAACTTCCTCATGGCTCCTTCCCATGCAATAGACCTAGATGCAAGACGTGCCCAATACACCCCTCAGCAAATAGTTTCAACAGCCAAACAACAAAAATGGTCTTCAAAATACAGGGTCATCATAATTGTACATCGAAAAATGTCATATACCAGCTACAATGTAAACTTTGCTCAGCACAGTACATAGGCCTGACCACGGATGGTTTGAATATCAGAATGAATGGCCACAGACATGATGTTAAAATTATGAATATGGATAGACCAACAGCTCAACATGCTGCGAGTCACAACATCACAACTTTTGATGACTGCTATACCACAAAAATAATTAAATCACTCCTCCCTGATTGCAATCCCTCAGAACTGAGAAGGTGGGAACTATCATACCAGTGGTATACCAAGTCCAGAGAATCCCCTAACCTCAACATCAGATAAACCCATTCATTTTTTTTTTTTTTTTTTTTTCCCCCTAATAGCCTTTTCCCCTGACAGACTTATATAAACTATAATCACTCATATGCTCATGGAAACAATACATATATATATATATATATATATATATATATATATATATATATATATATATATATATATATGAAGTTAATATATTACTATTTTTGAGTTATTTTACTCAAAAAAATTACTCAAAAATAGTAATATATTAACTTCATAAAGTCAGTGCAACGGAAAAACAATGGATAATGTTAAATATCAAGAATATATATATATATATATATATATATATATATATATATATATATATATATATATATATATATATATATCTTTAATCTGTGCATCTGTGACATCTGATTTCTACTCTACACAATCTGTGATTACAACTTGTATTTATTTATTTCACTCTCATATTTCTTTTTGTGTTTTCTCTTCGATTGACAAAGACCACCGTGTGGTTGAAATATATCATTGTTTAAGTGTTTTTATGTGTTTCTATTTCAAGACTACAGTGTGGACTCTTACCAAGGTAAGTCTGTCAGTCTCCTAGTCATATATAGTTCATGATAAAACGTTACAGGTTGGATTGAGTTGTTAAAAGTATTACAGGTTAGAAAATAAGTAACGTTAAATTATTAATAAATATTTTCAACAATTTGAGAATTTTTAAATTAAAATTTTAAATTTTAAAATAATTTTTTATATATATATATAATTAAATAATCATTAAAACTCCTGTACTAGTAAATAATTTATATAAATAAAAATCAATGGTTTTTACTAACTTACGACAAGAGTTAAATTTATTTTCACTAAACAAATTTCTTAAATAATTCTACAATCTGGTCATTAAGCTTTGTTATGCCTCTAAATAGAATTTTCCCTGAGATACAGTTACTCAAAGGGTTAAATATCAGTAAGTTAGGTTTTTAAAACAAAGTCCAGTGACTGGTTCTCTGGCAGAATTTGGCAAGCAGCGGTACAGGTTCTGGCTCGTGTCAGATCTGCTTGTTTCAAATTTTACCTGCGTCGGTGGTCTACAGGCAAGTGTGGATCCAGAGGAAATCAACAGCCAAGAGGTAGAGTGTGCGTGCGCTGGGAAAGGTAGACCGTCGCAATGTGAATGTTTTTTAAACCCATATTAACAATGATCAGATCCTCGTTAAAATTAAGTAAACCAAATAATAACATACAATTTTACAGATTATACAATAGTAACTTGATAACAAATTAATGAATTAGATTGTTTAAAGAAAACTATGAAAACAATGATTCAATAAATCTTCCTTATTATTTAAAGATTAGTCTTTTGGCATTTGAAAAAAAAATATACAGTCATCTCTCAAAATGAAAAATACATCAATATGTTACTCATGTCAATGTTTATTTATACTAAACTGTTTAAATATTTACAATATACAGTTAAATCTTATTTATATAAGTTAAATAGAAAAGTTGTAGCTCAGTGAAAGAAAACTATTAAAACAAATGTTTCTACTATGCATGCAAAGCTGAAATAATTGACCAACAGAATAAAAACACAAAATGAACTCTTTATATGATATATGTGCACTATAAATTGTAGATGAATCCTATATAACCTCTAGCAGACTAGTGCTTAAGCAACAACTACTCTCTATAACACATTAGCAATATCAGCATCGGACAAGATCTCTCTCTCTTTCTCTGACTCTGTTTGTACACCCACATCCCTACCTATCAGGCTATAATCATTTGGTGTTTATATGCAATAGCACTAAAACAAGTATGTTTTTCTATCAGACTCTAAACAACTTAATCAAAGTAATGAATATAGCCAAAAAGTCAAAATGATGTGTACAATTTTAAATCTTGATTACATTATGTAATGAAAGACTGTTTGAGTAACAACACCAGCAGCTTTCAGCAGACAATAAAGCAAACATTACAATAGCACACAAAATTAATAGATTTATTTATTTTCACAACTATGATTCAAATAAATATGATAATCTTTAAAGTGACAGTAAGGAAACATGATGATCTCTACTGCAGGTAAAATATTTCTCTGTTTTGAATGCTACTTTGAAAAAATAATTTTAATCATAGTTTTACCTTTATTTTGACTTATGGGTAAGAATATAAAACCAAAAATATCCATTAGCCATCAACTTTAAATTTTAATGTTTAATCTGACTTTGAAAATATGGATATTAATTTTTCCCGAAGTTTTCCCTATCTTGAAATTAGCTGATTGAGTGAAATATGAAATACTTTGAATCAGTCATACTTTTTATATTCTCATTTTTATTATTTAAAAGTTACACATAGTTTACGAATTAAAGAAGTAGTTTACTCTCCTGGTCATAAAAAAATTACCCCCAGTTTATAGAGGTATTAAACAAACAATACTTAGTTAATATGAGCTGTATACGAATGGATTTGCCAAAAAATGTTTTCTACGCAACGGTTTTTAACCCAAAAATTTACTATTTATAAAAAATAAAACCTGTAAATAGAATGATAATTTTAAATAAATAAAGAAAAGTTATTCTAACATATAATTATTAAAAATTTAGTTCATGGTTAAATTTAAATAAAAATTCACAGCAGTCATTTTCAGAATTAATTTTTACAAGTACAAGCACTGGTATCCTAAAGAGCACAAATAAACCAAACTTAAATTCTCAATTCTAAAACGTTTCACATAACATAAAAAGTTAGTTTTTTTAAAAAATTAGTATTTGTTATTAAAATTTGTTAATACATTTCATGAGTTACATTAGATTATAACAAAAAAAATATAACAATTTTTATAGAAATTTACTCAAGCAGAACTAAAAAGGAAAAAAGTACTAATAAAATTATTGAAAAATCTAAACGTTAATATATATTTCAATAGTGTGATATGTTTTTATATGTGTCTAATTATTTATTTCCAAGAGATTTAAGTTTTGGACTACTATTGCCACTAGGTAAGTCTGTCAGTCTCCTATCTAGTCCAAAAATTCTTCTCTATATATATATATTTAAAGATCATCTGGGAAGTAGTAGCCATTAGTGGCCACATGAAGTACTAGCAAAAAGAGTAGCCAATGGCCAAGGTTAACTCTGCTGTCTCTGTGCCAAGTTATGTGTTCCTAGTGTTGACTGTGCCATTCTTTGAGTATTTACAATGTTAAAGAAAATAGAAAATGCCACTGGTTAAGAAGTATGAGCAGTGATTAAATTTTAATGCCAGAAATGTTCGACCTCATGCGATTTATCGAAATGTTATAGACGAATCATCTGTTTGGCAGTCACATCGTAACTTTCTTCTGTCAGTTATTATAGATGAACTGATGAGCTTAACTGGCGAACTACTGTGGTATACTGATCATTGATTTCATGACCCATGGAGCCACAATCAATAAAGATGGATATTGTGCAACATTAAAGAACATATGACAGGCAACTCAAAATCAACAGGGAGGTCTGTTGTCTACTAGCATTATTCTCCTCCAAGATGAAGCCAAACCTCATTCAACTACGATATCACAACAACTTATGCCTCTATTCAAATGAAAAATATAAAACCATCCACTCTACAGCCAGGTCTAGCCTTCTTCAGATTATCATCTGTTTAAAACTCAGACTTTTTGGCAGGAAAAAATTTTGAATGTTATGAAGAGCTGTGACTACATAAATTCATACATTAGCGGTGGAGAAATATGGAGCTAGTATACAAAAAATCATATGATATGAAAAAAATACTTAAATTTTATCAGAAATTCTTAGAGATTATATGGGAGTACCCTTCATAATAAACATACTTATAATTGTTAATATTTACAAATATAACAATGTTTTTAAAATTCCTAGACAGGTACTACTTTGCAAATGGCCTGCGCGCGCGTCTGTGTGTGTGTGTGTGTGTGTATAGATTATTTAGATTTTTTGGACTAAGAGACTGACAGACTTACCTTGGTAAGAGTCCACTCTGTAGTCTTGAAATAGAAACACATAAAAGCACTTAACAATGATATATTTCAACCACACAGTGGTCTTTGTCAATCAAAGAGAAAACAAAAAAAGCACGCACGCACACAAAGTTCTTGATGGTTCAGATATATAAAAACATTAAAACTGAAACGTACAAAAAGGTTATAGTGTTTTCATATTCACATCTATATTTTGTTGTCAAACTTTCTCCAACTTTATATATTACAGTAGACTCTCATTATTTGCGGCTTTAGTGTTCGTGATTTAGCTTATTCACCATTGGAAAAGTTACAGTATTACCTGTTATTATGTATTTTATTTTTAAAAGAACGACAAGAAAGACAATATAGTTAATGTACAGGTTGTAGGTAGGATATTGTGTTCTCCCTTTATTTATTTTGTATAGCACTGTATTTATTTATCACAAAATTCTGACTATTCTCCAAATATCCGTTATACTGTACACTACTAGGCTTAATATTAAAAAAATAGGCATTCTTTATTTATAACAACAATCTTTCAAGTGGCATTTTCAAGTTTCAACCGACAAACAATGAGTCAATCCTGCACCCGCATCCTACTCTAAACGTAAGTTTAGCGCTTATTATAAAAAAGAAAATAACATAAAGGAGGCCAGAGAAGGGACTTGTCAATCAGCAAAAGGTACCTCTGTGTGTCACGATATGAACATCGAAAAAATGGAAAAAGCTTGTACGAACATTTTGTTCAAAATGATGGTGAACGTACCAACAGTCAATCATTTTTAGCAAGTAAAGTTGTCTTTCAGCAAGTACAGATAAGTAAAGCTGTTTTTCAGCAAGTAAAGTTTGACGAGTTCAAGAGATGGTTGTCTCTTCAAAACGTAAAAACTGCCAGTGAATCAGCATCAGCAGATCATGAAGCCGCCAAACCATTTCCAATGCATTTTAAAAATCTTATTTCGGAGAAAGGCTATATAGTCGATCAAGTTTTTAACACAGATGAGACTAGACTGTTTTGGAAAAGAATGCCTTCACAAACTTCCTTATCAAAGAAGGAGAAATCTACTTCAGGGTTTAAGGTTTCAGAGGATTGTTTGATTGTTCTACTGTGCTGTAGTGCTACCAGTTACATGATGGAACCAATAGTTTACAGATCCCTAAACCCTAAAGCACTGAAAGACAAGGACAAGGATCACATGCCAATGATATGGAGTGAACTAGAAGTGAACTAAAAGACATGGTTAACCGGAGAATTTTTTACAGGATGTTTCCACTTTTTTGTTAAAGAAGCGGAATGTTTTTTGAAAACAAAGTCCATATACAATGTGGCTTGGGCACCCTGCATATCTAAATTCATTACATCATAACAATGGAAGTTTTGTTCCTGCCACCAGACAGAACAGCATTGATTGAACCTCCAGACCAGGGTTTCTTCGCCATTTTTAAAGCCTGCTATCTTTGGTAAATTATTAATATCCCATGGAAAATAAAGAAACTTTAAGAGTGAGCCAATGCTAGAAAAATATGATTTCGCGAATTGCAGCTCTAAAATATAATATTCAGTGGACAAACTAAAGTCATCATAGGTTTGTGCAAGTTGGAAGAATCTGTTATCCAGATGTCACGATAGATGCTTGTAACGCTGTTACTGATGTTGCCTTAATAGCACATGAAATTAAGGGTTAAGGAGTTAAAGACATAACCAGCAAAGATATCAACAATCTTCTGAAAAGTGCTAATAAGGATTTGACGAAAGATGAGCTAGAAGAACTAATTACCTATCTGGATAATGAAGATGAAGAAATTGTAAAAAAATGTATCTCTGATGTCGACATTAAAATCTGATGGTGAAATTCAATATTCCGAGAAACAGTTAACTGCAGTTATTACTGAAATTAATCCCTCTCTAGAATGGGAATCAAAATTTAGGTGTTATTTAACAATGAAGAATAAATCTGTCTGTGTGTGTAAGCACCCTGTTTTAATAAAAATATTTGTGTTTTCAGACTGAAAGAAAACAAATAAGCAACAAAAATAGGTATGTAAGTAGTAAGTGAATATACCATACGATATTATAAGTGTAAAGTATAGCTATAGTTAACATTTTTTATGTGGACCTTAGACTTTCCATATACAGTTGATTTCAGTATTCGGGATTTTTTAGAATGTAACCTCCACAAATACCAAGAGATTACTGTACATCATGATAACTTGTAATTTGTACTTCTTAAATTTCTTTATTCAAATTATAATGTTTATAAATATTTAACTCTCATATATAGTAGAACCTTGTTATATCAGACCCTATTAAACAGGACATCACATTTAACAATTTAAAACCTAGCCCCTAAAAAAGCACCCGTCTCTATCTGTCCAGAGGTTTTCTGGTAAAATAAAAAAATTCCTGATATAATAAATACAATATTTACAAGAAATTATACGTTTTTGTAAAAAGGACGAAACAAGCTTTCAGGAAATATATACATATGAATTGATTACTGACAACATATGATCCTTTAAAAAATATATAAAAAGTAAAAAAAAAAAAATAGTAACACTACGTCACTGCACTTCACTACACATATTTTACATTGGAATGAAAATAAATATTACATATTACAGTAAACTCCCGATTATCCGTGGGCGGATTAACCAGTTTGCGGATTATCCAGGGTCTGCCATTGTTTTACTAATATCCAATTTTTATTCCAATCAGATTCATGTGTTTAAATTTCCAAATGGTGAACTACGACGTAAATACATATAAGGCTTAATAGAAGTTAAGATGAAGGGAATAGATATGTAAATATGTACGTACTAATTTTTACATTGAAAGGGAAGCATCCCGACGCGGGCCAGCAAAATAAAAGGGGCGAACAGTCTACTGTATATAAGAGACAATGACAAAATGCTTGGACCCCCGAAAACCTAAAGTGTATCATCACTAGATTGTAAACAAATGTCAACTAATCTCGGCTATAAATAGTCTAGGACATGACATATGCATGTATGTCATATACATTATCGATCTTTATGAGTTTGTGACACACGTGACACAAGTAGACACTGTGCGACAAAATGGTTTTCAAGAAACTTAGATCGCACATTAAAGCTAAATTAATGCTCACAAAAAAAACAGACGAAAGTGACAGATTTTTTTGTTAAAAAGTGAAAGAATTATGTGTAAAGGAAATTACATATGTACATATATACTTACTTTTGACATATACTTATGTACGTATTGTAAATAGTTAGACATATAAATGTACATGTTATAATCCGTCAAATACATCGACATTTTAAATTATTTTCTGTATTTATTTTGCCCTCTGGAGATTATTTGTGAATTGCATTAACCGGGATCATTATTTGTGTAACTTATGGTATAATAATCGATTGGCGATAGTTTTGCATATTCTTTGTTCATAGCGGATTATCCGGGGAATTCGTTATCCGGCGTTGCCGGGCCACCCTATTCCACGGATAATCGGGAGTTTACTGTATATATCATTTTAAAGGTAAAAAAAATATAATTCTTTTTAGCTTCTTCATTTTAGCTTTAAAACTTATAAAACTCTCTAAAAACAGGTTATTTACATTTTCATTCAGTTCATCAATAAAAGATATGGTAATTGTACATGGGTTTCACTATCTAAAAGCCACATATCTCGTATTAAATTACCTCCTAAACTGTCATTAGCCATTACATCTATGTAATATCTCTAACAATATAAGTCAAATAAACTAAATAACTGAAAGATAAATCTGAAGCAAAAGCAACAAACTCGAAGCCTAAACAAAATTTACAAAAAGTACAAGTTAAATAAATGAAATAACTGAAAGATAAAATTTAGAGCATACAACAAGAAACTCGAAACGTAAAATACTCTTACTAATAAAACATTCACTATTTGACCAAACCGACAACTGTCAAACAAATGTCTGATAACTCTCGGTCGCCACACTCAACCATATAAGTTTTTTTTTCTTTAAAATAACTCTGATTGCTCTAAAGGTAAAGACATGTAAAGTAGGATAACCAATATAAAGAACGATATCGACGAAACTAAGAATACCCGTGAATCATGTTGCTATGGAAATAAATATGGGATCCCGAGCTATACACAGGCATAGACAACTAGTCTTGCCGTACTAAGTCTTGAAGATAGATTACACCATCTGACAGTCATGTAAACAGGCAAGATACATCCTCCACAATGTGAAACATATACTACTGCTGACACATTGTTTATACCTTCTGTGGTATTCTGAATCAAATTAATGTAAAAGAACTATTAATACTGTAGAGATACCAGTAATATTTATAAAAGTAATAATGTATTGACAAAAAAATTTCAAATAAATGTACAACTTGTCCTAACCACAGGGTGTGACTTGAAATATAAACTCTATTCCTTATATCAACCTCAAAAACCCTTTCAATATCAATCTGAAGACTTCCTAACTAAAAGCAAAAAAAAAACATTTGAAAAAAAACAGTTTTTCAGTTTACTGTATTTTGTTTTAGTATTATTTTATAAATCTTTGTCCAGTTCATTAGCATTTTATTCATTTTAAAATAACATTTCACTTTATAACGGACTTTTATTAAAACAGACAAACCTCAGCCCTAGTAAGTCCACTGTAATGAGATTCTATTGTATATTCATTCTTATTCCATTATTAATCTTCATAATTAATATCATAAAACTTATATTTGGGAGTTATGCTTCAAGCTTTTTTGAAATTCAAAGCATGGCTAAATTTTACTTCCGCGTGTGTGTATGGTTTTTTAAGCTTTAGAGTGCTCCTTATATCTATACATCATTTTCTGTTTGGTTTGTCCTTTAAGATAATTGAAGAGTATATCTAAATTAAAAGTAAATATGATAATCTAAATAAAGTTGTAGATTTGACAGCCCCATATAAAAGTGAATATTACAATAATATAACCTATTCAGGTGTTTGATTTAAATGGTTTTTGAATAAAGCAGGAATTGTTAACCAGCAAAAATCTTCTAACTATATACTTATATATACATATATTATTATATATAAGAATATAAAAAAATATATACAGTATATATATATATATATATATATATATATATATATATATATATATATATATATATATATATATAATAAAAATGAGTAAAATTTAATTAATCTTCCAAATATACAAACAAAAATGAAGTTAATATATTACTATTATAAGTAATGTTATCCACCGTTAAGTGCAATAATTTTACCTTGAGTGATGAGGCACCTTTCGGTCACTTGACCATTGTCGAATCACTGATATTTTTCTGGTGTAGATGTTCGGTCCGTGATATTGGTATTTGTTGACGTTACACGCATTTTCTCTTGATCTGCGTGTATGATGTTTTTATATAGTATGTTTTCTGTATATGTTGTTTGTAGATTCATTAAATTGTTATGTATGTTTTTATAAATGTGGTATTTTTCTAGTGAGTTTAGTTCTATTGGGTTATTATTTATTTCAAGTATGGTTAGGTTATTTTCGTAATTTGTTATTTCATGTTTATGTGATATTAGGTGTGCTGCAACATTTGATACTTTAGAATTTTTGTTTTTGAATGCTCTATAATGTTCTTCAAATCTTATTTTAAATGATCTGGTTGTTTTCCCTATGTCCAAAATACTGAACACATAAGAAACAATATTAATAATAAAATTAACCTAATAAAAATGGAAAAAAACAAAAAAGCGGAACAATATATAAATAAAAAAGAAATTATAAGAATCAGAGAAAAACTAGAAAACAACGACCACTTAATATTAAAATCCGATAAAACAATCAACTATCTCGACATCACTTTAAATATAAATGATAATAAAATAGAAACTACAGTATACAGAAAACCTACTTCCAACAACACCGCAATACACTACAAATCTAACCACCCCTGGACACACAAAATTAACACTTACAGTAACATGATAAATAAAGCAATAAAATACACACAGGATAACAAACAAAAATTAAATGAAGAATTAGATAACATTACAAAAATAGCAATAGAAAATGGATACAACAAACACATTATAAAAAATATATACAATAAATACACAAAAAAACCTAACCTCAACACAACACTACAACCAGAACACAAAAATAATAAAAATAAAAAAATCTACCTAAAATATAAATACACCAATAACAAAATAGAAAAAATAACACATATATACAAGAAAGAATATTACACTCCAACATACAAACCAAACAACAAAATAATAAAATATCTTAATAACACAAACCACAAAACAAATTCAGAAAAACATAACCTATCAGGAATTTACAAAATCACATGCAACAACTGTAACGCTTTTTACATAGGAAAAACAACCAGATCATTTAAAATAAGATTTGAAGAACATAATAGAGCATTCAAAAACAAAAATTCAAAAGTATCAAATGTTGCAGCACACCTAATATCACATAAACATGAAATAACAAATTACGAAAATAACCTAACCATACTTGAAATAAATAATAATCCAATAGAACTAAACTCACTAGAAAAATACCACATTTATAAAAACATACACAACAATTTAATGAATCTACAAACAACATATACAGAAAACATACTATATAAAAACATCATACACGCAGATCAAGAGAAAATACGTGTAACGTCAACAAATACCAATATCACGGACCGAACATCTACACCAGAAAAATATCAGTGATTCGACAATGGTCAAGTGACCGAAAGGTGCCTCATCACTCAAGGTAAAATTATTGCACTTAATGGTGGATAAAATTACTTACAATATTAATATATTAACTTCATAAAGTCAGTGCAACGGAAAAACAATGGATAACGTAAAACATCAAGAATATATATAAATATATATATATGAAGTTAATATATTACTATTGTAAGTAATTTTATCCACCATTAAGTGCAATAATTTTACCTTGAGTGATGAGGCACCTTTCGGTCAATTGACCATTGTCGAATCACTGATGTTTTTCTGTTGTAGATGTTCGGTCTGTGAAGTTGGTGTTTGTTGACGTTACGCGCACTTTTTCTTGATCTGTGTCTATGATATTTCTATATAGTATGTCTTCTGTATATGTTGTTTGTAGATTCATTAAATTGTTGTGTATGTTTTTATAAATGTGGTATTTTTCTAGTGAGTTTAGTTCTATTGGGTTGTTATTTATTTCAAGTATGGTTAGGTTATTTTCGTAATTTGTTATTTCGAGTTTATGGGATATTAGGTGTGCTGCAACATTTGATACTTTAGAATTTTTGTTTTTGAATGCTCTATAATGTTCTTCAAATCTTATTTTAAATGTTCTGGTTGTTTTTCCTATGTAAAAAGCGTTACAGTTGTTGCATGTGATTTTGTAAATTCCTGTAGGTTATGTTTTTCTGAATTTGTTTTGTGGTTTGTGTTATTAAGATATTTTATTATTTTGTTGTTTGGTTTGTAAGTTGGAGTGTAGTATTCTTTGTTGTATATATTTGTTATTTTTTCTATTTTGTTATTGGTGTATTTATATTTTAGGTAGATTTTTTTATTTTCATTATTTTCGTGTTCCGGTTGTAGTGTTGTGTTGAGGTTAGGTTTTTTTGTGAATTTATTGTATATATTTTTTATAATGTGTTTGTTGTATCCATTTTCTATTGCTATTTTTGCAATGTTTTCTAATTCTTCATTTAATTTTTGTTTGTTATCCAGTGTGTATTTTATTGCTTTATTTATCATGTTACTGTAAGTGTTAATTTTGTGTGTCCAGGGGTGGTTAGATTTGTAGTGTATTGTGGTGTTGTTGGAAGTAGGTTTCCTGTATACTGTAGTTTCTATTTTATTATCATTTATAATTAAAGTAATGTCGAGGAAGTTGATTGTTCAACATAACTAGTTCAGATAGTCATAAACTATTGTTTAAGTGATTAATAAGATTTTTTTAGTGATGAAACAATTTTCCACATCAATTACCGTGTGAACCATCATAACTGAAAAATATGAGGTACTCAGTAACATAATGAAGTGCTTGAGTAAGTACTCAGTAAGTAACTGTTCTATTTGTTTCTGTTTCACGGTGAATTGTATGTTTTCGTTGTATGTATTTAGTTTGTTTAATATTATGATGTGTTCGTTGTGAATGGTAGGTTGGTATATTACAAGTATATCGTCTACATACCTTGTCCATAGTGAGATATTGTGTGTTTTTATTATAGGTTTAATTATTATTTGTTCAAAGTGTTGTAAATATATTTCTAACATGACAGATGATATGGGTGAACCCATGGGGAGTCCTGTTGTTTGTTTATAATATTTATTGTTAAATTGGAAGTAATTTTGGTTACATATGTGTTTGGTAGCGTAATGATACTATCTATTATGTTTCTTTTTTCGTTATTGTGTATCAGTTTGTTTTTTATTATTTCTATGGTTTCTTCTATTGGGATACTAGGGTACATGTTAGTTATGTCATAACTTATTATTTTTGTGTTGCTGTTTGTTTTTCAGGAATTTACAAAATCACATGCAACAACTGTAACGCTTTTTACATAGGAAAAACAACCAGAACATTTAAAATAAGATTTGAAGAACATTATAGAGCATTCAAAAACAAAAATTCTAAAGTATCAAATGTTGCAGCACACCTAATATCCCATAAACACGAAATAACAAATTACGAAAATAACCTAACCATACTTGAAATAAATAACAACCCAATAGAACTAAACTCACTAGAAAAATACCACATTTATAAAAACATACACAACAATTTAATGAATCTACAAACAACATATACAGAAGACATACTATATACAAACATCATACACACAGATCAAGAAAAAGTGCGTGTAACGTCAACAAACACCAACTTCACAGACCGAACATCTACAACAGAAAAACATCAGTGATTCGACAATGGTCAATTGACCGAAAGGTGCCTCATCACTCAAGGTAAAATTATTGCACTTAATGGTGGATAAAATTACTTACAATAGTAATATATTAACTTCATATATATATATATATATATATATATATATATATATATATATATATAGATTTTTTGGACTAGGAGACTGACAGACTTACCTTGGTAAGAGTCCAAGTGGGTGTGTTTTCTCTTCGATTGACAAAGACCACTGTGTGGTTGAAATATATCATTGTTTAAGTGCTTTTATGTGTTTCTATTTCAAGACTACAGAGTGGACTCTTACCAAGGTAAGTCTGTCAGTCTCCTAGTCCAAAAAATCTATATATATATATATATATATATATATATATATATATATATATATATATATATATATATATATATAAATTCTTTGTTTGCATATTGGGAGATAAAATTTCACTAATTTGAATATTATATATATATATATATATATATATATATATATATATATATATTAGGTTAGTTACAGTAGAGCTTAAAGCTACTTAAAGCAATAGTTTTGAACTATTGACACTAGGTAAGTCTGTCAGTTTCCTATCTAGTCCACACAATTCCTATATATATCAATTTTACTATAATGTACTTAAACAAGAATCTTACTTGGTATATATGAGAGTCGACTTTCGAAGACTTTAATTACGTGTCCCAATTTTCGAGCATCAACCGAGACTAAGTGCTTCTTAAAAAAAGCGAGGTCTGTGGGATTTCTGTTGTCATGTGGTATACCTGTGTATTGTTCTATTTTTAGATTTAATGCACTGTGGGAAAGCTTTAGTTTGTCTTGGGGTTAACAATTTTGTCTACTAAATTAAATAATCTATCGTTTTTCATTTTATTTGTATGTGTTTGTTTATTATATTATTTTTGTGTTTATAAATATATAGCTGTTCCCAGAATGTCCTTTTGAGGCCTTTTTTGTATTTTTTTTATTAGATGTATGTTTTCCAATACAGGGAATGTATGGTTTTTTTTTATGGCGAACTTGGGTAAGTTTGAATTGTAAATGTTTGGTTTGATGTATGCCTTGAGGTGCTCTTTATATCTGTCTTTTATTTCTTTTTTGTTTGGCCAATGTATAATTTGTTACATTCTGGGCATTCCATTTTATATATTTTGTTATTAGGTGTGGGACATTTTTTTTCCAGTTGGTTTATTTTATTGGTTATGGTTCCTGTATTGTTGTATGTTATGTTGAGATTGTTATTTTTTAGTATTTTAATTATAACTTTTATGTTGTACGGAAATGTGGCCCATTTTGTTGTTTATGGTTCGTGTTTAGGTTGTTTTAACAAAACACAACTTTCACAAGACAAATCAAGACAACCAAACCTTTCCCACAGTCCAGTGAATCCAAAAATAGAACAATACCGGTATACAACAAAACAATGGAAATCCCACATACCCTATTTACAAGCAGCATTTGATCTCAGATGGTGCTAGAAAATGTAGACATGTAACTTAAGTCCTTGAAAGTAGACTCACAAGTGTAAGTAATTTATATATATATATATACATACATATAAAGTCATTGAATAAGGTGTCCTTAATTTTAATTTATAATTGTAAACGTTATAACAAAGCAATCCATCCGAATCTAACATGATACTACAGACAAAACTTACAGGTTTTAATATCTCCAATGAGATTACTTCAAGTTAACTTTACGCATGCACAGGAGCCATTTTGGCGTGCACCAACTGTGTACTGTCCACTTACTTTGAAGTTGCATTAAAATCATAGAAACTGTGCAGTAAAAAGTGTAATGTGTTTTGTGGTATGCTAAATTTAAGTCTGTGATTGATATGCAATGACATTTTCACCTAACTATTGTAACAAGCCTAGCAATAATACTCCATTGTTAAATAAAGCTTCAACAGTTCGAAGACACTGGACAGGTAGGCTTAAAAAATCCCCCAGCCAACCTAAGGACATCGGAAGAAAATGTGCAATGTTTGAGCCATGTTTTTTAGCTCTTAGAAGTCAATTACTCGTCTCAGTTTTAAACTAGGTACTCCAAAAACCAAAATTAAAAATCTTTTACAGATACATCTGATATTACATGATTACAAAATATAATTTCAGCATCAAATTAACCCAGCAACACCGATATAAGTGTGTTGACTTTGTGACTGACATTCTGAATCGCAGTGATGATGATTCAACTTAACAACAGATTTTTTTATTCTTGAATTTTATAATCTATTACATTGTTTGAATCTTATTAATCACTTAAACAACAGTTTATGACTATCCAAACTTTGAACAAATTTACTAAATTCAAAGTTCAGATAGTCATAAACTATTGTTTAAGTGATTAATAAGATTTTTTTAGTGATGAAACAATTTTCCACATCAATGGCCGTGTGAACCATCATAACTGAAAAATATGAGGTACTCAGTAACATAATGAAGTGCTTGAGTAAGTCAATGATTCACCCAAGAAAAATTGTATTGTGTGATCTCATGCTCAATTGTGTTGTTGGTCTTTCTTTCTAATTGATAACATAAATGTAACTTTTCAGCAGGATAGAGCACTGCCTCACTATAGTCTAATGGTGCAAGAATCTATCAACAGAAAATTCCCCAGTCAATGGTTTCGTAGAGGTGGTCTTGTTGTGTTGCTACCAGGGAGCCCTGACGTAACTCCTTTAATTTTGTTTTTTTTTTGTATATTAAAAACACTGTTTACGGGTAAACACCACCAAGACCTGCAACCCTTAAGGGATCAAATCAATGCAACAATAACGACTGTGACTACTCATATGATTTATCAAACCTGGATAGAGATCTCTTCAATATTTGTGCCACAAAGGAAAGCTCACGCCAGAACCTATTAAAGTATGTGAAAATATTTTTTTGTTCTACCCTTTTGTGTAATAGTAATTAAATTATCTTTATTACAGCCTTATTTATTTGTCTTTGATGACATTTTTATTTACTCTTAATCAATGACACCTTTTTCCATGATCGTGTGTGTATGTATGTGTGTGTGTGTGTTTGTGTGTCTGTGTGTATTATATTTAGATAACAATTTTAACACTCTGCTTGTAACCATGCTTTATTATCAGCAAACAAACATCAAAGATTAAATACTGAAAATACCTCGAAAACTGTTAAGTTCAACAGCAAAATAATTTGAAGATATTTGCTCATTTCTTTTGTCCAGACCTGTACTAGAACAATAAAAATGTTATTACTGAGAATTTATCAACCTTAGAGACTCACACTTAGAATAATGTAAAGACAATCATCTTCCATTTAGGAATGCTTTACACTAAGTTATTTCATTTATGGTTTCCTAGTATCTTCATTACGTTTTGTAAATAGTAAACTATTTAAACAAGTACATTTAATATATATGGAGTAAAAAATTTTATAATATGATTAAATACTACTATTTCTCACTATACAT
Source organism: Prosapia bicincta (assembly GCA_036971475.1). Taxonomy (NCBI): domain Eukaryota; kingdom Metazoa; phylum Arthropoda; class Insecta; order Hemiptera; family Cercopidae; genus Prosapia; species Prosapia bicincta. The sequence continues at coordinate 117,093,101 of JBAIZL010000005.1, forward strand.
TTATAATTCCATGTTACTTTTTAAAACATTATATGTATTTTTTAAATTTTCACACATATCATTAAATAATTATTTCCAAACCATTTTATAATCATGTGTAAGAACATTTTTATAGTATTAAAAATATTTTTTTTTTATTTTGAGTTTTTTATATTATAATGTAAATAATGCATACACCCTTTGCAGCAAAACTTTTAATTCTCTTACACATTCATGTATATTTCAGTAATACAGTTAGAAAGCAAACTTTCAGAGGAAGATAAGTGCATTAGTAAAACATATCAAAATTTTTCAGTGAATTAAAAATTGTTTTGTAGCAAAAGATGTATAGCTTATTTACATTACGTTTTATGTTATAGCGCTTGTACAGTTATAATCCAAATAATATTTTGTCAAATTTTAATTTGAGTTCCTAAACATAAATCTATTTATATTTAATTGAAAACTTGAACTTCCTAAAATGATAGATGCATGTAATTCCATATATGGTTAACATCAGGTGATCTTTTAAACACAATCATATAGTAATGCATTACTATCCCTTGATAACATTCATTCAGAAATGTTAAATATCAAATACATTAAAATGTAAACAATTACAAGGTTTTTATTATATTCAAGTTGAAGTGAGGTTTAATATAATTATAAATGATCATCCTATAACAATGTACTTAAAACTTGAGTTTGAATATTGAAGAAAATATTCTTGAATAAAATTTTTATATTATAGTCAATATAAGACAATGTGTCACTTGATTATATTATAGATTAAATAAAAACTTAAAATATATCACTAAATCTGTTCAATTGGTTACTTTAATTTTATTTGCTACTTTCTTGTACAATGATGTATTATATTTAAAAATATTGATCTTAGTTCATTATTAGGTTTTGGGAATATCCTAATTTAATATTTATTAATAAAACGAAAAGCAATACATGAAATATTTTTAAAAAGCTTGCTCTACGTAATTATGACTTAAAATCTATATTCATATATCATAACTAACTTTAAAAAAATAATGTTAACCAATTACATTCCACAGACGAAATATGGTCGCGACGATGCATTATTAGTGGTAGAGGTCAGATCATTAAGAAGTCAGTGGCCTGTCATGAATGTCGCCGTGGTTTGTTTGCTTCAAGCGACATACCGGACAAAACTAGGTTCAAACTAAAAAAAAATTAAAGCTATCTGTATGTCTTTAAAAGTATTTCAGCGGTTATGTAGAAAAATAAGGAACTTATTGTTCTTTCCGCACAACACTTCACTCGGACCTGAATTTTGGCAAAGAATAAGAGAGGAAAAGAGGTGTTCAAGAGAAAATTAAAAATACTTATCTTATTACTGATTACAATAACAACATGTTTGTTGTTGTTCGAGTGATTGACTAATCAATTTTCTTATAAGAAGAATGATCAATGCCTTTAAAAAAATATCAATCTACAAATTCTTGCAGTATACAATGCCTTCACTATTTATAGTAAATTGAAACTTCCAATATTTGAGAAAAGGCATTATACAAATTATTGAATAACTTTAACAGAAAAGATGCTGTCAAAATATGATCTCACAGAAAGAGTTAACCCGGGTGTAAGATTATAGGATATGACCCATTATGTATGCAAGCTAAAAGTTTGTGCAACTTTTCAATCCAACTTTCGACAAAAAGATGTAGAATGTTCTATGCCAATCCTTCAAACTCTATCATACTAAAGTTAAATTCTAGATTAAAAATACTACTTAGTATAAATATATGTATTTTTTGTAATTAGTGTATTTTTATGTTCATCTGAAATAAACAATAATAGTGGGAGCTTAGAATCTAACACAAACTTCAAACCGTAAGTAACTATTAATTTGTTTTTACTAATTACTATTAAAAATAATAATCAATTAATAAATAATAAATTAAGGTATAAAATCATGAGTAAAATATTGCAACCATATAAAATATATATTTAGAACTTTATAAGTGAGTATATTTTCATAAAAAAATACCACAACGAGAATTAATTTGTACCTGCTAAATTGCTCGTATGGTAAATCATTTAATCTGCAGCGGGTTAATTAAAATCTGTGGTAAACAAGATTGAGTAGTCACAGATTTCAATTTTCAATTAAACTATACATTTACACTATACAATCATGCTATTACAGGATGTAATAAGAATAAATATGAACATCAGATTTACTAGAAAACCCAAGATGGTGATGAGTCTGTTTGGGTAGGCCACAAGTTTAAAAAATGTCAGATGATATGACAGAAGGAATTAAACTTAGATATACTTTCCATCCAAATTGTTCAATCTGATAAACAGTGGTAGGATATACTTGGAGAATTTAATAATTGAAAAATATTAGAGCCTTTAAAATAAGAAATTTTCTAAATAAAAGAGACTAAAACAATATTTTCCTGTTTTTGTTGAACTACGATTGTCACGCAATTATATTATTTCATTTCAGTATAATTAAAAAAAAAATTAATTCAACCTACTGTCATCTGGAATACACGGCAGATCTTCGTCCAATATTTCTGCAAAGTTATTAGCACTAGTTGTTAATCTCATTAGTGAACTTCCTAAAATTTCTCCTTTTTCTTTTCTATCATTGCTCAGCTCACCCTTTGTTTGTAAAATCCGCCGATTCTGACGTTCAAAAGCTTGTACTTCCATATATACCTTTAAAAATATAAATTTAATTAATGAGAGAATATTACAAAAAAAACTTATTGACTGGTCATAAACTGTAAGAATACTCTAATATCATAAATAATTTTTTTTTGCTTCACCGTCACTTATTCTTTTCTTCTACAAATTTTAGGCATGAACAATTAACATTGCTTATATGATTCAATATTTCCAAGAATTTTCTACTACCAAACAATCAACACAACATTCATGTACTTTATACATTTTTTATAACTATTCATCAAATTACAATAGCTAAAATGTCCTTGTTGCTTTGAGAAAATAAAACAGATAGTTATTTTTATAAAGAAAGTAACTGGCAAACTATTCATCAAATGTTTACCTCTAACCCATTATGTCTTATTTCTCCTAACATTTTCTTATAACTGGTTGACATACTATCATACTATCGAACTACAGTAGAGCGTCAAAAATTTGGATCAATTGGGACCAGAACCCATACGGACTACTGATTTACCCGAAATTTCAAACAATCTTTAAACTACTGCATATTATTGATATTTCGTTAACTATAATCTATTTTAATGGTTAGAATACTGTGTAAGATTGAATTCAACCAGGAATTATTACAAACTAGACGTCAAAGAGCTTAAAAAATATAAAAGAATTATATAGAAGAATATAAAAGAAGAAAATATATATTTTGAGAAAAATATCAGTGATTCGACAATGGTCAAGTGACCGAAAGGTGCCTCATCACACAAGGTAAAATCATTGCACTTAATGGTGGATAAAATTACTTACAATAGTAATATATTATCTTCATATATATATATATATATATATATATATATATATATATATATATATATATATATGAAGTTAATATATTACTGTGTGAGTAATTTTATCCACCATTAAGTGCAATAATTTTACCTTGAGTGATGAGGCACCTTTCGGTCGTTCACCATTGTCGAATCACTGATTTTTCTCTGCTGTGGATGCTACGTCCGTGAAGCCGGTGTTCGTTGACGTAACGCGCACTTTTTCTTGATCTGAGTGTATAATATATATATATATATATATATATATATATATATATATATATATATATATATATATATATATATTCATGTTGTCCATTATTTTTCCGTTGCACTAACTTTATGAAGTTATTATTATTACTTGTAAATAATGTTTTCCCCCACGGTGGTGGAAAAAATTATTTACAAGTAATATATATAATGTAAGTACTAATGCATAGCACCGAAAGTAAAAAAACATATCGGTACAAACTTATTGAACGAAATAGTCTTTTATTGTTTTTTGAACAAAAGTAAAACATTTCCATAAATATTTCAAAGTGAAACATTTGAAAAAATTCCATAATAATAATAACACTTCCAAGTCTACACCGAAGTATAGATCGGGTATAGTTAGCGCTAATTGCCTACAGACTTGTATAGCTCGGTTTTCCGTATTTATTTCCTCAGCAATGTAATTCTCGCGTATTCTCAGTTTCGTCGATATCGTTTTTTATATTGAATATTCTACTTTACATGTCTTTAGCTTTAGGCCATTCAGAGTACATTTTACGAACAAAAATGTATTTCTTTTAGTGTGGCAACAGGAGAGCTATCAGACATTTGTTCAACTGATGTTGGTTTGGTCAGATGAATGTACTATTAGTGCCTATTGTTTACACTGCAAGTTTGTTATTGTTTATTCTAAATCTTATCTATCCATAATTTCATTTATTTAATTTGTAGTTTGTGCCATTTTTGTTTAGCCTACCAAGTGTGTTGTCTTTTGCTTTAAATTTATCTTTCAGTTATTTATTTTATTTATTTGTATTGATAGAGATATTACGTTATAGATATAATGGCTAAAGAGACTTTGGGAAGTAATTCAATACAAGATATGTTGATTTTAGTCAGTGACAGTTACAATGAAACCGATCTAGGCCGAGGTACAATCGACATAACTTTCATTGATAAACTGAATTGTAAATGGCCCGATTTTAGAGTTTTTTAAATTAAAATAAAATATTTCTAAACTACAATTTATTTCAGCTTTAAAACGATATATAACATGTAATATCTATTGTCATTATAAAGTAAAATATGCATAGTGAAGTGCAGTGATGTAGAGTGTTGCTATTGTATTTTTTGACTTTTTTATACATTTTTCAAACGAGCATAGCGTTATCTATATGTAAGTAATCAATTCCTATGTATATATTTCCTGAAAGTTTCTTTCATTCCCTTTACAACAAAGTATATTTTTTGTAAATATGGTATTTATTATAAATCAGGATTTTTTATATTTTACCTAAAACTCTCCAGGCAGATAGAGACGGGCACCTACAAAGGAGCTAGGCTTGAAAATGTTAAAAATATATTATTCGAAAAATTAGTTAAAGATTAAGTTTAGCAATAAATTTGATTATTTTACTCATTAGTTACAATACCGGTTATTTGTTAGAGTGTAAAACATACAAATTTAAAAAAAATATAAATCATGATTAAATATACTGTATGATGCGATTTAAATTTAGTTTAGACGTATTTTTTCGGAATTGATGTATCTTCTTCAATCGTAGATGATACTTAGTTTAGATATGTATTATAGTGGCGCCAAGCACCGTACTCTTCATACCGAGTGATGTGCACGCTGAAACCAACTTCTGGATTTGCGACGCTTCTACTGATTTTTCTAAAATCTGGATTTTTTACTATCTACTGTAGCAACACATTATCTTAATTTCTACAATTTACTTTTTTCATTTTTACTAATTGATTTTGGTTGGAACCTATGTTTCACAAAGCGAATATTTCAATCTATTGTAACATACCGAATACTGGAGACTGCCACACACATCATTTATGGATGTCAAGCACTTGCCGAGAGGCACTTCAACCTCTTTGGTGATAGTACAACTCTGGTGGATGCTGAAGGTAAAACACTAGTCAGGAAACCCCTAAACCTGGTGAGAGGGAAGGGGCTCTTTGACTAGATCAGGGAGGTAAGTACATTATACCTTAATGTAGCGGTGCTTCGGGCAGTTTAAACCCGCTTCCGTTTAAAAAAAAAAAAACATACCGAATAAATTCCAATTGCAATAAGTATGTTATATGATATATTTGTTGCTTGGTAAACAAAAAATCGGTTATGCTTAAAATAAATTTTTGTTTTTTTGAAAAAAATATTTCATTGACGGAGCTAGCAGGAAATTCTCAGAGAAGTTTCTGAATGCACAATGGCAGGGGCAATTCCGAATTCACGTGTTAAGTTTCTGTGGGAACTAGCGTTTAGCACTCTCTCACAACACGTCTCAGAGGGAGGAGTAAGATGGGCTAGCAATCGTAAAAATTTTCAAACAACTTATAAATTAATTAAAAACGGGAAATGTTATTGGTGGCATTGTTACATATAGTTTGATGTTTCAAAATTTAAAAGTGAACTAATGTAATTAATATTAAATGTTTTAACAAAGCCACGTAAGTGTAAGTGATTGCCAAAGGTATGTTTTAAATTCATTTTTTTTAAAATAGTTTTGGTTTCCATCAAATCAGTAAATATGAAATACCAGAATGTATTAAACCTAGCTTTGTCAGAGAACATTTTCAAAAGATATAAACTTGAATATTTTAATTTGTTAAGTAATAAAGGGCAATAAGCAAATTATAAAATGAATGTAATATTTTGAATATAAAATTGTTTTGAAAATTAAATGGCTTTCATAAACATAAACGAGCATTTAATGTAACCTGTCTTTATAGAGCTATTAAACAGACAGCCAGTCTGCCTGAGTTAATAGTTCGATACAATTGTTTAGACAATAATATCATTTACATTAAATTCTTTTATATTTTTTAACCCCTTTGACATCTATTTTCTAATAATTCCTGATTCAATTCAAACTCACACGATACTTCCAGCATTAAAATAGATTATAGTAAATGAAATACCAATAATACACTGTAGTTTAAAGCTCGATTGAAAAATCTGAATAAATCAGTAGTCCAGATGGGGTCTGGTCTCAACCAACCCATATTTTCAACTGTATATTATTTTTTCTACTAAAACGAAATACCAGTAGCTATGTATCTAAATCAACAAATAAACGACATATGAACTTAGAATTTATCAAACAACCAAATTAATAAATGTTTGACTAACTACCAAATCAAGTCAGTGCTTGCTGAAGACAGTAAAAGTAATGGATTTAAAGCATCAAAATCAAAGTGAATAAGAAAGGATTAATTCCAGGGTTTAGTTCAGGGGTAACTGAATAGTTTCCTCTTACCAAACATGATTAGATAATATACTGTCATAATATTTTAATAGAGTAGAACTATGAAAATTAAAAACAATTGGGACTACTGCTGGAACTCCAGAAAATTTGGATTATCTCGGAATGTTATTAAAATACACACAAGATATGAAAGATACAGCAATTAGAGTACTATATTGATTTGAGATAATTATGTCACGTGAGGGGCAACCTTCAACCTTGAGTGAATAACTCAAAAATAGCCAATCTTCCTTCACTGCCTTGCTCTAGACAATATACAGTTTTCTGCACTTGTGCTAAATGCTACAGATTTCTTCAAAATTTTCCATGTTTTCTTTAGTTGACCATGTCACATAATCTGTTAGTGTTTAGTGTTAAATCAATACCAGTATTTTAGTTACTAATCGAAAGGTTTTTGTTATTCTATTTTACTAGTGTCTAGTATAGTGTCAACACAGACTGACTAAATCTTATTCCACCACTGCTAGAACATTATACCATTAAATAGATTTATATGTTTTCGGAAAAAATCCCTGATTTCATAATTTCAAAATGATTTAATTTGGTATTAGTTAAAGCCTCAAGGTGATACTGTATTTGTAAGTTTTATTAATACTGCAGAACCTCTCTAATTCATCACGTTCGGGACCAAGGGGTGACGAACACAAGAAAAAGACGAATTACGGAAGTCACGAAATTTCGAGTAAACATACTACATAAATAAGTATGTATACTAATTAATGTTGTACTTATATTATTTATGTCTAGGGATGGGCCGATTCCTCAAATTTTGGATTCCGATTCTAAAATTTCCTTTCGATTCTCGATTCTTTAGCCGATTCTCAATTCTTTCAAGTTATATTAGCTTACATGCTAAGTCTCTAATAATTAATTTAGTTAACATCTTGGTCATATGGCAATATCTTTTAAAAGTTCTGTTTTAATATAATAGGCTACACAAAACCTTCAACCTTGATTTATCAATAGAAATTTTTCAAAGAATAAAAACATATCAGATAAAAGTAATGACTTATTTTAAAGTTAAAAATGTAGAATTTAAACTATTTTATGAAGTCTGAAAAAATACCTAAGCCTATTTACATTGTCTCTCAAAACAAAACAAAAATTAAAAACAAACGAACAACATAAAAAGTAAAAAATTAATACAAATAGGGTAGTTTTTAATATTTAAAAGTCTGGCAGGTAATGTACATTTCTGTCAAAAAACACAAGCATTTGAACACGTTGTTTGCAAAGCCGGTTTCGCCGCTTGTCACATATAACTCCTGAAGTTGAAAAAGGTTTTTCAGAAAACACTGTCACGAGTGGGGCAGACAGGTATTTTATTGCCATTGCACTCAAATGAGGGTATTTGGCACTTTGTATTGCCCAATACTTCCCAATATCACGATCTGGACTGGCTAATGGTTTCCCCAGATAATTGTTTACTTTTTCTTCTACTGTCAATTCCCCCGGGATACCTTCTTCCTCAACATTCTGGATTAGTAAGGCATACCTTCTCCACATGTGGTGGGACCTTTTTTCTGCAGGTGTCTGGAACAAGTGCAACTGATTCAGGCCTATTTTGTATTTATTACTCAATCTCAGTTGATTTTTAACCGACTATCACTTGTAGGTCCAGTGTCTGAGGATAAAGTTTCTTCAAGTATAGATCTTTTTTGTTGATAAATTTGGGCAAAATGAATGTTGTTAAGTGCTTTTTCATATTTGATGTATTATGTGATTTTCCACCCCTTAAAATTAGCTTTTACAAAATTTACATCTTGCTTTAGCACTTTCTTGCAACTCCAGATCGTAAAAAACCACAGATAACTTTTTTTGTCTTTTAAACTCATGTTAGTAGCCTAATACCTTAAAACACAAATGAATAAAATTAGGCAATTAAAATAAATTTAAAGATAACAAAACTGACACTTAATCTGTAACCGATAACAACTCAACCACGATAAAAAGTAGTTATACAAAACTTAAAATTCTTAAAACTGATCAATCAACAAACGTTGAGACAAAACCACAAAGCAATAGAATGGTGGGTGTGATACCACGATGTTGTATTCACGTTAGCAGAAAAGTAATGCCAAATGCCAATGGATCATGTGAAGGCGATGTGTATATCACTAGGAATGACAACTTATTTATATTGTTAGTAAAATAAAAATATTTTTTACTGGATAAATACGTTTGCTAAATAGAAAAATTTATAAAATAGAGCAGGATATGAAATCAATAAAACTTTAGTAATAGTCATTTTACTTACTTACTTACTTTTTTGTGTTTTGTTCTGACATCTATGAATCAGTGGCAGTAAGATAAGTAGGGGGGGGGAGAGATAGAGAGAAAGAGAGAGAAAAGCGATGTCCAACGACCAGAAATGGTTACGATCTTGATTATTGTTGCTTCATAAATAATAATATTTTCGTTTACTTTATTCATTTAATTCATTCAAATGAACTAATATATAACTAAGACATAGTTGGAAATGAATTATTTTTCCAATAAATTACTCCACACACATATTTTAGTAATTAACAAAATAGGAATCAGAATCGACACTTTAATGAATGAAGAATCGAGTATCGACGATTCCTCGATACCACCTAGAATCGACGATTCCTGGAATCGAGAATCAGAATCGGCCCATCCCTATTTATGTCAACCCAAAAACTCAACAACACTATTACACAGCACTATAAAAATCGTAGCCTCCATTATACTTTGTAATTGAATATACAAGATGTTACTCTATTTTCATGAAAGACATAAAAAAACATATTACAAAACTTGTAAGAACAATAACACTAGCAAGAAAAATACAATTTTTATATTTGATTACGATTTAGTTTTTAAAAAGTATCATTTTTCTGATATACTATATGGACAGTGCAGACAATATTATGATGACAAATTACAGAAGGTGAAGAATTAAAGAGGCTTTTCTGCAATAAATGTGTTCTTTGCATAATAGCTTTTTTTTTGTAAACATTCTCTTCAATGGCACTTGTGAAAAGGCCCTCATTTGATATTTCACCAACTAATTTCCATTTTTTTAAAGGGTATAGATCACATGAAAAGGGTGTATATTCGCAGGTAATGAACCCTGTTCACTCAAGAAATTATTTTCTTCATGCTTCCAGTACTAGGGGAAGATTATGTGTCATCGTTAGTTTTATGTTTATTCCATCTCCCTTTTTTGTTTTGCTTTGGTGTGATAAGTAAACAAATGTCTAAGAGCCTCATAGACAGGAGGTCTAATTCAGTAAGGTAAAAACTTTCCTTAAAGTTGTTATTTTTGTCATAAGGTAAAAACTTTCCTTAAAGTTGTTATTTTTGTCATTAACAAAGTAACATTTGTTTTTATGTGTTTTACGTTATAAAAACAATCTGAAATTTTTTTTTAATGGCTTGTTTTTGTAAAATTTTAAACACTAATAAAAGTACATCCCAGGAGTATCACCTATAGACGGTACAATTATTTCCTATTAATAAAAACCATATTAGGGGTTGTCCACACTATTAGACAAAGTCGAACGATTTTTGTCCTTAGATAATGTCTAGATACAATCGAGCGATTGTCTATAGACAATTGTGAGACCAAACCCGTGTCTATATACATGTCTTTGCAACAAAATCGCAGAACAACGTTGGTCTCCTATTTCAGATGAGAGACTTTAGACAATGTTGGGCAACATTTTGTAGTGTGGACGAGTTGCGAGACATTGTTGCCAGTTATCATTAAGTAGTGAAGAATAAGTGGCATTCAATTGCCTTTGTTTACTTTGCTCAGGTTTTGTTTCCAATTGTTTTTATGATCTAAATGTGTAACCTGAAAAAAATGTTGTTTTTCATAGATTTTCACTGTGCAAATTGTTTATGAGAAGTTACAAATCCAGATTATAAATATCGCGATAAAAAAAAGGCGTTTGAAAAATATGAAATATCAGTGGAGGATGTGGAAAAAATCCATATACGGTGGAATGGTTTCTGTAAATATGCTTTCTCTTTTCTGAATTATTTCTGCTTAAAAGCCGTTAAGTTCTTCAAAATTACTTGGAGTTGGCAGTGTTAAGTTTCAGAACCCCACACACAAGGTCTTCCAATTTCAGTGTTGAAAGTAAATAACAACAAAAACAAGGTTTCTCTGCAAACATTTCAAGCCTACACCAACGTCTCCTCTTACGCTTTTTTCATTATTCAAAATTATAACAGTACAAGCAGCGATTCCAACAAGGCCAGCAATGTCTAACAACTAACCAAGAAGTCTGTACTGCCGCGGCTAAACCCTCTTCTTCATTACTGGGGCATTTTCCCCGAACATGTTCCCCTTCCCTATGAAACATAACAACATTCATGCTTTTTACATGTCAGTTTTCATGGTGATGATGACTACTGAAGGGCTAAAACACTCCAATCCAACTGCGGTCAAAATATGATCCCACCGACTTACCAGATCATGGTACCTGTGGTGTGTCAAGCGTGGTTTGCCAGTCGATAAATCCCTGGACTTTATTTATATACCAACCAAAATGCTCAATCACAATTTTGATAATATAATAGGTCATTTTGGTTTACTTGTACAATTACTTTACCAATTTGCTATTGCAGGAACACTACTTAAAAAAGCTTTACTCTAGCTTGATTTGAATTTTTTACTTCTGCTCTTGTTGACGGTTGAGAAAATTTCAGAAATTTTCTTTATTTGATTACCACAGGATGATTATAATAGCATTAAACATTGATTTGTCTAACTTTACAATCCCTTGACTTTGTTTAATAGTGTGGACAAGCCTTTGGATTTAATACTTCTCTTCTACATCATACTATTATCAAAGTACTCACACTACATATTCTGATTCATATAGTACAGGAGCAACATTTATATAATAATTTTAAAGTACCACTTAAAAGACAAATTTTAATGTAAACCTTTATCAAGCCATGAGCAGTGGACATAAATCTAAATTTTGATTAAGAAAATAATTTTGTTGACTTTAAATAAATTTAATACAATTACTTGGAGTTGAACTAGGAGGTACTTCTCAAGTTAACTTACTGCCTACCACTGAAGAACCTATGTCGTCCATACAAATTGTGTTTAGCAAGCATTCGAACTTCGGTTACTTGTCGTCAATTTTCGTTATTGATTCATAAAAGTACGACGTTATTTTTTATTCAATGTTTAGTCTGCTTGATGCTTGTTAATGCGTTATTGTCTCCTTGCTATAAACAAGCATGTGCAACACATTTCACATTTTAAAATGTTTCTTTTTCAATGCAACACAATTTAGTTGCTGTGATCACTTGTGTGCTTTAGTAGTTGACAAAACGAATCAACTTGTGCCGCTAGATCGCTCGGATCGCAAATAATTTACCATGATCCACGATGGGTTAAACCATACTTCAGCTAATTTACAAGAATGGCGTAACAGGTAAGTTATTGTTAAATTACTGCTATTATATTTGAGGAGGGAGTTTTCATAGGTACTTTAAGAATTAAAATTTTTTCTATTAAATAGTGAAAGTATACAATTTTGATTACATTTTTTATGAATAACTTACAATTTAAAATACACTTATTAATAGATCGGTGAGACCTTTTATCTGACAGCTTTAGATCCAATAAGGTAGACTTAGTTAAGATAACATATAATTTATACATTTTACAAATTGTTACCGCTTATATAAACTAAATAACTGGTTGTGATACAAAGCAAGTTTGCAAAGTTTGAGGTCTGGAAACTAATAACTCACTCTGGTCCAGTATTTGTAAAATGTATTTAGCTCCTACACTGGGACTCAATAAAACTGTTTAAAAAAAATTAACGCGTTAACTTGGCTGGAAACTTTAATATTTTAAAGACATTTTTCACCAAATAAAATTTGAGTCAGTTACTATGGTAGTAAATTATGATGTAATTAGTTTACTAAATAACAATTGTAATAATAACAATATTAATTAATTTCCTTCCCTGATTATATCACTAACTCTAATTAGTTAAAACTCTTCATAGCAATTAAATTTTACAAAAAATATACTTTCAGTCAAAACAAGCAACAGATCCGTCAAGGAATTCTATTCTAAACTAATCTAATGCCGAGTGAATTAAAAATTAAGGATTTAGTTTTCATGTATATTCTTTCGAAAAACAGCTAGTAACAAAGATACTGCGGTCATATGGCTTTAAATTAATTAGATATCTGACTTTAATCACATACAATTACAACTTATATGACTTCCAGGAAAAAAATAACACAAGTTAATACTGAGGGTAATATACAGTTGAATAACACTTTTGAAGATATTATAACTATACAGTAAAAATATTATTCTGTGAGCATATTTAAAGTCACAATTACAATTAGATAAATTGTCTCTTGATCATTTATCAAAAGTTTGTTGTGTATTTATTAATTTAAACATATGATTATAAAGTTAATCTGAATTAATATATTTTGTAACATGCCAAAGACAATTTAAATTCATTAGGAAGGCACTAAATCTACCAGTGATAGTAATGATAGACTATCATCAAACAAATATTTTTTTAAAATCTCAGTATTTAATATTATGCTCTTACTTTTCTAATATGTTTGCAGAGAGAGCTGTAATAGTCTTTCAAAAGAGCTCGAACATTTTTTTGTTTTTCTGGAAGCAGGGCAGAGCTTCGAGGAATTGGCATATCAAACTTTTTTGAGAGTTGATGAATGGTTCGAGGAATTAAACCTGTAAGAAATATTATGAATAAAAATGTTATATAATCACAACATTTTAATTAAAACTATAGGTATAATGTGAATTTAATGGTTGTTTTAACTGTAACAAAATATTTTATAATCTATATAAATGGTTTACAAAATATCACTTTATTTGATTTAGATACAGTAATAAAAATGGATGGTTTTTACCTAACATTAACTTGAGAATAGAATGTAATTTTAAATTCCTTAGAAGATAATAAGCTAGTAAGAAAGTGTAAGATGTATTATTTCACAAGGAAATTTTCATCAATGCAAATACACACAAAATGAAGATTGTGTTTAGCGCTCTCCACTGACAATGAACTGTGACTGCATCATCCCTAAACATCATCGCCTCCAGCAGCCAACACATTGGCATAGAGAGTGGCGATGACAACCCCTTAACCATCGTCTGTCCAATACACCTTAACGGGCGGACATGACACACGGTAGTGCTTGTAATCATAAAACTAACATCTCTGGTAAGTCAGATTAGAGCAAATTTTGTTATAATTACATTCCTCAACTGGGATTTATCAGGGTTAAATTTAGGGATAGACCCAATTTTAGATACACAAAACTTAGGATAACACGTAGAAACATATTTCTAGGGTTTAACTCATTAAAGTAGATTCAATCAAGTTAGACTGGTAATTTCCATGTCGTACCCAATATGCAACCAGGAGCTTTCCTCATGGAACTATTTAATTGATACAATACGCTTATTTCTCAAAATATCTCATTAAATATTGAAAGTGTATTCTAAGCATATATTGTAATACACAAATTAAGTTTTCCTAGTTAGCCGTCTTGCTTCAGAATAGAATGTTTGATTGTTTTTGCTATCAGATTGATAAGTCAACGGTCAGATTGACAGAAATCATAAGGTTCGGCGTGTTGTTTATTTTAGTCAATATGCATTTTATTTTTTAAATACAAAATAAAGGGTTCAAAATTTATTTGAACAAACTTCTGTATATGGTAAGCACCAAAAAGACACCTTAGATTTATGATTTATTAAAATAACAGGATGTAGACAAAGACAATCAAGACGCAGGGAGTTGTTATTTACTAGGCTACTTAATTAATTGGGTACTAATTAATTAATTACTTGTATTTACATATTATGTTTGTTTATATTTAAAGTGAGATATGCTGTAGCAAATGTAATTAACAATGATTCTGTTATGTCAAATAATAGCTTAACATATAATTCTGGAGAATAGAGAAGAATGTTATTACAAAGAAGGTAGTCCTGGTGTGGTCTCATAATAGTGCTGGTTTGAAATGTATCCTATTTACTGCTTAAAAATGACTTCTATATCCAATTCCAAGCAACAAAAACCCAACTGATTGTTTTTTTTCAAGGTGTTTTTCGACTAAGTGAGCCACAATTGGTTTGCTGATGACACTACTGGTTTTTGCTCATTTTTTGTTGTAAATATTATTCTATAGTTGTAAAATTGAGTACGTCTATTTTTTTTGTTAGCAAAATTACTGTTTAAGTTCTAGTCTTATTTGCATGTTTGTCTATGGCGATGAATCTGTTAATCCATCATATTGTCGAAAAGGTTAATAAAAATTTAATACTAATTAATGAATAGACTTTCAATAAGGATGGGTAGAAGTTAGTCGGCTTAAATAAATTCAGTATTTATATTTTACACACATTTACATAGTTAATTATGCACAGTATGCGGTGCAGAAGATAGTCACATAAATTAGTGTGCTTATCATTATGCTGGTCACGAGAGACATTGCCAGAACACACGTCTCCATCATAAACTACAGTGAATTCTTCAAAGCATTACAGCAAATTATCTAAATTCTGATAAAAGCCATAATTTTTTCCTGTCACTAATAATTCCTGTATAAATCCCAGTATTTCGATTTTTCCCGATCAGTGGCCACCCTTTTGTTTTTAAAAAGATGCTTACTTCAGAAAACATTCAACGATTTTTATAAAATTATTTATTTATACAGTATAATTTCAATTCAAAAATTTATATACTTGTTTTAGCAATGGTGGATTGTGTTTAGTTAGTAACAAGAAATACTAGTTTCAACTGCATTTCCATAAAACCATGAAATATTTTTGCTGTGGAAAACTAATGATAATGCTGTTTCGAATTATTATTGAATTAAAATAGACTATTATTGGCATATGTAGCAAAGCTATATTGCATAATTAATTTGCCACAATGAACCAAACACAATTTTATTAGATTTATTTGTTTCTTTTTTTCCAAGTTACTTAGACTTTTTCACCTAATAAAGAGTAAAAAGATTGTAATTTATAGATAAGATTAAGGTATTAAAATAAAACCTGTATGAACTAGGATGTAGACCTACTTCTTACCAAGGTCATAAAAAAAGTATCTATTCGTTATAAAACCTTCTTGTAATAGGAAAAAAGGAAGTGAAATATGATTAGGTCTAAGAAAGGGACATTGTTCCTTTATAAATATGGGAGATTTATACCTTATGTAGGGCATGTTCCTTTATAAATATGGGAAATGTATACCTTGTGCGGGGCATGCTCCTTTATGAATATGGGAAATTTATACCTTATGTGGAGCATGTTCCTTTATGAATATGGAAAATTTATACCTTGTAGAACTAATAGAAAATAGAATAGTAGGTAGGTAAATATCACAAACCTTTACACGTTTACTGGCCATGACAATACATCAACTGTGCAAATTATAATAAAAACTATGTAAAATAAGAAGTTAAGCATAAATAAACAAACCCCAAAAAAACATTTTGTTGGCTGTTTCCATCTCAACAATGTCACAACTGTTTTGCTGACTCAAAAATTTCCCTGTAAAAGAGTCTGTAAAAATGCTAAAAAGTAAAATTCTAGGATTGATGAAACCCTCTTTTATATTGTAAGAGCTAAATACAAGAAGCATAAACCTAGAATTATTTGAAACACTTTTTCTAAGGTGATAACTAAATCTAGAAACCATTTTAATTATTTTTAAACTAGAAATAATCTATCTTTCTAAATTCAGACTGCAAGTTCTTGAAAATATTCAATTAGTGAAATATATCTTGAAGAGATTCAATAAATTTTTTAAATACAGTGGAGTCCCGATAATCTGAACTTCTTTAATCCGAAAGTTCACTTATTCTGAAACTGAAATTAGGATATTTTTAGAAAAAAAATAATAAAAAAGAACAGTGAATAAGTGTATTATGAGCTCAAAATTACAGTACATTTCAAAAATTGACAGTGTAATGAGCAAAAAAAACAATTTTATATGTAGTTTCTAAACTATATAGGTTTAAAAAGTATGTTATACTTTTTTGTCAGAGAAGAAGACCTCTCTTTTGAAGCAAAATTACACCAATGCCTCGAAACAACGTATCTGCTGGAGTCGAGATGGAATGTTGTTCTACGTAGTGTAGCTCTATATCAAAGGCAACTGCATCGTCCGAGTTGGATAGCCTTTGCTTGCGGTCATTGTCTTCTTCATTTTCATTCTTGTCTAATACGTTGTGGGTGTTTTCAAAACCATTTCAACGATCTGTTGATCCTTTAAAATTTCATGATCGTTGTTGTCAGCTTGTAACCACTTATCCACATCATTTGCATTTGTGTCCTCACAGGCAGAGATATTTTGTAACAGCACCTGCACCTATACAACATTGTTTCTGTCTGTATGTTGATTTGAGTTAGCTTCGACAGTTAGGTTTGGTCAAAGTTTATTCCAGGATTTTTCTAACACTAGATTCTCATGATTCTGCTATCCAATATATTACGTGTTTAATATTTATCATCTTGAGCTTTTGAATCAATGACTGTTTCGTCTATATCTTCCAGCATATCCCTCAATAACGTTTTTCTGTACGAAAGCTTACAGTACATGTTGATCCATGGCCTGGATGAAAAAGATCACGTTGGGTGGTAGGAAAATGGCCTTTATATTTCCCAAACTAACTCGTCCTAAGGGGGATGTGAAGTAGCATTGTCTGGAAAAAGTAAGGCACTAATTGGCAGGTCAATTTATTTACAAAATCGAGTAGCTTCGGAAACAAAGTGGGTATCAAACCATCCCTTAAATAGCTGAGGTCATCCAAGCATTTTTGGAGTTTTACAGGTGACAGGTAAAGCATTTGCATTTAGGTTCTTGAATGCCCTTGGTTTTGCTGCTTTACCAATAACCATAAGAGGGAGTTTATGATTTCCTGCAGCATTACTACAGGCTAAAACTGTTAATCTTTCCTTGTTTATTTTTAAACCTACATCGTTTTTCTTCTTATATTTTCTTCTTAGCAGCCAGACTTTTTCTGGAAATGCCTAAAAGTTAAAGCCAGTCTTACCCACGTTATATATTTGCTGCGGTGAATAGTTTCACCTTTCTTTAACCAGGTCAGCAAATTTATTTAAAAATTCAGTCGCAGCAGCCTCATTAGACGATAGCCTTTCCCGATAACAACTAACTGACATCTGTTGTGACGCTTCTTAACCCTAGAAGCGGCAGCTGTCGATTTTCCGACAGTTCGTGCGATCGCTAAACTGTAGATGTCGCTTTTACGACACTTGTACGTTGGCCCTTACTGCATCGTTTAAAAGTTCCGTATGAATCCAATAGATAGCGTAGGCGGTTCTCTATTATTTTCTGAACACACACGTGTTTTTGTTTTCGTTCTAGACTGAGGAATGGGTTTACTATTCCGTTTCCAAAAGTAGTCTGACCAATGCGTTCGGAGCCATTCCATTCGTTTCGGTTCACAAAGGCATACACTCCCTGTATTGTTTTGTTTACAGTGTCGTAACATGTATTTTAGGAGTTTAGGTATTTCGTTTTATAATTAATAACTTTATAATAAATATTTGTGAGTGTATATATTATTTAAATTATTCAAAATGTGTGACCGAATATATGATAGAAGCAGTGAAATAGATGCCGTACTTAGGGAATTAGAAGAAGTGAGTGTTTGTGGAAGTGATATTTCCGATTTCGACGTAAGTGGGGATGAAATTAGTGAAGTGTTTGATGAGTCAACTTTTCAATTACCATCCGTAAGTAACTTAGGAGAAGGTATTCAGAGTAATGACAGTGAAACAGATTCAGATAGTGATAGGCCTACAGAAGTTCAACAACAAATAATTCCAAATCAACCTCTAGATAGTGATCCATTATTACCCGCATCTAATACATCTTCAACCTTTCAAAATTTACCTATTCTTTCATCTCCCATTCCAAGTACAAGTACATCCACTGATACACCTTGCGATTTATCCTGGAATAAAATTCAGCCCTCAGAAGTGCCTACAGAAAATATGTTCACTGCCAGAGGTGTAGGTCCTAAAAATATTCCATGTAGAAATTCAGAGCCCATAGAATATTTCTCTTTGTTTTTCACAGAAGATGTGTGGAATAATATATCGTGTGAAACAAATAAATATGCAGTAAAACTGCAAACTGAGAAGGCTGAATATTTACTCCGGCATCCACACAGCAGGCTGCACAACTTGTCGCCTGTAGACAACAAAATTATTCAGAAGTTTCTTGGTGTCTGCATAAACATGGGGTTAACTCCTAGGAAGGACCATACATCTTATTGGGATAGAAGGCCTTCTCAGTTCATTCAGTTCTATCCCAGTGTAATGCCACTCCGCCAATGGGAGATTATAAGTAGGTGTTTGCATGTCAATGCATCACAGGCTTTACCAAGCAGTCATCCAAGATTTGATCCTTGGCACAAAGTAAGACTGTTTCTAGATGCACTCAATGCACATTTCAAGGACCACTACATTCCACAACAGAACATTTGTATTGATGAGTCACTTGTGGGTATGAAAAACCGCTGTGTATATTTACAATATATGGCTAATAAGAGACATGCACGGTTTGGAATTAAAAAGTTTGAAGTCTGTGAAAGTTCAACAGGATATGTATTACACATATCATTGTATAGTGGGAAAAAATTCTTCCAGTATGGACCAGAGGGGATGGGCCATTCAGTAGTTGTATCCCTTTTGAATGAAGCGAGGCTGTTCACAGACAACTTCTATACAAAGATACCTTTGGCCATAGAACTAAAATCGAAGAATGTGCATTTAACAGGGACAATAAAAATAAATAGTAAATTCATGCCTAAAGAATTGGTCAGTGAAAAATTAAAGGCTGGTGACACTTCCTACTACAGAAAGGGAGACCTATTACTTGTAGGGTACAAAGAAAAAGCCTCCAAGAAACCAGTCTATTGCTTGACTACTGGTGTGCATGCTGAAAGTCGGCTAGTGAGAAGTAGTAGTGGAAGAGTGGCAATCAAACCACATATTATTGACCAGTATAATCATTTTATGGGTGGAATAAACTTGAAGGATAAGTCTAACTATCATGTATCCTGCAATCGCCCAACTATGAGATACTGGAAGAAGATTTTCTTCAATGTGGTGGACATGGCTCTTCTAAATGGATACATTATATATTCAAAAAATACAGACAAACCTGTCACTAGGCATAATTTTATTGTGTCTGTAGTGGAGTCCTTGTGCCAAGAGGACCCAGAATCTGCTCCTACCTCAGGCCCTTCAACGGATAGTCGTTCTTCACATGAACTTGCAAAATTGGATGGGAGGAAAGAAAGAACTTGTGAAGTTTGTGGTCATGACCCACATAAACGAGGAAGGTCAACATATTGGTGTCCTGGTTGTAATGTGGGTGTACATCCAAAATGTTTTTCTAAATTGAAACATTTCTACCGCACCAATCCCAGAAAAAGGAGGATGGAAAATTAGGTTAATTAGGTATAATTATTCAATTAAATGTGTAAATATATTAAAAGTAGATATTTAGATATAGGTATAAAAAATTATATAGGCATAACAGTGTATAATAAACAGTGCTTTAGGGACGTTTTATAAATATAATATAGGCTAGGGAGTAGTATATGACAGTTTTGCCCAACAAACAGTTTACGCATATGTGATCAGCAAAAAAATCATAGAAAATTGGAAACTGCATCAAATTCTATGGAACAAAGGTGATTGAAATTAGAAAATCTGTCTTTATTATTTGTATATTTCAGTTTTTCAGACAGTAATGCATATGGTTTTTTATTTTTCTTCAAACATAAAAAAATTATAATTGTTTTTGGAAAAATTTTTATTTTCATAAAAATAACATTCAAAGTAATCAAAATATAAATTTTCTGATACATAGAACAAAATCTTCAACATTTTTTCTTCAAATAAAATATATAGATGTCAAACTTTGTGTGAAAAATGTAATTTATAGAATTGTTTCAAAATAAGATGTTTATGCGGGTCAATTTGTACTGCCAGTTAGGAAAATAACACTGCCGCTTCTAGGGTTAAAACAGTCAAGCCAGCCTGTGCTACCAGAAAAAGACTTGTCTCCATGAATGTTTTAAATTAAACTATTTAATTAATTTATTATTATTTAATTAATTAAATTATTTAATTGCAGAGCTTCTTCTTTAATCAAGGGCTCACTAATCAGGATACCATTTTCTTTCTCTTGAGAAAACCAAACAAACAGAGCACTCTCAAGCTCCTCCAGAGGTGTGGTTATCACTGTTTGACAGGATCAGTACAACTACTTGTACCATATTTTTAGCGTTATAGGATACAAAGTGGCTTTTTAGTACAGTTTAGTACATTGTATTTATTATGTTAATTTTATTAATAATTTTGCTTAATCCAAAATATTCGTTAATCCTAAATAGGTTGTCTTAATCATTTCAGACTATCAGGACTCCACTCTAAATACAAAAAGCATATTTATTTTGAAATTGTATTTCCTGAAGTATCTAAATTTAACAGTAGGAATAAAATTTAGTAGTTTGATATTTAGTTGACTTTAAATAATTTAATTTTGTTAAAATGGGATTACTTAGCTTTTGTACACACCTGCATAATCTTCACCACAGTGTCTGCAAAAGCTTAAAATAATACTGATGTTATTATGTTCCTCTTTGTCCATTGTAGTTAAGATAGTTAAAACATTACCCAGCAAAGGTAGTGCATCTTTTTGTGGGAAAATTCCAGTTGTTATCAGGTCTCCATAAAAACGAAGATCTACACGTAGCTTGCTGGGATTAGAGATCTAAAGTATAATACACAGATAATTTAATTAAATTTGTTTAAATATTTCAACTATTATCAAACTGTTTACAATTTTTAGTTCAATAAATACAAAAAAATAAATAACTTTCCATGCTATTCAAAAAGCTACTGACACATCACCAACTCTCCAGTTTCTATTTTTTAACACATTAGCTGACTAGGGGTTTTCCCAAGCAACTGCCAAGGGGGTTTTATCTAGTTGCCATGCAAGTGTCTTGTCAGGTTTAGTCAGCCACACATTTTCCTGTTCAGTGCTATAACCCAGCAGTATGCAAGTGAGCTACTTACACACTTTAATAATGCTGCTTTAACATAAGATTATTGTTAGTACTCCATGCTTACAGCTGAAGTTAATAAATGGAATAATGTTACATATAATTTTGCATCAAATCCAAATCTATCTGTAATAAAAATATTTTTTACATTATTCCCATGATACTGATATTTTACTGT
Source organism: Prosapia bicincta (assembly GCA_036971475.1). NCBI lineage: Eukaryota > Metazoa > Arthropoda > Insecta > Hemiptera > Cercopidae > Prosapia > Prosapia bicincta. The sequence continues at coordinate 117,115,366 of JBAIZL010000005.1, forward strand.
CCTAGCGCAAAATAAAATTTACTTTTGATAACATTTGGGACTTGAAAACAAACTACAATGTATGTAGATACATTATACAAAGAGTGAAAATATTTATATTGCTCCACAAAGTGGTATGTTAAATACAAAGAAACTTAACCTATATAAAAATAAAACGAGACTATAATGCTCCACAAGATAGAAAATTTAGCCTTTAATAAGAAAGTTGGTAGATTCCGGATAACCTGCCTACTTCGAGACTGTCATGATTTGGTCCAATTTAATGCATGAAGGAATGATTTAACACGTTGGCTGCGGCGGAAGCCTATCGGCTTTCAAGTGGCGGCTTCTCGGGTGCGGCGGAAGCCTATAGGCTTCTCTTGTCCATATTCGTTAAATGTCGGGTTTACGACTGCAGTTGTTGGTTTAGTTTGCTGTTTCTCTCACAGCGTGGTGGGTGTGTACGTGTGTTTCTTGTGTAGCAATAGTTTCCCATTTCGCTTATCAAAGGACGGCATATTATTCATTTGTTTTGTAAATAAATAGTGTTAGTTTTAGTGTTTTATCTCCGTAAAATAATGGCTGGTACATCTAGGGACATGGTTTTAAATGTAAATAGTGCTTTGAACAATGTTGGTGACTACTCCGAGACTAGTTCCAGTGATGAGTCCAGTGACATTGATAGTGAACCTATATCTACAGACAATGAAAGTGAGTCAGATGATGATTCTGACAATTAAAACCCTACTTGGTGTCATTATAACACTATTGGTATGAGAGACATACCATTTACTCAACAGAATATACATAACAATAAATAGGCAAAACTGTAATTTTTTTACAATGGTATCTTCTAGCGGGACTGTGAAAGCCTATCGGCTTCCGATGACTGTGACGTCATAATATTAGCTGAAAAGCATTCAAAATGTTTTTTATCTTCTGATAAATTATTTATTTCATTATTATTTACGATATATGACAATAAATAGTCATAAGTAAAAGTTTTCTTACAATGTGACCTTTTAGCAGCTCTGCGGAAGCCTATTGGCTTCCGAAAATTGTGACTTCATATTATCACCTGAAAAGCATTAAAATTATTTTTTCCTGAAAACTGTCTTTTTTCTTTAAATTAAATTAAAAAATTGTAACTAAAATTTCAGGACCGCTACAAGGTATGCCCCAAGTTCCGCCGTAGCGAACGTGTTAAAGAAAGAAATACCCTTGTGGAAATTTGTTAAATGATCCAAGAATTAGTGAAGCAAGAGATTTTCAAGATTCAGAAAACAAACGTGACAAAAAAAAAAAAAAAAAAAAAATATATATATATATATATATATATATATATATATTAAAATGTAAAGTAGTATAAAAAAGAAATTATAAATTAAAGTCCATGGTTATGTAATGTAGTACAATTTTAATGTCAAAATGACAAATTAAATGTATTCTAAATATGCAAAGCAATTTCAAATGTATGTCAGGTGCTGTAACATAGATTTTTTTCAACGTATAAAGGTCTGATAAGTTAATGCTGTAAAACTTTGTAAAGTCTGCAAATAACGTAACATTTCAAGTGTAAAATTCATTTGTATTTTCATGTTTCTTTGTTGAAGTAAAATTTGATTTATGTAAATTAATGTTTGTTGTTTATAATTATTTATTTAACACATCATTCTGATTTTCAATTAAACATTTCACATTGCAGGTCAACTAATTAATTATGTAACAAATACTGCAATATTAAACATCATCATTAATTCCTTAAGAATTAATGTTACAAAATATCACGTTACAAGTTAGTGTGAACTAATTTAATTTTATGAGCCAACTGTGACTTATCAGGATCAGGAGATCCTCTATATTTACAACAGGATTTCTCTTTAATCCTTAATTTTGATATCACACAGAATAGGTAAGCTCCGATATTTTCATCTTTTCCATCTGGAGCCATAGTAGATGTTATTAGTAGATAATATTTCAATATTAGTTACACACTCACAATCATTGTATAATATCAATTATAGTGCAATATATTGATCATATAGGGGGCTCTTAAGAGTAACTGTTTACTCTTCTTATAAAATATGTTATATACACTCTATTGTTGATTGCAAATATGTAAAATGAGGAAGAAAATTACAACAATTATATCCTATTTAAAATTAAAGACTATTTATTAACATATTTGATAATGTAATTGACAGTAATTATAACTTACTTTGTCATCTTTTTTTAATGTAAGGACTTTCACCCAGAGATCAAGCAACACCTTAGAAAATTCTTGATATGTACAGTGTAACTCTGAGCACAATTGCACTGCAGCAGGAACATCTGTAAGTTTCAACTTGACATCGACTAAAGCTGCAGCCACTTCACTTATATATTTTGACAGATTCAAGTTTGCCATGTCTTTCATCAAAGGATGTAGCTGCTGTGCAGTGAAATTACGCTATAACATAAAAAAATTATTTTTTATAGGTAACTTTCATTTTTCTTGGCTAAATAGTTCTCCAAGATAAATATTATTGTAGGTACAAAAAGCAGGACTTGAGTTTAAAGAATTGTAATAAAATATTTGTTCAAACTGATTTCAAAATCAATGATTTGTTATGTTTTAAATATCCATTTGAAAAATAAGTGTTTTACATTATTATTTGAATTTATTTTATTGTTATTCTCTAACTAAACAATTTAAATTTTCATTGTTTATTAGAGGTGACATGTGCTACATTTTTTAAGCAGACCTTATTGGTAAAACAACAATTCCATTTTTTACCCCCGTTACAGGTTGGAAAACGTACGACCATTGTTGAAGATGTAGACCAGGCATGATCCTTTTATAAAATGTCACCAGCCAGAATTTTAAAACTCAAAACAGAAATGTGCATTGTCCAAAGGATAAGTAATAGTATTGGCAGCAGCAAACGTAACAGGCTCAGTCTAGAAGAAATTACTGTGCATTATAAAATTCAAAACTTACTCTAATTCAAAAAACATCAGCTACTTCCTCATCCAGAAAAAAGCAAACGCTACCTATGCTGTTTAGGATCCTGAACTCAAACAAAAACATCCTTTTTGTGGGCAAGAACTGCCCAGCTCACCCTACAATTTTTTATCTTTGAAACATAAAGATTTACTTCTTACAATCACAAAAAAAGTATAACACAATTGATAGATTAGTTTCAGAAATTGTTTTAAAGTACTATTTACACAAAGAAGCTTTCGGAACAATAAACTGAATCTATAAATCAAATATAGTTGGGAAAGTCACTAAATCATGCTATGTACTTACGATGAGTAGAGTACCAGATAGGTAGGATCCGAGCCTGAACCACTCACTTATCCTTCAGTACACTTTAGAGGCAACTAGTTCCTACATGGGTTCTTTAGGGAACAATATGTCTAGAGAGCAACTAAAGATGGTACCCAGCTTTAGAAGATTGTAAGATATTATCTAGTCAATTTATTATTTTACCTGCTATTTCTAACGACAGTTGATTCTAGTTTCTACTGAGTTAATAAATGATAAAACGTTAAGTAGTTATTTTGTTACTTTTTTATATTGTTAAAAGTTTTACAAGTTGTTTTCTTTACATTAACATTTAAATATTAATTTAGTTCATAAAGTTATATAAAGTGTGTTCATTAACAAAAAATATATTTTACTTTTCATATTCCTTTAGAACATTTCCATCAACACATTCAACACTGCTAGCGTACTGGCATGCTCTGGGTTCCCTTGCGAAGCACTGAGAGCTTGCCGGTGCGCTCCCCTCTTTCCTTTTTAGAGACTGTGGGAGCACCGTCACACTGGGTTTATTCCCAGTCTAGTTTAAACTCCTCTAGTGTCGAGAAGTGTTTGGAAAAAGGTTTGATTTTTACGTAGGTGCTTCAAAACAGTTTGTAGAACATTGTCCCTTAGTCGGTTTGAAATCCGAGGAATGCGGCTACCATTTTTTATAATGATATTTTATGTAGTTATTTATTTTATACAAAAACTTGTTATCCTATTTTTGAATAAACATACTTTTTTGTGCATTTTTGTGCCATTATTTCAATAGTGCATTTTTATGATTTATTTCATTTTATTTCAGAATATGGGCTGAACCGGGGGCGGAAAAAAGGCTAAAAATGGGGATATTCTGACAGTTTCCATGACTTCAACCAATGTGGAGTCAAAAATTTCAATCAACTAATGTCAACTTATCCTATTGAAATGAAAGAAAGACTCTGAAATGGTCCAAAAGATTAGTATTCACATACTCCACATCTACTTGTATAATTCGTTCAAATTACATAATAAATATAAACCTAAATTGCCCCTTTACGATTTTTGAAATTCAGTTGTAAAATCATTACTTCCCCAATCTCGGTTTCCCCTTCTTCTAGCCGACCTCTCAAAAGACCCCCCGACAGTCTTACATAACCAAACACTTTTTCCTGCAATTTTCCCAGCCCCTAAAGATCAAATAGGAAAATTCGGAAGTGATGCAGAGTTTGTGTACGTTAAAACAAAAGAAGAGAAACGTCTTTTTATTGCCCCGCTTTTTATTCTTAGGTTTTGATATTTGTTTAGTTTTAATTTTAGTATGTAGTATATTTTAGTATTAGGTATTTTGTAGTTAAGTAAATTACCTTTTTTTCTTTTTATTGAGCTTTAATATTTGCCATTTAGTTTTTTTAGAATTTAGTATTTGAATTAGTAAATATTTTATATAAATTTCCTTTCTTATTTATTGTGTCCCAAAATATAAAACCCTATTTTAATGTTTAATACACTGTTTTGGGGTTCCCAATCATTTTATATATGGCAGAAAGAAAATTATTGAGATAGAAACAACGAACACGATCATTAGATGAAATGACATGCTATACAACCCACATAGCATTTTAATCATTCCACTGTAAGGCATGGCAAGCGCACCGGCATGCTCCCAATGTTTACAAATTTAAAAAATGTTTATATTATTTTACTATTTTTACCCTTTATAACTAAGCAATCAAGTATAGATTTTAAGATAACACAATGCCGTCAAATCTGGAAGTTAATAAAATAGAGGCCAGTGGTTTGATGAGATTCCCAATATGGCCGCCATGCTGAATGTGTTGATGTGCAGCAGTCGATTCCTACAAAAGAGCTTTTCCTTCTCAAAATAGACTTAACATGTTCACTGCTGATGCCGCCAAATGGCGCCAAAGCAGCGTCATTCAGGCAGTGCACACCGCCACTTGGCCACAAAGCAAGGACCTAATATAAAAGCGACCATTACAAGGTTAGCCATGGTCGGATGAAATTCTCACTGCATGCTCTATTGGTATATACCTTTGTCTTTGTTGTTGTGCAACCGTTGCCTGCTTTTGCAAGTTTTGTGTCTATAGTGTGTGATACTGTTTTCTACACATATTTTTGGACTATATTGTAAAATTATGGCTAGTGGGTCTACAGAAGATTCAATTTCTAGCGATGAAGAAGTAGGAACAAGTGGTGACGAAAGCTCCAAAGACAGTGATTGTGACCTTGAGGTGGAGGATGACATTCTGCCCACAGTTAGCCATCTTGGAGTTAGCAGACAGGTGGTCTATAGTGATATCCTTTCCCTGGTAATGATGGATTTTGTTGTCCTATACCAAATGAAAATGGCCATTTTGGTTTTTTTCTGTTGTTAGATGTTGTACTTTTAGAAAATATTGTGAATGAAACGAGCATGGGAAGTTATGACGTCACAAAACATCTACCCTGTTTTGAGTCAGGATGCCATAATAAGATTCTATATGACACGCAATAAGAGAATTTATTATTTTTTTCCTATGGGGTTGGGTAAACTTGTACAGACGTGTTAATCAGTATACCTTTTCAAATCTACACATTTTTGAAATTTCTGTGGTTTTTTATCTTTTTAGGCAGCTTTATTTGTTGCAAAGATATTCAAATGTTTTTTACAAAATTTAATTTAAAGTAATAAAACCTGTAATCATTCTCAAATAAATCATATGTAGTTCAAGTTATTTTTAAGTTTTACAGAAAAAATAGTGGCATTTTCCTTATACAGGCTATGACTGTGAGATTCGTAATCAACAGTTAGTGGCTTCTGTTAAACATATTTTCTAGTGATCAAAATAAGAATACAGATACATTAATTTCATCTTTTCCTTACCAACTTTCTCACAAAGGCTGTATTTTTCTTCAGACTAGAATCATGTTTAGCTAGTGCAGCTTCATCTGGCTTTTGTGTTGTCTGATTCTTGTGTCTCAAACTCATTTTTCCAGAAATCCTTACTTCTGCATCATTTATGAACTGAAGTAAAATGTCCTAAAAAATTGGTACATACTTGAATGAAATTCTTGTGCAAACAAGAACACATTTGTTTATAATTTGTGCAAGTCTGTGAGTTTGTGCGTTACTATAAATCTGGTTATACAAGTTTATACATATGCTTATAAACATTAGATGTTATTGAAAAACAATGTGAAACTGGAACAAATCATTTTTGAAGATTACTACTATATATGTTTATTTACCAATTTTGTAACAAATTTTATTTTTTAATTTATATTATAAACTCTGTCACTATGTACGATGTTAATGGTATCAAATTACTGTAGTTATATTTAAACCATTATTGCTTAAAAAGAGTTATTATATATTATTGTAAACAATTAATCCACCATTAAGTGTAATTAATTTTTACCTTGTGATGAGGTACAAAGGAGGTATCATTTAGGTATAATTTACTCTATAAAAAAAAAAACTATGTCGGGCCAATTGGTCGTGTTTTCATACATATTAAGATAAGAAACTTTTTTACATACTTAGATATGATAGGGGAACAAAAAATAACTACACATTATTCAAAAATAGGCTTAAAATATTTTGGCAACTCTCCCGGGAAATGCTGATACTGTGGCAGGCATCTATAAAGTGTTAAGGAGATATAATCTCTTACTTCTATAAGCCTCTACAGTAATCACATTCCATGTAAATCATTCAAAGAAAGTTGAATTGTTTGTAATCTGTATATCTGAACAAAAAATATGCAATCACATATTGTAAGAACTTTGCCGATAACAAAGATCAATTATCGTCCCGCATATTATCATATCGAATGCATGACATTTTTGTTTCGTGAGAAGACTATGGTTCACTATAATTAGTCATGGGAAATCAAACAATCAAAAAGTTGATTGTTTCGGAAATATTTGAAACAGATTTAATCGATTAGCAAATAGCAGGCATGATTATGATGCCAACTTCAAAATTTTGTGGGTAATAAGCTTATGATAAATTGTTTTTGTTATCATTTGCTAACAGAAAATCATTTTTTTACTTTTTAGTAAATAAATATACTTCAGGTTTTTTTTTGAAGTCCGTTTTGTTTTTTTTTCTAATTTTATTTCTTAATTTCTAGATGTATGATCTTTAATTTCTATTTACATTATAATCAAATTTTGTTTCATGCTGTTGATTATGTTGACAAAGTTGCTAATATTTATCCACACAAACGACCGATGTGTTTATTCCTCTAACCATATTGCTTGATCATTGTTCAAATAATTGACACGCCCTTGAAGAATAAACATATCAGTTTGTCACACAAATACATATAAATTGAGTAATTTATGTTTGAAATTCCTCTGGCGATTATTCCTAAAATCGTACAAATTATTTCTTATCTTGCAATTATTCTTTTTCATTTCAGTTAAAAAACATGTTAATAATCACGTAATGCAATATCTCAGGTAAATATTTAATAATGTTGTCTCTAATAATTATTAGGAAAAACATTTGTACTCATAAAATTTTAATAAAAAAATTAAGTGAAAATTGACAGTAAAGTTATATTTAATGAATTTTTCTCTTGATATTTAGTGAAGTAATGAAGTTTTCACCTAAGGATTATTGAAGATCTTGATTATGGTAAATGAACTAAATCAGATTTTCAGTGTATTTATTTTGGCTTATCTCATTTGAATTATATCAAGTTATACATCAATATGGGTAGACCATCGAAGAAGGCGCTTTCATAAAGAAAATTCATTCATTAGTATCAGATGATGCTCGTTCTAAGGAGGTTTATCAAGTATGAAATTAAAAAAGCTATTCGTTTTATACTTATTTTTGTTTATGTTATTTTTATGTGTGGTATAATACTACATAAAATAATGCTATGATTGTTTATTTTGCTTATTAATTATCTTATAATTTAGATTCCTTATTTTTTTAAAAAATTAAAATATTTTTCCTCCAAAAAAAATGTTTTAAATTTAAAATAGCATTTTGTCTCCAAATCAGACAGTTTGGGATGTAACTATAATGGGACCACCGGGAAGATTTACTCTTCCATTTACAAAACAAAATCACTTTGATCAGTTAAATACTTCCAAAGTTATGGTGGAACACACAAAATTTATAAGTGGACCAAACAGGAAAAAAACCTTGGGAACAAATACAGAACCTCCTTATTTTTCTAAGTCGGTTAATAAAGACATGACAATTCTTGATACATAAATAAGAATTATGTCCACATGAAAGTGAAATGTGAAAAATTGTTTATTTTAAGACAACCTAGTATCAATCAATTCCATTTTGGCAAGTATGATTTCATATGTTTCATATATATACAGCTCTATTACGAGCTTTAGATTGTATAACTCTGTGCGCGCCTGGCGCGCCTGTGCGCCTGTGCGCCTGTGCGCGTGTGCGCGTGTGCGCGTGTGCGCGTGTGTGTGTGTGTGTGTGTGTGTGTGTGTGTGTGTGTGTGTGTGTGGTGTGTGTGTGTGTGGTGTGTGTGTGTGTGTGTGTGTGTGTGTGTGTGTGTGTGTGTGTGTGTGTGTGTGTGTGTGTGTGTGTGTGTGGTGTGTGTGTGTGTGTGTGTGGTGTGTGTGTGTGTGGTGTGTGTGTGTGTGTGTGGTGTGTGTGTGTGTGTGTGGTGTGTGTGTGGTGTGTGTGTGTGTGGTGTGTGTGTGGTGTGTGTGTGTGTGTGTGTGTGTGGTGTGTGTGTGTGTGTGTGGTGTGTGTGTGTGTGGTGTGTGTGTGTGTGTGGTGTGTGTGTGTGTGTGTGGTGTGTGTGTGTGTGTGGTGTGTGTGGTGTGTGTGTGTGTGTGTGTGGTGTGTGTGTGTGTGTGTGTGGTGTGTGTGTGTGTGTGTGTGGTGTGTGTGTGTGTGTGGTGTGTGTGTGTGTGTGTGGTGTGTGTGTGTGTGGTGTGTGTGTGTGTGGTGTGTGTGTGTGTGTGTGTGGTGTGTGTGTGTGTGTGTGTGTGTGTGTGTGTGTGTGTGTGTGGTGTGTGTGTGTGTGTGGTGTGTGTGTGTGTGGGTGGGTGGGTGGGTGGGTGAGTGAGTGAGTGAGTGAGTGAGTGAGTGAGTGAGTGAGTGAGTGAGTGAGTGAGTGAGTGAGTGAGTGAGTGAGTGAGTGAGTGAGTGAGTGAGTGAGTGAGTGAGTGAGTGAGTGAGTGAGTGAGTGAGTGAGTGAGTGAGTGCGTGCGTGCGTGCGTGCGTGCGTGCGTGCGTGAGTGAGTGAGTGAGTGAGTGAGTGAGTGAGTGAGTGAGTGAGTGAGTGAGTGAGTGAGTGAGTGAGTGAGTGAGTGAGTGAGTGAGTGAGTGCGTGCGTGCGTGCGTGCGTGTGTGAGTGTGTGTGTGTGTGTGTGTGCGTGTGTGCGTGGGTGTGTGTGTGTGTGTGTGTACATAAAAGTATTTACACAATTGTACATATAGATATAGGAAAATGGCATATTAAATAAAACAATATTTCCATTGAAAAGCTAGAATTGAAAAAAATGTATTTTTTAATTACCCTTTCTAACTCCTCTTCTCTGGACTTTTCCTCCTCTTCAATTGTCTCTTCTTTTTCCTTCTTAGGGAGATTAATTCCTCTAACCGTCTCTTCGTCCTCCTTTTCACTGACAGTAACTTGTAATTCCTTCATGTTCTCAATTACTTTTAGTATGCCTTCCTCTTCCATCTTCTCAGGATCACTAACTTCTAATTGTTTGATGTTCTCTGATCCTTCTACTATTCTTTCCTCTTCCCTCTCAAAAACATTAACTCCTAATTCTCTCATGTCCTCTGTTACTGTTCCTCCTTTCTCCTCTCCCTCAGGCCCAATTGTTTGTAAATCGTTCATTACTTTTGTTACGATATCAATTGCACATTCAGTGTCTTGGATATTGTTTGGCTCTGGACTGTTTAACACAGGTTGTTGAAAAATATTTGTATCTGCAACATCATCAAAAAACAATTCTGAATTTAAAATTTCATTCTGACATTTTTATTCATAATTGTTTCTGTTATCTGTAACAAATAAATAAGTAATTTTTTAATGTAACAATGAAAAAAATTGCCATACACACACACACACACACAGGAAGCACAAGTACATAACTGCACACACACTGTGTTTTTTAATCAATAGATATTCAATAATGCCCTTTTCAACCAATCCTCACTTATCCAAAACCCAGATTCACCAAAGTGAATGCAAGATTTTTAAAAAGTGCAATAAAAGAGTACCAAAATCAGAATTGGTCTGACTTGATAAGAAAACACTAAGTAATTTGTAAGGTAAATCAACTTTGTATTCACCTCATTGTATTGCTAAACATGTTTTTTTTTTAATTTTCTGGCACAAGCTGTGAAATATCTACAGCTTTACCCAAGCAAACATCATAAATTAAAATTAGTATTCATTTCCTGTTCACACGTAACCGATTTACCAGAAAAAAATACCCAGCGATGCAGAAAGTCATCAGGAAAACCTTCCCTCATGTCCCAAAAGTAAAAAATTTTGGAAAATAAAAAAGTACATGTAAAACATTACTAATTTACCATGTTGGCTTGATTTTTTAGACGTAATAACTTGCAAAGTGCCTAGGAATGTAATTAAATTTGTAGTTGATTTCTAAAAATTGGAAGAATAAAGAATCAAAAAATTAAGAAAAAAATCAACTTTAACAAAGCACTATTAGCATCATGTGACCACGTTTCACCAGGCACATAAATCTTATAGAATTATAAAACTCGCACTCGTCTTATTTTTTAGATTGTCACAAAATTACTCAAAAGTAAAACAACACAAGAGCTGCTTCAACTGCTCAGGTGTATATTTTCCAACTAAATGTACTTTGACTAAATCATACCATACTGTAAACAAAAACATAACATGCTGGTAAGAAGAAGGGCCTCAATTTCAATGACACTTTTATATCGACAACACTCTAGCCTAAAAACCTCTCGACCTATTGCTCAACCACTCTTGACTACTGGACAAATTTACCTGGATCATCTCAAACCAAAAATTCTCTTAATGGGCAAGCTCCTTTGATTGCTGAGGTTAAAACCCCTATATATAGCAGTTTTGGTGAAAATCCTTAGAGTAGTTTTTGAGAAAAAATTTACAAACATACACAGATACCATTCAAAAACTTGACCATAACGATTTTTCAGAAAATATTCAGATAGTCCATTGGATCGCTGAGCTTAAAACCCCTCTAATAACAATGTTGGTGAAAATCCTTGGAGTACATTTTGAGAAAAAATTTACAAATATAAATAAATAAATACATGTACATACATACAACTTCTTGAGAACTTAATGACAAATTTTCAGAAAATTATCATTCAACCTATTGGATTGTTGGTATTAAAAACCTCCTATACATCAATTTTAGGGAAAATCCCTAGAGTAATGTTCAAGAAAAAATTTAAAAATACATATATATAATTGAACTTATCAACACTGTTTTCTTTTGTTCACTCAACACTTTACATTTTATTTACTTAAACAAGAATCTTACTTGGTATTCATGCAAGTTAACTTTCGGAGATTGATGGTATCTAAATTGTCGAGCATCAACTGAACTGGGTGTTGTAGTAGATACCGGTATTGTTTTATATTCGGATTCATTGTGGGAACCTTTTTAGTTTGTCTTGGGGTTTATTTTGTCTATTAGGTTTAATAATTTATCATTTTTGGATTATATTTGTATTTGTTCGTTTATATTATTTTTTATGTTTTTAAATTTGCAGCTGTACTCAGATTGCAATTTTGAAGTATTTTTGAACTTTTTTGTACAAAAAACAATAGATTCTTAATTATCAAGTTTTTTTTACTCGATTTAAAATGCAACGTACAGTAGATTTAATGAGGATTTAAATATTGTAGATTTCTATGTTCTACACGCTACACAATAACGTGTATTATAACCAATCAGCACAATAATAAAATTTATTGTCAACCCTTAGCTAATTTTTCATATAATGTTTTTGTTAAAAAAAAACAAGACATTTCCACTCAGTAAGTTTGTACAGGTTTTTTTTCTTTCTTTCTTTCTGTGCTATGTATTAATATGTACATTATATGTCCATTCACTAAATTCTTTTGTATTTTTTAAGCCCTCTGGAGTCTATTTTGTAATAATTTCTGGTCTAATTCAAACTTTCGCGGTACTCTAAGCATTAAAACATATTATAGTAAATGCAATATCAATAATAAACAATAGTTTAGAGATCATTTGAAAATACGGATAAATCAGTAGCCCGGATGAGTCCCAGTCCAAATGATCCAGATTTTCGAAGCTCTACTCTATCTATGACGTCTTCTCAGAATTTATATAAATGATTTAAATAATCTAATTATACGATATGTTTTATCAAGATTACAGCATTTTGTATACTTTTATAAGCGATTTTGTAAAAGGTCAAATATAAATCCTTTATGTCCATTTTGAAGTATGCGTGTAGGATGCCATCTTACAGGAGTTATCTTTAAAAAATAAGTGATCTTTTACTGTTATAAATATGCTTTTCTTATGTATATTAAGACTGTAACTTAAAAACCTTTTTCAACAAAATATTTTTTTTAAGTAGCCTTTTGAAAATCCCTCGTTATTATACCTCACTTATTATTATTAGAGCATTACAGCTTCACTTTACAGTAGATATAGCTTCACTATACAGTAGAGCATCAATAATCCAAACGTAAAATATCCAAACTCCTTTAACACTCCGTTACACTCGCTGCAAGGTATCGTCTTTTTTAGTTAATTTTGTAATATTGCTAAGCGTGCAGATATATTTGAGTGAAACTCGATTACATCTTTCCCTTACTCCCACCACGTACCAGAAAAAACCGACTCAGTTGATCTTGAGACGATAGCCAACCAACAAAGATAGTTTAGAGTGGTTTTAGCAGAGAATCCCCACCTATGCGTGTAACAAGGTTAGTTGTTTCACTTGATCAGTAGTTTAATCGTAGTTGCTTGTTGCGGTTCGTAGTGGGTACAAAATTTAATTTCAATTAGTGTGCGTTGGTGGGTCCGCCTGTCTATCTGTCCGTCCGTCTGTGTGCGTGTGGTGTGTGTGTGTGTGTGTGTGTGTGTGTGTGTGTGTGTGTGTGTGTGTGTGTGTGTGTGTGTGTGCGTGTGTGCGTGTGTATGTGTGTGTGTGTGTGTTGTGTAGTGTTGCATTATGGCGTCCTCAAAGGGCACATAAGAGAAAACATAGATTTCTAACAATAGAAACCAAAGTCGAGTATTAAAGACTTAAAAGAGGCGAATCTGGCTTGTTTATGTCAAAACATTATGGAGAGGATAAAGCTACCATCTCGGACATTAAAAAAACAAAGAAAATAGCATTCTGGCTTGTACTTCTAATTTAGATTCAGATAGTGGGTCTAAAGTCAGAAAAGCAACTAGAACAACAAATGACAGTTCCATAGAAAATGCCGTGTTTTTATTGTTTTCTCAGAGGTGACGTTTAGGGGAACCCATATCAGGACCTTTGGTCAATGAAAAGGCTCTTTTCTTCAACAAAAAGTTAGGTGGTCCAGGTGACTTTGAGGTCAGCATTGGTTGGCTAAAAAATTAAATCTCGACTTTGGATAACGGAACTAATATTCAAGGGGCTTTGACTTTTGGGCGCTCTACTGCAGCAGATTACAAAAGTAGGTATTTGAATTTTGTATCTACCAATGGCTTTATGAGAGATGATGTTTAAAACTGTGACAAAAATGGAATGAACTAGAACGCTCTACCGTGAAAATCTTGAGCCTCTCGTGAAACAGCCACTCCAGGATTCAAGGTTAGTAAGGAGCGTGTGACAGAGATGGTGTGTGAAAACGTTAGTAGAGACCATATGCTTTCATTACTGATTATTGAAAAAAGCAAAAAACCAGGTGTATTAAAAATGTAACTCAGCTGCCAGTGACAGAGCACAAAAAAATCCCAGATAAATAGTGAAATATTTCCAGGCTGGTATAAAAATAGTTTTATACCAAATGTTTAGAATTTTCACAAAGAGAAAATATTCAATGAAAAGTGTTACTGGTCGCATCCCTCTTTTGCAGTTTTAAATTCGATTTATAAGGGATTTGAAGTAATGTTTCTTCCATCCACCGCTACTCCGCTGATTAAACCAATGGATCAGGGTGTTATTGAAAAACTTGAAAGAATGTACAGGAAACAGGTGCCGCACAGTCATCTTTTAGCGGAAGATAGGGGGAAATGTCATTCAGTTTTTTTTTTTTTTTAACTGAAAGAAAACTTATTGAAGGCGTGGAATAAACTTTGGCGAGAAAGTGAACAATCGGATGCTGATACCAATCAAAATCAGTCTCAAGCCCTTGAGATTGTAAGAGAGGTAATGATGTTATGCCAGTCGGTTCTAGGCTCTCAAAAAAATGCGACGAATACAGCAGACGACTCCGTACTTCACATTCTGAAGCTTTTAGGTTGTTAGAGGAAGTGATGTCTTGGTATGAATTGCAAATGCACTCAAGCTTAGCTACTGCTACTTAAGCGACTACAGGATTTGGCCTCACACAACCCAAAATTAGCAAGTTTTTCATTAAAATATTTTAGTGATTTCGTACAGTTATGTTTAATATGTAGTGAATTGTTTTTGTGAAATAAGTGCATTCTTCTAGATTTAAAGATACAAGTAAATCAGAGTACAATAGTTAGGTACATATGTAAGTACATAAAGTGTTTATTTACATTTATCTTAACTTTTTTAATGTATTAGAAATTTCTAGGTTACGTTCGAAAATCTGAACCCCTCCCAGGCCTGAAAAGTGCAGATTTTTTATGCTCTACTGTATATAATTTGGTTTTAGTGTAACAACATGTGTGGAATGCACATTAAGGTAATGCAAATTTAACATGAAACAAGCTTGTATGGTTTTATTGCATGTGACAGCCAGATTATATACTACTTTTGTAGTTAATTGATTCATAACTGCATAAATCAATTGTGGCATAATGTTAAATGTAAATAAATGATACCTCTGTACCACAAATAACTTTTGCCTTTATTACCTTAAGTACATTTCAATTGCATAGCCATCATCCTCAGTGGTAATTTACAAAATAACTACCTCTGAGGATGATTGCTATAAAATTGAAATGTACATAAAGTTTTAGATAAAGGAAATGTTATTTGTGGTAAAGAAGTTTCACAAGGCTATAGCACGTAATAATTTGTTAAAGCCTCCAAAGTTATACTGACCTTGTAGACGAAATACTTAAGTCTTCAGCTGCACAAATTTGTAGGTAGTTGTGTGATACTAACTGTAGATAAATCTGTTTGTAATTACTGGTATAATTACATGAAAACAATTCATAAAGTAATCATTTCCTTAAAGGTTACAAAGTTATAATGTATCATAATAGAAGAAGAAGATTGTAACTGTAATAAGTGATAGAGTTTTTCACTTTTTTGTTACAATAAAAGTAATTGTTTACTTTAGCTATGTAAGCAATTTAGATTGAATAATTTTACTGTCAATGCAGAAACTCATAAACATTAAATAAAATTAAAACACTAGCAAAAACCAAAGCAATTTATTCAACCAAAAAAGCAGACAACCCAAATCCCCCAAAAATGAACGCCTTCACCAAAATACATAAAATCGACTTCTAAGATCTCTACTGAATTTCAAAAATAAACCCTCCTATAAACCAGGGGTTCTCAACCTTTTAGGCTCTGAGCCCCCCTTCACACTTTGGTATGAGGTGACGCCTGCCTTTACAGATTAAGTTAATTTAGACTTATATATGATAAATTTACTTACATTATGTTTGAGTAAAATGACTTTGAAGTTAGGCTAGACATACTCTAGTAAGGGTAAGGAATATAAAATCATATTTGCTCAAATACAAATTTTATTTACACAAATCATCGAAAAAATCACAACAAAATATCAATAATGTAACCAGAAAAATGTTCGCTACTTTTGTAGTGCTAGTGTGAGGGCTGGCACTGTTTCTCGTTAACTATTTTTTGTATGTTTGGATGAAATTTTGACAAAGAACACCGCAGGTAACTTTCCACATCTAGTCTGGCTCGATATTTAGATTTTATATTAGCCAGGGCTGAAAATCCTGCCTTGCATAGATAAGTTGATGAAAATTGTACAAGCAACTTGACTGCCTCCATTGCTACTTCTGGGTAAACAGGAAGTTATAGTAGCCAGAAATCTTCGAGATCAATGTTTGGGAAATCCAATTTAGCTTTGGAATCACATTGCAAGTCAATTGTTTGTTCTTGAATGTGATCAGGAAGTATATCAATGTTGATTTGAAAGAGGTCTCTTGTTAACTTGATTTCCCAGTTTTCCGAGCTTATATCTGGGAAATAGGCTCCGATTTTGTTCTTCAGAGACAACAAATGCTCAGATATTAGGTCCTTCATTTCATTTACTAGGTCTTTTGGAAGACTTTGGGTGTCATCGAGGAGGTAGTTTAATTTTGGAAAGGAAGAAAAGTTCGGCTGCGAAATGTGCAGGCGGTGTTGCCAAAGAGCCATCTTCTCAGCAAAACTCTTAATTGAATCATAGTTCTTCAAAGGACTTTTCTGACCTTGTAGCTTTAGGTTCAGAAGATTTTTTGTTTCGAAAAAGTCTGACAAATATGCCAGGTAAAAGATAAATTTGTAATCTGTAAATTTCTTGTACACTTCTTCACTTGAACTCATCAAAAAGATTTCAACTTCTGATTTCAAGTTGAACAATCTTGCATGCATATTACCTTTGGACAACCAACGAACTTCGGTGTGAAAGAGAAGTGTTTCTTGATCACTGTTCGGTTCTTGACACAACACTCGTAAAAGTCTGGTGTTCAAAGCACTGGATTTGACGTGATTCACTACTTTAACTGCTAAGTTCAAAGCAGCGTTAAGTGTTTCAGGGTGAGTCTGGCAAGCCAAAGCTTGTCTGTGGATGATACAATAGGATCCAATTATTTTAGGGTTTTTTTTCTTAGCCAATTCAATAAATCCTGATCGGCAACCTGTCAACGCTTGAGCTCCATCAGTACATATTCCAATAACTCTCTCCCAGGGAAGTTCATTAGATTCTAAAAATGTTTGAAGAGCAGAAAATATATCGACTGCTTTAGTTGTTGTTTCAAGATTTTTTGAAAACAGTATTTCTTCAAGGAGTTTCTTTTCATCTATATATCTACAGTAAAACAACAACTGCGCTTGTTTTTAAATGTCTGTTGTTTCATCGCACTGCAATGCAAAGAATGGGGAGTTTTATAGCTTTTGCACCAGTTGATTTTTCAAATCAATAGCCATGTCATCAATTCTATGTTTGACTGTATCGTTAGATAAAGAAATTTTGGCAACTTTATTGTAGCTGTCTTCACCGAGCACAGTACTACAAGCAGTAAGCAAACAAGATTTAATGAGTGACTCGCCGATTGTGTGGGGTTTCTTGTCTTTAGCTATCAACAAGGCAATTTTGTAAGAAGCCTCAACGGCCTTTTCAATTTCCATTCGAAAACTTCCACTGGAATCAAGTTTCATTCTCTTAAAGCAACTTTTCCTAGAAAGGAAAAATTCAGTAGGTTTGTCCTTCAGGGCAGCGTGATTTGTAGTCAAATGGCGTTCCAAACGTCCAGGTCGCATTGCATCATTACTCAGAACTATATGACAAATTACGCACTGAGGTAAATGACTACCGTTTTTCTCAATAAATGTAAACCCGTATTTAATATAGTCATCACTGTAGAGTCTTTTCTTTGGTACTGATTTATTCATTTTAATAGCAAGTAACTACTAAAACACAATATTTGTCAATGTTATGGCGATGACAATTAACAACACAATCGCTATAATAATTACAATAAAGCTACATTCACAGGCGGAGGAGAATGCACAACTGGATTCTGTTTGACAAGTAGCGCTTGTGGTGGACAGGAGTGGGACTGTGGCAGACATGCTCACTACCCCCCGCCGCACTATTAATAAACAAAAACCCTGCTATGCTGAGTCACAAGCTAGTTTCTCACACCTGGACAGACGCTCACTTACATTTTATTGAGTAAAGAAATAGAGCTTTATAGCTCTATTAAGCTATAAAGAAAATTCAATGTTTGTGTCCAACATCAAATTCAATTTTTTTTTAAATTTGTTGACGCCTCCCCTGGAATTCTTCCACGCCCCCCAGGTTGAGAACCGCTGCTATAAACTATCATAAATAATTGACAATAGCCTAAAAGTTTTATACAAAGCACAGTAGCGTAATTATGATAAACAAATAACAATAACCCTTGCTACAAATATTTAAACAGCCTTGATATACATTTCACCAACACAGTCAGAAGGTAACCTTCTGATGATGTTAACTGTGTTGGCGAAATGTACACCAAGGGTGTTTAAATATTTGTTGCAAGGGTTATTGTTATTTATTTATTATAATAGCCTAAAACACAATCTTAAACTAAAGATTAAATTCACTATTAAAAAACTCAATTAATTCAATCGGCATACTAAAAACATTAAAAAAAACACTAAAATTTGCAGTTTTTGTATAGTACATCTTGAGGTTTTTTGTAGTGTTTTGCAGACAGATGACAGATTTGGTTTTGTAAGTAATAATATAATATTAACTATCAATAAGCGATTATAATTGTGTCCAATAAAAGACCAATAACTTGGTTTGCAAAAGATTATAGTCTAATTGTAATATACATTTTAGAACTCAGCACTTTTATTTCTATTATATTTATCTGTAGGAAGAAGCGATTAAATAAAGATGTAATTGTTTCCAGTGAACAGAGATAATAAATTTGTGATATTATGTAATTTAATTCTGTTTACAAATAATAATAAGCGTGATTTTAATTACAAGAATACAGTACATAAAGTTGGAAAAATACTCCAACAAAAAGCACAAATCAATAATCCAACGTGAACAGATCCACGAACAAGAAAGTTTTCACCTTCTGCCCATCTATAACAATATTGGAAAATTTACCTTGTAAGTGCTTTATTGTCTTAGATATTAGGCAAACATGTATGTAAACTCTTATTAAGATTAAGCAAAAATTTCAACTTTATGTAACTTATGGGCTTTTTAATTTACATATACAGTAGAGTCCCAATAATTCGAGGTAAATGGGACCGAGACCCCTCGAATTACCAAAAACTCGGATTACAGGGAAATACATTCCTGTGAATTAGAAATAGTAGGAGTTTTATTGAACCCTAATACTATAGGTAATTAAAATGCACTCAAACAGTATATAGAACTTTATATAAACATTTCTTGGAAGCTTTACTCATTTCCTTTTTATAATATATTGATAAAATTTGGTAAATATTGTGTGCTATAACTAATGTTTTTTTATTATTTTTTTTTTTACTCGTTTTATATGGATATCAACTTTGTTTTAACGAAAACTATGGAAAGTTATTTTTTGCACATTTTAGTTGTGAAAAAACTTCCGCTTACATCCCAAATAATTACATTTTTTTAAAAATAATTTCTCCATCCGACTCTTGCTCCACAGTCACCTAAAACCTTACAAAACCAATGTTTTACTTTGAAACTAGCAAAATGCCACAAAAAGTATTTAAACTTACTGGTGACGAAACAAAAATTAAAATTGTTTGAAGAAATATCACTTTTAACAAAACATCATGAACCATTCACATAAACATATTACACCGGCAACACGTAAGGTAAGATTGGTCAAAACAATTGTACCAGCCGATGTAGATATTCTTAACGAATATTTTATTATAGAAACACAGTAATGTTGTATAAAATGAAAACCAAATCTATCCTAACTGAATACTTTATACATATATTTTAATATAGGTACATAGTAATGTTGTATAAAATTACAACTAAATCTATCCTTGCTAGATTCTTCATAGGTATATAGTAATTATAAATATATAAAATAACAACCCATCTATTCTGACTGGATACTTAATAGGTATATTTATATTTTAATACAGATATGTAGTAATGTTGTATACTATCCTGACTGGAAATTTCATAGGTATATTTTTAGTGGTACATAGTAATGTTCTATAAATATGCAACTAAATCTATCCTGCCTAGATATTTCATAGGTAAATTTTAATATAGGTATATAGTAATGTTGTGTAAAATTAAAACCAAACCTATCCTAACTGAATACTTTATACGAATATTTTCATACAGGTATATAGTATAATTATATAAAATTACAAACAAATCTATCCTGACTGGATTCTTCATAGGTATATTTTATATCGAAATCTTGTTGCTGTTCATGACGTGCTGGTTGTTAATTCTTATTACACTTTTGCTATTACTTGCGACCAGACTTTTTGTTAACTAAAAGTTGTTAGATTGTTAACTTACACTTGGAGGAAACGTTTTCGTCTTACGACTTCTTCAACCTCGTATTTTTGCCGCTAGGAATGCTGCAGTGGCGCTTCCTCGGTACCATTATTTTAAAAGTTAGAAGTGATGTGATCAAAGAGTATGTGTGATCTGTATATTTTATTATATGTATCTAGTACTGTTATATAAAATAACAACCACATCTATCCTGACAGATATAAATATTTCTTGGAAGCTCAACTCATTTTCTTTGCATATGGTATGGCTATAAACATTTCTTAGAAAATGAGTTGAGCCATTTTTGAGCTATACACCATTTTTTTTTCAAATAGATAAAAAAAAGGCTCAAATAAAATAGGCTTGAATTTAAAGAAAGCTCACTATATCGGGACTCAGAATTTCAAGACTCTAATGAAATATTGTAATTGTTTTGATTAAAAAGGCCATTGTTCGAATTTTATTCTAAAAACAGTTGATAAGGCGTATGTTTATGAAATGTTACTAACATAAGAGTTTATGAATCTAGGGTTAAAGCAGAAGAAATAATTTTGTTTTTTTTTTCTTAACCCTCAAGCAAAGGCACCGGGATGGAATTCGACCTAGACAGTTCATTTTCTGTGAAAAGAACAATAGCTTTTTGTTTACAATAAAGCTTTTTCAGGTACCTTTCCACTTTTTCTCCCACTACCCGCTTACAAAAAGTCAACTAGTTTCTGTCTCAAAGTCACTTCGTATACATCGCCAAGTGACTTTAGGATGTGTTACACCCCGCTGGTTAAAGTTTGAAATAGTTGTTTTTGATTAGTAATTTTTGTTTTAGTTTATTACTAGTACTTTACCAACAACTCTTTTAGTTTGTATATATATTATATATAGGGAGAATGTTCTACTGTAATAATGAATTCTTTTGAAGAAAAAAGGAAAATTTTGGTCATATTAAATTAGAGTTACAGCGATCTTGATTCAGTCGGAATAAGTGCCTGTTATAAGAACAATGCAAGTCCTGATCAGAAAGTTCTTAAAAGAATATTTCTCAAAGAATTGAGAAGGCAGTTGGCAAATGCACACGAATGTGTGCTTCTCTACAAAGTCTACGACACGACATTGAGGTTGGGATCAAGCGTAGCAGTGGAATTTCAGAAGAGCCACAGCAAAGAGAATAGAAGAGCTGGTAATTGTGAGAATGAACGACCACCTACAATATTTTGGAAAATTGTTCAAAACCACCAAATAGGAAGATATGCACAAGAATTTTTTGTATTGACCTCGGAAAGTTTTTTTTTTAATTTAGAGTAGGGTAAAAAATTCAGTGCGTAGGAATAAGTTGTGAATGGGCCGCGGAGTGATACAGTGACGTCACGCATACCTTACGTGTGCAGATATTTGAGAAACGATTTAACTTAATTTTTATGGTTTTTGCATAGGTATATTTAAATATACTTATAAAGTCTCCAGTTAGGATAGATTTGGTTTCAAATTAATTTATTACTATATACCTATATTAAAATATACCTAAAAAGTGTCCAGCCCGGATAGATTTGGTTGTAATTTTATAAATTACCTAAATGGCAATAACAGAAATAATATTTATCAATATAGCTACAGGACATGTTTTTATTCATAAAGTTTAGATTGCTAAAACACCAACTACAGTTGTGACGCCGCTGTATCACTGGCCTATTCACAACTTATTCCTCTGGACTGAATTTTTTACACTACTTTAAATTGAAAAAATAATTTTCTGAGGTCAATGAAAAATAATTCTTGGGCATATCGTCCTATTTGGTAGTTTTGACCAATTTTCATAAATATCGTAGGTGGCCGGTCATTCTCACAATTACCAAAGAGCTTCTAGTCGCCACAGTGTATGTATATATGTATAGTAGATTGATTTCTAGTATTCCTGAGGATGTTGGTACTGTTTGCCAACTAAAAGTAAATTTGTAAATTACTTTACTGGTAATGCCAGTAATTTGTAAATTCAATAAATTATTCTTGTATTTGAAAATTGTTTTATTTCTTTATTAATACACAAGAATACATATTATAGTATATTTTACGTTATCCATTGTTTTTCCGCTGCACTGACTTTATGAAGTTAATATATTACTATTGTAAGTAATTGTTTTTACTTACAATAGTAATATATTAACTTCATTATAGTATATAAGTATATATATATATATATATATATATATATATATATATATATATATATATATATATATATATATATATATATTTGTATTAATTGCCAATCAAACTTAACCCCATTGTTAAC
Organism: Prosapia bicincta; assembly: GCA_036971475.1. Taxonomy (NCBI): domain Eukaryota; kingdom Metazoa; phylum Arthropoda; class Insecta; order Hemiptera; family Cercopidae; genus Prosapia; species Prosapia bicincta. The sequence goes on from JBAIZL010000005.1 coordinate 117,138,239, forward strand.
TAACAAATCTGTTTTAGAATAATAGCCTAGTTGTATTTCATTAAGTATATTCATTTTTTTTTTTATTTTATATTTTTATTTATTGATATTAATTTTTAAGTTTCCAATACCCCATGGAAGTTCGTCGACTCTTTTGTAGCCCATCAGAAATATACTGCTTTCTTTTATTTTCATGTCGCAATCTTCCTAGATTTGGCCGAATGCCAATAGGCTTTGGTTACAAATATTGGTAATTGTTTACTTCAGCCACATAAGTGCTTTCGGCCAAAAAATGTTAACAACCGATGCAGAAACTCATAACGAATTAAGTATGACAATTTTAAGTATTTACAATTTTGGAAAAATGTATTCCGCCCCCACCATAGTGACCTTAAACCTTAGAATAAAAATATTTTGCCTTGATTTTTTACCTTGAAACTAGCAAAATACATCGAAAAATATTTACATCATTATATACATTTTTTTAATTACAACAGAAGGTATTTTCTATTATATTTTAGTTGGGACTACGTTTTTGGATGTGCAGTGGCAACAGCGATCTGTACTATGTCTAGACATATCCTATGAAGTATTCAGTCAGAATTGATCTCGTAATTTTTACAACCCTACTATATACCTATATTAAAATATCCAGTTAGGATAAATTTGGTTGTAATTTTAGACAACATTACTTTATACCTATATTAAAATATAAAAAACAAATTTACACATGTAAGGTACGAGATAGGTTGAAAACCTTTACCGGCTGATGCAGAAACTCAACGATTATTTTAATATAGGTACAAAGTAATGATGTATAAAATTACAACAAAATCAATTCTGACTGTATACTTTATAGGTATATTCATGTCCAGACATAGTATATTGAGCGGTTGCTAATGCCCCCAAAACGTAGTCAAAACTAAAATGTGATGGAAAAATGAACCTTCTGTGGCAATTTTTAAAAAAAACTTTTCGAGGCATTATGCTAGTTTTATATAAAATAATTGTAAAACATTGATTTTGTATGGCTTTATGTGACCGTGGAAATATTTTGGTTGAAATACAGTACACCGGCACTATACGATATTTTGGGAAATTGTTCAACAGCACCAAATTGGACGATATCCACAAGAAATTAATTTTTTGTGACCTCGGAAAGTTACTTTTTTTCAATTTAAAGTAGGGTACTAAATTCAGCGCGGATGTAGAAGTTGTGAATAGGCGCGGAGTGATACTTACGTCACAGTGCTGCGCATAAGGTTGTACGCATTGTCCGCGGTACGTCACGCAACCTTACGTGTGTAGATATTTGAGAAACAACTTCTACAGTTAGGATAGATTGGTTTTAAATTTATAAAATACTGTATACCTATATTAAAATATACCGAAAAAGTGTAAAGTCAGGTTAGGTTTGGTTTTAATTTTATACATTGAAATTCAGTTGTAAAATCACGAAGCATTTGCATAACTCTGTGCCTATTCACAACTTCGCGTAATTTTTATACATATATTTAAATATACTTATAAAGTCTCCAGTTAGGATAGATTTGGTTTTAAATTTATACAATACTGTATACCTATAATAAAATATACCTAAAAAGTGTCGTCAGGTTAGATTTGGTTTTAATTTTATACATTGAAATACAGTTGTATCACGAAGCTGTTGTATCACTCCGCGCCTATTCACAACTTCTACATCCGCGCTGAATTTTTTTCGCTACTTTAAATTGAAAAAAAAGTAACTTTCCGAGGTCAATTTAAAAAAAATTCTTGTAGATATCGTCCTATTTAATGATGTTAAACCATTTCCTAAAATATCGTATAGCGCCGGGCTTCTGTATTTTTACCAATATTTTTTTCCTAAATTGAAATTATTAGGGGGTGAAATACTTTTGTCCTAAATTGTAATTATTTGGGGTTGAAATTAATTTTTTCTAAATTGAAATTATTTGGGGGTGAAATAATTTTTCCTAAATTGTATTTCTTTGGGACACTAGCGAAAGCATTTTTACTTTTTTTGGTATTCTACTTCTAAGAGTTTCTGCGTAGTTATCAAAATTTCTCAAATAAGTCTGTTTTAAACCATATGTACTGCTTTATTAAACCTTCCTTATATCATCATGCTAGATAATATATTTATATTTTTGGTTTAACAATTTATTTTGTCATTTTTAATTGTAAAAAAATAACCTATCCAAACAGTTATTTACCTTGCTATATAAAGAATATACATTCATACATCGAAAATACGCTTAAATGTTAAAAAAAGGTGTTCGCCAAATACGAAAAAGAAATAATAAAATGTTATACATTATGTGAAATAAGCAATTAAAGATAGGGGTGGGGAAGACCCGACGCTTGTACTCGTGTTACGATTTCGCGCCGGAGTTCCAGGGTTGAAAATAATGATTTTGTTATTCACAATCATGCTAAAGATAAGTAAACCTTACTTGGTTTAACAAGTTCTCTGGTTTAGTAAATCCAATATATCACTTTCGTCACTCCCTGCGTCTTACAAGTTTATAACAATTTTATGTAGGTAAAGTTAGTGACTATTACGGACAGAATCTTTACAACTCAAACAACTAATATTAACACGATAACAGAGTGAACATTCATTACCCCTCATAGATACACTGGGATTATAAAGAGGCATCAGCCACAGATTGTCTTCTTTGGTACCTAGCAAAAGTGTATACAATTTGTACTCCACGGTTAAGTTTAAATAAGTCGGTCAGAGTATCTTCAACATTTGTTTAATTCATTACGGATCAAATTATTTGCGCACCGTGGACACTAGCGGGAACGAAGTAGTCCATCGCTTCAATTTAGTTGTATTTCACTACACTATCAAATCCACCTTCGCAAATCACTTCATAGACAATAAACACTCATGGAAAAGTATGGAAAACCACATGAGCATCCTCAACACATGCAACAAAAGCCATAAATTAAACACACTGAAACCGTATGAAATATATAGCTATAGCAACACACATAAAAATGACACCTTAAATGAACAAACACGGCACAGTTCTCACATACTATTCGATCACATCACTTCTAACTTTCAAAATAATGGTACCGAGGAAGCGCCCCTGCAGCATTCCTAGAGGCAAAAATACGAGGCTGAAGTAGTCGTAAGACGAAAACGTTTCCTCCAAGTGTAAGCTAACAATTTAACTTTTAGTTAACAAAAAGTCTGGTCGCAAATAATAGCAAAAGTGTAATAAGAATTAACAACCAGCTCGTCATGAACAGCAACAAGATTTCGATACAAAAATATTCTCACTTATAAAGCGTTAAGTAAAATATTATGTAAACGGGTGCAAATTTCATATTCGTTATATATCTACTTGATTATTTGTAATTGATTATTACGTGTTATAATAAATATTGAAACCAAACTTATTTACGGTTTGGCGTTTTCTTTAGATTCTAGGATCACACTATTATTGATCATTTCGCATGTAGGAGTTTCCTTGAAATTCCTCTATACTAATATCGCAGGAAAGAGCGACAGGTAAGCTACTATATATATATATATATATATATATATATATATATATATATATATATATATATATATTATAACATAAAGTACGAGGCTTCAGACTAAATTAAGTTAGTTGCGAAAATAAATCATCTATAGGATTTAGCAAAGAAATACAAATAGTTTTCTAGTGCGGATAAAGCAGGTACCAAAGCAGGTCATTATTCTTTCCAGGAAGTTTATAAGCGGAGTCCGGCAAATAGACAAAGGTCCAAGGCTTGTTAAGATGGGAAATGCAGCGGCCGATATAGCCTGGGGAATTAACCATGTACCGTTGGGTTTGGCTAATTGTGGAACTGTGGGAAACTGACAAATAACGTATTGGTGGTAGTGGGAGAGATTAGATTTCATAAAAACTAAATGATCGGGAGTTTAAAAGGTTTTTTGAAGATAGTCTCGAGAAAGGCAGGCAGGTTGATGGGGACCAGGAGAATATAAATCATAAATTAATAAACTTATTAATAAATTAATAACTTATTAATCTGTTGGCTTAAGTAAAAGTGTTAAGGAAATTTAATTTAAAAAAACTGTGAACATTATTAGGACTATAGTGGACATTATTAGGGAAGTGACTTTAAATCATAAATAAATAAGTAGGTGTGTGAATAGAATTGTAAAGGAGCGAGTTGGTACCTCTATTCCAAGACGAAGTAGGAGAATTTTAGAAAAGTTAAATAAAATGGGGGATGATAATAGCCAAATTGAACAATTAGGGCAGACAATGGACACGGAAGACTTAGGGCAAGAGATAGAGGATGTAGGGACAAATGCGCCAGTAGAAGAACAAAATTTGGGTGTGGGGACAGAGACGAATATAGAGACTAGCGTTAACACCGGAATATATATCCTACAGTTACTGCAATTATTAAGTGCATTATTGTGTATTTATCAAAATACACAAGATTTTAAAAAAACTTATAGTAAATTAGATGAAAAAATGGATCAAACTACACAAGATTTACAGAAAACTTTAAATAGTAAATTAGATGAAACTAACAGAAAGATCGATGAAATAAATAAAAATAATGAAGAGTTTAAAAAAGAAATTAAGGATAAAATTGTTAAGGATAGGGAAGAATGGAAGAGTGAAAGCTTAAAATTAAACAATAAAATCAATACAACCGAAGAAAATTTAAAAGAGACGATTGAAAGGGGGATCCAAGAATTTGAACAAAAAACACAAGCTAAGTTAACAAACATGGAAATAAAATGCTCGGACCAACATCAGAAACAAACGGGAGATTTAAACACGCTCAAAAATGACATTGAACAACGTATTACCGACAACCCTAAGTTAAAACAGTTAGACGAATACCTTAAACAAATTAGAAATCAGTTAGATTCGGTAGAAAATCGATGGGGAAACGCAATTGTACGTCCAGTAGAAACTAACATAATTTTCACCGGCGAAGAGTGTGCTCCGATAGTTTTTCTTCAAGACATAACTAACCTTTTTGAAAATTTTTATAAGGGAAATGATTTAGACTGGATAGCTACGCATCTAAAAAGGCAGGCTTTAACTTGGTGGAGGCTTTATTCGGGAAGTTTTAAGGAATTTACGGACTTTGTAGAAGCATTTAAAAAAAAATTTTGGAGTGAAATAATTCAAGGTAGAACTAGAGACCAGTTAGAGTTTGGTAAATATGATTATAGGGGACACGTCAATATGATAGAGTACGTGGAACAAAATTTGTTGTATTTCCAAGATATATCACCAAGGATACCAGAGGAATTAATATATATAGGAAACTAGCACAACATTTTGACCCGAATGTTGCTATAGCTTTAATCGCTAGAGGGATAAAAAGTAAAAGTGCGTTCGTCAACTTAATAACAGAATTTCACTTTCAACAGAAGGAACACTTTCGATCTACAGGACACAATAGACCCGGCAAATTTAGCCAAAGGAACGAACAGAGATATGAAAATAGCCGTTTTGCCAGGGGGCCTAGCAAACCAGTTGTAAATATAAACAACGGACCACATCCCTCAGGTTCACAATGAAACAGGTGTTCTGGCCCAATACTGACATTCCCTAGACCTGAACAATACACTTTAGCTTTTACCGAATTAAGGGAAATTTTATGTGACGAAGGAAGGATTGAGGAACAAAAGATAGATTTAATAAATTGCCCAGAATTAGAAATTAAAATAGGAAACCTTAGGGTAAATGCACTGATCGATACGGGGAGCCAGTTTAATGCATTATCAGAAGACTTTTATAATAAAATTAGGGAAACAGTTAAAGATTCATCTATTGTTGGAATGGCAAATGTTAAAGCAATTGGGGCGTTGGGTCAGAAATCTGAAGCTATTAAACGTCAAATCATGACACAATTAGAATTAGGGAGTACTAAATTAGAAACTCACTTCATACTAGTCCCTAATTTAATTAAAACATGCATCTTGGGCATAGACTTTTTAATTAAAAATGAAGCAATTATAAATTTTATTGAAAGGACCATCAAGTTAAATATAATGAGGGGAAATAAAGAAGATAAGGGAATTGAAATGTTGAAGTTTAATAATAATAATGGAGTTAAATTTAGTTGTCACATGTTAAGTGAATGCCCTGCAGAAGGGTTAAACAAATTTAAGAATAGTGTAATTCAGTTAGATAACATCAGTGAACAGCAACAGAACGATTTAATTAAATTAATATGCAAATATCAGGAAATATTTAGTGAACGCCCGGGACTCATCAGCACTTATAAGCACAAATTCACAGTAACAGACCATACACCGTATAAGCAAAGTAGTTGGGCTATAGCACTTAAACATAGGGAGGCCGTAGACGCAGACATTAATAGGATGTTAAAATTTAATGTGATTGAACGAGATCAGAGTCCATATATTAATCCCATAGTACCTGTATTCAAACGTGATGGTTCAGTTCGGCTATGTTTAGACGCAAGAATGATTAACAAAAGGACACTGCCGGATTATGAGGTTATTCTCCCAATCCAAGACTTATTAGCAAGATGTGGAGGTTATAAAGTTATGTCCAGCATAGACTTAACCAGTAGCTTTTGGCAGATACCGTTAGCAGAGGAGTGCCGTGACTATACAGCGTTTTTGCATAATGGGTTGTGCTATAGATTTACTACTGTTCCGTTTGGATTATCTACGAGTTTAGCTAGCTTAACCCGAGGTTTAGACTCAGTCCTCACGGAGGAAGCAAAAAAGATTTTTAATAATCTATGTAGATGACTGCTTATGTTGTCGAGGGATTTTGAGGAGCACCTACAACAGTTGGAAATACTTTTTAAAATATTTAAAGGGGCTAACTTAACAATTAACTTGGACAAATCACAATTCTGCCGGGGGGAGATAGAATACTTAGGACACACCTTTAGTGTAGAAGGAGTGCAACCTAGCAGTGCAAAAGTGGAAGCCATAAATCAATTTCCCAGGCCAAGGAATGCTAAACAGTTGAAGGCGTTCTTAGGGCTTATAAACTTTTATAACAGATTTTTAAAGGATAATGCTACAATTACCGCTCTATTACAGGAATTGTTAAGGAAGGGGAAGAAGTTTAAATGGGGAGATGAACAAGAGCGAGGATTTGCATCAGTAAAACAACAATTTTTAGATAAGGTTATGTTAACGCATCCTATACCCTCGCAAATATTATTTACAATGTGACGCCAGTAACTACGCTTTGAGAGAACAATTATTTCAATACGATGATAATGGACACGTCGGAGTAATTGCATATACCAGCAAGACATTTAAAGGGGGTGAAATAAATTATTCAACGACAGAAAAGGAGCTCCTAAGTATTGTTCATAGTCTAAAGAAATTTAAACGTTTTGTTTTAGGAAATCCTTTGACCATAATAACTAACCACCGTGCATTGACGTATTTAAATCGGTGTAGGTTGTTGAACGCTCGAATGACTAGATGGCTATTACTCATTCAGGAATACAATTTAAACATCATCCACTGTAATGGTAAGGACAACATTGTCGCGGATATACTCAGTAGAAACCCAGTAGAAGGCACTTTTACGCGTGACCAACATGACACATTTATACAAATTGCTGAGATTCAATGAGGACGTATTAAACAGATTAAAGGAAATATACACAATACAACAGGATGACAATAAAACAAAATCTATAATAGACCAATTAGGGAACTCGAACAGCAAACTACACAGATTCTATAAATTATGGGAGGAACGATTGTATAGGCAAGACAACGGAAAATTTAAATTATACATACCAGAAAGATTCAGGAATAAATTAATATGGGAAATACATAATTACTTTGGGCACATAGGAATTAACAAAGTCTATGAGACCTTTAAGGAAGATTTTGCAACAGATAATTTAATTAAAAATGTAAAACAGTTAGTGGGGACCTGTGAAGTCTGCCAGAAGTGCAAACATGATATTAAATTAAGAAGTGGGGAAATGACTTGCATAATACCGGAGAACAAGGGCGAGTTAGTGTCGATAGATTACTACGGGCCCTTGTCAAGAGCTAGGAGTGGGGCAAAATTTATTCTGGTGGTCATTGATGTGTTCACTAAATATATTCAACTGTATAAGGTAAATAGACCAACCACAAGCAACACTTTAAAAAGACTAAGGGAATATTTCACTAAATATGGACAACCTAGAGCAATAATAACGGACAACGGGACCCAGTTTACTTCCAAACAGTGGGAAAGGGAATTAGCAGACTTGAATATTAGGACTATATACACCTCCATTCGAAATCCACAATCTAATCGCGCCGAGAGGACAATGAGACAGCTGAGTCAGCTATTCAGGATTTTACTTAAGGATAACCACCGAGCATGGGAAAAAAAATTAGAGGAAATTGAGATAACTATCAATGAGACACACCAAGACACTATAAATACTACACCGTATGAAGCCCAGTTTGCCAGAAAACCCCATAGGATTTGAGAAAATGTTATCAGGTTACCTCCAGGGAATCACACCAATTTAACCAGTGAAGCAGAAATACATTTTCGAATTAAGAACAAAAGAGAAAAATGTGCAGACAGATTTAATCAGAAGCATCAACCTACAATTTATACCGATGGAGATTTAGTGCTCGTTAAAGCTCTGAATGTATCAAATTTGGCAGAGGGAAAATACAGCAACTTCTTTGAAATTTATGAAGGGCCCTACAAAATTAAGTAATGTCTTGGTAATAGGAGTTACCAACTTACTTCCATAATTAATGGTAAAGTTAAGGGTAACTTTAATTGTAGAATGTTAAAAAGGTATCACAAACCCATATTAAGTAATTAAATGATTGTATAAAAAAAAACTTTTAGATTTCATGTATAAATAATTAATGGTTAGGATCATATCGTGAACAATGGCATTGTGAACTTTCACATTTAATTTTGAAGAAATAGTATTAATTTGTATGATGTGATTGGTAATTATGTAATATTTATAAGTGAAATGATTTAGGATATAAGAGGTTTAACTATAGTAAAATTAAATGTATTAGAAATTTAAGATTGGTGAAGAATTTAAAACAAATTGTTCTTTGATGTCATAACATTCAAAATTGTAAAATTTAAATTTAAGAAATCAAAGAAAATTAATTTTAAAATTCTCGGGACTCTATAACATAAAGTACGAGGCTTTAGACTAAATTAAGTTAGTTGCGAAAATAAATCATCTATAGGATTTAGCAAAGAAATACAAATAGTTTTCTAGTGCGGATAAAGCAGGTACCAAAGCAGGTCATTATTCTTTCCAGGAAGTTTATAAGTGGAGTCCGGCAAATAGACAAAGGTCCAAGGCTTGTTAAGATGGGAAATGCAGCGGCCGATATAGCCTGGGGAATTAACCATGTACCGTTGGGTTTGGCTAATTGTGGGACTGTGGGAAACTGACAAATAACGTATTGGTGGTAGTGGGAGAGATTAGATTTCATAAAAACTAAATGATCGGGAGTTTGAAAGGTTTTTTGAAGATAGTCTCGAGAAAGGCAGGCAGGTTGGTGGGGACCAGGACCGAAATGTTGTAAAGGGAGAATTTTGTTAAATTAGGTAAAGTTTTTTTATAAGTAAATTTAGTAAAGTGCGACGTAAAAGTTTTTTTGAAATATAAAGTAAGTTTTTTGTATCAAGTGTTAGCGCGGAAGTGAACAAGCCAGGATTCCAGGGACTCTTCAGAACAATAAGTATATTTGAAAATAGGTTTAGCCAACAGACATCTATTTTTTAGTTTAAAACAAATTTTAAGTTCATCAAAATTTATAAAAATTATTCTAGTCACCATTTCAAATTTAAAAGCAAAGTTCCCATAATAGCGACCACGAGAACTAGAATAATATTTTAATACTGTTTTTTTGTTATTCTATTAGAATATAAAGCCTCAGAAGTGAACTTTTATTATTGTAGTTTAGTTAAGACATCAAGCCTGTCACTGCACAATATTAATATAAATTAGGAATAATGTGTAGAAATAATTGTAGAGAATAAATGCAAGTAATGGTAAAAAAAATTGATAAGATTGTGAATTCTTTTATAAACCTGAAGGTGTGACTTCAATAGGTAGGGTAATTAAATAACATTTAAAAGTAATTTTAATTATAACAAAAGTTAAGTTATAATATATATATATATATATATATATATATATTGTGATCCTTAGATGAATTATTTTTTCTTGTTGAATATGTATGGTGAAATAAAATAATTTTCATAAACAAGAATATACGAGTATTACTTCATTTTATTGTTGATTGAAGCTTTTCGCCAATTTACATTATTATCATTTTCAAAATTTATAAATCACTGTCCAGTTATGTGACTAGAGTAAGACTCACTCTAGTCACATAACTGGATAGTGATTTATAAATTTTGAAATTGCTAATAATGTAAATTAGCGAAAAGCTTCAATCAACAATAAAATGAAGTAATACTCGTATATTCTTGTTCATGAAAATTATTTTATTTCACCATATATATATATATATATATATATATATATATATATATATATATATATATATATATATTTATTTATTTATTTATATATTGTACCTTCTTTTGTATTGCCGCCAAGTAGCCGATATTTAGTGCACGTAGTTACTAGTAGTTCGATTGAGGGCAGCACTCTACGGCTCCGAGTATTAACAGCTGATCTATCTCCACGTGTTTGATATTGCCGGTCCTTTTTTAATTACAATATAAAGTCAGGTACAGGAGTCGAATAAGAGAAGCTGTAGAGTGCGTGTCCTGGTAAGGGACCAGTGCTTAAAGGTAGCAGAGCGTTGTATGTAAAATAGTTCACAAATTTGTTTTATAAATTTTAAAACAATTAACGAATAAAGACGAGTAATTTTTTGTAACTATATTTTTATATTAATAGTTTCGAGAAATAATGTATTAGCGACAACAATAACTAATTCAGAGTTTTATTTTTTTGAATCTGTATGAAATAGACAAAACGCTATTTGAAATAAGTAAAATCATTCGCAGAAGGAATTGCTTAGGTCAGTATTGTTTAAACATGCAATTGTGAGTTACAAAGCAATCATGTATTGAAGAGTTACATTTATTTTATCGTAAGTAAACAGATATTCTGTTCCTTTTATATACAACTAGGTTTAACTTCTTTAGAAAAATTAAAGTAAAAATTAAAATCGTTTGCTTATTCGACCGTTATTTATTTCAACTTTTATTAGCGAAAATTCTATAATATCTAAAAAGCTTTATTAATTTTACTATTTGAGCTTTTTTCATTATTGAGAAAGTCATGATATTTTTATTCATTAATTTTTTCCGCCTATTGCATCCTTGCTACATTATTGTGTGTTATGTAAAATATCCCTTACTAAGTCAAGTGTAGTTGAATACAAAAGAAATGCATTAAGGAACAATATGGAGTCTCATAATATATATACCGACCAAGTCACCCAAACCCCCGAACCGGGAGAACAGTTCAATTTAGAGCTTGATGTTGTACGGTCTACGCATGGAGAAACCAGCAACGTAAAACCGCCTTCTCTGGATCATCATTTATTCGGTCATATTTTCTCTGGATTGCAACACCGAGTCGAAAGACTCCTGGTCACACTGCCAAACGCGGATGAGTTTGATGCACCCGTAATGCTAATATTTCTAAATATATGCATTAAAACATTTATACTTTTCCCCGATATTATACATGATATGCTATCTCTAATTACACCTTATGTGCGGGGACCTCTAGAGTCGAGACTAATTAAACACATGGACTACTCCGATTTCCATTTCGACGCCCTTAGGTCTCTTGTACTCCGCAAGTAATTAACATCCCTCATACAGAACCTTTTCTACAGGCCCCAAGAGTCCGAAGAAAACTTATATAATTTTAATATCGACATAATAAAAGTAGCTGAACTTTTAAAACCTTATTAGACGGAGTTAGAAATTACCGAAATTATAATCGAGGGCTTCCCCTGCAGTGAGAAATTGTTCGCCCCTCGAAAATAAACCGCGTAATTTCTAGGAACTCCACGAGTTGTGTGTCAGGGGGACCAACACCCAATATAACGACTCCCTTCGTAACCAAGGTAAAGATCGTCTTCTATATTGTAAAAACGGTAAGTCTTTCGCCTAAACCACTCCGAAATTTCCCAGTCATAAATCATTCACGCGTACCCCAGACAAAAGTTACCAAAAGGGTCAAGTCTCCCGTGCCAGTCTGCGTAGCCTGCAAAAAACTCGGACTCTACGTCTGGTATTGCAAGGCTTTTAAAGCAAAAAGGCAATATACCTCTGGAAAAGCCCTATAGGGTAAGTACTAAAGCACCCACGCGCATAGGAACCATTGGTAGTAGGCGGTCCGTGTTGCGTCAGAGCAAACACTTCAGTCGGGATATTGAAGGTATTTCCTCGGAAATCGATGAGAGGCTCCTGTTCCTCCAAGTATCTCATGCGGGTTTGGAAACACCCGCCCTCCTAGATTTGGGTTCAGTAAGAACCATAATGTTCGCCGATCTGTTAAGGGAGATAAATACTCGAGAAAGGGAGTACATATTTCCGATAGTACCCTGCCAAATTGTTATACGACCTCCAAACAACCGTTACAAATTATGAATGAAGTGTCGAGTCACGTAAAGACTGACAGATTTACCCTGCAATTTAAAATTTCAGTGGCTCCCCAGCTGTCCTGCAATCTCATTTTGAAGCCACTTTTATGGATAAGGCCAGGTCTATCATCCACCTCGCATCCAAGAGAGTTTCGTTTAATTTCTGCCTTAACAATATAATTTCACTCGTGTCACGCCCTGTCCTGAATTCCACTAATCATAGCAAGACCCCAGCGCCCCCTCCGGAAATATCGTATTTGAGGCATCTCAACTTTGGATCGCATGAACAGATCTCGAGTCTGATTCACTAGTTTTCTGACATGTTGACCAAACGGCTAGGGCTTACAAACTTATTGGAGTACAATAAGTTGGCGCCACCCAAGTTGACCAAACTTAAGGAGCATTTCCAAGACCTTCTAAATAAAGGCATTATAGAACCTACTAAGTCCTCATACGCATCGCCCTCCTGTCTAGTCGAGCACGAAGAGAAAAGCAGAATGGTCATCGATTATAGAAAATTAAATTAACACGTGATCGAAGCTGTCCCTCTGTCAAGTCTCCACCCCTGCTTTAATTGGTTCGCGGGAGCCAAATACTTTTCCGTTTTTTATTTAAATTCTGCCTATCACCAGATTCCCCTCACACAACGGTCAAAACATCTTACCAACTTCTGCACTCCCTGGCTCCTGTATCAATTTATTCGCGTCCCATTTGGTTTAAGTACCAGAGCGCAGGTTCTCACACGCCTTCTAGACCAGGTCTTTTCGGACATAAAATACCAGTATGTGTTTAATTACCTTGACGACCTGGTAGTTTACTCTAATTCCTGGAAGGAGCATTTTCGGCATCTCCGCGACGTGTTCATGCATTTACGCCGGTCAGGCTTGATGGTTAACCCCGAAAAGGTCGAGTACGGCATAGAGGAGATGTGTTTCCTGGGACATTTGGTTTCATCCCGAGGCGTTACCATCGACTCTAGCAGGACCAACACCGTAGTAAATTTCCCACAACCTAAAATTGCCAAGGCAGTCGCGCGCTTTGTAGGCAAAAGAAAGTAAAGCTTTTATTTCAAATTTTACTTACAATATCAAATTACATTAAAAACTGTTGACCTATATTCACAAATACTTGATATCAGGTGATTTTAACAATTGGAATGTGAAAACAGTGCCGGTGATATGGTGATATCTTTCATCTAAAATTCTTGTTAAAAATCTGTAGAACATATTCTGGTATACAACTGTCTTCTCATTGGCTATTATTTAATGTAACTGCACATAACAGCCTTTTTTATTTGTTTAGGTGTATTCTATATTCTTTACTCATGAATGTTTACTATTAATTCTCATTTTCGATCGACAGTCTTTACATATTCTATCTGTATTTTACATTTTATCATAACCAAAATCATTATTTCTTGGATATACAACTAAGACAACTGACACATAATTTTAAAAAATTCAATATTGATCAGCTGATGAAATGGGTAAAATTTGTTACACTAATTGTAGGTTATTAATTAAATTATAAATTGTGTATCAATAGAAAACCCTTTTCAATATTTGGTTGTGTGAAGTATTTGTGTGTGTGTGTGTGTGTTAAATTGTGCTAGTTTTCATGAAATATTTTGAAACATGAATCGAAAGAGTTATTTAACTTTTAATAATTCAGATTTTCAAATGTTTAAAACGTGTAGATATATTTTGTCGCATTATCGACAATTCTAGTAACATTTGGTGAATATTAGCTGTTAAATTTTTTATTTCATCAGTCTAATTATTGATAGGTACTTTTTTTTAATAAATGAGTTGTGCATATAGGTTACATTAATTTTCATACAGTTTTATTATAATTTTATATTTTAAGCAACTAAATTTATAAACCACTAATTAACTGTTTTGTAATTTAGTTTGACTATAAATTTGGATGTAAAAAATAGAATCTTTTTAATCAATTGAAAAATAGATTTATAAACCTGAAATATATATTAGGAGACAAATAATTCAAAATTTATGTCAACAAAATTCAAGCCGTATTTCTTCAACAGTAAATTTTAGATTAAAAATTCAGTAACTAGATGAACTTATACTTATTTTATTTTTAAAAAGTAATGTCTTGCATTATTATTGTTATGGACTGTATGTTTTACAGTGTCTGGCAGTGTATGGATTATTATAAAAGCTGCCGTAGGAGAAGAATGATATACCAATTGATGCATATTGTTTGACTCTATATTTAATGGAACAAGTGTATGGAGAAACTAATTTAGGTAATACTGAATAAATTTTGTGTAGTTGTTTTAATAATTTTCAAATATGTTACTTAAAAATATATTCAAACAAGATTAAAGTGTATTTCATGAATAGTGGTTAATGCTTACATCCAGATATCTTAATAAACAATATATTCTAAAAAATAATTAAAATTATTACATTAAAAAAAATAAGGTTATTGTGCATTAGCTCGGCACCCTAAGATATTTTGGGAAATTATTCGAAACCACCAAATAGGGCGATATCTAAAAGAATTTTTTTTTTATTGAAGTAGGAAAGTTACTTTTTTTCAATTTAAAGTAGGGTAATAAATTCAGCGTGGATGTAGAAGTTGTGAATGGGCGCGGAGTGATACTTACGGTACAGTGCTGCACATTAGGTTGTACGCATTGACCGCGGTACGTCACGCAACCTTACGTGTGTAGATATTTGAGAAACAACTTCTCCAGTTAGAATAGATTTGGTTTTAAATTTATACAATACTGTATACCTATATTAAAATATACCTAGAAAGTGTCAAGTCAGGTTAGATTTGGTTTTAATTTTATACATTGAAATACAGTTGTAACATCACAAAGCATTTGTATCACTCCGCGCCTATTCACAACTTCTACATCCGCGTTGAATTTTTTACGCTACTTTAAATTGAAAAAAGGTAACTTTCCGAGATCATTTAAAAAAAAATTCTTGTGGATGTCGTGCTATTTGGTGGTGTTAAACCATTTCCCAAATTATCGTATGGCGCCGAGCTTCTGCATTTTTACCAAAAATAATAACCTCACCTAAGCGTAATGTTTCAAGAAACTATTAATTGAATGTTTCATTTGTAAAACAAAACACTATATTTGGAGTATGCCTCTAGCATCAAAGAAATAATAACCTCTCATACACACATCTTCCAGTATCCAGGGTTTAACAGAATATATATATATATATATATATATATATATATATATATATATATATATATATATATATATATTTTTTTTTACCTTGAGTGATGAGGCACCTTTCGGTCAATTGACCATTGTCGAATCACTGATGTTTTTCTGTTGTAGATTTTTGGTCTGTGAAGTTGGTGTTTGTTGACGTTACACCCACTTTTTCTTGATCTGTGTGTATGACGTTTCTATATAGTATGTCTTCTGTATATGTTGTTTGTAGATTCATTAAATTGTTGTGTATGTTTTTATAAATGTGGTATTTTTCTAGTGAGTTTAGTTCTATTGGGTTGTTATTTATTTCAAGTATGGTTAGGTTATTTTCGTAATTTGTTATTTCGTGTTTATGGGATATTAGGTGTGCTGCAACATTTGATACTTTAGAATTTTTGTCTACTACTGAACTTCATAAAGTCAG
Source organism: Prosapia bicincta (assembly GCA_036971475.1). NCBI lineage: Eukaryota > Metazoa > Arthropoda > Insecta > Hemiptera > Cercopidae > Prosapia > Prosapia bicincta. Next base: position 117,154,463 of record JBAIZL010000005.1, read on the forward strand.
TACAACGGAAAAACAATGGATAACGTTAAATATCAAGAATATATATATATATATATATATATATATATATATATATATATATAGGGAGGTAGGGAGATTCTGTTAAACCCTGGATACTGGAAGATGTATATGTATATATATAATCATTATAGAAATTGTTTTACATTATGCAACAAAATATTAAGAGAAAACATATTTATACAGAATTTCATCTTATTTATTTAGAGTTTATTACAATTTATTAGCTCGATGCTTGTTCACATAGACCTACTACGGTACTGAAGCCTACATTCTAATTTTTTATCATTAGCAAAGTTTTTATTTTTATTTTGAAACTGATCCTCATTGAATACTTTGTATTGATATTTTAATGTCATTGGTTGTTGTAATCATCTTGATTTTACTGATTATATCACAAGTAATTATTTAAAAAACTAAGTGAAAACTATTAACTTGCTTGTTGATACGTTTCAAAACTGTCATTTCTAACATTTCAATGAAACCTCGGTTTTGAAACGTGTCGGCTAGTAATAGTTATCACTTAGTTCTTTAAATAATTACTTATGATTTTAATATCTCTGTCTATTGTTGTATAACGTAATTCTGTGTTTTTCGAAGGAAATTAGGGTAATCCCACATTTTCCTTGAACTATATCTTGTTCGCGGATTTCAACCGCTGTTAAGTTTGATGTATCCTTTAAAACCTTACATCTTACTTTAATAACAAAATCTATCCTAACTGGATATTTTGTAGGTATGTTGTGAAGTAGCTATACTATAAAATAGTATTTTATATTTGAATTTTGTACTATATTACGTTCGGTGAATCTTATTAATCACTTAAACAATATTTTATGACTATCTGAACTTTAAATTTTGTAAATTTGTTAAAACTTACTGAGACAGAAGGTTTCCAATCGCTATGTGGCGATCTTCATCAGTGTCTTCTGCTTGGAGATGTTGGGTCAAGCGGTGACGGTTTTAAAGGCAGGTTTTCGATAGTATCAAAAAGTATGTGTGATTTGTATTGTGTTTGTTTCTTTTAACATGTTTGTACTTTGTGTGTCTGTAAATTTCATATTGTTCTAGTGTGTTAGAGATGTGGTCCTTTTTTGTTGATGTTTTGAATTTCTAGGTTATGGTAAATGTCTGTGTACTTGTGTCCTGTTTCTTTTATGTGATTGTAAAATGTTGAGTTTGTGTTCCTCGACTCTTTGTTTAATCTGCGACCTGTTTGTCCAGTGTAGAATTTGTTACATTCGTCGCAGTTCAGTTTGTAAACGCCTGGTGCTTGTAGTTTATCTTTGTTGTTGGTGTCATGTTGTATTTTGTATTGTAACTTGTTATTCATTAGTTTTGTATGATATTTTGTATTCTATTTTTTGAAATTTGTGGGTTATTTTGTTTATGTATGGTAATGTGATGTATTTGTTTTCCCTGTCTGTAGTGTTAATTTTAGTGTTTTTTTTGTACCATAGTTTGTCTATTATCGAGGTGTTGTATCCATTTGTGTATGCTAAATATTTAATTGTGTATAGTTCTTTGTTTATGTTTTCTATGGTCATTGGGACTTTAAGTCTATGGAGCATGGATCTGAAGGCAGCGTGTTTGTGTTGGATAGTTTGGTTTGAGGTGTTGTGGATAAGTGTGTCTGTCTCGTTATGCGTTTCCTGTAAATGTTGAAGCTGTGTTTTTGTATGTGGTTTTTTGTTATAGTTAGGTCGAGGAAGTTTAGGGATCGGTTGGTTTCAGTTTCTGAATTGAAGTGGAGTTTTGGGTGTATTTTATTAGGGTGTAGGTGAGGAGTTTTTTGCATTGTCGGGAGTTGCCTGTATAGTGTTATGATATCATCGACATAACGTGCCAGTAAATGATTTTGTGTGCGTGTGTATTGTTTGTGAGTATCTTGGTGTTTTCTATGTGTTGTAGACAAATTTCGCTTAGGACACTACTGATATGACTTCCCATGGGTAGGCCATCTGGTTGTGAAGAGAAGTTTGTTTGAGTTGTGGATGAAATAGTTTTGTTTGGTGATGGTTTGGAGGATGTTTATGATTTCAGTAACATGGGTTTTAGGTATGTTGTTCTGTATTAATTGGGTTTTTAGGATGTTGAGCGTTTCGGGTATGGGTATGTTGGTGTACATATTTGTTATGTTGAGTGATAGTAGTGTTGAATTGTGTGGTATGTTTGTCTTTTATTTTATTTATGAGGTTTGTTCTGTTTTATATGTGTGTTTCTGTATTTAAGTGTATGGATTGTCTGATTATTTTGTCCATGTATTTTGCTATTCTATGTGCAGGCGTAGTTGATAGCTCTGATGGGGATATTCGGTGCACGGAGGGTAGGTACTTTAGGGTGGATTTGTTTTAGGTGGTATTTTTTGTTTTTGTTGATGATGTATTTAGATGTATCAATTAGTTGTTTGATGGTTCTGTGATATTTCTCTGTTGGGTCTGTATGTAGTTGTACTATATTATTATTTATTATGTAATAATTGATTTTGTCATTTAGGCTGTTTATATAATAATTACTGTGCTGTTGCCTTTGTCTGCTGTGGTGAGTGTGATGTTTAGTTGGGCTTTTTTTTTAATGTTTGCAGCGATTTTAATTTCATTGTTCATGGTTTTGTTGGTTATGTTTTTCTGTTTGGTTAGGTATTTTATGTCATGTCAAAGTGAGTCTTGGTGTTTGGTGTCGGTTTTATGTATGGATGTTTCAGTTTGTAGCATAATGTTTCTGTTTGTTATTTGATTTGTAATGTAGGTCGTATTTTAGGCCTTTGTTTATTAAATTCATTTCGTGTTGTGTGAAATTAATATTAATGAGGTTAACTGTACAGGGGTAGAAGTTTTGTGTAAATTGACAGTATGTTGTGTTTTTTGTTTTACATAATAGTTGATTAATCTTTTTATTGTTGTTATTTTTGATGTTTATTATTTTATTAGTTGCCCAATTATTATGGTCTTTTACCAATTGTAATGTGATATTTAATATTTATATAGAAGACACTAGATAGACACATACTCTTTGATACTATCGAAAACCTGCCTTTAAAACCGTCACATCTTGATCAGAAATCTCCAAGCAGAAGACACTAATGAAGATCGCCACTAAGCGATCGAAAATGTTCTGTCTCAGTAAGTTTTAACAAATTTACAAAATTTAAAGTTTGGATAGTCATAAAATATTGTTTAAGTGATTAATAAAGTATTTTATAAAGAAACATTAATTTTATATATTTCTAGTATTCGCATTTACCAATGTCAATTATGCAAAGCCAACTCATATGTTGACATTCGGTGAAATAAAAAATTGTCTTAAGAAATTAATCCTTACTGGATATTTTGTAGCTATATTGTAATATAGCTATATAATGATGTAGTAAAATTTAGTGTTCTGTTTTGTTAACAAACTTCAAGCTTATAAAATTTTGTATGTGTTGGTACGTTTAGGTTAGGAACGTTCAAATTTTAATTGCTTTTTATGTTGTCTGACTTGAAATAATTTTTGTATGAAATATATCTTTTAGTAGTATATGTGAAATTGAATGAAATCATAAATGCATTTGATTGGATAGTACCGAATTACCAAACCTACCCTAGCCGGATATTTTCTACCTAAATTTTAACAAAACTGTATAGTAATGTAGTTTAAAATATAATGAATAATTGCTTGATAAAAAAATGTGTTCCACAAATGAGTTCATGTATCATTAACAACAATTAATGAAGTTTAACCATTATTTATGGTGTGATATTCAAAGCACTTTATTCTTGCTAAAATGCATTTTTAAATAAGATACGATAATGGTAACAAAATAGAATTTAACCATCATTATCAAGTTTTACTCTACATGGATTTTGACCATAGAGTATAGATAACATTGATTACTTGGCCACTGTGATTCCTGTAATATAATAAACATATTTTTTGTGATTATGAGTTATTTTTATTAGTAAATAATTTCTTTCACTTGTATGCAACTATATAAGAAACCTATATAAAAAAATTTCTATTATTATTTTAAGAGTTATGAATATAATATTGACTAAAAAACATGTGTTTTTTGAAATTTGTTTATTTGTAATCATGTCATACTCATCTCTTTAATATAATCTATATTATAAATGTTGTTTCATATTAAATATTTTAAATTTAAAGTATGCTACTATATGATCACTAAGAACACACTTTTCAATTTTTTTTTTCTATCAAGTACAATATACTGGCAGATATAGAGCTAGGATATGGCCAGATTTCTGAAAACGCTGGATTATTGGAGGGCTCATTAAAAACACAATATACATTGAACAGTATTTATATGTATTGTCCAAAAATCAAGAAAACAGGGAAACAGCCCTTTACTTTACTTGAAAGAATGTACTGGTCTGTATTTTACAATAAAAGGTTACCTTATCTTTAATGGGAAAAACAAAAATGTTAAATATGTTTCCGTTTATACTGCAATGACATTGTTCACTTGCATTTCAATAATAGTCATTGTATATAACTACTGCAGTAACATATGGCTCGAAATCGTTTGTATATCACGAGCCAGAGAACTAGAACCGGGCGGCATGAAGGTCAGTCAGTCACTGACATTGACACACAGTGAAAAATATACAATTTATGTTTGCATATTGATTATGATCACATCTTTTGTCGTTGACAAAAATGCCAGTTAGGTGAAGGAGCGGATTATAGAGATTTTACTGTAATGTTTTTTGACCAAAAAGTTTTGGTAAAGAATTGTGGTAAGAAAAATTGCAAATTCTGTATGTTTCTTGTTTGGTTTTTCCTAGAAATAAAATGTGCACATCATGTACTTTAAATATTTCTATATTTGTTGATTCCATCTTCACGTGAGCTACTAGTTTTTACTAAAAACTTGTAAATATTTACAAACTTGCCTATAGTAGCACTTACTTATATTTGTTGAGGACGGCCGTTTTGGGAGATGTATCCCATTGTCAACTCAGACCGTAACTGATCTCAAAGTTTACGTAGGTTAGGTTATTAGGGCGGGGTGGGTTATGGTGGTGTGGGTGTATTTTGTGAGCATTAGAAGTTATGATGTAAAAAGTGTGTGTGAGTTATAATGCAACTGTGTATTGAGTATGTGTATAGAGTGTAGTATGAAGTGTCTGTATATTTCGTATTGTTCAAACAGGGAGGTCCTACACACGTTACCAAGAACATATAAAAGCACTAACAAACAATAACTACCAATCAAACTTCGCCGATCATCTCAACTCTACAAAACATGACTACATAGACATAACATCTAACCTACAAATCCTTCATTAACAACACAGAAATAACCAACGCTACACAACCGAACAATACGAAATATACAGACACTTCAAACTACACCCTACACACATACTCAATACACAGTTACATTACATCTCACACACACATTTTGACATCATAACTCCCAATACTTACAAAATACACCCACACCACCATAATATCCCACCCCACCCTAATACCCTAACCTACGTAAACCTTGAGATTAGTTACGGTCTGAGTTGACAAAGGGACACATCTCCCGAAACGGCCGTCTTCAACAAATATAAGTAAGTGCTACTATAGGCAAGTTTGTAAATATTTACAAGTGTTTAGTACTTTAAATGCATTCACATAATTAATATAATGATTCAATTTCTATTTAAATTTATGGTTATCTATTATCGTAGATTGATTACGAATCCTTATGCCACATAGTGGTAGTAAATATAAATTATAGACAAAAAACAGTATCTATCAAAACATGGGGATGAAAAATATTTGTCCGTATCTAATTTCTTTTAATTCAAGTGTAGTAGCTGCAGTCTTTAGCATAGAGCTTCTATTAGCTTTTCTCTTTATTGACCTTTAGTAATAAAAAGACATAAAAGACAAGAAAGATAAATATCACATTGAGTATTATAAAAACATTCTTAAAGAATGTTAAATTGATACTTTTGTTTAATAAAATTAAAGTTTGGAAGAAATAATAAAAAGCTTTCAAAAGTCTCATTTAATTGAGAAATTCCTTAATTATAAATCTGATAACTGCTCCTGTTATAATTTATCAAGAATAGAAAGTAATTAGGACAAAAGGAATATACTCATTGTTTATTTATATGATTCAGTCCTGTAATCAAAATAAGAATTTTGTGTAGAAAATTTGCATAAAACTAAAATTTAAATAAATTTGTTTTAAACATATCAAGATGATGTTTTTACATAGCAATCTTCATCATTCACCAGATTAAAATGTGTTGGTTAACAACATTTTCAGTCATGTTATATTCATTAAATACTTCTTCTAGAGATAAAACTCTTTCTGTAACCCTATATCTTTCAACATATTTTCCCACCTGTCTGGGAAAGTCGTATCTGTAGCTACTATGAATCTAATGATATCATCACCATATTCATTTTATGAAAGCGAGCATTATTTTTTCACTTAGAGAATTTTATGATCTTGAATAGTGAAAGTCAACTGCTCTATATAGTTATAACCATCATCCTCCAAATATTGTTATGTGTGAACATTTTTCCTAAGAATTTGGAATACCAATGTACGAGTATATCAAAACAAAATTCTCATAAACATGCTCAAAACATTTTCATGCCTAACTGACATCTCAGTCTCTCTCTCTCTCTCACACACACACACACGCACGCGTTCTCACTCACACATAAACTTTGCGAATTTTCGGACGAGATAGGATTCTGACAGACGTACCTAGTGGCAACATAGTCCAAAACTACAATCTCTTGGAAAAAATAAATAGACACATATAAAAGCATATCACACTAATGAAATATTTCGATCATACAATGGTATTTATCAATCAAAAAAGAAAAGACTGAAGTGAACCACAGATGTCTATACATATCAAAAAGTCACAGATGCACAGATTTATAGTTTATAATATAGTACTATATGTTATTTGTATAAATATTGATAAATTGAAAACATATATTAATAGTCTGTCAGAAGGAAGGTAAATGGAGTTGTTAAAAATGGTAGAAGTTTAGGGGGAAGTTAAAAGAAGTTTTATCTGATGTTGAGGTTAGAAGGTTCTCTATATATGAGGTTGGGATATCTTTCAATGATTGTTAAATATTCCAGTGGTACACCAAATCTAAAGAACCTCCTAATCTCAACATCAGATAAAACTCTTTTACCTTCCCCCTAACGTCTACAATTTTTAACAACTCCATTTACCTTCCTTCTGACATACTGTTAATATATGTTTTCAATTAATCAGTATTTATACAAATAACATATAATACTATATCATAAACTATAAATCTGTGACATTTAGATATTTATACACATCTATGGTTCACTTCAGTCTTTTTTTGATTGATAAAGATCATTGTGTGATCGAAATATTTCAATAGTGTGATATGTTGTTATATGTGTCTGCTTATTTATTTCCAAGAGATTGCAGTTTTGGACTATTGCCACTAGGCAAGTTTGTCAGTCTCCTATCTAGTCCAAAAATTTCTAAATAAACTTTAAGCTCACTAGAACTAATCTTAAATATATATATAAACTTTGCAACATTATTTTCTTGTATTTGCTTATCATTTAGAATTTAATGTACTTAGATGATGCTCGAAATCGAGGACATGTAATTAAAGTTCTTGAAAGTCAACTCGCATATAAACAAAGTAAGATTCTTGTTTAAGTTCATTTAAGTGTAAGTCATATATATATATATATATATATATATATATATATATATATATATATATATATATATATATATATATATATGTAGAATATCAAATATGTTTTCCTGTTAGAATTATTTTTAAGATTAAATAATATACACTAATTACAGGAATAATTTATTGAATAATACACTCAAAGCTTTTCGTTGGTTGACATTACCAACATCCTCAGGAATTACAATCTGATTGTAATTCCTGAGGATGTTGGTAATGTCAACCAACGAAAAGCTTTGAGTGTATTATTCAATAAATTATTCCTGTAATTAGTGTATATTATTTAATCTTAAATATATATATATATATATATATATATATATATATATATATATATATATATATATATATTCTTATATTTGTTGATTCCATCTTCATATTAGATACTAGTTTAAACTAAAAACACTTGTAAATATGTTACACTAGCATATATAGTAGCACTTACTTTATATTGTTGAGGACAAATCTCCAGAAACAGCCGACCTCAACAATATAAAGTAAGTGCTACTATAGGTAAGTGTAACATATTTACAAATATGTTATCATAAGCTATTATCAAGTCTCTGGGTTTTGGGAATGACAACATTTTAAAAAAATCACCGTGTTACGTGCTATTTTATCTACAGCAATTTTCAGGAACATTTCCATTGTAAAAGTATTGAAATGTTATTGTTTCTTTATAGGATGAACAGCTTAAACTGGATTTACAATGATGAACTCTCTGCTAAAGAGTATTAGACCAGTACGAAGTGGAGAAGCTTTAATAAAAGAGTCTCTACGCTCTCATTTAATAATAAGTGTTAAAGAGGTTCAGTTGGAGTATGCACAAGTTAGCCAAGGCAACAATGAGCAAGGAAAGAATGATGCTTCAAATTCCTTTTGTATAGTTCTCGAAGCTGTGTTTCTTCATGGGTTAAAAGAGACTTTTGCAGATAAGATGGCTTCAGCTTTGGCAGATCCAGATCAAAGGCCTGAACCAAGCTTTTGGTCTCCTCTTTTAGTTTTCTCTCATAGGCAGATTATTGATCAAGCAAGTATTTTGCACCAAACAATTTTTATGTTAAGGAAATTTATTTTAAAAGAATTAAATTGTGCTTCAACTAAACAAAACAACACTTGTGCTTTTGTCTATTTCATCTTGTGGACATGTTTTTTTAAAACTTGCATATAAAATCTAGTTCTTTTTTTAATGCTTTAAATTTCAATAACTGAAATTTTGTGTTACAATAGGGTTTTTATTGTTTAAGACGGTATCTAAATTTATAAGTTGTATTTGTGTAAGGAGCAAGGGATAGTAAGAGACTTGAGATATTGCAGAAGAGGAGTTTGCTCACCAGTATATGTGGAAGACCAAACAGCTATCTACCATTCTCTCAATTATCTTTGTTTATTTGAAATTAGGGCGGGTGGCTGTTTATAGCAACAGTTGTTATTATGTGAGCTCATTATTACTACACTTCTCAAAAATACTGTTAAATATTCATAAAGCATATACTTTTTAATCTTGTGATAAATTATGAAAACAACAATATAGTATTTGATTTTATTGTTATCCAAAATATTATTCTAAAAAAAAACTTGTGAATGAAAAAAAATTAAATGAAAGTACATCAAACACATAAAAAATATAACAAGGTCTAGTAACCTTGAAATTCATTGTCTTTTAAAACTGGTAAAGTGTTTTTATTGTTGGACGATCTTTATAGATATGATGAAATTTGTGAATAGTAAATCTGACAACATACATGCTCAGTTTATCCAGGCCTGTTGAGAAATATTTTTTTTTCTAATTTTATTAGGTTTTAGAAACAGTTGTCCCGACAACAGTGGCTGAACAACAATTAGTTGGTTTTCACTACTCTTTAATGGAAATCAGACATCTCTGTAGCTTTGGCTACACATTGCTGCACCTGCCTAATATTTATTGTTTCGCCCCTCTCACTATTTGTTTTAAAAAGTTGTATACATTAGCTAAAATGTATCTACTCTGGTGAAGTACTTTCATTCCTTATACTTTCCTATGGACTTAAACAATATTTTATGACTATCTGAACTTTAAATTTAGTAAATTTGTTAGAACTTACTGAGACAGAACGTTTTCGATCGCTATGTGCCGATCTTCATCAGTGTCTTTTGCTTGTAGATGTTGGGTCAAGCGGTGACAGTTTTAAAGGTAGGTTTTCGATAGTATCAAATAGTATGTGTGATTTGTATTGTGTTTGTTCATTTAATATGTTTGTACTTTGTGTTTTTGTGTGTCTGTAAATTTCATATTGTTCTAGTGTGTTGAGATGTGGTCCTTTTTTGTTGATGTGTAGGATTTCTAGGTTATGGTAAATGTCTGTGCATTTGTGTCCTGTTTCTTTTATGTGATTGTAAAATGTTGAGTTGGTGTTCTGTTTGTGTTCCTCGATTCTTTGTTTAAAGCTGCAACCTGTTTGTCTAATGTAGAATTTGTTACATTTGTCGCAGTTCAGTTTGTATACGCCTGGTGCTTGTAGTTTATCTTTGTTGTTGGTGTTGTGTTGTATTTTGTATTGTAACTGCATACAACTTGCAAAGAAAACTAATAACAAGTTAGCGAGATGTTCTGCGTCCATTGTAGTGTAGCCGCACAGTTGACAATGTGGTTTTAGGAGAACTTTGATGCGATTCAGATGGACTGCCAGGTAATCATGACCTGTTTTCATGCGGAATGCAGCAACAGCTACAGCTCGCGGAAGATCGTTTCTAACAGGCCCAGCGGTGAAGAGGCTTTCCCATTTTTTACTAGCTGCCTCTTGGGTTAAATGCTGTTGGACCCACTTCTCTGTTACAGTACTTATTTGCAGTTTAGAAGATTTTAGAGGTGGTTGGCACCCAGGTTGCTGGAGTATAGTCCCTTTCCTTGCTCGTTTGTCAGCTCTTATGTTTCCGAAAATGTTGACATGACTTGGGATCCATTGAAGTTTGATAAGCCGTCCTTTTTGCCCGAGTGTATGTAGAATTTGTCGGCACTCTAGTGTTCTTGGGCAATCTGTTTCTGTGTTATTTGATAGGCTATGGATAGTTGCCTGGGAATCAACCAAAAAAACTGTGTTTATTGGCAGGTTGATCTGCTCTAGCTCCTTAGCCGCGGCCAAGACTGCAGCAACTTCACCGTCGTAATTGCTAAGAGGTGCACCCACTGGGAGAAAACCTTCAAATAGTCGACAAAAGTAGCCTGCTCCTGTTTTCCCTGTTCGAGGATCCATCGGTGTATAAGTGAAGCCATTTATTCAGAGGATAGTCTTTGGCTATGATTTGATTGCTGGGTGAAAAAATATTTAAAAAGATATTCTTAGTTGACATTAACTATCTTTACAAATACACATCCATATACATTTTATTTCAAATTATATTCTACAGGGGATGTATAAACTAGTTTAGTTACTAATAAGAGTTTGTATCTTTACCAAACTCCAGTAAAAAAAACTCATAAAAAGTACTCCAAAACCAATTTGATAGAAATATCATTTAGATTATACATTTTCTGTACCCAAGAATTGTACTTTGAATACATAAACATATTGGACTGACTTTGGCTGACTAAATAATTAGTTTTAAAACTTTTAAATTTTGTTACCTATGATCAAATTTTAATTATTGCCAGATGTAATATTTTGTGCATTAAACATAGAATATTTTTTGTTCTAAAATTAGATTGGAGAGCTTTCGCTTGTAACCACTGATGTAGGACGTTGTCGTGCATGGTTAAGATTGGCCCTAAATGAGTGTCTTCTCTCTAGTTACCTTCATTCTATGGTGCTGCAAAATGATGCCCTTAAACCATATTACAAACCCTCTGCATATTTACGAGACAACGATCTATTAGATGTTACAAAACAGTTGGTTAAAGGCATTGAAGCATGTGAATTTCAATTTGCATGCAACTCAAGTCTTCTTAATACATGGACAAATCCTCCATTGCTAATGGCTGGACTTTGGACACCACCTATGAAATCACTTCCAGTGTCGTCTGGGACAGATATAGCCCGTACAATAGCTGCAAATGAAGAAACTGCGAAGGTAGATGACATAGTTTCAGTTGGGTCATTTGCATCATATCAAGACTCGTTGCCAAGTTCCAGCCACAGTGTACTATTTGATGAAGAAGAAGCACTGAAAATAATTCTTGGCACAAATGTCAATGAACCTAGAAATGATGATCAAAACTATCAGGAAGACAATAGTGAGAAAACTTTAGGTAAAGTATAATTTTTAATAATTTTTTCTTGAAAGTACTTTTCAATAACATACTATATTACTTTAGGTAAAATAATTATACAGTGGTTGCGGTTAATTCGACCACCAATTAATCAGATCAGCTATTTTAATTGGACCGAAATGTAAAAAACCCAAACAAATGCATGTTACATATATATAAAAATGCACAAATTAATTTTGTCTGAAAAGTCGCTTATTTGGTCCAGTATTTTTTATTTTTATTTTTTTTTGTAGTACAGTTACCTGATATACTTAATATGTCCAGTATATAGCTTACAGTACAAATTGAGTATGTCTAGTACAGGAAACATCAACTTTAGAACAAAAAATAGGCTCTGTTACAGATTACATACACTCTCTTGAAACATGATTAGAACCTTGCACCACATGTAACCTGATCCTTTCCCTCCTCTGTGATAAATTCTGTATTTGTATTTATTGCTTAATATGGTATGTTCTTTATACTGTAAGAGGTGTGTTTAGTGCAATGTATTAATCTGGAAACATTTTATTGATTTGTGGAAATTCGTTCACAGCTTTGTTTCAGTTAAATGGATTTTAAATGAATTAAAAAAAAAAAAAATTGTATCTATAGTCTCATTATAATTAGAGCTGATGTTTGTCTGTTAAATGAAAGTCTGTTATAAAACAAGTTTTTAAGTGGTTATAATTCATATAAAATGAAGAACAATTTTTAAATGGCTAAAATTATAGTGATTAAAATTATGCATAGGTTTTATTTAGAGTGATTAAAAATCTGTTAACACATTGCTTGTGGCTACAAAAATGACAGTACTAAAAAGCATTTTTTTTTTTACTTTTAGAAGTCTTAAAATTGATGTTGAAAGCATTTGAGATTGCTCAAGTAAACAGAAGCTACATTTCAGCTAGTGGTATTTTGGTTAGGGTGTGTAATTGTTTATAAAATCTTTTTTCAACACTTTGTAAGTTAGTATTTTTAATATTACTGATATGTCTACATTATTTATAGCCCCTTACATCATCTAGGTAATTTTTACATTTTTTCAGGCCAGAAACATTTTAGGAAAAGCCACATGAAGTGTGGGTATTTAAAAAGTTTAGTTTAACAAAAAGTTTATCAACACAATGAATAATATTATAGTTATTAATAATATTTCTACACTATTTAAACTTTTACTTTATCGTTTTTAGAGGAAATGCCACTTAACAGAAGCTAAAACAACCATTTCAGCAGCCGTGTAAGTACTGCACTGGCACAGGCTGAGCGACACCTACTTATGAGACGTGAAGAAAAATCCAGTCCATTATTAGAAACGTCTTTTAATAATGGCATTTATTGTGTGGTATAGATATACCTACTACTACAATTTGTAACGTTTTGCAGCAAGAAGAAACTCTTCTTCAGGAATGGTGTTCAAAAGGTGAACATGAAAGGTTATCACATTACAAAAATTAGAAGGAATAGATTCTATCAGAACTTTTTTTCAACGCTCGTCCCTCTGCCTTATATAAAGTAAGATGTCAATAGCTGTTGCCTTTTCTTGATTTTCCACATAGGGTAGCAACTAGTCAATGGCCTTGAAAGTATTACTGAGACATTGTGCCATCCTGTTTGCCTCTTCCTTTGTTGTTGTCTGACTCATTTCCTATGCTGCTTTCAGTCCAATTGAACACATCTAAAATATCTTGTTGATTCTGTCTTCCAAATAATTTCTCTTGCTTATGTTTGCAATCAGCATTGATACCATTTTGGGCCAATACTTTTTAAACTGATTCTAAGGCCACAGAACCATTGGTTGACAGAGTGATGTTAAAATTGGAGACAAGAATAAGCACTTTGCCCCCACTGGGGAAATCTTCAACAAGTTGTTGTATGTAGAGGCATTGTGTCAAATCAGTAGAGCTTTTCTAGGTAAATTTTGTACTTGAAGATGTTTCTCATTGGCAGGAACAAACTTTTCAAAATATCAATTTTTAAAAACATTTATATTCATCTAAGCACTGTTCTGGTTAGTGTAACAAATTGGTATTATGGCCATGTATTTTATTTTTTGAAAAGAATAGGTTGGTATAGTCCAATAGCATTACTGCAGGCAAATCAGTAACTCTTTCCTTCTTGTTTTTATGATCTGGAGCAGTATCTTCATCTCTACTTTCTAGAATGTTATTAGGCAGTATTTAAAAGCTAACTCCAGTTGCATTACGATTTTAAATTTCTGTACCACTTAACCCCTCATTGTTTATAAATTTAATGTCCCCTTAAAGTCTGTAACGCTTGACTCATCAGCTGACAAACTTTTACCACTGACCTACAGTTGCCAAACTCTATAATACAAATCGGTGTACCTTTTTCTCTGTTTTGTACAAATCACAAACACAATGCTTCGCTAAACTCTTCAGTGTCTTCCTTTTTCATTGTTTTTCTTTCTTGAGGCCAATAATCGAAGCCTGTGCAGTACACCATTTTTCAATTTCCATACAATTTTATATTCCAATCTCCTATTGTGCTTTTATCTGGATTATAATTTTGGGCAATATTCTTTGCTAATTCTCCTGCTTCCAATATTTTTAGTGTAGGAACCTTTTGTTCCATTGTCACAAAGTTCTTTTTTTGTTTTTTCATTTTCTAATCACTTTTAAACAAAAAGAAAAACTACTGTATTGAAGAAAAGACTTCACTCAACAAAAACTGCAATGCAAAACAGGCATACTATATGTATGCTGAAATACACTAATGATAATTTTATCCACCATTAAGTGCAATAGTTTTACCTTGAGTGATGAGGCACCTTTCGGTCACTTGACCATTGTCGAATCACTGATATTTTTTTGGTGTAGATGTTCGGTCCGTGATATTGGTATTTGTTGATGTTACACGCACTTTCTCTTGATCTGTGTGTATGATGTTTTTATATAGTATGTCTTCTGTGTATGTTGTTTGTAGATTCATTAAATTGTTGTGTATGTTTTTATAAATGTGGTATTTTTCTAGTGAGTTTAGTTCTATTGGGTTATTATTTATTTCAAGCATGGTTAGGTTATTTTCGTAATTTGTTATTTCATGTTTATGTGATATTAGGTGTGCTGCAACATTTGATAAGTTTGAATTTTTGTTTTTGAATGCTCTATAATGTTCTTCAAATCTTATTTTAAATGATCTGGTTGTTTTTCCTATGTAAAAAGCGTTACAGTTGTTGCATGTAATTTTGTAAATTCCTGATAGGTTATGTTTTTCTGAATTTGTTTTGTGGTTTGTGTTATTAAGATATTTTATTATTTTGTTGTTTGGTTTGTATGTTGGAGTGTAGTATTCTTTGTTGTATATATTTGTTATTTTTTCTATTTTGTTATTGGTGTATTTATATTTTAGGTAGATTTTTTTATTTTCATTATTTTTGTGTTCCGGTTGTAGTGTTGTGTTGAGGTTAGGTTTTTTTGTGAATTTATTGTATATATTTTTTATAATGTGTTTGTTGTATCCATTTTCTATTGCTATTTTTGTAATGTTATCTAATTCTTCATTTAATTTTTGTTTGTTATTCTGTGTGTATTTTATTGCTTTATTTATCATGTTACTGTAAGTGTTAATTTTGTGTGTCCAGGGGTGGTTAGATTTGTAGTGTATTGTGGTGTTGTTGGAAGTAGGTTTCCTGTATACTGTAGTTTCTATTTTATTATCATTTATATTTAAAGTGATGTCGAGATAGTTGATTGTTCTATTTGTTTCTGTTTGAACGGTGAATTGTATGTTTTCGTTGTATGTATTTAGTTTGTTTAATATTATGATGTGTTCGTTGTGAATGGTAGGTTGGTATATTACGAGTATATCGTCTACATACTTTGTCCATAGTGAAATATTGTGTGTGTTCAGTATAGGATTAATTATTATTTGTTCAAAGTGTTGTAAATATATTTCTGACATGACTGATGATATGGGTGAACCCATGGGGAGTCCAGTTGTTTGTTTATAATATTTATTGTTAAATTGGAAGTAATTTTGGTTACATATGTGTTTGGTTAGCGTAATGATACTATCTATTATGTTTCTTTTTTCGTTATTGTGTATTAGTTTGTTTTTTATTATTTCTATGGTTTCTTCTATTGGGATACTAGGGTACATGTTAGTTATGTCATAACTTATTATTTTTGTGTTGCTGTTTGTTTTTATCGTTTTTATTTTATTAATTAATTCGTATCCATTTTTTATATTGTATGTGTTGTTGATATGTATTTTAGATCTTATTATTTTGTCTAGTATTTTTGCGATTATGTAAGATGGTGCTGTTGTGAAATTTATTAGTGGTCTAAATGGTGTGTCGGGTTTGTGGATTTTAGGTATCCCTGATAATATTGGTGCACATGGTTTGAATGGGTATAGTCTTGTGTGGTATTTTAATTTATTGTTATAGTTTAGGGTATTTCGGTGAGTGACTATTAAGTTTTTTATTGTAATAAGGTATTTGCTAGTTGGGTCTGGGATTTGTTCGTATTTATTTTCTTTTATGTAGTTAGTCATTGAATCGATGTATTTGGTATTTTCTATTATTACTGGTGTATTTGTTTTATCTGATTTTAATATTAAGTAGTCGTTGTTTTCTAGTTTTTCTCTGAGTTTTATAATTTATTTTTTATTTATATATTGTTCCGTTTTTTTGTTTTTTTCCGTTTTTATTAGGTTAATTTTATTATTAATATTGTTTCTTATGTGTTCAGTATTTTGGTGAGTAATTTTGTGGATGTTAGATTCTGTGTCAACTATTAGGTTTTTTATTATTTGTTTTTTGTTGAAATTAGGTAGGTTATATTTGAAGGAATTTGTTATTATTATTTTTTCTTTTTCAGTAAATTGTGTTTTAGTTAAGTTTATGAATTTATTGTTGTTAGAGGTGTGGATTGGTCCTAGGCTATTTTTTAGGTTATGTTGTTGTTTTGGTGTGTGGATTGGTTCTAGGCTATTTTTTAGTTTATGTTGTTGTTTTGATAAATTTTCGATTTTTCTGTTTTGTCTGTTTATTGTGTTTGTTTTATGTTTTATTATAATTTGTTGTGTTTTTTCGTGAATAATAGGTGTGAGAGTATCAAAAGTTTTCATTATTTCCAAATTGGTTGTGTATAGTTGTAAATTGATTTGGCTTTTTTATGGTAGGCAGATTTAATGTTTTGTTTAATTATGTGTAATTCTACTATTTTTGTTGCTTTATTGATAATAATGTTTTGTTTATTTTTTAAGTGTAATTTAGCGTATTTTGGTGTTATATTAAGTGTTAAACATTTTTTATTAAACTGTATTCTGTTGATGCAATTCTGGAGTTTGATTTTGAGGTTAAGATATTTACGGTACAGTTGTGTACCTTGGTAGGTATGAAATTCTTGATATTTTACGTTATCCATTGTTTTTTCGTTGCACTGACTTTATGAAGTCAGTGCAACGGAAAAACAATGGATAACGTAAAATATCAAGAATATATATATATATATATATATATATATATATAATATATTAAATTATAAATAATTTTTTCCACCACTAAGTGCAATAATTTTACCTTTTGTGATGAGGCACCTTTCGGTCACTTGAACATTGTTGAATCACTCAATTGTAAAAGTATTTACAATAGTAATATATCAACTTTATACAGTCAGTGCAACGGAAAAATAATGGACAACGTAAAATATCAAAATATACACACACACACACACACACACACACACATATATATATATATATATATATATATATATATATATATATATATGAGTGGACTCTTACCAAGGTAAGTCTGTTAGTCTCCTAGTCCAAAAAATCTAAATAATCTTTACCAACCAAAACTATATATATATATATATATATATATATATATATATATATATATATATATATCTATATATATATATATATATATATATATATATATATATATATTTATATTATATATATAGATTTTTTGGACTAGGAGACTGACAGACTTACCTTGGTAAGAGTCCACTCTGTAGTCTTGAAATAGAAACACATAAAAGCACTTAACCAATGATATATTTCAACCACACACTGGTCTTTCTCAATCAAAGAGAAAACAAAAAGAAATATGAGGGAATGAAATAAAATAAATATAAGTTGTAATCACAGATTGTGTAGAAATCAGATGTAACAGATGCACAGATTAAAGATATATGTATTGTTTCCATGATCATATGGGTGATTATAGTTTATATAAGTCTGTAAGGGGAAAAAGAGATTGGAGACGTCTGATGAGACTATTAGGAAAAAAAAAGTGAATGGATTTATCTGATGTTGAGGTTAGGGGATTCTCTGGACTCGGTATAGCACTGGTATGATAGTTCCAATCTTCTCAGTTCTGAGGGAATGCAATCAGGGAGGAGTGATTTAATTATTTTTGTGGTATAGCAGTCATCAAAAGTTGTGATTTTGTGACTCGCAGCATGTTGAGCTGTTGGTCTATCCATATTCATAATTTTAACATCATGTCTGTGGCCATTCATTCTGATATTCAGACCATATTCATACCAAGCAAAACTAACCTAAATATATATATATGTGTGTGTGTGTGTGTATGTGTGTGTGTGTGTGTATTTGTGTGTGTATGTTTTTCTTATCAAATTACCTGCCATCCCAATATTATCACTTGTGTTTTATAAAGATTAAAGTATGTAAGAGTTGGATTAGGAAGTTAAATGTTTGTACTCTTCTTTAAATTAAAAAAAAGAAAAATGTTTTTTTAATGGCATTTAAATATTTAAAAGTACTGTTTTTTTTAATCTCAGAAAAGTTTCCACTAGCTTTAAAGAGATTGTAGATTGTTGGTCTTTTCTATAAATTTAACTATTTATAAATTTGTTTAAGTTCATAAATATAATTTGTTGAGGATAGTACTTACTGTGTCCTGAACGGAGTTATATAGTGAACAGTTTAGTTATTTCTTAAGATACAATCTACCTAGTCTTAAGACTTTATTAGAGTCTTGGAAAAACCTTTTCTCACTATTTTTCAAAGAATATAGTTTTGTTATATTTACACATATTTTTTTTTGTAATTCAAAGTTATCTGAATATAAAAATAGAATATTAATGTCTTTTCCCAATAATATTTAACCCTAAAACTCATAATGCTGTAATCCCACACTGATAGACCTTATTTAGGTCTAGTAAACATATATTTTAAAAATTGTTGAAAATTCATTACTATAATAAAATATAACGATATTATATATATATATATATATATATATATATATATATATATATATATATATATATTAGAGAGAGAGAGAGAGATAGTGAGTGAGTATGTTATATGTTAATTGTAAACAATTATTCCAACATTAAGTGCAATCAATTTTTACCTTGTGACGAGGCACCTTTCGATCACTTGACCATTTCAAATCACTGTGAAGCACTTAGTAGTGGAATAATTGTTTACAATTAATATTGCAAGGGAATAATAATGGACAATGATAAATATCACAAATATATGTATGTTGTTGTGTACACTCCAATATACAAACCAAACAACAAAATAATAAAATATCTTAACACAAACCACAAAACAAATACAGAAAAACATAACCTATCAGGAATTTACAAAATTACATATAACGACTGCAACACATTTTACATAGGGAAAACAACCAGATCATTTAAAATAAGATTTGAAGAACATTACAGAGCATTCAAAAATAAAAATACGAAAGTATCAAATGTTACAGCACACCTAATATTACATAAACATGAAATAACAAATTACAAAAATAACCTAACCATACTTGAAATAAATAATAACCCAATAGAACTAAACTCACTAGAAAAATACCATATTTATAAAAACATACACAAGAATTTAATGAACCTACAGACAACATATCCAGACGACTTACTATTCAAAAACATTATACATGCGGCTCAAGAGGAATGTGTGTGACGTTAACAAATACCAACATCACGGACCGAACATCCACACCTGAAAAATAGAGAAAAATTAAGCAGTGATTCGACCGACAATGGTCAAGTAACCGAACGGTGCCTCATCACACAAGGTAAAATTATTGCACTTAGTGGTGGAAAAAATTATTTACAAGTAATAATAATAACTTATATATATTGTTTTACAATAAAATGGAGGAAAAGGCTACATAGTAAATTAAAGGCTCTTACCTATTATCCAGAGATCATTTGCAAAAATAAAAACCTTTGAATTTTGTAAAAGTTATAAATTTCATGCTTTGTGATTTTTAAATGGTTGTGTAGGAATTAGCATGTAAGCTTTTATGTGTTGGCACGGCACTATAGGCGGGGGTGGGTGGAGATTAGGCAAAGACCATTCTGCGAAAATTTTTGCTGATGTAGATATACATCACTTACCGCATTTCATCTACTGGAGCACCTTGACGAGGACCGTGAGGACAATGACGCATCCCGCATGACGAAAGAAAAGTTTTTATGTGGGATAGTACAGACGATCAGTCAAGTGCCAGCTTATGAGTAAATACCTATACCAAATAATACATGGACAAAATATGGGCAATTCTATAACAAATACAAAATGTTATTACAAAAATCCCTCTCTAAGCAATTATGTTGTTAAAAAATTAAAGTTATTTGTAATAATCTAAAACTATGCATGTCTAAGTCACTTTTTCAGTTATTGTTATTGCCCTTCTTTTTCCTGCTTTATTAAGCCTGTAAAAATGCTCCAATTTATACAAAGTCATGTAGGCCTATAACCCACATTTATAGTAACATTTTATTATTTTTTTATTAAAGCGTAATGTGCGCAAACTCTTTCTTGATATGCAGGTGCGTGTACAATTTAAAGCTCATACCCACTCTCACCTGTTGGGTTCTGAAGTTCATTTCCAAAATCCTAATAATTTTTTAATTTTTTTGTCTAACAATTCTTTAATTTTACTATTCCTATATGAGTCACATATGTAGAGTCTCAACTTCGATTCAATGCAATTAAGCTCACTTCTTTTTTAGATTAGAAAATAAATTGATAAATCTATTATTGAAGTTAGTCACTTTTGATTTTACATATCTATGAGTAGAACACGACCAAAGAATTAAGTTGATCTTAAACATTTTTTTATTCTTTCAAACATAGTTAATCATCTTTCAGACTCTATTATTGCAACAGGTGTAGTAATTGCAATTTGCACAACTGTATATGTGTCAGAAAACATATCTTGAAAGAAATATTGAATAAAAAAAACTGTAAAGTTCAGTCAAAGAAACCATATTCACCAAAAGGGTAAAGAACTTTTTATTTTAAGACATATTTTCAGCTATTTAGTATTTTAGTTAAATAAAAATTCGGTTGATATGTGATTCAAGAAAACTTTATTTCTTAAAAATTTGGTTACATTTCGACAACTAAATTGTCGTCCTCATTCAGCCCTACAAGTATAATAAACAGAAATATACTTATTAATTTTGTACTAGAATTTTTATGAATTAGATGTAATTCTGTCTATTATACTTGCAGGCCTGAACGAGGGCGACAATTTAGTTATTAAAACGTAGCAAAATTTTTAATAAATCAAGGTTTCTTGACTCACGTATCAACCGAGTTTTTATTTAACAAAAAATTTTGTGAGTGTACACCTCATCATATTTACTATTTTAGTTCAGAAATGATAAGTTATTTAGTACTATAGTTAGTAATTGATGATGCAGTAACAGTAATTAAAGCTATAGTTGTTTGGATAGTTTTAATCACGACTCAAGAAATTACTATATTTTTTAACCCTAAAAGTTAGTTAAAAAACCAACAACCCATGAATTTTTAAACATACAACTTATTTCAGAGATTAGTTAGAACAGCTAATTTTTAAATATACAATTAGTTCATTGATCAGCTTTTCTTTAGCAATAATATGTTGTAATTTGAAGAATACTTGCAGAGATGGCACAGTTTCTGCACCAATTCTTGACGTCTTCTTCCAGGTTCTCTCAGTAGGGCTAAGAAAGGGGCGTAATCACCTGGTACTGGGGAAGTTAAAAATATTACTTACATGAAGCAGACGTATTGTTTATCCAGGTTATAGACAGGTGTCTTCTACCCACTACACCATATCTCATTTAACATTTCATATCTACGTATCTAATTTTTAACCAACTTCAAAAGAGGAGGAGGTTTTTTTAATGTTTGTTCCACAATAATTCTGGAAATATTTAACTAATCAAAGTGATTTTGCTTACAAATGTAAAGAAAAACCCTCCCAGTGGTCCCTCTATAGTTACATCCCGATCCATCTGATTTGGGGACAATAATGCTCTTTTTTAAATTAAAAAAAAGTTTTGGATTAAAGCTTTTTATTATTATTATTTTTTTTAATGAGTATGAGCTATAATATAATTAATAAGCAAAATAAACAATCACATCATTTATTTTATTTAGTATTCTAGCACTAACAAAATATGGGTATAAAACTAATAGTTATTTTTTATTTCTTGCTTGAGAGAGCTCCTTAGAACGAGTATCATCGTATACTAATGAATGAATTTTCGTCATGAAAGTGGTTTTTATCAATGGTCTACCTATATTAATATATCACTTGATATAACTCGAATGAGATAAGCCAAAATAAATAATACTGACAATACTGTTTAGTTAATTTACCATAAGCAAGATATTGAATAATCCTCAGTTGAAAACTTCATTACTTCACCAAATATCAAGAGATAAATTCAATAAATATAATTTCATTATCAATTTTCGCTTTATTTTTTATTAATATTTTATGAGTAAAAATGGTTTTCCTAGTAATGATTAAAGATAGCATTATTATATATTTGTCTGAGATTTTGCAATACATGATTACCAACAGGTTTTTAAAAGAAAATAAAAAAGAATAATTGCAAAATAAGAAATAATATGTAAGGTTTTAAGAAAATTCATCAAGGGAATTTCAAACAAATTAATTACTCAATGTATTTGTCTGACAAACTGATATGTATATTGTATTATTCAAGGGCAACAATTATAACACTTTTTTCCAAGAAATATAATAAATTTTCAAACAACAAAAACATAATATATCATAAGCTTATCACCCACAAAATGTTGAAGTCGGCGCAGCAATCATGCCTTGTATTTGTTAATCCATCAAATCTATTCCAAACATTTCTGAAACAATCAGCTTTTAGATTGCTTGAAAAACAATTAGTTTATGATGCAGTTACCACAAAAGAATGGTATGAATTCATTTCTAAGGGGAAATTTTGTTCAGTTGGGTTGGCAATAGTCTAGTCAAAGCACGAGTCCCCCGCTAACATCTCCAGTCGTTGCCAGTCATTGTTCTAACAGAAACTCAGTTAGTGCCTTGTCTGTGCGTTATGAACCAGTTTCTGTGTAGTGTTACGAGTAGTGTATCCATACTATGTCTTACAGAGTGAAAGACCCTACGCTTGAAACTGATGTTATAGAGCTTTTAAACCAAGCATCTGAATGTGCTATGATTGTTAATGACAAGAATATACCTGAGGTGGTGTTTCTTATCAGATTTGTGAAAATGGTGACATTTTTTCTGTTTAATTGACTGTGAAGAAGATGATTTTGTCCATAATAATTTAGTACGAATCAGTAATGATCAAATCATTATTTATAATGATTTTGAGAGAAACGATTTAGAATATTATCGAAACAATACTGACAGAGATTTTGAGAGAAATGATGCTGAAGGGAGCACAAGTTTAGCGATGGTGCACCACCGGATAATGACACTAGTGTTGTGGATACATCAGAACCATTGATCAGTGACGTTATGAACATTGAACCATCACGTCAACAGCAAAAGAAAGGTATCGATTTGGCCAAGTTTAGCGACAGTGAACTACTCGATAGTGACTAAATGTTGTGGATACATCAGAATTATCAATCAGTGATGTTACGAACAGTGGACCATCACACTGATGGCAAAAGAAAGGTGCAAACATGAAAAAAAAACAAGAAGAATGGAAGGAGGGGACACATGTTACAGTTTGCGATTCTGGTCCCGTAAGTAGTATACAAATTCATAACCCTAATTTTGGGCTGAATTTGCTTTCTTCAATGATTTGCATCAAAGCCTATTGAGTATTTTTAATTTGTCCTAAATGAAAGTTTGATTGAAACAATCTCAAATGAAACTAATTTGTATGCAGACACAATGACAGTTACAAATGCTACAGTTGATCCAAATAAAAAGAAACAGCAAGAAATGGAGTGACACTAATACTACAGAGATAAATGCATTACTAGAGATAA
Source organism: Prosapia bicincta (assembly GCA_036971475.1). Classification (NCBI taxonomy): domain Eukaryota; kingdom Metazoa; phylum Arthropoda; class Insecta; order Hemiptera; family Cercopidae; genus Prosapia; species Prosapia bicincta. The sequence goes on from JBAIZL010000005.1 coordinate 117,178,686, forward strand.
TACTGAATATTGGTTTACATACTTTTCCTGATATAAAAGATGACTTTCTCTAAAATGTGTCAATAAAATGCCATTTCTCTCAGATGTGTTTACACGTGATCGTTTTTTGTGGTACTTGCATTTCAGTCATGAAGACGGGAGACAACAGGGATGTAAAAATCAAACATGTTCTACAACACAAGCTCTCATGTTTCAATAGAGGAAGGGGAAAATCCATTTCCTTCAAGGGGAAAATCTTGTTTTAGGGTAAACAATCCTGATGAATCAACTCAGTTTGGATTGAAAGTGTTTGTACGATCTTATGTGATTAATGGCTATACATATAGATTTTCTCCTTACTATGGCAGACAAGAAGATGAAGCAAAGGACAATTTGTTGAAAACAACAAAAATAGTAGTAGGTTTGGCTGAAAATTTAGTAAAGGACCCTTCAGACCCACCAATAGGCTATCATATATGTGTTGATAGGTACTTGAATAGCACTCAACTATCTTAGGAGCTTTTAATGAAAAATATTTTCCTAACAATCATGATAAATAGGCAACAGGGGCCATTGCAAGCAAAAAGATTACAATTGGGGAAATACAAGAATGAAGAAATAAAGATATGGGAGTCATGTTTTGGAAGGACAAAAGATTAGTTACGATGCATAACTAAGCATAAAGTAAGAAAGAATGATGTGTGAGATCTCAAGAGCAAACATCCAGGACAACCACCAGTTAAAAAACCTGAAGTTGTCCTGGATTATACAAAGCACATGGGTAGTGTTGACAGGAGCGATCATGTTTTATCAAATTACCAATTCATAAAAAGATCTAAAAAATGGTACAGAAAATAATTTTTCTGAGTCTTGAAAGTGTCAGTTTTTAATGCCTACATTTTATAAAAAATTGTATAAAAAGATAACAACAAAAAGCTGATAACACACAAACAGTTTAGGCTTAGCATAATAGAAGACTTGGTGAGGAAGTACATGGAAGCAAAACCTAATCTTTCAACTGGATCAAGTGTTGGGCCCCACGGGAAAATCAAAGATTGGTTGGCAAGCTTCATTTGATGAGGAAGCGGCAAAAGGTTCGTTCAGATGCCATGTTTGCTACAAGAAGAAAGTGCATAAAGAGACTATATATTTCTGTAAAACTTGCATTGACAAACGTTACTTACATCCCGACTCCTGCTTTGAAGCTTACCCTACAAAACGTGTACTTTTAGATTTAATCAGTTGAAAACTCTGCTAAAAAGAATTAAGTATATAAAGAGACTGTAAATTGTATTGGTTCTTCTTCTACATGTAATTTGAGATGTGTTATTAAAGGCTAAGATTATCAGTTAAATCTATTGTAATTTTTCCTACCTACTATAAGCTAAAGTAACTAATATTTTGCAATAATAATGGATGGATAGCTGATACATCCGCTAACGATCTTGTATCCCAAGGATGGGAGGCGGATACATCCACATATTTTTTAATAACAAAAAAAGGGTTAAAATAAATTATTTCTCTTACAAAATGAATACCAAACATTTACTTTTTTATAAAAACTGTTAAGAAAGTATGTAAGCTCAAATTTTTCCCATTATCCCTAACAAGAACTGAACGTGTTAACGCTTTTAACAATAATACTGCTTGTCTATATTTTTGTATTATCCCTTTGTCCTCTACAATTACTTTCTTATCATTAGCTCAAACCTACTGAAAAAAAAGTATATGTATTACCTGAGTATTTCCAGAACCTGCATTTGTTTCATGCAAGGAACAAGGAAGGAAAATATAAATTAAATAAAGTTGCTTGTTGTAATCATCTTGAATTCTCTGATTAAACTATAAGAAATTATTGCATAAGTAAATATTTTTTAACTTACTTGCTGATGCGTTACAAAACAATTGTTTCGTTTATGAAGCAGACATGCTACTCTTGTAGCACTGACACAATTGAGTAGAATGTCAGCTTCGTAAATGAAATGCGTCAGCAAGTAAGTTCAAAAGTATTCACTTAGTTATGCAATAAATACTTATAGTATGATTTAAAAAAATTATATTGAAAGTAAGTTTTATGTCATTATTTTGTTTCAGGGCAAAATGTTGAAAAAAATAAAGAAGAAGATGTTAAATTGACCGCAGAAACAAATTTAAGTAGTATACAATTACCATCACCAGAAATGTTAAAGGCTGTGCCTGAAGACAGTAATGTAATTTTTGCTGAACCCAGTAGGATCACAAATCATGAACCAAACTCTCCTAAAGAACAAAAACCCATGCCAAATATCCCAAAATTACAAAGTTACCATTCGTTGGTTGAAAGTTACAATCAAGGTTCAATGGCAGGAAATAAAACACCTGACTTGAACCATTTCATGAAAAGATTTCAGTCTTCAACTTCTAGTAAAGTTTCTGAACCTTCTTTGGATACTGTTGAAAAGCAGGTAATGTGCCTTGAATTATATAATAAACTCATATGACGTAGAAAGTTCATGTAATATCGCCAAACATTATTCAAGTAGTCCTCTTAATTCAAAGCTCAACACTCATTCATGTTATCTTTAAAAATAATTGAAGCATAAAGTGTTATAAAAACAGTCTTTTCTGTATCAATCAAGTTCATGAACATTAAGACATTTAATCTTTAATTTAGAGACAGTAAAGGTTCACCAACACTGCATTAGGCAAAAACAGGACTTGACAAGAGAAAGGTAAATGGAATGATTTGTTGCTTAGTGTTTTATCAAGACTCTGCTAAAAAATAACTGTGCACTTGGGAAACAAAGCCATACTTTCTTCTGGCTTGTAGATACCATAGTATAGTGGGGTCTCGATAATCCAAACCTGTAATTGATAATTGAAAAGTCTGCTTAGTCCGAAACTGAAATTAGGATAATTTCAGGAATAAAAAAACTAAAAATTTATAGTGTCTGTATTATGTACCCAAATCGCAGTACGTTTCAAAGATAGACTGTGTAATGAACAAAATATACAATGTTATATGTAGTTCTAAACTATATAAGTTTAAAAAAGTCTATTACATTTTTTTGTCAAAAAGAAGACCTCTCTTTTGAAGCAAAATTATAAAAATTACAAAATTACGTCAGAAACAACGTATCTGCTGAGGTCGAGGTAACTGTTGTTCTATATAGCATAGCACTACATCAAAGGCAGTCATAGTATCTGAGTGGGATACGCTTTGCTTGCTGTCATTGTCTCCCTCACCTTCACTCTCGTTCGAGATGTCCAGTTCCTTCAAAATCATTTTAACAATATACTGATCGTTTGAAATTTCATGTTCGTTTGTCATCAGCTTGTAACCACTCATCCACATCATTTGCGTTTGCATTACCACAGCCAAGAATATTTTGTAACAGCTCCCGCACCTGTTCTAGCTAACGATCAATGGTGTTACTAAGACAACCATCAACAAAATGAAGTATGAATTTGACTACGTTTGCTCTCAAAGTGTTAATTGTCATAGTTATATTGAACTATAGTACATTGTATTTACCAATTATGTTTATTTTAGTAATAATTTTGTTTAATCCGAAATGGGCCAAACATTTCGGACTATTGGGACTCCACTGTAGTTACATATGTTTCATTTATAGATTCATATACAGTAAACCATCAGTAATGGAACCCTAAAGGACTCTTATCAACCACTTTATGCATGGAGACCAGTGTCTTCCATTACATAAAATTTTATTTAAATATTACTATAAATTGTGATTTATATCAGAATTTAGACATTAATATCAGAGTTATAGTAATATTACAGTAGAGTCTCGGAAATCCGAGTCCTAATTTCCGAGCTTCCATTAAATTCGAGCCTTTTTCTATTTGAACATATGTTATCTATTTGAAAGGAAATGAGTCGGGTGTCCAAGAAATGCTTACAAACAAAATCAGTCAAGCTTCCAAGAAATGTTTATATCAATACAGTATTTTTCTTCCTCCCCATTCGGTTGTATTATTCACTTCACTAGTGCTCTACAGATTGTTGTATTACCCATCTTCAGCAGTTGTGTATAAATATCCTTATTAGTTATGTTTCGATGTTTGACAGAAGGTCAATAGGTCATAAATATCTTTCTTTATTTACACTGTAAGTTTTGTCGTTCGACAAATATCCCTTATAGAAAGCACAAATGTCTAGTCTTGTGCATGACATATCAGAAAATAAACTTTCTTGAATCAATCAATCAAACAATGACGGTACTCAAGATTAGCTGGACTGGTTTTTTTCCCACTATTAATAAATCCAGATCGGGCTGTCACCACATTGATCTGGATATGAGGGGTTTTACTGTATTAGGGTTCATTAGAAGTCCTATTTTTTCTAATGCACAGGAACTTATTTCCTTGTAATCCGACTTTTCGGTTATCAGGGGGGGGGGGGGTCTCGGTCCCACTCACTTCAAATTATTAAGACTCTACTGTATTTAAATATTTCTATACATTCTGATTTATAATATTTTAATAAAGTTTTCATTTCATGGAAGAGACTGGTCTGTATACACAAAGTGGTTGATAAAGATCCTTCAGGGTTCTGATTACTGATGCTCTGCTGTAAATGAACCTATAAATGAAGTGAAACATTCATACCTACTACAGTATCTACATACCAAAAGTAAGCCTGTCCTTGTTATTTGATTCCCCAAGTGTGCAATTGTTGTTAAGAGTCTCGTAAAACGAGAGGCAACACATCATTCCATTTACCTTGATTTTGTCAAACCCTATTTATTTTTATTTAACTTAATTCTTATATTCATTAAGTTATTCTTAAAGTTATTGTATTATATTCTCTTAAACTTGAATTAAACTAAGCCTATTTCTTTATAAATAGATTACAGTCAGCTCTTGCTAAAAGAAAGTTGCAAGTATTTGAAATACTTTGAAGGTATATGCTTAGTTTAACATGTGTGTTTTATCTCAAAGTTTGCTTGCTAGTGTAATATTGTATTGTTATTCAACTGTACCCTTAGATATTTTAGTACAGGGTCAAAGAACAAAGAAAGTTATTATTGTCTATACACTAAAGATTAAATTACAATTAAAAAATAAACAATTAAAAGCAAATCATAAAAATCCTGTTAACAGAGAAACAAAAAAAGTTACATTTAAAAAGAAGATACAGTAAAGAATGAAAATATGTAGTATTAGAAGCTACAAAGCAAAAGTTATATATATGAGAATAAGATATAATAATGTAATTTTTAATAAAAGGATAAATGTGTCCAAAAGGTTTCACAGCTAATTGTAGAATTGCCTAGAAAACTGCATGCTCATAATATTTTGTTATCCATAATGCCTATCCTTTAAGAATAAAACTTACTCAAGTTTTAATTAATTATACTTAAAAATACCTCATAATGTTTAAGATTTATAATTTATAAAGGAAAGAATTATAATGAAGGTAAAAGAAGTTGTTCATAATCTGGTAGAAACTGGAATGAGCTGATTATTCGCAATAGTGAAACTAAATGGTGGTCAGTTGTTATTGTGAAGCTTCGTAATAGAAAACACCTGTTCACAGATGTAGGAAAATGCAAACATCGGAATTACCTTCTGTGTGTGAGATTTCAGGTTTGTGGAAATTAATTTCAACAGAGCCTTGTATATCTCAATTTTAGAAATGTTGAGAAACAGTTGCTTCATTTCAGTGTTACATTGCAACTCAACTGTAATTCTGGTACGACGAATTCACAATTCACATTAAGTAGTCCACATGCTTAAAATGTCCAGATCATGTTTGATAACTTTGAAGTCTTGGAATTTTTGTTCAAATTCTTTATGAAGACATTTCACGCTTTTCTCATAACTCTTAAGTCTTCCTCATCTGCAATAGTTTTTAGTCTTGAGAAATGAGTAAAGTCTTTGACTAGTTGTTTCGAAAACAGATTCAATTGCATTTTTAAATCAAATGTCATGGGTTTATTACTTTCTTGCCTAAGTTTAAAGTTTAATCTATTAATGTGATTGAGGAGATCTGTAAAAAATGCAAAGTCCGAAAGCCATACATTGTTTTTCAAATATTCACACTCGTCCATTCCTTTTCTTTCATGAAAGATATTATTTCATCTTTTAAATCCTACACTCATTTAAAAACCAGCCCTACACTGAGCCATCTTACTTTAATGTAGTAAAATATATCAGAATATTCAGACTGCAATGAGTCAAGAAATTTTCGAAATTCTCAATGATTGAGAGCTAGTGAACGAATGTTATTAACAAGCTTAACACGTTCAGCACGGCTAGCGTACCAGCATGCTCTTGGTTCCCTTACGAGGCAAAGAGGGCGTGCCAGTGTGCTCCCAGCTTACCTTCTTAGAGACGGCATGCTCACTCCCAGGCTAATTGAAACTTCTCTAGTGTCGATACATGTTGATATAAAGATTTGATATTAACATTAGTGCTTCAGAAGAGTTTGGAGAACATTGTGCCCGAGTCGTTTTTAAATCCGACCATCCCAAGTTAACCTTTGATGCTTCAACTGAAACAATGCTTCAGGGAGTTTCATGAACAGATTTAATTTGGTTTAACTTTTATATTTTTAATGTTTTTTTTTAGTTTGAACCACTTAACGTGGCAAAATATCCGGTAAAAACAACGATCATAAAAATTTACTAAACTCTCTGAACTAACGCAAGAATAAACGATAACTGCCCTATTAGAGTGAGTGAACCAACTCGAGGTGGGAACAGACTATTGACAAAATGCTTGGACACCCGAAAACCTAATGTGTCAACATAAGATTGTAGTAAACAAATGTCAGCTAATCTCGGCTGTAAATAGTCTTGGGCATGACATATGCATTATCTATGTCTTCGTTTACATTATCGATCTCTATGGCTTTGTGAAACACATGGCACAAACAGAAACAAACTTTCCGAGTTAAACGTTGAGTGCTTATTTTAGTATGTAGTACATTTTAGTAGTAGGGTCTTTAGTTTTAAATGTAAATTATCTTTTTTTTCTCTGTCTTTTTTATTGTGTTTTATTATTTGTCATTCAGTAATTTATCATTTGTATTTCTTTTTTTTAATTGTGACCCGATAAATAAAACAATATTTTAGTGTCTAATACACTGTTCCGATGTCTCCAATAAACCTGTATATGTTAGAAATAAAATTATTGAGATGAAAACAACGGGCTTGATAATTAGATGCTACGACAAGCTATACAACGCGCATAGCGTTCCACTGCCGTCAGAAGTGGAAGTTAACAAAAAACAGACAGTAGTTTGATGAGATCACAATATTGCCGCCGTGCTGAATGTATTAATAACATCAAGCAAAAGCTTCATGTCTAGAGCAGATTTACACAGAGCTTCTTGATGTATGATTCAAAGAAGAAACACAACTTCATTCTCAGGAAAAAATTCCTTCAACTTGCCTACAACACCAGATTTCGTTACTGTCATATTTGGTGATCCAATAGTAAAAATGTTACAATTATTGGTCAAAGGTACTTTCAAAGATGTAATAGTTTGTTGAAATTCTTGGAAAATTTACATAATAAACTTTTCAAGCAGCATTTAATTATATTGTTACAGGTTGCAGAAGATGCAGAACATGAATTTGAAGTAATAGGGGATTCAGCAGCAGGTTTTAAAGTATCAGTAAGTGTCTCGAATTTTGTAGTCCATTACATTCGTTGAAACTTAATTAATCACTTTTACATTAGTTTATGATGACTATCCGAACTTTAAATTTTATAAATTTGTAAAAACTTACTGAGGCAGAACGTTTTCGATCGCTTTGTGGTGATCTTCATCAGTGTCTTCTGCCACGGAGCAATCGAAAACATTCTGTCTCAGTAAGTTTTTACAAAATTCAAAGTTCGGATAGTCATCATAAACTAATGTAAAAGTGATTAATATCAGTAAGTATTTAGCTTTTTAATTTTATGTCATTTAATAACAATTAAGTTTTATAATACCTTTTAATTATTAAAGTTTATATGTATACAGTAATACCTCGTACTTACGCGATAGGTGGGACCGAGCGATAACCGTGTAAGTCGAATTCGCGTAAGTGAAAGTATAATTTTACATACAATCAGATAGGAATCATCTTTAATTGGGACCAAAGATTGAATAAACTAATAATTTAGAAGAAAATGTGTATGTATTAAAATTTTAAATACATAAGACAAGATATTATACTATGTACATACATATTGCAAAGAAGTAAATAAAAAGAAGTTATTTTGACATAGATGACTTCATAAAATCTAGTAAATTCGTTTGAAGAATTCAAGATTTGTTTCTTCTCACGCAGAATTTTCTCGTAACTCGCTAAATTTTTTGTTTTGTGGCAAAAATATGCTAATAGTTTGAGTCTATGTTTTCCAAAACTTGCACAATTAAACTAAGGCCTTTTGTCAAGTTTTTAACCATCATTTCATCTTCTACGTCAACTGGGTCTAAAAATCTGTGTTTTTAAGGTTGCTCTTGCTCACGCATTTCTATGAACTCATAAATTAATTTCCAGCTCCTGGTTGTGTAAATCCAGCAGGTCTTAAACGTCATTATTATCACTATTCACTTCTAAATTTAGTTGTCTGGCAAAACCGACAACTTCTTCAGTCACAACAGCAATTTCATCAGTCGCTGGCACTGATTCCGCTTGAGATTCAGTGGCGAAAAAAATATACACACCTTTTTCCAAATGCCATTCAAAGTTTTTTTTTGTGAAATTTCATTCCAAGATTTCAAGCCCAATGATTTTCAAAGCATCTAAAACATTGAATTGATTCTAAAAATCTTCAACAGAGCTTTCGTTGTTCTGTCTCATAGCTTCATGCAGATGCGCAAATGATCTTCTTGTGTAATAAGCTTTAAATGTTTTTATGACTCCCTGATCCATCGGTTGAAACAAACTAGTTGTGTTTGGTGGCAAAAATATCATTTTCACGTGTGTGTCGAAATTAGTTTGAATAGTAGGAGGTTGCCAGGTGCATTGTCAATTAATAGGAATTACTTCAAATGGAATTTGTTTAGACTGACAATAACGTTTAACTTGAGGTATGAAATGATGAACAAACCAGTCCTCAAAAAAAGCTGTCACCCAAGTTTCCGATTCGACTTCCAAATCACAGACGAGGTAGGTTTAGAAATATTGTTTAATTCCCTTGGATTTTCTGACTCGATAAACTATGAGAGGTGTCAACTTACAGTCACCAGCTGTATTTGCGCTAACCATCACTGTCAATCGGTCTTTGGCGGCCTGAAAACTTGAAAATATTTTCTTTTCATGAGCTATAAAAGTTATCTTAGGCATTTTCTTCCAGAACAGGCCAGTTTCTGCATAACTCAGACAGCATAATTAAAAGCCGCGTAACATGGGAATAGCGTAAGACGAGGTAGCGCAAGTCGAGGTATTACTGTGTGTGTATATATATATATATATATATATATATATATATATATATATATATATATATATATTTTAAACAACACAGGTTATTCAAATACAAGAATATTTATTATTTTATATCCAAAGCTTTTCGTTGGCAAACAGTACCAACATCATCAGGAATGAAAATTACAATAATGAAGATTATTGTAATTTTCATTCCTGATGATGTTGGTACTGTTTGCCAACGAAAAGCTTTGGATATAAAATAATAAATATTCTTGTATTTGAATAACCTGTATTGTTTTAAATTATTAAACAAGAAAACGTATTTTATATATATATATATATATATATATATATATATAGGAATTTGAAGTCAATCTTCAGTTGACTGAAGAAGATCATGTTGATCGAAATATTTCAAATAAAAGTTTATTAAGTGTTTTATATGTGTTTTATATGTGCTTATTTCCAAGAGATTGCAGTTTTGGACTATTGCCTTGAGGTAAGTCTGTCAGTCTCCTATCAAGTCCAAAAATTCCTAAATAAGCTTTAAGCTCTACTAGAACTAACCTAAAATATATATATATATATATATATATATATATATATATATATATATATATATTCTTGATATTTAATATTGTCCATTGTTTTTCCGTTGCACTGACTTTATGAAGTTAATATATTACTATTTTTGAGTAATTTTATCCACCATTAAGTGCAATAATTTTACCTTGAGTGATGAGGCACCTTTCGGTCTTTGACCATTGTCGAATCACTCTGAGTGATTCGACAATGGTCAAAGACCGAAAGGTGCCTCATCACTCAAGGTAAAATTATTGCACTTAATGGTGGATAAAATTACTCAAAAATAGTAATATATTAACTTCATATATATATATATATATATATATATATATATATATATATATTCTTGATATTTAACATTATCCATTGTTTTTCCGTTGCACTGACTTTATGAAGTTAATATATTAACTTCATATATATATATATATATATATATATATATATATATATATATATATATATATATATATATATACATATTCTTGATATTTAACGTTATCCATTGTTTTTCCGTTGCACTGACTTTATGAAGTTAATATATTACTATGTAAGTAATTTTATCCACCATTAAGTGCAATAATTTTACCTTGAGTGATGAGGCACCTTTCGGTCAATTGATGTAGACCTTTCGGTCTATGAAGTATATTACTTACATAGTAATATATTAACTTCATATATATATATATATATATATATATATATTGTGATTAGGACTTTTTGGACTAGTTAGGAGGCTGACAGACTTACCTAATGGCAATAGTCCAAAACTGCAATCTCTTGGAAATAAATAAATAGACACTTATAAAAAACGTATCACACTATTGAAATATTTTGATCAAAATGATCTTTGTCAATCAAAAAAGAGAAAAAGAAAAGACTAAAGTGAACCACAGATGTGTATAAATATCCAAATGTCACAGATTTATAGTTTATGGTATAGTGCTATATGTGATTTGTATAAATATTGATTATTTGAAACTAGATATTAATAGTCTGTCAGAAGGAAGGCAAATGGAGTTGTTAAAAATGGTAGAAGTTAGAGGGAAGGTAAAAGGAGTTTTATCTGATGTTGAGGTTAGGAGGCTCTCTGGATTTGGTGTACCACTGGTATGATAACTCCCATCTTCTCAATTCTGCAACCCTTCTTGTATTTGTAATTTGACTTATTTCTTTATTAATACACAAGAATGCATATTGTGATATATATATATATATATATGAAGTTAATATATTACTATTGTAAGTAATTTTATCCACCATTAAGTGCAATAATTTTACCTTGAGTGATGAGGCACCTTTTGGTCAATTGACCATTGTCGAATCACTGATGTTTTTCTGTTGTAGATGTTCGGTCTGTGATATAGGTGTTTGTTGACGTTACGCGCACTTTTTCTTGATCTGTGTGTATGATGTTTCTATATAGTATGTCTTCTGTATATGTTGTTTGTAGATTCATTAAATTGTTGTGTATGTTTTTATAAATGTGGTATTTTTCTAGTGAGTTTAGTTCTATTGGGTTGTTATTTATTTCAAGTATGGTTAGGTTATTTTCGTAATTTGTTATTTCGTGTTTATGGGATATTATGTGTGCTGCAACATTTGATACTTTAGAATTTTTGTTTTTGAATGCTCTATAATGTTCTTCAAATCTTATTTTAAATGTTCTGGTGGTTTTTCCTATGTAAAAAGCGTTATCATATATATATATATATATATATATGAAGTTGATATATTACTATTGTAAGTAATTTTATCCACCATTAAGTGCAATAATTTTACCTTGAGTGATTCGACAATGGTCAATTGACCGAAAGGTGCCTCATCACTCAAGGTAAATTTTATTGCACTTAATGGTGGAAAAATTACTTACAATAGTAATATATTAACTTCATAAAGTCAGTGCAACGGAAAAACAATGGATAACGTTAAATATCAAGAATATATATATATATATATATATATATATATATATATATATATATATATATATATATATATATAGGAATTTGTGGACTAAATAGGAGACTGACAGACTTACCAAATGGCAATAGTCAAAACCTGCAATCTCTTGGAAATTAATAAATAGACACATATAAAAACTTAACACACTTTTTTATGTGTGTATTTATTTATTTCCAAGAGATTGCAGTTTTGGACTATTGCCATTAGGTAAGTCTGTCAGTCTCTATCTAGTCCAAAAATTCCTAAATAAGCTTTAAGCTCTACTAGAACTAACCTATATATATATATATATATATATATATATATATATATATATATATATATATATATATATATATGAAGTTAATATATTACTATTGTAAGTAATTTTATCCACCATTAAGTGCAATAATTTTACCTTGAGTGATGAGGCACCTTTCGGTCACTTGACCATTGTCGAATCACTGATATTTTTCTGTTGTAGATGTTCGGTCCGTGATATTGGTATTTGTTGACGTTACCATCATCGTAGAAATCCGCCTGCGATGTCAGCCACTCAGTGATGCTCGCCTTGAGCTCCGCGTCGTCGTCAAAGCGCTTTGTTGCTAGCCAGGTCTTTATTCTTGGAAACAAGTGAAAATCACTTGATGCAAGGTCAGGACTATAGGGCGGATGAGGAAAACCTCTCATTTTAATGACTCAAGGAGTTCTTTGGTGCGGTTTCCTGTGTGAGGTCGGGCATTGTCATGCACAAACAAAATTTTTGACGTCAATTTCCCTCGACGCTTGTTTTGAACTGCTCTCCTAAGGTTGTGCAAAGTTTCACAGTACTCTCAGAGTTTATTGTTCAGAGTGGCCACTGACCTGGAAAACCGGGAAATGTCAGGGAATTCAGTTTGTCATGGAAAAGTCATGGAAATGTCAGGGAATCTTAATAAGAGTCAGGGAAAAATTAGATCGATATTCGAATAGTAATATTGCACAAAGCTATAATGATTTGGGGTTTTGCCGCGCTAAGATCACATTCGAGTGATACGTTACGTATTTCTCCAAGGAGTTGCGAAAGCCAGTGGAGTATGTGCCGTAGCCGTGGCAACGGTTTGTGATAAGCAACGATAGCAGATGTGAGGGGGAGGAGGAAGAGAGGTTTGGAATGGTCGACGCTTAGGACCTGTGTGACAGCTGACCTTGAATTGTGCCGTTGGTTTTGTATCTGATAACCCTCCTGCGTACGGCGTCTTGCAGTTTTATCTTGAATCGCTGTTAGCACCAAAGGTAAGGTAAGTTAAAATGACAAAGTATTATTACATTTAATTTTCATTAAATTAAGTTTTGTTTAAAGTATTTGTATAAATTTATATTAAATGTATGTAAGATACAAATTTAATTAGTCGCCGTAATTGGCTAGACTAAAGAGAATGTAAAATAAAGTGTTCATATTGCCCACGCTAACCCGACTGTAGCTGACTGCTGTAGACGCGGAAATTATGTACCCCTGAGTTTGAGCGTTAACAATCAGTGAACCGTTCGAGCTAGAAAAAACTATTTGCACCATTAATTAGGGTGTTTAATTTTGCGTTTGTTAGAGCACGTAAATGAAAAAAAATGTGATTTTTGCAACACAACGCAAAAAAGTACCGTTTCATCATTGGTTTTTTGTTTAAGTTCAACTTTGAAACAATAGTGCGTCAAAATCACTGATCCAATTTTTGTGAAATTTTTACACCTTATTATAAGACTCACTAGCCTAAATATTCAAATTTCATCTAATGTTTTAGTTGCTGTAGATTTATTACAACAACTTTATCTCAGGGCTCCTTTTTGCGATATAATCGGAACATTAAATTCGATAAGTTCTTATATTTTATTTTATACAGGGATAATGTGCGCTGAAGCGTAAATTTTCGCGGCCTCCCGAGGTAAGAGTAGGCGTATACATTCTGGTCCGCCGCTCTCAACTGAAGAGGCCCACTGGAACCAACTGTTTAAATCAGATTTGAATGAAAAGTGTTTTTCTTCTCACGTAACATTATTTATAAATAAAACTGATTCTAGTATGTTTCCGGCTCACTACTTTACACACTGAATTATAGGAAACGGCTCAACCTATTTTGTTAGTTTTTTCCTGGATGTCTGGGTAATTTAAGTATTTATCTATTATACATAGCGCAGTCAGACTGGGACGTTTTGTCTGCAAGTGCCTTGTGTACAATGCCCATATTTATTTCATTCTATAATTTGTAGATTTATATATTTATATATTTATAGTTGAATATTCCTTATTTTCACTAAATTTTATACTCAGATTTACATTCATGAATATAATATTTTTATTGAATATTTCTCATGGTTGGTCATTGGAAGGTTAAAATGGTACTAGGCTGCAATAATTTTCCGGCTAGTTATTTATTTTTTTTATTGTGCACAATAATATGAAAACCTGCTTTAGCCATCAGGATAGACTGGTACATTCCCCGTGTGTTCACGGACAGTTTTCGCATCAGCGCATACTAACTCTGTATCAAATAATATTCAATAACGTAACGCATCCAAAGTCACACAAAACTGATTATAATAATTTTTATTTGAGATTTTATTCTTTAAAACAAGTTTGATCAGACAAAAGTGTCGTGAGATAAAGTTGCTGTACTATAATATCTGCAGTAGGCCTAAATGAGATAAAATTTTAAAACTCATAATAATATGAGTCAAATATTATGGTATACAAATTTCACAAAGATTGAATTAGTGGTCTTGACGAATTATTGTTTTAAATTTGAACGTCAACAAAAACGATTGATTAAACGTTACTTTTTTCGTTGTATTATAATCTGTGTTTTGCGAAACATCATGTTGAAAATGTTTTTGTCATATGATTGAACGGTTGGTTCACTTGTAGTTAGCGCTCAGACTTGGAGACTATAATTTCTGCGTCGACAGAAAGCGTTTTGACTATTATCACAAAGCTATGTAAACGTGTCACAAGTGATGAATGCTCGAGTGTAAATATTTTGTATTGGAAATCAAGTGTCAATATATTCTGTCTTGCACAACAATATTTATACTTTAAATAAACTTTCCGGCGACACGTAACATTCCCAATTGTACTGTGTCTATTCACACCAAAGGCTTTTAATTACACCTGTCAGTGCTCGGCCAAGCCACTTCGACAGGGCGAGTATGTGATTACTTTTTGTGCTGTTATGGACGAGACAAACGAAATATCGAAAGATATCGTGCTGTGCAGCGCCTAAACTTTAAAGGGTTTAAGGTTTTAATTACTTTATCAGAATTAAATTTTGAAACGTAGCCGATATTTCAAAATTTCACTCTTTTGGCTCATTACAATAGCCATATTTTTTTCTAATATGACTACTAATATATATATATATTCTTCACCTTCTGGCTTTAGGGAGGGGTTGGTGTTTCAGTAAGAAATATTATCATTTGAAAATTTCGGGGGTATTACTCAACTCATAATTACATTAATTTTCCATGTAATTCATTGTTTTTTTAATTTTTAGGGGGATTTATCCATCCGTTCCCCCCTTGGGTCAAATAGCTCCTCGGTTCGGCATCTACCCCGAGTGTTGTCGAACTCGACTAAGCGCGGCCCGCGGGTAAACACCAAGATATGATCTTCGCGCTTCAGACTTATAGAACTAAATCACCAATACACATATTAAACAGTTTTTTTTTTCAATTATCTAAATATAAGATAGGCCCAACTACAAATCATTGTTTAAAAAGAATGGTAGGCCGAATTGGCTCAAATTTATATACCTTTAAAATCTTAAAAAATAACCGCAATTTTCGGCCAACAGTTCATCAATAATTGTAATTTTTTGAAAACAGTAGATGAAAAAATTTTACATTTATTAAATTTGATTTAATTATGAAAAATTTGATTATTAAAAGCCTACATATTTACATTATTTATGAATTAGAAATTACTGCGCTCCTTGCCTTCAAGCCCATGAGGGAAGCCGCTTGAAATTATTTTTGTAAATTAAAACTTTTTTCTTATTAAAGTTACACTCGCAGCAAACTATAACAGGAAATCAATCAATTAATCAAAGGCCATATTAAAATCAATAAAAAATGCTCACATAAACCAAACCTAAAAAAAAAAATTTCTACTAATACTGTATTTATTTATTTATCAACAATGTAGGCTTACTTACATTGGTTATAATTCCTTAAACTCAGTAAAGTCAAACAAAAATACATTCAGTGGTTTTTTACTCCTTAAAACTTTTTTTTCATTTTCCTAAAATTGGAAAAAGTGGAGAATGGAAATTTTGCAGTTAGACACCTCACATATTGACTCGGAAAACAGCTGTTTGATTGACTTCCTGTTATATTGACTCATTAAAGTCAAACAAAAATACATTCAATAGTTTGTTACACTTTAAAACTTTTTACACTTTGACATAAAAAAGTGTAATATTTCCATGATTAGATAACACGTTTTACTTTTAAGATTATTGTAGGCTACTGTAGACCTAGTTTTGGTAGCTTAAGTTAATAAAAAATGCAAGAAAACATGGTATTGACAAAAAACTATTCTTTCACAAAATTGTATGAAAACTCCCCTAATTATAACTTGACTTTTTAAAAACAAGTAGGCCTATGCAAGTAAAAAAATATATGAAAAACCACAATACTAAAACATCACTTTGTATCATCTCAGCAAATTATTTAAGCACTTTTTTATTTCTCTTTGGTAAACTGCATATAACAAGTTTTGATAAGTGCAGTTTTAGTTTTGATAAGTACCTCAAAATTTAATTTAAAAGAAGCTAAAACTTTTAATCTAACTAAACTAATAATGAAAAATTAATTTTCAATAGTTCATAGTGTTTTAATTAAATCATTAATGTAATGCAACTTACTGAAAAATTTTTATCGCACTTATAGGGTTAACATTATTCTTAAACTCATGAGACAGCACAAGTAAATGAAAAATTTACTTTAAAAAAGTTTGACTAAAAGTGACTTTTTCAGTAGAATAGACTTCCAAAAGTGGCCTGCTAAACAAAGTGAAATTATATACCTCCTTTATTTGAAATATAAATGTTAAAGGGGTAAACTTAGGAGTAACTCCATTGCATCTTACAATGAGTTTACGTTCTTACTTTCTCACACACATCTTCAAACAGCTTTAATGGTATCACATCTCCCAATATTTAGCACTATTTATGTAGTTATTTTTATTCGATGTTTAGTGTATCATTTATGAAACTGCAACCTTTATGTAATCTAGAGTTATGTGTTTACAGATGTCGATATTTAAGAAAACCACCTTCAATGACACATGGCTCCTTAATAGTAGCTTCTCTCCGTGGCTGCAAAGAGTAGAAACTGACAAGTACTCAGCTTATTGTACACTGTGCCGAACAATTTTTCCTTGAGTAACATGGGAAGAACAGCTGTTACTAGCCACTTATCTGGTAAAAAACACAAGTTAGCTCTCAGCAGTAAGTGTGAAACTAAAAATATCAAAGGCTTCTTCAGTGTTAGAGATGAAGCAAGTAGATCTACAAGTATAGCCGGAACATCTACATCAGCCCTCTCAGAAAGCTTAAAACCCCCAGAAATTAGTTTGCCCACCTTGACAGTTGAACCACAAGTTTCAGGCTCCAAAAACACTGGTTTGAACACATTTTTACAGTCAGAAGCTACTCTAAAATCAGAAGTAATATGGGCTATAGACACTGTAATGCAACACAGATCAATGAGAAGCAGCGAGAGAAGTGCAGATCTTTTTAAACTCATGTTTCCAGATTCAGAAATTGCAAAAATGTTTCAGCTTGGTAGAACAAAAGTAGGATATTTACTAGTTCATGGTATCGCCCCATATTTTAAACATAATCTAAACAAAATGTTGAATGATTCATCTTATTTAGTCATCGGATTTGATGAGTCTTTAAACAAGGTTTCACAGAAAGGACAAATGGATATATCAGTCCGATTTTGTGATAGCAATAACAAAGTACAGTTTAGGTATTTCAACTCAGTGTTTTTGGGCCATAGTACAGCTGATGATTTATTGGATTCATTTGTCAAAGCAATTGAAGAACTTGGCTACAAGAAAATTTTACAGATATCAATGGATGGACCAAATGTTAACCTTAAATTTTTGAGACTTTATCAAGAATACCTCAATAAAAAAGATAATTGCAAGATTCTTCTTGACATAGGTAGTTGTGGCTTACACACTGTCAACAATGCCTTTAAAGCAGGAATCAAGGCTACTGGATGGGGTATGGTTGAATTTTTAAGGACATTATACAATTTATTTCACCATGTACCATCTAGAAGAGCTGCTTATACTTATTACACAAATTCAACTACATTCCCAAAAAAATATTGTGCTGTTCGGTGGCTTGAAAATAGTAATGTTGCAAAGACTGCTCAGTCCATCCTACCCAACATCATAAAGTATGTGGAAGGAGTGGAAAAGGACAAAAAGGAGCCTAAGTGTCAAAGTTTTGTGACTCTCAAAACCATGTTGAAAGATAAACTATTAAGTGTAAAACTTGCATTTTTTCAATCACTAAGTGAAGAATTGGAGCCTTTCCTCCGAGTATTTCAATCCGACGAGCCACTTGCACCCTTCCTTTACGACTCTCTATCAATTACTTTGAAAAGTTTAATGTCTAAAGTTGTTAAAAAGGACAAGTTAGCAGAACACTCGAACAGTAAAATTGATTTGAATAAAACTGAAAACCTAAAGAGATGTCAAGAAATTGATTTAGGATATGGAACCCGACAAGCCCTTAACAAAATTGGCAAATGCACAGATGAGGAAATTTTCCACCTAAGGAAACGATGTAGAGAAGCTATAGTGGCAATTTGTTCCAAACTTCAAGAAAAGTCGCCTTTAAAAAGTAAATTTACTAAAGGTATTTCGGTTCTGAACCCAGAAATTGCTTTGAAAGATCAACTTAGAGAAACCAGAATGAAGTTTGCTCTTGAAACACTTGTTGAAAATAACTGGCTTGTTGGTTCATCAGCGGATAAGATACACAGAGAGTTTACAGAACTTTGTTCAACACTCCTTGTAGCTGAACAACTGAAGTCGTTTGACAAGAAAAAACAAAGATTGGACGAGTTTTGGTTGATTAATGTTGCTAATTCAGTAAGCGACTTATCTGATGACATGATGAACTTTTTAAAAATGATATTAACACTGTCTCATGGGAATGCATCCCTGGAAAGGGGGTTTTCAATAAATAAAGAATGCATCATAGAAAACCAGACTGCGGAGTCGTTGATAGCTCAACGTGTCATTTTTGACAATGTATTATCTGCTGATGGACTTGAAAATCTAGAAATCAGTAAATCCATGCTGCAATATGCCAAAAATTCAAGATCCCGCTACCACGAAGAGTTGAAAAGAAGACGCAGAGAAAAAACCAATGAAGTAGAATCTTGAAAAAGGCAGGCAGAGGCTTCAAAAGAAATCAAGAAATTAGCGATAAAAAAAGAGAAATTTTAGAAGAAACCCAAAGAAGTTTAGATGAAATCGAGGCAAAACTGACATTGTTAAAAAAGTAGTTTGATACAGGTAAAATGTTTTTAAGCTGGCACTTGAGGGTTGCGGGCCTTGGCGAGATCCTGAAGGTGGGGGGAGGGTGGAAGTACTCCCAGGCTATTTCTACAAACAATCGCTTTGATTTCCATTGACTCTAGGGTTTCCATCGCATTAAGGCTCTGCGGGGAATTAACGGGGTTGTTAATTTTTCAAGTACAGTGATTTTTTAAAAATTAATTAAATGAAATTAATTTTTTAATTAATATAAATTAATTCATACTTATTTCCAATGAATTTATGCATTTAGGCTTCATTATACTATAAAAACTGTGGAAGTAAAAATCCAATAGGATTGGCTAAGGGTTAGGACGCACTAGTATCGATTTTTGGCCCCAATGAAAGGGGACAGCAGTGCCTGATGTTTTCTGGGTGACTAATAGAGAATTTTCACCTAGGATCCAAGAGCCAGCTTAAAATATTTAATCTGTAGTTTATTGTGAACAATTTATAGATAGTGTTTGTTACTCTCAATATCATCATATTGCTACTTATTATTGGTGAGTTATTGCTGCAAAGTTTGTTTCTTTTAACTTTGATTTAGATAGATCTTTCCTTACAGTAGGATAGGTTTATTTCTCTTAATACTTGAATTTTAATCATGTATCTTCAGATTTTGTGTTTTAATATGTACCAAATGTATAATATTTGCTTATTATTATAATATTTGCCCGTATTTTATTTGCTTTTGGAGTCTAAATTACCATTAAGAAAAACCTTATCATCTAGTCGGTTAAAAAAAATTGAAATTACTGTACTCAAAGCCCTTGCAATACGTCGCTATCTTGGAATTTTTGCTAGTCAGGGAAAATAAGTTTGTATCAGGGAATAGTCAGGGAAAACCATTAATTGATATCAGTGGCCACCCTGTTGTTGCACCACGTTCAAGATAGTCAATAAGAAGCACACCCTGCCTGTCCCAAAAAACCGTCGCCATAATCTTACTTGCTGAAAATGTTTGCAAAAATTTTCTTGGTTTTTTGGGGGAGCTTGTGTGCCCCCACTCCATGAACTGTAATTTCGTTTCGCAATTAACATGTTTTACCCATGTCTCATCACCAGTTACGATGCGATCCAGTAGTGAATCACCATGTCTGTCGTAGGCATACAGAAATGTCAAACTTGCCTCCATTCGCTGACTTTTATGGCGGTCAGTGAGCATTTTTGACACCCATCTTAAACAAAATTTGTGGTAGCCTAACCTTTGTGTGACAATTTCAAACAACAAAGTCCGTGAAACTTGTGGGAAACAAAGTGAAAGCTCCGTTATCGTGAATCGGCGGTTTTCGCGAACCATTTCATCAACTTTAGCGGCCAGTTCGTCAGTCACAATGCTTGGGCGTCCGCTCTTTGCTTCGTCATAAACGTCAGTTCAGCCATTTTTAAACTGAATGCGCCATTTTCTCATAGAACTTTCATTCATTACGTTGTTTCCGTAAACTCCACACACTTGGCGATAAATGTCTATCGGTTTTAAGTTTTTTGCCAACAAAAACCGTATCACTGACCGCACCTCACAACTGGCGGGATTTTCAATCGCAGCGCACATCTTCAGTTGAAATTGCGAAAAAACGGGCAATTTTTCGCGTTCCAGTGACGCGGAAATTTTCCCGTTGTCACTGCTGGATGCCGACTGAGTTGCCGAGTGCGCACACACCAAAATGTACCTAGCGGCGTCAGACAGAAACGTTCCTTACTTTCTGAATAGCTCTCGTACATTATAGTAACTGTATTTATTACTCTTTTTAAACTGTATCTGTAAATGAGGTAACACATAATAATAATTAATAAATTATACTGTTTTCTGATCTTTTATTCTAGAATTATATTTCAGAAATACTTCATTCCAGGATCTTTCTTCATCTCTTTTGACCATTTTTGTAATAAAATAAATAATGAATGCTGTAGTACTCTTCAAGTTTTAAAATTTATGTTAATGAATAACTGACAAAATTTGGAAATTTTTTAGGAAATTCATGACATTGTGCGTCAACTTGGAAATTTACCACTGGAGCTGGGATTGGATTCACAGAATTACACTTGCAAAACTTGTTCTCAAAACATTGGACTCAATTTTAAAAGCATAGCAAGGTATTCAGTTTAAATATCCTATTTTAGATGTTTGGGGGAGGGGACTTGCTTTGTTTTAACATTGTTTTTTTGTACACTTAACTGAAACTACAATATATTTTAAAATTTACTGAACATAAACTGATGACATTTTTAGTTTATACTTAGTAATACATATCAATCCTTTAGATAATATTTCTAAAATCCACAGTTAAATAAAATATTTAAAAATTTATGTTCTGATTTTAAAACATTCAGGATGTGCATTTTACTAATTTTCTCGATTTCACTAATTTCAGAATTATCACTATCAGAATTATCCTAATGTTCAATATTATGACTAATATCTACATGTAAATCTGTAATTTCTAATTTTTCAAGAATTTGGCCAACATAGACCTCTTGTTATAAAGGGTTAATGGCCAACTTAGATTCCAAGAATCATAAATAGTCTGTGACAGGTACATGTGTTGAGGGTGATATCATAAAGAATGAGTTTCAAAACCTTTTCCAAATTCACAACGGTAAAAGTCAAAATAGTTTACTAAAAATCTCACCAAAAATTAGTTTTTATTACACAAACACACTAGTTCACAACAGACTAGTTTTGGCGACGATGTCGCCTTCCTCAGTGCTTGCTACTACTAACCCCAAGCTTGGTTAGTAGTAGCTAAGAACTGAGGAAGGCGACATCGTCGCCGAAACTAGTCTGATGTAAACTAGTGTGTTTGTGTAATAAAAACTCATTTTTTGCGAGATTTTGAGTAAACTATTTTGACTTTTACCTTTGTGAATAGTTCTCACTAGCTAAGCTCTAATTAACTAAATAAAAACTTCATCAAATTGTTTTAAAAAATGCAAATAGTCTCAAAAAAATTTTCTGTAAGGCTAAAGAACCTACAGCAAATTTTATTATCTGTTTTACGTGTTCGTTGAATCTTGTGGTAACCATTTTGTAATCGTTTGATTTGTAATCATTTACCACAAGATACAACAAACACGTAAAACAGATAAGAAAGACACAGCCCAAATCAAATTTCACCATACACATACAAAACACACTACACTCACAGACTGATTTAGACACCAATCTAAAAATCCTACACTACATAAAAAAAAGCAACAAACTTAACACAGTAGAAAACTTCATGATATTTAAACACCATAAATAATATCCACAAAACATTCTCAATGACAAAACACACTCACATCAAATACTATATTTGAGCACATAATTAACAACTAATGTTTGAACAATAACACACCACAGAACAGAAATACACCACAGACTCACACCAACACAATACACCTGAGCAACATTCTTGTCATTGACTCACTGAATTGAATAATGCGATGACTTTGCTGAATAAATCAGTAAGTAGTAGTGGTTTTTGGCCAAGTTAACAGGTTCAGCACGGCTAGCGTACTGGCACGCTCTGAGTTCGCTTACGAGGCACTGAGAGCGTGCCAGTGTGCTCCCCGCTTCCCTTCTGAGAGACGGCCAGCGCACCGGCACACTCACTCCCAGTCTAATTGAAACTTCTCTAGTGTCGATACGTGTTTGTATAAATGTTTAATTTTTACGTCAGTGGTTCAGAAGAGTTTGGAAAACATTGTGCCTGAGTCGTGTTTAAATTCGGCCATCCCAAGTTAACTTTTGATGATTCAATTGAAACAATGCTTCAGGGAGTTTTATGAACAGATTTAATTTGGTTTAACTTTTATATTTTAATGTTTTCTTAGTTTGAACCACTTAATGCAGCAAAATATCTGGTAAAAACAACAATCATAAAAATATACTAAGCTTTCTCAACTAACGCAAGAATAAACGATAATTGTCCTATTAGAGTGAATGAACCAACTCGAGATGGGAACAGACTATTGTAAATATGAATCATTGACAAAATGCTTGGACGCCCGAAAACTTAATGTGTTATCATAAGATTGTAGTAAACAAATGTCAGCTAATCTCGGCTATAAATAGTCTCTCAGACGTGACATATGCATTATCTATGTCTGCGTTTACATTATCGATCTCTATCGCTTTGGGAAACACTTGTCATAAACAGAAACAAACATTCCGAGTTAAAAATTGAGTGGTTAATTTTAGTATGTCGTATATTTTAGTAGTAGGTACTTTAGATTTTTATGTAAATTATCTTTTTTATTGTGTTTTTTTATTTGTATACAGTATTTAATTATTTGTATTTTTTTTAAAGTTTTGACCCGATAAAACAATATTTTAATGTTTAATACACTGTTTTGATGTCCTCAATTAAACCTGTATCTATTAGAAGTAAAATTATTGAGATGAAAACAACGGGCAGGATAATTAGATGCTACGACAAGCTATGCAACCCGCATAGCATTGCACTGCCGTCAGAAGTGGACGTTAACGAAAAAACAGACAGTAGTTTCATGAGATCACCAATATCACCGCCGTACTGAATGTGTTGATACAAAAAAAGTATAGTATGTCAATCTAGTCAATATTAGTCGTTTGTTGCTAATTATTTTATTTAATTGTATTTCTATTTTTGCCATTTTGTTTTGTCTATTCCCATGAATTCTAGTTTTTCTTCTAAATATAAATATAATTGGTTTCATTCTTTAGTTCGGTTTAGTCACTATAATTTTTTACAGACAATAATAATCTTCTTTGGCTCTTCACCAAAAAACAAGTTGGCTGTTTAATGTTTTAAACCGAAATTGCACTCTTTCAAAAACTGTACTTATTCATTCTCCCCTTGTGTTTTAGGCCCAATATAGATCCATGATATCTTATAGTATAATAGGCTTGAAAACTATATAACCCTGATTTCTTTAATTTTAAACTGAACGATTCCCAATTTTCTAGAGTTTGCAGTCTTACAGGAGCATATTACTGTGAAGAGTGTTTTGGACCTCCTGGAGAGTGGATGATTCCTGCAAGGATTGTTCATAATTGGGATTTTCGTCGCCACCCTGTCTCTTGTCAAGCTGCTCATTTCTTAAGTGAGATCCAGTATCATCCATTGATTAATATCAATTTGATAAATCCAAGAATATACCTAGCGATAGAAGAAATATCTCAGTTACAGGTAGGGATATCTCTGTTAATATTGTTGTTCAGTAGAACCCTGTTAATTGGGGCCGACCACAAATTCCCCTTAACAAAAATCCAAATTAACCAGAAACATGGTTAAAATTTGAATTTTTATAAAAATGCCCACTTTTTAATTCATGGTGCACTGTAATATTATAGCTACTGCATAATTGTTTAACTACACTA
The DNA here is from genome assembly GCA_036971475.1 of Prosapia bicincta. Taxonomy (NCBI): domain Eukaryota; kingdom Metazoa; phylum Arthropoda; class Insecta; order Hemiptera; family Cercopidae; genus Prosapia; species Prosapia bicincta. The sequence goes on from JBAIZL010000005.1 coordinate 117,203,503, forward strand.
AATTACAAACACTGCACTAAAATTTATTACTTCTGGAGAAACAATATCAGCTTTAGCTGGGTAGAGTGTATAGTTGAATTAGTGCATCTTGCAGATTGTGGCATTATTTATCCACTTTAACATAAGAAGTTCAACTATTATTATTTTTTTTTTTTACTATTTCTAGAAATAACTCATTGGCTTAGCTCACAGGGTCATTACATCTGCAAGACCCATTACCATTTCGATTTGCTTGTCATGTCATTACTGTTATCAATTGGATTTTTTTAGAACAAAACTCTGTCTCACCAATAATGGGCCTCTATGAGTGTCTGTATGTAGTCAGTTGTGTAAAATGATCAGAATTTATCTGTAATAAATATGAGGTATAGTGCGAACCATGTAATCTTGCACTTAGCCTTGAGAGATCGCAGTAAGCGATCTGGGGGGTAAAGGGTTAGTATAAATACTTTCCTACAAACATGATAACGACTGTCAAATCACGACGATTGCATGAGACGGTCGATATTATATAAATTCAATGATAAATTAGCTTCTGCATTAAATAACAAACAATCTTAAAATATGTGTAGACATATCGGATGCAATAGCTGTTGATGTTTAAAACATTCTGAATATTAACATCTTTTCAGAAGTGGTAGTACACGAGAAATCTCATGCAATCTCTCAAGGTCAAGTCCATGGCTACGTGGTCCTCACTATATACATCAATAAAGTTTTACTTACAGTTATTTTTTAAAACTCTTTCTTTAACTTTTCACATGACCTACAATCACTGTACAAATGTTTATTGGTCACTGATCATTACCAGGTAACATTTAGATGTTTTCGTCTACCTAGCTAACTTCAGCTGGCAGTATAATCCAGGTCTTCATTCAAAAATTGAATATTTAAACATTGACTTTTGTTCAGGAATATATCTTGAAATTGGTAAGGCATGTTTTTTTCTATGCCAATTTAAAAAAAATTAAATTAATTTTTTTAAATTGTTTTCTCTAAGCTGTTATTTGTAATCATTTTGAATCAGAATTTATCATTTTTTTCACTGCACTGAATGGATGAAAATAGATAGTTTAGATTCTAACTGCTTGGAGCAGCTTTTAAACCAAAGTATTTAACATTTGATGACATATAAATGCCACTGTATTTGTATTACAAATAAGTATTTATTTTCATTAATTATTACTTGAACTTTATTTTTATATTTGTTAACTATTTTACATGTTTAAGGTTAGTGACAGATCACAGGCCAATTCGTTCTACTACAAGTACACTCTACGTTTCGATTTTCTAGCCGAAAATCCCTATTAAGAGCTAAAAGTTCATCAATCTAATATTAAACCATAGTTTATTAAACCATATTTCATTATTCTTAATAAATATTAATATTTACAAGTCAAAGTGACTTCTACAAATTTACACTCTACATGCAATTTTACTTGAAAATGTTAATATTTATTAAGAATAATGAAATATTAGATTTCAATTATGTTGAAAGTATTGTTTATAAATGTTAAAAACTGTAAATTATGGGTTAATATTAGATTGATAAACTTTTAGCTCTTGATAAGATTTTCGGATAGAAATTCAAAACGTAGAGTGTATTTGTAGTAGAATGAATTGGTCTATGATCTGTCATTAACCTTAAACATATTAATTATTTTGTAATATGATATAAAATACTTTAATTAATGACTGTTTGAGGTTTTCCTGGGTATGACATATAAGTTTTTTGGCAAAATTGGTAATGATTAATGAGGTTCTACTGTCCTTTGTATACTTTTCTTTTAAAGTTCAACCACAACCCAGCTTAACCAAAACATCTGTATAAAATAGCTTTCAATATGTATGCAAGTACATAAAATAAATTGAGGAAAATAGTATAAGGTTTCACTGCTCTTGGAATTTGTTAACTAATGTGTATGTTTGTCATTTATACATATCTACTAATCAGTGATAAAGTATACTGTATCTTTCTTTTAACCAATAAAAGTATCAGTTATTTAATTTTTTTCACTGAAGATGTAGTTCAGGCCATTTTAATTTTAGCAGTTTTAGTTCAAAATTCGGTTAAAATCACTGTTCAAGATAAAAAAATTTAACTAGTTTTTTTAAAAACATTTTATTCAATTCTTGAATTTTGTAGTTCATTATGTTCAGTGAATCTTAATTAATCACTTTAACAATAGTTTATGACTATCCAAACTTTAAATTTTGTGAATTTGTGAAAACTTACTGAGACAGAACGTTTTCGATCGCTATGTGGCGATCTTCATCAGTGTCTTCTGCTTGAAGATGTCGGGTCAAGCAGTGACAGTTTTAAAGGCAGGATTTTGACAGTATCAAAGTGTGTGTGTGATTTGTATTGTGTTTGCTCGTTTAATATGTTTGTACTTTGCGTTTTTGTATGTCTGTAAATTTCATTTTGTTCTAGTGTGTTGAGATGTCGTCCTTTTTAGGATTTCTAGGTTATGGTAAATGTCTGTGTATTTATGTCCTGTTTTTCTTATGTGATTGTAAAATGTTGAGTTGGTGTTATGTTTCTGTTCCTCGACTCTTTGTCTAAAGTAGGGATGGGCCGAATCCTAAAATTTTCGATTCCGATTTCGATTCTAAAATTTTCCGTTCGATTCTCGATTCTTCAGTCGATTCTCGATTCTTTCAAGTTATATTAGCTTACATTCTAGTTCTCTAATAATTAATTTAGTTAACATCTTGGTCATATGGCAAAACCATTTAAAAGTTCTGTTTTAATGTAATAGGCTACACAAAACCTTCAACCTTGATTTATCAATAGGAATTTTTAAAAGCATAAAAACATATCAGATAAAAGTAATGACTTATTTTAAAGTTAAAAATTTGAACATTACTTATTTTATGATGTTTGAAAAAAGTCCTAAGCCCATTTACATTGTCTCCCAAACAAAACAAAAATTAAAAACAAACGAACACCAAAAAAAGTAAAAAATTAATACAAATAGGATAGTTTTTAATATTTAAAAGTCTGGCAGGTAATGTACATTTCTGTTCAAAAACGCAAGTATATGAACACGTTGTGGGTCAAGCTAGTTTCATCGCTAGTCACATATAGCTCCTGAAGTTGAGAAAGGTTTTTCAGAAAACACTGTCGCGATTGGGCAGACAGGTATTTTATTGCCATTGCATTTAAATGAGGGTATTTGGCACTTTGTACTGCCAAATACTTCCCAACATCACAATCTGGACTGGCTAATGGTTCCCCCAGATAATTGTCTACTTCTTCTTCAACTGTCAATTCCCCTGGGGTACCTTTTTCCTCAACATTCTGGATTAGTGGGGCATACCTTCTCCACATCTGGTGGGACCTTTTTTTCTGCAGGTGTCTGGAACAAGTGCAACTTATTCAGGCCTATTTTGTATTTATTACTCAATCCCAGTTGATTTTTAACCGACTATCACTTGTAGGTCCTGTGTCTGAGGATAAAGTTTCTTCAAGTATAGATCTTTTTTGTTGATAAATTTGGGCAAAATGAATGTTGCTTAAGTGCTTTTTCATATTTGAGATATTATGTGGTTTTCCACCGTCAGTATCTGTTAACCGTCATCGAATTGACGTGACGGCCAGTACCCTGAACCGAATACCGTCGGGCCTCTTAACGCTTTATGTTTATTAGTACTACTCAGCTGGTGTTGCTACTTTTGGAAAAATTAAGGCACAGTATTTAACAACAAGCTTCACACTACTTACAGATGTATTTACGATGGTTTTTGTTTGATAGATAAACGCCGACGGGATTAAAAACATGATGTTAATCTAAGAGCTTTTTGTCCGTAGTTACGGGCCGACACACATATTTGTTATAACGTATTGTAATGATTTTCACTACTGTTTTCAAAATTTCACAAAACCTTAAAAGTAAGTCGGAAATATTGACTAAATATTTAGTTGTAAAATAATCCTTAAAAACGGACTTTGTGAAAGTTAAGTACAAACATTGATACACTTAGATAAACTCATCCTTACTAGGAAGTAAATTATAACGTAAATTCCTTAACAAGTAAATTATTTGGTGTTAGAACTTTTACTTAATATGAATCTTGGATAGTATTTACTGGACCTGTAGCATTACTTGTCAGAGAGAGAATATATTACACTTTAGTTCTATATTCAAAATATTTATAAACTCACAAATCAATCACATGTGACACGTTTACGTGTCTTAGTGATAGGCGCAAAAACACTTTTATCACCAGTCAGTTTATTATATGGGTAGCCGGGACATGAAATTATGGGTTTGTTGTTTCTTGCTAACACAAAACACAAAAAATATCAAAACAGTGTTGCACAGATAATAAAATTTAATTAAATCAAAAACAATGTCGGGTAAATTGCTCCGACGGAGTTTATTTACGTTTCATTTACTAAGAAAAAACTATGTTGGGCCAGTTGGTCTGACACGTATTTTTATAAATATTATGATGAAAAACGTATATTCATACTTAGATATGATAGGGGAACAAAGTATAAGAACACATGATTTAAAAATGAGCTTAAAATATTTTGGCAATTCTCTATGAAAACGCGATATTGTGGCCGGCAGGTAAAGTATTAAGGTGCAGTGACGCGTTCGCTTTGTTTGTTAAGCTACACGAACTATTTCACCTCTAAGTTTATATTACTGTACATTATTATGCTACATTTGTAGCTACTGTGCGGATCTGTTTATCATGTAATAAATAGTTTCATTTGCTATTACAATCGTGTTTATTTTCTTTTCCCTCCGAAATATATTACATTACTGTGAGAGTGATATATGTCTATAATATAATTTATTGAGGTTCAGTTTCGGAGGAATAATACGGTGTTTCTGTTATCCGTCTATTCGCTCAACCATCATGGCCACGGTTAATCGAGTTTTTACTGTACTTTTTTGTGTTTTGTACTGACATCTATAAATCAGTGGCAGTAAGACACGTGGGAGAGAGAGAGAGAGAGTATCGACCCCGCTCTAGTGAGAGAGAGAGAGACGAGCGATGTCAAACGACCAGAAATGGTTACGATCTTGATTGGTGTTGCTTCATAAATAATAATATTTTCGTTTACTTGTATCATTTAATTCATTCAAATCAACTAATACATAAATAAGACATAGTAAGTAATTAATTATTTTTCCAATAAATTACTCCACACACATATTTTAATAGTTAACAAAATAGGAATCGGAATCGACACTTTTATGATGTAGAATCGAGTATCGACGATTCCTCGATACCACCTAGAATCGACGATTCCTGGAATCGAGAATCGGAATCGGCCCATCCCTAGTCTAAAGCCGTGACCTGTTTGTCCAATATAGAATTTGTTGCATTTGTGGCAGTTTAGTTTGTATACACCTGGTGCTTGTAGTTTATCTTTGTTGTTGGTGTAGTTTTGTATTTTGTATTGTAACTTGTTATTAGTTTTGTATGCTATTTTGTATCCTGTTTTCTTAAATTTGCGGGCTATCTTAATTGTTGTTTTGTTTATGTATGGTAATGTGTCGTATTTGTTTCCCCTGTCTGTAGTGTTAATTTTAGTGTTTTTTGTATATCGTGCCATAGTTTATCTATTATTGTGGTGTATCCATTTGCGTATGCTAAGTATTTAATGGTGTCTAGTTCTTTGTATATGTTTTCTGTGATCATTGGAACTTCTTTAAGTCTATGGAGCGTAGATTTGAAGGCAGCATGTTTGTGTTGGGTAAGTTGGTTTTAAGGTGTTGTGGATAAGTTTGTCTGTCGTTGTTGGTTTCCTGTAAATGTTGAAGCTTTGTTTTTGTGTGGTTTTTTTACGGTTAGGTGGAGAAGTATAGGGATCGGTTGGTTTCAATCTCTGAGGTAAAGTGGAGTTTTTGGTGTATTTTATTAGTTTAAGTGAAGAGTTTTTCACATTGTCGGTTGTTGCCTCTGTATAGTGTTATGATATCATCGACGTATCTGTGCCAGTAAATGATTTTGTGTGTGTGTGTGTGTGTGTGTGTATCTTGGTGTTTCTTTGTGTTGTAGGAAAATTTCGCTTAGTACACTACTGATAGGACTTCATATGGGTAGACCATCTGGTTGTGAATAGAATACAACTACATACAGATCCAACTGAGAAATACCATAAAAAAAACTAATTAATACATCCAAATACATTATCAGCAAAAACAAAAAACACCACCTAAAACAAACACACCCTAAAGCCCCTACCCTCCGCGCTCTCCCTAAAATTCAAAAACCCAAGTCCCCATCCGAGCCATCATCAACTACCAAAGAACCCCTGCACATAAACTAGCAATATAATCAGACAATCTATTAACTTGAACATAGAAACACATATAAAAACAGAACAAACCTCATAAATAAAATAAAAGACATAAACAGACTATACAATTCAACACTACCATCACTCGACATAACAAATATATATGTACACCAACATACCCGTACCCGAAACTCTTAACATCCTAGAAACCCAATTAATACAGAACAACATACCTAAAACCCACGTTACCGAAATCCTAAACATCCTCCAAACCATCATCAAATAAAACTATATCACCCACAACTCAAACTTCTATTTACAACCAGATGGTCTACCCATGGGAAGTCCTATCAGTAGTGTCCTAAGTGAAATTTTCATACAACACATAGAAAACACCAAGATGCTCACAAACAATACACACGCACACAAAATCATTTACTGGCACAGATACATCGATGATATCATAACACTACACAGAGGCAACACCCGACAATGTGAAAAACTCGTCACCTACACTAATAAAATACACCCAAAACTCCACTTCACCTCAGAGATTGAAACCAACTAATCCCTAAACTACCTCGACCTAACCATAACAAAAATCCTCACACAAAAACACGGCTTCAACATTTACAGGATACCCACAACGACAGACTCACTTATCCACAACACCTCAAACCACCCTATCCAAAGCAAACATACTGCCTTCAGATCTATGCTCCATAGACTTAAAGAAGTTCCAATGATCACAGAAAATATAAACAAAGAACTAGACACTATTAAATATTTAGTATATGCAAATGGATACAACACCACAATAATAGACAAACTATGGCACAATATACAAAAAAACACTAAAATTAACACTACAGACAGGGAAAACAAATAAATCACATTACCATACATAAACAAAACAACAAATAAAATAGCCCGCAAATTTAAAAAAACAAGATACAAAATAGCATACAAAAGTAATAACAATTTACAATACAGTATACAAAACGACACCAACAACAAAGATAAACTACAAGCACCAGGCATATACAAACTAAACTGCCACAAATGCAAGAAATTCTATATTGGACAAACAGGTTGCAGCTTTAAACAAAGAGTCGAGGAACACAAACAGAACACCAACTCAGCATTTTACAATCACATAAGAAAAACAGGACACAAATACACAGACATTTACCATAACCTAGAAATCCTACACATCAACAAAAAAGGACCACATCTCAATATACTAGAACAAAATGAAATTTACAGACACACAAAAAACGCAAAGAACAAACATATTCAATGAGCAAACACAATACAAATCACACATACTCTTTGATACTATCAAAAACCTGCCTTTAAAACCATCACTGTTTGACCCAACATCTCCAAGCAGAAGACACTGATGAAGACATTCTGTCTCAGTAAGTTTTCACAAATTTAGAAAATTTAAAGTTCTGATAGTCATGAACTAATGTTAAAGTGATTAATTTTCTTCAATGATTTTAGATCAATTCAAATTATTAATAAAAAATATTTTATTCAAAAAAATATTACAAAATTATTCAGTTTAAAACCATATAATATAATTAATTTTGTTTGTTTTATCAATCGAATTTTGAATGAAATATTAATTTTTTTACAAAGTTTGATGCCAATATCTAATATAATAACAAAGAAATAACTTTAATTATGTTAATGCTTTTACTTGACTTAGTGAATTCAGATTAAAATCAATAAAATGCTTTCTTTTAATTTTAAAAACTACAAATGCAATATGAACTACAAGCAGAAACTGATTTGTGTATATTGTTTTATTGTCCATCTCATGATAAAAGATAATGGGTTTGACAGGGTACGTCTACACCAAGAATCTTTTATTATAATCTACCATACCAATAATAATAATATAGTCTTGGTAATATTTTTTTGCCAATTTGATACATATATTCTAAATAAATTTGGATCCTCTATTACGTAGTTAAAATACAAAATATGACAAGTAAAATGAACAAGACACCAAACTAAATAATGTCGGTTAATCTGAGACCTGACTTTTAACAAAAATAATCAAACACTTTTTAGCAGAATAAAATACAGTAAAACCTGTCTTAGACGGACCCTGTGTTAGGCGAAATCCCGTCTACTGTTGAAACTTTAAAACTGTTGATTCAACTAGTGTATAACCTTCATAAGACGGAAACTGTCTAACGTGAAAACAGATTAGACAAAAGGATGAGTAATACGTATTTACTATATTTTAGGTCTGCATAAGCCTGAAACTTCTGATTAAATAAATACTGTAAAAAATAGAGATTACAATAAGTAAGGTTGGATGAGATAAAGTTTATAATCTATTTTTTACTATGGAAAAATCCACAGATCTTTCCGTTTATTTATGACAGATCGTACTGTATTAAATTCTGAGAATGCTTTGCAAAGTCACCCACATTGGCCCTCCTCTACCCCTCTTGCTTATCAGCCTGGTGTGTACGTGTAGCTGATGGTGTAAAAACATCTGCAGTTTACGATAACACATGATGATGCTGAGACAGCATTCGTTTCTCTCAAGTGTTTGAATGCAAGTTCAGTACTGCACTGTATTTTAAAAAGTACAGGCCGGTTACATCTTGCAACCAATAGGTCGACTTACTTTCCGCGTAAACAGTATGTGCTATTCATTGCTTAGTCTCTTGATTTTTGTTTTGTAGTGTTTTGTACAGTCGCTCTTATTAAGTGATCAAGTGTGTAGTGTACTTTCCTGTAGTAGGCTTATTGTAAAAAAGTCAAGAAAAAACGTAGGACTCCATACATTAACTTTGAAAGAAAAAATCAATGTTATTGAACTTAGTGGAAAATTAAACGTGAAACAATTGTGTGATAAATACAAATGCGGTAAAACACAGATTTATGGAATTTTGAAAAACAAAGAACAAATAAAAAAAGATTGGTGGAAAGGCAAGAGACTACTTCATTCTAAAAGGCAAAAAACCGGCACAAATATAGAAATTGACTTCTATATGAGTTCGATAAAATATAGAATTTTATTTAAATGGTGTACAAGCGCGAATCAAGAACTTCCCATCTCAGGTTCAATATTACAAGAACAACCTAAATCAATTGCTGCTAAGCTAGGGAACACAACATTCAAAGCCTCGAATGGATGGTTAGAAAGTTTTCGATCCAGACATTCAATTTCTTTCAATCAAATTTGTGTTGAAGCAAAAGAAGTTAATCAGGAAACAGTTGATGATTGAAAGCATAAAGTTTGTGAATTACCAGTTAGTTATAAAGCCAAAAATATTGGAAACTGTGATGAGACGGGTTTGTTTTTTAGAGCTGTTCCAAATAAGACTTTAAATTTTGAAAATGAAAAATTTATTGGAGGTAAGCAGTCAAAAGAAACGCTTACAGTTTTAGTTTGTGGTTTTGCAGATGGAAAGTTGGAAAAACCTTTGGTAATTGGGAAATCATGGAAGCCCCGATGTTTCAAAAATGTAGGCCAGTTACCGGTTAATGGCATGCTAACACAAAGGCGTGGATGGTGTCAGCCATTATAGAAAATTGGCTTCAAGATTTGAATGATACAATGAAGCATGATAACAGGCATATTTTGTTATTTATGGATAACACAACCTGTCATCCTTGTGAAGACTACTCTCACATAAAATTAGTGTTTTTTCTGCCCATTCCTACCAGCATTACTCAACCGATAGATCAGGTTGTTATTAAAAATCTTAAAGTACACCACAGAAAACATGTTTTACAATCTCTTATTGCAAACATAAATTCATGCTTGTCAGTACAGGAATTGACAAATAACATCACTGTTTTGGATGCTATAAGATAGATATCGAGCTCTTATGAGAAACTATGAAAATCCTGTGTTCAAAATGCATTCAACGAAGCTGGTTTTATTGTACACGAAGAACTCACTAATAATCCTATTGAAACAGGGTTGCAAGACATTACTTTGCACACTGTAACAGATTTGTTAAATACTGTAATTTAACTGCTGAAGAATACGTTTATATTGACAATGAACTGGCAACAGAAGAAGGGCCAAAATCTGTGCATAAAATCATTGAAATGGAGACTAATGAAATTATTGAAAGTGAAAAAGAAATTGAAGACAGCCCAGTCGTGAAAAACAAAATAAGAACATTTGGCGAAGCTATAATGAAAATTTGTAAATTAGAAAATTTTGCAGTACGTGTTAACAGCCCCCAAATGCGTCACAACTTGTTACAATTAAAAACAATAACTGAAACAGAAGCAAGTACTAAAACTAATCTTTTAAAACCAAAGTCAATGCTAGATTTCTTCAAGCCTATTTGATTCTCTTTCATTTTTACGTAGGTCTACTGTGCATATTTACTCGTAAATAGAGTAAAGGTAAAAATACTGTATAGCTTTCAATAAAGTCCATCTTTCATTTATAGATTTTGTTTACAAGTGTAGTTTTAGTGTTTCCTCTTAAAAATTTGTTGTGGATTTGAATAAAGCTATGCTGCATTAAAAGGTAAGATTTTTATTTTGCACTGTAGGTTTTAACATTCTTATGTACTGCTGATCAGTAGGAATAGCAGTAGGGGATTCTCATAGCTAAGAAACCCTCCCTCAACCATGACGCTAAAAATAACTCAGTGAAAGTCTACATAATATTACTTTCATACAGTACACTATTACTGTGTAAGCCGGAAAATTGTCTTAGACAGAAAATAATGCTGGTGCCAATAGATTTCGGCTTAAACAGGTTTTACTATACATTACTAATTTGTAATGAAGATGCACTTGCATCATGTGCTATTTCAATTACTTGATGAATCATTTCAATTAACTGTAAAACCTCAATGTGAGGTTTCACATTGAGTATTTTGCGGCTATTACAAATTTAGATCATGGATGTACCACATTGGGTTTAACCTTAAATATATGTCTCTGCATGTTATTTCGAAATTTGGTTTATCCAAAATCGTCTCATCCCCCCCCCCTCATGCTAGTTATGCAGGGTATATTTACTAACAATAATAATATATGAGTTGGGTTTAGATAATAACAAGATTACACATTTGCTACAATAACTAGGCATGTGCTAAATTGTGCGACCAACAGCTATGTAGTGTGAAGTCTTCTCTTTAAATTGCCAAACTTTTGTAGACATATTTTCCTGGCCATGGTATTTTTTAGTATAAGATCTGATTTTTGTTTTGCAGAGAAAATTGTAAGTTTTAGTAGAGCAATGAATTGTTGTGAAACTGTAGTAGCTCAGAAAATAATACTTCCAGTATTTTTCAAAGAATGGAATATTTACAAGTATCATTGTAAATATAGGAGAGGTGTATAGTTGGATGGAATAATAACTAAATTTGGATTTTAATTGTTTTACAATAATACACTTGATATTTTATAGCCACATCTCATACATAATAATTATATTTGTGTGTGATTCTTTATTTTATTTGTTATACAGATATCTTCACAAGGTCAGCAGTTAATGTAGCTTTTTGAAGACAATAAACATTTTTTCCTCAACACCTGAAATTTTAATTTTATTATTTAACATAGAGCTGTTATTGTAAAACTACAATGTACATACTTACAAAAAGATTTTTCATATACCGTAGTTTATTAAACCTATTTTGTTAGCACAAATTTTAAACAGTTTCTATCTGTTTTTTCAGGATTTACGAATTCGCCTGAACTTGTTGCGTGGCTATCTTCAATTATGTCGAGAACCAATTATTGAAGAACTACAAAAAAAAGTATGGCCTCGAGAGTACCTATATGAACATGTTCATCTTTATTCAATAGCTGTAGGTTTTTAAAATTTTACATTAATATGTCTGGCTTATTAATATATCCTATGCACCAGAATGAACAGTACTGAAACAGTTGTAAGCTTTTATTCTATTTACATACTCATACAAGTGAAAAGAAGCTGAATCAGTTAGACTTGGGTAGAAACATGTTCTATATGACCTCCGTTCAATTCGAGGAACGCTTGTACCATTCTTGAAAGTTTTAGTGAAGAGGGGCTGTTTCATGGTCGTTATACACATGGCTATTTTTTCCTGTAGTTGGGCAGTGGTGGTTCGTGGGTCATCATGGAAAATCTTCTCCTTCATTATTACCCAGATGTAGGCATCAAGTGGTGTAAGATCGTGGAAGTGGGCTGAATAGCGAAAGTTTGTTCTAAAGGAGATGAGATGGTTGCCAAAAGTTTCTTGAAGGAAAGTAATGTTGTCTAAGGCAGTGTAGCTGGTTACACCATCTCACTGGAACCATTGTGAACGAAAAGGCAGGTTTCTGACAACAAAATAATGTTAGGTCTTCTATAAAATGACACTATATTGGTCCTGATTTACAGTAAAAGGTTTCCATTATTGTATTTTAAAAAGTATGGACCAATTATGCCTCTCCATGACAGTGCACCAAATGATTTCATGCTTACTATGCTGTGGCCTTTGTACAACACTGTCAAGACGTCCAAACCCAAGAAAATGTGTTGTCTGCTTGTTTATGAAATCACTAAGGTGCACATGACATTCATCCGAAAACCATGCGCCACTCAGAAACTCAGACTTTCCATACCACATTGATAACATCAAAGCGCAGTACTGATCTCTTGCTGTTTTGTTTATACAGTTCAAAGGTTGCACAGTTTGTATCTTGTAGGGAAAATCACCAATGTTTTTGAACATTCTTCTCACCGAAGCCCTGCGGCATACTGCTTAAATTCAGTTTCAGATGTATTTCCTTAGGTTTATTTTCGATGACTGTAACACTTGCTACAACACTCTGCCATGGTTTTCATTTGTACAGACATAGTTGAGTGACCTGAAAAGCCCTTCTGCTTTGTCAAAACACTACCTGATTTTCAAAATTTTTCAACAATACCAATAATCACAGTATTACTAGGCATTTTTGTTAAATTGTACCTGAAAACATAATGCAGTGTGTGACAAACTTGGTTCACCGGCATGTCCAACCAAAAGAGCCAAAATTATGTTCTGCGATAAGAGTTTTTTCTGCAGTAGTTAGCACCATGTCAGTAAAAACTAACTTCAAATGAAATAGGTCAACACAAATATGCAGAGCAATCAAAAGTCGATACAGCTAATTGAGAAGGCAAACTACAGTTTGAGCTTCAGTACTGTTTGTCTGTATAATTAGTGGTTAAACCTTTATGATTCCTAGAACAAATATATGTATTGTCAAAAAATAGTATCATCTGCACTTTGATTGATGAAAAGTGTACTACATAACCTTCTATAGATGCGTTGAAGTTGTAACAGGAACCTTGATATTATTCACTGTGTTGTTTTCAGCCTGTAAAATTCCTAAGGAATATGTTTAAATCATGAGCAGATTGATGTGTTCAGCCTCCATTAACTGTTACAAAGACATTTTGACCATATTGCAGCTTATTATGGCTCTTTAAGTTTGTAAAGAGTCCAATAAGTAGCCTGTAAAGTATGTAATAAAAGTTTACATTTGTTAAAACGTTCTACTAATGAAGCAACTATAATGATACCTATTAGCCCCTAAATAATTAAATAACTAAAGCCATCCATAAGAAAAGTTTTTAGTTATTTAATTTAATATTGCTATTTTTATTATAAATCTAGATTTATTGTTAGCAGAGACCATCATAGAACAATTACAGTGATATATGAAAACTAATAATAAAAATTTAATATAATAATATATTGACAATCAAAGTTAAACAGTCTTAATAAAATTCACATGTTCAAATATCATGTATATTACCAAAGACTGTAATATTTATTGTATTTTGTAATTTGACATTATTTAAGATTTAATATTTTATATTTTCAGATTTTATATTTTCATAATTAATTCATACATCAATTACATTTCTTGTGATCTTGTTAACAATAATGTTATTGTCAATAATGTTACTTTGTTATTTCATACTATCAATTCATTTATCCAAACTGCTGCCATCTGAATCACTGGTTATCCTGATCAGTGGTCTGAAAAATTTAATAATTATTAAATAAAAGAAATATATGTGTGTACTAATTATATCATTGCAAACAGTATTTAGATGCTTGATAGATTGTCCTTGCTTGTAAATACTTTAGGTAACCTTGAATTTATTGTCTGCTCCACTCATAACCTTGGCTCAGTGTGAATCTTTTGGGAGTTCAGGTTACATCAGTTTCATAATATTAAGTTATGCTAGCTCAAATCATGTCAGTATTAATAAATGCAGTTATGTACTGTGGTGTCTATCAAGTAAAAGTGTATATTGTTATCTGTGATTGAGCTATTGGAAAGTTAAAGTGTCAAGTAAACAATTGGTTAAACATTAACCAAACTATCTAACATGAAAATAAGATTTCATAGATTTTGAACTTCATATAAGTTTTTTTTTAATCCATTCCGGGTTACGAGCAACTCAGGGGGTACAATTAATTCCTTGTGCCAATTGAGTAGTATTTTGCTATAAAAATATTCTCACTTATATAGCACTAAATATTATATATTTTATACAAGTGCAATCTCTTATGAATTATTTTGTACCTTTGTTATTTTCTAATTTGTTAAATTGATTATTATTTGTGATCATAATTAGTAAACGCAAATAGTAAGCGGCTTGCAGTTTGAGTTAAGATTCTAGGCTCCTACTATTATTTTTTTACTTTTGTTGTTCACAAAAATTCATTAATTATAAATAATATATTCATATATTTACACAAAGTAGTTTTTAAATTTAGAACTTCACTAAATTCTGTGGATGACTGCAGATTTTCAATGTCTACACGATACACACAATGCAACAAGCATCAGCTACTGACCAACATCAAATATCAACTACACTGAGCAAGAAAGTCCACTTGACATAAAAACTCATGAAGGGTCTCTGTTATCTGGAACCTCTGATTAAAAGACAAATTATGGACTATAAATATTCCTTTGACAGCACATATGGCTATTTTTTTGCCCGTAAAACAATAGGTTAACTATATGATGGAAGCTCATCTAAAAGATTGTTTGAGGTTGGTTGTCAATTAAATTGGATACATAATATTTAAATTATCTCTTAAGAAATGGTAATTGGAAAATTCACTATCTGGTCTGGTCCAATTATTTGTGAAGAAGCAGAATTGTTTGATCATATTGATTGATTGTGTGAGTTGAAAGCCAACAATCGGTGGCTGTATAATTAAAAAACCAGTAGCAAAAATCTGTCTGTAAATGCCAGTAAGTTTGTGAAAAAATTCAATTCAATAACAGTAGATTTAATGGTGATTTGAAACACATCTTAATTGGAGGGTATTGGTCTGAAAAACATTGGCATGAAAAGCTGAGACAAATCCTCCAGGTTATATAGATGGTCAGGATCGAGTGACTGTGCTCAATTGTGAAAATTCAACTGAAGATCATAGCCTTCTTTGATTTTTACATAAAAATGTGTTACATACAACTTTTAAAAAGAAGTATATACAAAGTTTTTGTTACAAAAATCAGAATAAAGCCTGGATGACTGCTAAAATGTTTGCAGATTTTGATAATGAAGTTTTCATCATGAAAGTAAAATATTTTGCTGGAATCATGTTGCTTATGTCGGACAATGCCTCAATACAGCTCTAAGTAAAACTCCATGAAAGAGAGAATTTATTCCACTAAACATTACAGGTTTTAACCTACCCATGGATTAGGGCTACAGACAATATCTAAAGAAACGTAGATTTCATCAACAAACTAAACCTGTCAAAAGTTTTCTATATGGATGCCAATGCATAGGAATTGCTGAGAATGTCATCTATTAAAAAAAAGAATGTGAAACTAAATGCCCAACATTTCTAACAAAGAATTGATGTTTTTAAAAAAGAGGAAAAGAAAGAGATGAAGCTAAGGGAAATGATGGCCAGTTCAATGAAGTAAGTGAACAAATTTCAAATGAACATACGAAAACGTTACTCCATTAATTTCAGTGTATAATGAATGTGACTCAGTCATCATTCACAAATCTATTTAGAATAGTTGTCTTGAGTGACTGACTGAGAATCAATGTAGAGTCGAAACTATAAAAGGTAGAGACTTGTAATTTTCAGGGTACATTCTGTTCATAACATAAACACACTCTAAGAAGGTATTGTGGAAAATGTTGATTTTTAAAGTCTAAAAATTGCAATATTATACATGATTGCTTCAATCATATGTATACAATTGCATATATTTTTGGTTATACAATATGCTATTATAACTTTGTGTTCCCATTCTGTAACCATTATAAATGATTAGTTGTTTTTAAATATCGACAATTTTAAACGAGTTCAGGCGAAGCCGCTAAGGGTCGCTAGCAGTTAATAATTGGACAGACTATTCCATTTTCAAATAGCTAAGTTAAAACCACTTCCTTGGGTAAAAAAACAACTAATCCCAATACATTGCAGTAAATCAAATAAGTGCATTAAAAGCATTGTGTGATTTATATCTGAAATAAGAACTAAGGTTACAAGATTGAGCACTCCTAATTCCAGGAAGGTTATCTAAGGTGGAATAGTGGAGACAGAATAATTACAATACTTTAATCATAGTTATAAAACACACTTCCTACAGACAATCTTAGTTGTGACAATATCAACTGACTTCTATCTGGTAGTTTGATTGTATTCAGTCCTTTGATTAGCAACATCTGCATCCCTGAAAAATCCCCAGGGAGCAACATATTTTTGAAAGGTTTTTGAATGTCATCTCTTTTCTAATTTTTTAAATTATTGTACCATTTTTAATATATGTTATTAAAATATTTAATATTTACAAAAGTATAAATTTTGTTAACATTAGTAGCAGCCCACACTTTTTGAATAGTCAGACCCGGTAGTATTTTCACACACAAAGTCGTAATATTTGTTGGTTTCCATAACAATTTTGTTGACCAAATCTGTATCAAAAAATATTTTGAAAAAGTCTAATTCTTTAGGTTACAGTAGGAAAACAAAATTTGTTAGAAATGCCAGATTTACTTGTATCAAAATCATGCAACAATCTGTAAACACGTGAGACAAATCATAGACATTGCACATAATAGAATAATGACTATGTACTCTGTGCACCATTTATTGTCCAGATAATATCAAATATTGAACCTAGATTACACAACTTAGAAAATGAAATCGTAAACGAACTGCAATGATAATAATCTGAGAGAATTGATAGAAAGTATATATACAAGAATGCTCCTACTGGCCGTTGCATGATCTCACGTACTGGTACGTGAATGTTAATAAAAGAGTTAATTTTATTGTCATAAGGCGTCTTGAGTCATATATTAGATTGTAAATTTGACAACAATCTTCTGTTTTAATTTATCACTGTTTTTCAGGATTTGATAGAGATCCCGTCTGGTGCCTTGGCTCAGCAACTGAAAAGTGCAATCAATTTTGCTCATAAACATGTGACTTCTTGCTGGTTATGTAGTCAGAAAGGTTTTATTTGTGAAATTTGTAATAACTCAAAAGTAATCTATCCATTTGATATAGAATCGACATACCGTGTAAGTACCTTCTATTAGTTTTTTTAATAACAATACAACTAAATTTTAAAGTTTAATATTAAATTTGTTTTTGTTTTTGCGGAGTAAAGTATCGAGGGAATAATTGTTTTTGTTTCTTTCCAATTTAGCAATACTGTATAGTTCAGACCACATAACCATGCACTTGGCCTTGAGAGATCGCAGTATGCTAAATGGGAGGTAAGGGGTTCAATATAAATACTTTCCTACAAACTTGATAAGGACTGTCAAAACACTGACTTGCATGAGACAGTCAATATTATATGAATTCGATAATAAATTAGCTTCAGTATGAAATAACAAACTGTGTTGATATGTGTAGACTTATCGGATGCAGAAGCTATTGATATATAGAACATTCTGAATATGTAATATGTTTTCAGAAGTGGTAGTACACGAGAAATCTTGTGCAATCTGTTAAAGCCAAGTGCACGGTTACGTGGTCTGCACTATACAACAATATTTGCATTTTGGATTTTGACAAGTATCTATTGCCATTGGTTCAGTTCTGTGATTAACAAAGTTTATTAATTTGAAGCTGTTGCTCAGGGCATATAATGCTAAGGGGTTCTGGAATATTGTATATTTAAGGAGGGCTACAAGGAGAATAATTAAATATTAAATATATTACATTTCTTGAAAAGGGTTTTTCAGTTACATAATTCCAATTATGTTGTTCTGAAAAACATGTTGACATATTCATTTGTTTTTCTTCCTCCAGAAGCTTTGAGTCAATAGCCCTTAACTTCTTGGGTGAAATATTTGTCACGATCCATCCTGGGAGTGGCCTCACAGACCTCTTTTTTAAAAAAATTAAAAATTGATATTTTCCTGCTGAAAATTTCTGTAAATAATTAAATCAGTTGCTTGAATTGTTAACTACGGAAATAATAAAGAAGTAATTTTATTAAATACATTTTATAATATGGTAAAATTGTAACTTATGTTCCTCATGTGTTATTTTTCTCTTTCTTATGATATGATAAACACACAAAAAATGTTAACACTTATAATAACAGACATTATTAATAAAATTGAGATAGTTCTTCTAGAACTATGTTTGAACTCATAGTATAGGTTTACAGCTTGTTTGTTGGAAACTTCTGTTGTGCAATCAAGACACACTGGTTTATTTGCAACAATAGCAAATGTAGGCAGTTTTTCTTTTTTTCTTGGGGTCTCATGTATTACAAGACTTTCTTTTGTTCAATCTGTCTCCAGTAGTGTCGGGATTAGGCTCTTCTACCCCTAGTATTCGGCAGATGCATGCTCTTTTTTTACTCTTTCATTTGTCCATTTCAATATAACATTCAAAATACCCTCTGTAAAAAGTAAGCCCTAATACTAATTAGAGTTGGGTAATTATCTATTAGTGCAGGGGAGTGAACAACCAGAATCTGTATATTATGTTGCCGCATACGTGAATGCCTCAAGACTGGACAGTTTTTTTTTTGCCGGCTTGGAGTATCTGGCCATACAACTTCATTACTATTACTTTCAATACGCACCACACTGTAATAGTCATTTACATTACTTTCAATATTGTCGGGAGTTTCAAGAATTGACACTAACTCTTCTTCATTTTCGCCTTGTTCAGATTTTGGACTGTGGTCACTATGTACAGGTATATGATCATCTGAATCAATGTCACACTTTCCAATGTCCTCATGCCAGTTTTTAAGTATTTTTTTCAAAATCTGAGTGTAAAACACTAACACAAGATGAAGGGCCGGGACGTGAATCCATCGCCTTCCATCCTGGGTCCAGTCACTCAGACCACTCACAACAAATAAAACAATTAATAACGCCACAGACATATCTGACAGACAACTGGAGCTGGTAACGTGTTTTAGGAATGGGGAAGAAGAACTACACAAAATGATGATTGTCAACACCAACAGATATCTTAGAAATGAAATACACAAATAACTGTGGCGGTCTGTGTGACCAGCCCCAGGATGTTAAGAGTTCTTTAATAGCTTCCCTTTCAATGTGTTAAATTAGCTCCTGCAAAAGATTCGTAGATGGTGGTATGACTCCCTAGCCATCTCTTTACATATTACAGAAGGGGTTGTCTCTGACTTTGCAGAAGATGCTTGGTAACAGAATCCTTGCATGTTATGTCAAAAAATTACTTGTTGTAAGCCAGTGATGTGACTATCAGTGATTTCACACTAACAGGTCAAACTGTGATTTGCTACTTTGAAATAACTGTGGTTGTCAGTTACTATTAGTTTTTGAAGTTAGGTAATGATATGTGAATTGACCATGTCATTATGATTTTTTTATATTAATTGATAGTTGTGTGTGTGTGTGTGTGTGTGTGTGTGTGTGTGTGTGTGTGTGTGTGTGTGTGTGTGTGTGTATGTGCGAATATCATTACAAAATGCAATTCAACTTCCCTTATATTCCTCCACAGGCAACAATGTCCAAATTACGTTCCAGTTTTCTCTCTTTTGTTCACTCTAGATATTTCACTTTCAGACACGGACTGTATTTATTAATACTATGTAATATATACTAAAAATAATTGACTTAAATGAAACAAATTATTTCTAAATGAATAACGAACAAAATTATTTCAAAACCTTCTTTAGCGATCACGATCACACTCACAACACCACAGGTCACTGTCACATCTGAGTAAGAAAGAGAAACTGAGAATCACAATCACAGTTAGAAACAGGTTCTAATTTCCAGCTCATTTTGTTCGTTCCGTTTGTCGAATCAGTGACTGACAGATATGCCATCCAAAACCCAGCTCTTCCACCTACATAAAGGGCAGTTTAAGATCAACTACCTTAATTCACTTACCTGGGCATGATGGTAGTGAAGGGTTTTGGTTTCTGGATCTCAGGTTTGCCACTCCGTCATAGTTTAATTAGACAAGAACCTGCTACTTCATCTTGCTATTTAACAGGTTGAACTGTTATTTTTGAACAGTATCTAAAATCGCGAACAGTAACTAAAATTGCAGGTTTTCAAATCACTTCCCATCACTGGTTGTAGCATGTGTTCTAAAAATATCTGCCCTATGCTAGTCAGGTTCATCAACGTCTATCTATCCTTTGTCCTTTGTTCTCAAGAAATACATACATTTTTTAAGTTACTACTGTCAACATATTTAACTGCTCCTTGACACAGTCCCCATATGAGCCCAAATAGCTAATTCTAATGGTTGCATATAGTCACTATTATTCAAACAATAAGTCTGTATTTTCATTGTAAAAAGCAATTTTAAAATTACTTCAATTATTGAAATATTCACGGATAATGAAATGATTCAATTCTATAAATGCAAAATATACATTTATAAATGTAGAGCTTTCCCAAAAAAATCAAGTTCTAAGACATAATCTCAGTACGGAAAATTATATTTCACTATGTTTTGAGATGGGTAGAAAGTGCCACCTAAAGGTATTGCTTCAGGAAAGGACCTATATTGTTCACCCTCTGATTAGCAATATGTGCCTGCCCTGTTATGGCCCTTGGGAGCAACATATTTTTTTTTTTAATTTTACACTTTTTCTTTTTTAAGTTGTAAAACAATTTTCTCTAACTTTTTAAATTATAGTAATATTTGTTAATATTTTTTTTATTTACTCATTTTCTCATGTTAACCAAACTTTACCTTATATTTACTGACAATTTCTTTATAAAAATTATTTGTTCATCTTTTTTTTGTAAAATACTTATTCATTGTAAAATAACGCACAAACTTCAAAAAGGTTTATAAATACTTGGGAAAACCTTCCCCATAGACTTTGGACGCAAAAGAATGGTGACTATGTACTCCGTGTAGTATTTATTGTCCAAATATTTTACCTAGAATACAGCACAATACACAGGAAAATAAATCATAAACTTATGGCAATGCTAATCTGAGAAAAATGCTAGAATGTACATCTACGGGAATGCTCCCACTGGTTGTTGTGCGATCTCACGTATTGGTATGTGAATGCTAATCAAAGGGTTGAAAGAACTGCAACATATAATTGAAATAAAAGTTTGCGTAGTCACTAGGAAATTTACTTCTTCACTGCAAGGCTAGACTTTACGTGGTCAAATAAAATTGCATTACATTGATCTAGTAGTTTTCTCACACAACAGATTCTATAAATTTTGTGAACAGAAGCAAATTATACAGTAAAACAAGTATCTTGGAGTCTTGAAATTCTGAGTCCTGATATTTCGAGCTTCCATTAAATTCGAGCCTATTTCAATGTCAGCTTATTTTATCTACTTGAAAGAAAATGATGGAGTGGGTCTCCAAAAACAGTTTATAGCCATACAATATGTAAAGGAAAAGAATTGGGGTACCTAAAACTGTTCATATCAATACGATATGCAAAGGAAATGCATCAGGTTTCCAAGAAATGTTCATATAAAGTTCTATAAACTGATTTTGTGCATTTGTAATTATAGTACTGTATTCGGCTTCACTAAAACCCCTATTTTTTCTAATGCATGGAACATATTTCTGTGTAGCCTGAGTTTTCGGTAATCCGAGGGGGTCCCGGTCCCATCTACCTCAAATTATTGAGACTCCACTATACCTTAATACTGTGGGTATCACAGTGTGTAATTATGGAGAGTCCATGTGACTGTTTGTTTTCATATAATTTTTTTTAATTTTTCCCCATCATTAAGTTTAAAATGAGACCAACTAACTTGTTTATATCTCATCAATAAAGTCTTGAGATTATCTGACATTCTTTGCAGTTCAGTTGTACCTCATTTTGTTTTGTTTTTTATCCATTTTCTTGAAGGAAAGTTTTACATAAATTATTAATGCTTATATATTTATTATTGATTGGTATGTTCATCAAATTAATTATAATCATTATTAAATGTTTTAAAATGTCAAAAGCTAGGTTCACATTTTATTTAATTTAATTTTTAAAATCTACCTAAAACACATTTAACACACGTAGCAATTTAGGGAGATACGGAAAATACTGGATGTTTTTCAATTACAGAATTGGATGCATTTAGTTATATGTACTACCATATAAAGTTTTATAACACAAAAGTAACGTTTTTGCAGGGTATTGAAGTGCAGCTCAACAGCTGTATCAAACATAACTTCCCTAGCTTACTACCCCGTCTCTGGATTCCCTTGTAGCGTGACAAAGTGGCATATACCCTGCCTTGAACTTTGATTTTCTGAACAAACGTTTAGAATTTAAAATCGATAATTATGATATATTTCAAATCAACTGGTTAAGAATTCGAAGGGGAAACACAATGAGGGAAATTAATAAAAATTCAAGTTATAAATATTAAATGATCAAAGTAATTATCAAAGCAAATACAAAATTCTGAAATGAAACAAAAAGTGCTTTTTAGGAAACTCAGAGTAAATATTTTACTATAATGTTAGACATTTCTGTTCTCTAATAATAATGTTATTTTGGTTTAATAATGTCTAATTATTCTACTTACATACATAGCAATGAAAGGATTATATTACATGTGACACTGTACCCATACTTTCAGACTTCCATTTGATGGCTTTACGGAAACAACATTAAAATAACCCATTAATTTTAAACTGTATAAACACCACAACTCTTTTAATCTATATTTTGTTTTAATTTATGAAATTTTATGGTTTGATTTTGTTTGAATTTTGTATGTTGGAATACTTGTATTTTTTAATGACACTATGGCCTTTGTTATCTAACACACAACTAATTCATCGCTTTTACATTGCTTATTTTATGCAATTAGGTTGCAGTGACTAATTAATTACTAAGGAAAGGTTGAACAATATTCATACACCTTAACCATTACAAAAATTTAGTTTTATGAGTTTTGAGTACAAAACAAACAAGTAAATATTAACCTAGTTTTAGGATGTAATATCTATAAAAAAAATTAAAGTCACTAATAGAGTTGTATGTTTTACACTTAAGGCACTATTTGTTACTTTGGAGCAACAATTTTTAGATAAGGACTTTACTATTTGAAAGCTGAAATCAGACTGATAAAAATTGAACTTTACCATTAATTTCTACAATGCTAAAAACAGCAAAACCTGGGAAAAGAGTTTTGTACCTTAACAAAAGCTGCTTGATTAAACTACTACACAACTTCTACATTCTTGGCCATTTGCGGTTTAACACTGCCGCAGCCAATTTTTAATATAGGTAATATTCATAGAGTAAAGTAAACATTATAAGTTGAAAATATTACCTTTAATTTTTAACAATACAATAGGAATAACATGCATCATATTTTATTTGTGTGAGACATGTGTAGAACATCCCAACCACAAGTGTTTTTGGAATAGCTGGTACTTTCCTTGCTTACTTGTCTATGAACTCATTCACATGAACGCTACAATGAGCTAGCATCCAGTGAAGTATAATCTCTTTCTCAGGTTCTTTTAAGCTTTTGATGAATCTCTGGTATTCAGTCTTGGTAATTGTGAGATAGAGCGGCCACCTGAGATATAAATTGAAAATTGTTCAAAACCACAAATTAGGATAATATGCACAAACATTTTTAAAAAAATGTTACACAGAAAGTTATTTTTATCAATTTAAAGTTGGGTAAAAAATTCAGTATGGAGGCATAAGTTGTGAAAGGGCCGCAGAGTGGTACAAATGTTTTGTGACGTCACACTAACTACATACATACATACCTTGCATATGTGTAGATCTCTGAGAAACTACATTTTCATTCATTGTTATGCTTTTGGCATAATTAGTAACTCGCAAAATGACTACACTTGCTGTTTACTTCCAAAAAATTACAAATTTAACAGTGGAAAAACATCAACATTAACTAGCCCTATGCAGGACACAATATCTTATAGATGTATTGAAATCGCCCACAAACCTAATTTTTTGTGACAGTAAGCCGAAAAACTACTCACAAGGCCAAAACAAACACTTACAGACACTTATTTCACACACAAAACAGAAAATATTGTATTTAAAATTTACACACACCTCATTCTGTGTAGCGAAAATAGTTTTCCGCAAAATTAAAGTAGTGTAGCCAACCTTTGTAAATTATTCAAGTAAATTATCTACAAACACAAGTAGCCTGACACAGAACACTTGTTGTACTGTTATACTTAAAATTATACATATAATTAAGCCAATAATTAAAAACAGATGGACTTTCATCTTAAGTTAGTATTACATAACTACCTTCAAAACTGAAAACATGAACACCGAGATTGAAAACTTAATACTTCATATTGTTTAAAAATGTTGACAAACAATATAATTACCGCACAATAGCAGCTGAAAAGAAGTTACAAATATACTTTTATCTTCAATTACACAACTACCTTCAACATTAAATACCTTAATACGGAATACTTCTATTACAATTCAGTAAAACTTTTAAGCATGGTATAAAATAAATGATTTATAAAAAATTCATAGGAATAATACTTTATATTGTTGAAAAAAGTAGAATTACTACATAAATACAAGCAATACATCAAAAATTAATGTGAAAATCTTACTTCGATGTATTAAAAATCAATGTAACATATCAATATATCAGAACACAAACATAGGCGTCTTGTAAACATCACGTCACAGTAACTGAAGCATGAGACTACTTTATGTTATTAACATTATTATTTATGGTATTTATAAAGTATATTATATCATAGGGTGTACTCTGTTCTTGGTATTGGAGCCAAAGAATTTTTAAAAACCTCTATTTCTTTTCAAATGCCAAGGATTAATAAAGCAATATTATAGAAAAAAATGTTTCAAGTTTAATTTGCTTAGCCAACAAAAAGATAATTTATCAATGAAAATTTGCTTTAAGCATGCCAAAAAATTATTTTCCAATAGTTTTGAAGAAAAAGTCTCATTTCAGAAACGGTTTTGCAACTTATATTTGTCACAAGTATTACCAAATTCTAACATTACCTGCAAAGATTATGTGAATAAAAACTGCATCAACTTGATTTGCTTTGTATTTACTTGCCACTGTACAATCTAAATTAGAAACAAATTATTATAATTTAACACCTTGTCATAACCCATATTTGATGTAAACATAAATTGTAATTAATTGAAATTATAATAATACAATAAGTTTATGAGAATAAAGACTGCATCAACTTAATTTCTTTTGTATTTACTTGTCACTTTACTTCCATGTTTAAAAATTACAAAATTAAACTGTTATAAGAGAAGAACTGGTTGTTTATGTTTTCAATTTTTAAGGTAGTTGTGTAAAATTAATTGAAGATAAAAGTCTGCCTGTTTTTTAATTATTGGCATAAATATACGTATGATTTCAAGTATAACTGTATAACAAGTGTTCTGTGTCCGGTTACTTGATTTTGTAGATAATAATTTACTTTCCAAGGATGGCTAAACTACTTTAATTTGGCAGAAAACTAATTTTGTAGGACACAGAACGAGGTGTGTGTAAATTTTAAATGCAATATTTTCTATTTTGTGCATGAAATAGTGTCTCTAAGTGTTTGTTTCGGCCTTGTGAGTAGTTTTTTGGCTTACTACTGCAAGAAATTAGGTTTGTGTGTGACTTTAATACATCTGTAAGGTATGTGTTGCTCCGTGGCTGATGCACAACTTAATACTCCATACTGAATTTTTTACCATTGATAAAAAATAACTTTCTGTGTAAAATTTAAAAAAATTCTTGTGTATATCATCCTATTTTGTGATTTTGAACAATTTTGAATTTATATCTCAGGTGCCTGCTCTATCTCACAATTACTTCAGTCTCATCTTCAAATTCAACGTCCGTGGTATATACAATGATCTGAATTGACATTCCACAATCTGAGAATATGAATTCTGTATAGGATGTAATTTCCTTACATAAATTACTTTTAACAAACCTTTAAAGAGTTGTTATAGTGATACTGGTTTATTCAATACAATACTTATACATAAAATGGATCTGATTGTAAATTTACAATGATTGAAAATCTGATTTTTTTTTAATAAAATATTTATTTTAAAAAAAATATATAAATATTGCCCTCTGTTTAGTAATTTCTTATAAAATAAGAAAGTTGTCTCATAATTGTAAACTCAAAATTATATGTAGAAAAAGAAATAACTATTTATTAATTTTTTCAGTGTAATGTATGTTATTCGGTATTCCATATATCATGTCTACATGCTTTCAAGCCTTGCCCAAAATGTAGAAGAAGAAATCAAAGAAGTCAGTGCCTGCAGTCTGAGGAGATTTCATGACAGTTTATCTCATCCTTCTTTATCCTGTGATTTGTTATATAAATTTTAACCTAAATAAATAAAAAATTGCAGAGCCTGTAAACATATGAACAGACGATTCTCATTGTTACCACTAAATGTTTAAGGGCTATCAGTGCTAAATAAACTAAACTGAAATTGTATAGCTTGAACCTTGCTGATGGTTAGATTTTTGCTTTGCAATGTCGTTGAATCAAATATTATTAATTTTATTGCCATTCTAAAACTATAACTTTATGTTATTTAAAAACTGTAACAAAATGAGTGATCTAGTATGCCTATGGGGATTGGGACCTAAAGAAATTTGTATGGCTTGAGAAATTTGTTTTGTTTACATACACACACAAGTTTTATACACTTTTATAAAATTAACTTTTTTTCTTGAATATTTCTCCTTATTTTATAATGTTGTTATGTATTACATATTACATAATGTTTTTATGATATATACTTATTTGTACAAAATGTAATTGTGTAAATAAAAAATTAAATATTTTTAATGTAGTTTAGTAAATAACTAATGTTTTCTATTTTCGTGACCTAGTCCATGAGTTTACTAAAACCTGCACCTTGACCTCTTCAGCACCAACAGCACCACTTTCTACTGACACTACATAAAGTACACATTATTCTCTTATTTCCTCACTGCCTCAATCCAATTAATTCAGGACTTATCCTAAAGCTACTATAGGTTAAGGACATTCAATTCACTTCTGACTATAGTTCTCTTCCCTGTAATAACCTTTTTTTTCTCAACAATGCTTAAAAATAACCTCATTGTCGAGTGGAAAATCAAGACAATTTCCTCATCATCAAGTGGCATTATAGAGAGGAAATTTGAACTATAGGCATTTCTCACAGAACATGACATAGGCATATCATTGTGAAACTCCCCTGCACCTAAAATATCACTTCTTAAGTGACTGATCTCTTACCACCACAAAGCAGTTTGTATTACCAGGATTGAAGCCATGGTTGTCTTGATGTCAGTCGACAACACTAAGGCAAAATTACATCAGCTTATAAACCTTCAAACTTCTCCAACCTATTCTATTCCGCATATCCTTTAAATATAATCAACCCACTATTTCTACCAAAGGGAAGCTATGATTCTCAACTGCCTCTCAGCATCAGGGGAGACAATCCAACCTAGGAAAGGTTTCCCTCCCCTAGAATGATAGTAGACCTTTAAATACAATCAACACACTATTTTTAACAAAGGCAAGATATGTTTCTCTCGTCTCATGTCAGACTACAATACAACGCTTACAACTGTTATTCGATCTTTAAATACAATCCACACACTATTTCTAACAAAGGCAAGATATGTTTCTCTCATCTCATGTCAGACTACAATACAACACTTACAACTGTTATTCGATCTTTAAATACAATCAACACACTATTTCTAACAAAGGCAAGATATGTTTCTCTCGTCTCATGTCAGACTACAATACAACGCTTACAACTGTTATTCGATCTTTAAATACAATCAACGTATTACTTCTACTGTAGGGGAGCTATGATTCTCTCCTCTCCCAGCACCATTGGAGACAAACTCGAGAGAGAATTCACTTGCTGCACCTCATCCTACAACACAATGACTAAAACTGATAGCAGATACATACACATACTATTTCACACACTACATTTCACACACTATTTCTAAGGAAAGAAAGCAATGAGTCTCTCCCGTCTACCCGCAGTAGGGGGACAAACCCAAGAAAGGTTTCTCTCGCCGTATCTCAACCTACAACATAATGACTACAACTAACAAAAGATCCTTAAATAAACTCAACACATTTATTCTATTGAAGGACATATATTGGCATTTTTTATTTTACTTTTACTTATTTAAGACACCGAATCTCAAGTCATGGGTTTATTTATTAACATTAATCTCAATTCATTCTCAAGTGTGAATGTCAACAAACTCGGAGTGGGGAGAGAGGAGATGCGTCTCTTCGGACGGAGCCGATCTTAATCGAACACTCCCGATTGCAGCCCGTCTGCAACCTAAGGAACCTTACAACGCTTCCTAGCTGTTTTAGTCTGTCTGGGCATATAATGCTTTTTTTACATCAGAAGTGACCTCACTGGGTGTTGCAGGTTTCCATACAATCTGGCTGAACGAAACTGTCTGGGTCTGAGCGAACGGTCACACGATCGCTGCGGTTTTGGCGGTTGTATTATTATTTAAAATGATGGATCATGTCATATGATGAATAATCGCTTGTAACAATGTACATAATTCTTAGATAATAAGCAAATTTATAACTTTTTTGTATTCATCTCTGGTTTGGGGGTTACGCAGCCGTGCAACCTGCCCACGAGCCGCCAAGTATATACTGCTAGTGTATACTAAATTTAAAATTCTATTATTGAAACCTAATTACTGGATAATTAACCAGTAATCATTAACCAATAGCAGAGACGGCTGCACTTTATCCCTCAAATCAGAAGGCAAGATTTGTTACCCCCCTCACAATTTAATCAAGGCTCCTAGTCGTTGATTGGTTGAGTGATCCATTTTCTGTGTTTTTGTGACTTATGTGTTGGAGGTTGATTTTGTGGCCCTTCTTGTTTTCGTTATAGTGAAATTACGATGATTGAAAAAAATTATGGTATATGATTTGGATTCGAACTGTGAGAGTTTGTGTTCGAACGTCGACAACGCTAGCCACTGATCTACGGCGTTGGGAGTTGTAGGCTAGTGTTGAATGCATGTACAAGAAAGTTTTTGTGAATCTTTGATGATGTTGCTGAGAGTGTTACAAATATTACACACCCAATTTTAATCATCCTTATTAATTAGAGTCACGAAAAACTAGCATTTGCATGTATCCTATGCTTATTGTGTGTGTAAAATATTTTCTAAAGCTGCCTTGAGGGCTAGAGAAAACAGCTTCAACCAACACTGTCCTCATTGTTGGTCATGCCATTACAAATACCACTCAAACGTTAAATAAAATATCAAAATTATTAACCAAATACAGAAATAAAATTTATTTCATTCACTCTCTTACATACACACAGTTTATGACTGAAGAAAATAT
The DNA here is from genome assembly GCA_036971475.1 of Prosapia bicincta. Lineage (NCBI taxonomy): Eukaryota > Metazoa > Arthropoda > Insecta > Hemiptera > Cercopidae > Prosapia > Prosapia bicincta. The sequence goes on from JBAIZL010000005.1 coordinate 117,233,599, forward strand.
TATGCGCGCACAATAGGTTAGTGAACTAGTTATGACTGGGATCTCAGCAGCATCAGGAATTACTCACTATCAGAATTAAACTACTTAGTATGCCAATTCTAGTAGTGAATCTTTGATGACGTTACTGTGAGTTCCAAACCATAATTATTGCACTTTAATTTGAAGCCGCGCAAGACCAGCTTTCGCATATATCTTTGGCTTTCTGTGTGCGAAAATATTTTCACTATCTACCTTATGGGATAGGAAAGACAGCATCAACTAACGCTGTATTCTGTGCTGGTCATTCCAATAATATACCGCCCTCAAACATTTAAAAACACACAAGAATACAAAAAATGCAGATGTATATGGAATATACACCTCTCTGCATATAAGAAATAATATCGGTTGAACGTGTGAAGATAAATGTAGAGAGAAGTATTTTAAAATAAGTATGTCTGTAGGTTTTAAAATATTGCTCACTAATTTCATTTTCAAATAAAATCAATATTAAAAATTACCTTATTGCAAGAGGTGTTATTCCTCTAGACTCCGCATTCTTCATCCAAAGTCATCAATAAATCGATTTATTCCAGGTCGTTCACAACTAGCGCTGACGGCAATCCCAGAGATGGGTGAAGTGATCCCTGAGGTGTCATTTTACCACGTATCTCGGTTATAATATATTGCATAATATCTAAGTCGTATTCAGCAACCACTTAATCTGACGCTTTTGAGGTGAAATGGGATGCTAAAGAACTTTGAAACTACCTTACACTATGCTATCAAAAATTGATTATTTCGATATATGTTTAAAACATGGGATAATTAATAGGAGTAGATAGCAGTTTCGGTCCTCTACCCCAATTAAATTTGTAAAAATACACCGCTGTGATGACGATGTATCATAATACAAATGATAGATGACGGAGTTGATGGGGGGGGGGGGTCTTCTTTTTGCATGCACCATGAGGAACTGGTAAAACAATTTTTATCAGATTGATTTTGGCAAAGGTAAGACCAATGAATGACAAAGCCTTGGTTCTAAATCGCTTTAAACTTTGACGTGTTGCAAAATTAAACTTCTATGAAACGTGCGCATCGTTTTGTTCATAATTTCACATCCATACAACCACAATTTGCCACAGCAAAGCGTGACGGTTCAGATAAGCCTATTTTTTTTTTTTGTAAAACAAGTAATATAAACAAGCATTTTTAAAGTTAATTTTTACTTAGGTCAACTTAATATAAATAAAGTAGCAAAACCTATGCTTTAAAACAGCTGTTCTAACATGTAACCAATAAAATCAGCTGTTATGAAATTATATGTTATCACTTATTTTAAGCCAAATGGGACGAAAAAACTGTATTGCATACCTTTTGTAAAACGTTTTCTTCCCATATAAAACTAAAAATTAATTCGTTTAAGGTTAATGACAGATTACAGACCAATTCATGCTTTTACAAATACACTTCACCTTTCGATTTTCAAGAGCTAAAAGTTTATTAATCTAATATTAAACAATAATTTACAGTTTATAACATTCATAAACAATACTTTTAACATAAATACAATCGAGTATATCATTATTCTTAATAAATATTAACATTTACAACTCAAAATGCACTACTACTATTTTACTAATTCCCTAAACACAATTAGTAGTACAATTTGACATATAAATGTCAATATATAATGAAAATCATGAAATATTTGATTTCATTTATGTTAAACGTATTGCCTATGAAAGTTATAAACTGTAAATTATTGTTCAATATTAGATTAATAAACTTTTAGCTCTTGAAAATCGAAAGGTAGAGTGTATTTGTAAAAGCATGAATAGGTCTGTACACATTAAATAGTTATTAACAGACATTAAATAAAGTTTAAGTAAAAAAATTCGTGATTACATTTAGTTAATGCATTAATATATTTGAAGAAATTGTATCAATATTAGGTGTAATCCACTACAAGTTTAAAAAAATGTATTTGAACTTAAGTGAATAATTACTTTTATATATATATATATATATATATATATATATATATATATATATATATATATATATTTATATAATAATAATTATTATTATTATCACTAAAACTCGGAGGGACCTTATCGGTGTAGAGCACTTAGCTGCAGCCTTTGTACTCTCTTCCCATCCCTACCACAGGACTAGCTTAGTGGATACCTACCTCTTTGCAGAAATCAAGTACCCACCTGATGCTAAATCTTCTGATATCCTCTGGTGTACATACCTGCCAGCCAAACCACTTTCTCCTTGCAGCTACCAAAGCAAGGCACTCACAGAGTACATGGATTGGGCTTTCCTCTTGGTCCTGTGCATCTCTTGCACACAGGGGATTTTCCAATTTTGTATTGGAACCCCCTCAGATTCCCATGGCCTGTGGCCTACAGTAACTCTGAGTTCAAGTGTACTTGAGAAGAGTAGTTATTTGCCCCACAAATCTCCTGAGTAACCCCACAGTACCTTGGATTTGTTACACCCCAAGGTTGCATTATATTTTTGCCTGCACAACCTGTCTATATGTGCCATGATCCTCTTGCGCCAATCCTGAGGCGGCATGCCCACTACCCTCAGCAACGGTCCTTGAGTTATACACCCTTGTTTTGCTAAGGCGTTAGCTCTCTCATTCCCTATCCAGTCAGAATATCCTGGAATCCAGGTTAGGTTGAGCGAATTATACTTACTCAGCGCTGCTAGAGAAGATATAGTCTCAGCCACCAGCCTAGAGCTGGTACTAGCCTTACCTAAAGCCTTCAGAGCTGCCTGACTGTCCGAGCAAATCCAGGTGATCTTACCCCTCCTGCCAGACCCTATTATTTCCTCAGCACATAGTTTGATCGCGAGCACCTTTCCCTGGAAGACAAAGTTGTAGTCCTCCAGGCGATGGCAAAAGCTGTCTTGGTGTCTCGTTCCACTAAATCCTGCTCCCACTCCTTCCTTCATCTTGGACCCATCGATGAACAAGATTTCACCATGTCTTGATCTATACTCCGCCCATGCCTCTCTTTTAGGAATATGGATTTTGTAGTTTCCTTTAAGAGACAGTATCTTATCCTGAGGTTCTATCCAGAGCTCTTTCAGTGAATCCCCAAATAGCTGTTTATGACGTTTGCTACTTGTCTTCCACTGCCCGGTACAACTTAGCCGGTATGCAGTTTTCATTGCCTCCATCCTAATTTGAAGACTCAAGAATGGAAAACCCAACATAACTCTCATGGCCGCACATGGTGTCCTTCTCCTTGTAGCTGTTATGCCTCTAAGGAAGAGCCCCTGCACGCGTTTCAGCACTCTTTTACTTGTTTCTTTCTGTGCACTGTCCCACCAGACGATTGAGGCAAAGAACAACCTCGGCACCACAATGGTGGAATAAATCCAGTTCATCTGACGTGGACCCAAACCCCATCTCGTGCCTATTGCTCCTCTGCATTGTAAGAACGTAGCTATGGCTTTTATGCACTTATCCTCCAAGTGCTCACGCCAGAGTAACTTCCTATCCAGAATAACTCCAGAATATTTAGCGCTCTCAACGTAGCTTATTTTGGTATTACTAATTTCCATCATCTCCAGCGATTTAGTTTTATATCGTCTAGTGAAGATGAGTGCCACAGATTTCGCTCCTTGAATGTATAGTGCATTCTCCCTGCACCACGCTTCTATTACCTTGAGTGCCTCTTGAAGCAGGTCTTTGAGGACTTCTTCAAATGGTCCCCTAACAAGGAGAGCTATGTCATCCGCATATCCTACCACCTTGACACCCATTCCACTAAGCGTCCTTAGTAGACCGTCCACGACAAGGCTCCACAGCAGAGGGGATAACACTCCACCCTGCGGGCAGCACTCTGAGACCATCCCATTTGTCGTGCACCCCATCCAGGATGCAGTACTTATACGGTTTTCCAAAGAACTCATAGGCCTAATCCAATTTATAATTCTATCAGAAATCCCATGATCCATAGCTGCTCTCTTGATGGCCAGTCTAGAGGTACTATTAAAAGTCCCCTCCACATCAAGAAAAGCCCCAATACATATCCCCTTGTTGTTGATATGACCCTCAATAAAGTCCACAACCGACAACAGCGCAGTCTCCACTGACCTACCAGTTCGGTAGGCGTGTTGGTCCTGATGAAGCGGATACTGCTTCAGATGTACTTCCTTCAAATAGTGGTCCACCAGCCTTTCCAGTGTCTTTAACAAGAAAGATGTAAGGCTGATAGGTCTGAAGTCCTTTACCTCTGTGTAACCTTTCCTCCACGGTTTGGGGATAAAGAAAACTTTCGTTTTGAGCCACTGCCCGGGCGTGTAACCTAACGCAACACAGCCCCTGAGTAATCCTGTCATTGGCACTATCATTTCCTCCAAACAATTTTGTAGTAATGCTGGAGTAATATTATCTAATCCAGGCGCTTTATAAGGCTCAAAAGACAGAATCGCCTCTCTCACCTTTTGCGCTGAGATCACCTGCCCAGCAATATTCCAGTCCGCCCTTAGCCCAGTATGTCGGAGGTTTTGAGCACCGACCCCTACCGGTCTAATATCGAGAAAACTGTTCCTCATACGCAGACGCAGGGTTTCCTCCGGGGTGTCAGTAAGGCTACCATCGGTCTTCTTGACAAAGTTAAGCTCTCTCCTCAGTCCACCTGCTAACACCTTAAACAGTCTAGCAGTGTCACACAGTGTGCTTGTCTCTGAGCACCACTTTTCCCAAGAAGCACGTTTAACCTCTTTTATAAGATTTTTATAGAGACCTTGGCTGTCTTTATGTGCCTGCCAGGTCCCCTCCGTTTTCTTCTTCCTTGTTCTATTAAAGAGCCTTCTAGGCTCCTTCCGTCTTGCCTCTAACTCGCTGTTCCACTTAAGCTTACCACGCCCAGTGTTTTTCCGCGAGAGAGGGTAATTTTCCTCAAACGACGTGGAAATTGCAGTCCTGATGTAGGCCTCCGTATTTTCCAGTTTGTTTGATGTACCATACTTACCACGGACGTCTGACATCCGCCTCCTCACCGAGGACTTAAAACCTTCCCAGTTTGTCCTTCTCGGGCTCCAAAGCCACACCACATGGGGGACAACTCCCTTTATCGTAGCAGTGATGATCCGGTGATCAAACATGGAGGGCTCATCCGAAACCTGCCAGTCATGCATCCACCTTACCATTTGTCTATTACAGAAGGTGATATCTAGAACCTCCATTATGTTTGAAGTGACAAATGTTGGCTCGGCACCTGTGTTTAAAACCACAAGGTTTTTTTCAATTAAGAAGGCTAGGAGCTCCTCACCTCGCTCATTTGTGTCTGTGCTGCCCCACACCTCATTATGAGCATCGGTATCACAGCACACTAAGATTCCTATATTCCTCTCCCTGCAGTACCGAACTAACTTACGTAATTCTGCAGGGGGCGATTCTCTATTGTGGGCGCAGTAAGTGGAGGCCACGATGAACTCCCTGCTCACTCTTACCTTGAATTCTAACCACCGCAAGGTCCCTAGTTGAGAGTTATTGAATCAGCGTGGCTTCTAGCCCTCTGACTATCACACATGCTTTGTGCCCCTCATGTTCCCCACTTTCGTAGGTGCGCCCAGCTGCAGTCAGACCCCTTATACGGTTCCTGACCAGCCACGGTTATTGCACTAGCGCAAGCGCTGGTAATGTGTGTCTCATATTTAAGCACCTGGTTAGGACCACCGAGGCTCTTTTACTGTGGTGCAAGTTAATTTGCAGTATCATTGCTTGAGGGTCAGCCATATCCAACTGACCACTATGCCTTCTCCTGATTCTTCCTCTCGCCCTTCTCTTCCGGATCCTTAGAGGTCCGCCTAAAAGTGTGACTTCTGCAGTCTCCAGGAAGACCTTTCCATCTCTTGCCTCGAGATGTCTGGCTGATGCCTCATCCATTCCTAGGCAGAGGAGACTTGCAGGTCCCCGCTCAATGCACTTTAGGATTTTCCACCTCGAAGTGTCAATTTCTTGGTTTTGCATCCCCATGAGCTTGACCAACTGAGTGGCCTCCCTTTTTGGTGGTGGTACTAGCACCGTCACTTTCACCCATTTGATCAGTTCATCAGGCAGAACTAGCCTTGCCTGAGTCCCGTCCTCGAGCTTAACTGACGGTACCACTTCTCTCAGCCATTTTGCCGATTCCTCCTCAGCACACATAAATGCTGCGACTCCATCTCTTAAGTATGTGTCCCTGAATAGCGGAACAAAACCTCCACTAGGAGTGTCCAGAATTCGGTCCTTGACGGTGCCCTTAAGGTGCCATCTCCATCCTCACACCTACACTATCCCCAAAGGCCACTAGTAACCTCGGTAGGTTGGCGGAGATTGACGAGAAAGATGGCTCTCCCGACTCAACAGGCCTACACCCTTGTTTATTCCTCTTGGAGTTCGACTCTGAAGTAGGATTAGAAGTACTCCTTTCCTTTCTTATCCTCTCTTTCTCTTGTCGTATTAAGGTCCTACCAGATTCACTGGCTTCCTGAACGACAGGGCGTGTTCTAGCCCCAGCCTCCGTCAAACCCTTCCGCTGCCTGGACCAGTGTTTCCTCAAAGGGGTGGAGGTGGTTCTCTGCCCTCCGCCTCCGCCTTCTTCAGATCCGCCACCACAGAGCCCCACTTACGGCGGTAACGCGACTTAAATACCCAGGAGTGGCGCCAGGTGCCCCTGAGGCTCCGTTAAAGACCCTCCTTACCCTGAGGGCCACGAATCTACATCGGCAAGGATCGCATAACACCTTCAGATCGGGGGTGTATGTACCCATCCAGACCACCAACCTTTATGGAGGGTGCTTCTTGGTTGCCGCTCGCAAGGAAAGGGCAGGGAGAGTGCCGGGCAGATAACAACCATTTAAGTGCTAGGACTGGCTCCTTTTTTTGAGCCGTCTTCATGCACTGACACATTTGCCTAGACATCCCGTTTATAGGGAGCCACATACGTACAGGTCCGCTCCACCCGTTCCCCACGCGCGGAATAAGCCTCTCCACCACGTCAAGGTCATGCAGCCCATAGGAGAAGATATATATAGGAGGGGATATTATTAATATATATATATATGTGTGTGTGTGTGTGTGTGTGTGTGTGTGTGTGTGTAGTAGTATTATAGGGTTGCGGGTATCTCGGGGGGCGTGGCTTGATAAGATTATCGCGGGGGCGTGGCCAGTGAGCGTGTCGTGGTGGGAGTAATGGATGGGAAGGGCGTGGTTTGGAAGGAGGGGAGTGAGGAGAATGAAGAAAAGGGCGTGGTGTGGTGGGGGAAACGAGTGGGAGAACTGTTGGGGGAAAGAGTGGGAGAACAGTTTCGAGGCAGGGGAACTGCGTCATTCAAGATGGCTGGTGTGACGTTTGCAACAGATAATTGTATTGTTTTAAGATGACCTCTGTTTTTTTCGTCACCTTTACAAGAGATTAACCTATTTTTCAAAATAATCAACAAAACAACCTTTCAGTTTTAGCCTTGATTAGCATACTACATGCGCATGTTCAAACTTTTGATTAGTAGCGGTTTCTAGAGATAATATTTTTTAAGTTGACCACCGTTTTTAGAGAGCTGTTTTTATTTTAAATGTAAATATCTCCTGTGTAGATATTTGTTTCATTGTCAATTGCCTAATTATTTTTCAGCGCATGTGACCCAAGAAATGCTTTTTATAAGTATGAACACGTATGTCCGTGACACGTCCTTGCATATATCAAATTCTTTGATAATTGTATAAAAGTAACATGCAATACAAATATTATTATTATTTCTTAAAGATACTTTGTGCCTCGTGTTGGTTTGAAATCATGTATAATTTAGTAGATTTAAGTTATTTAGGTAGTTGTAATAATTTTGTTTTGCGTAGATGTAGAATGGATATAGTTTATAGTAGTTTTATATTTTTTTATTTATTTTTGGTAATATTAAGATATTTATTATTTTGTTTCGTGGTTATATTTAATAATTCTTTTAAGAACATAAATCAAATACATGTAATATTTCAGTTTATAAGATCAGGTGAATGTGAAGATTTAGATATGTTTAAAAAGATTTTAACTGGATTTTATAAATTGAAAAAATGCGAAATATTTGATAGATATTCGTTTTGTCATAAATATAAATTTCAGAAAAGATATACTAATTATAAACAAACTGTTACGATAGAAAATTTTGATTATTATTATAATTATATAAATTCCAAATTAAGGGAAGGGGAAAAAAATATTTTTTAGAACATTGGGAATATGTAGTGAAATCCATTCTTATGTTGGTTGAATATGAGTTAAGAATAGAATATTCAAAAAAATTTCAAAATGAACGACTTACAACATCACCATTATAATATGAAATTATTAAATAATGTAAGGCCGTTCATAAGAAATATATCGAAAAATCATTTCTATTATATGTATTTATTTAATCGTATTCTATACTATGATCCTGATATGATGTTTGTTGATATAGAATATGCTAAAGATACTGTTATAGAAAGATATAAATTATTTTTTAAAAAAATGTGTAAATTTGATGAATGTTTTAATCAGTCCTTTGACCTAGCACCCACAAACTGGTCTTGGGACGATAACAATATTGAATCAGATGAGCATGGAATATCCTATATGTTAAATGGGGAACATTTTAATAAAAATATGGTGCAATATGATATAAAGTTGACACACAGACAAGAACTAATGGGTATACAAAATACGTATTCGGGATTGGGTAACGTTAAAATTTCATATTATTAATGCGTCGTATTATTATTATTATTATTATTATTATTATATTTATGACGTAAAAATATTAATATTATTTTTCAATTAATTATAAGACAAAAAAAATTTTAATCAAATAATATTAGAGTTAAGTTGAATATAGTATAATCAATTAATATTAGTTTTAAGTTAGCCACTAATAAATACCATAACATATAACCTTACTTATCAATTAGAAATTGCACAATAAGTACAAATCATTTAGTATCTACAGTTTTGTTTGTTAAACAACATGACAACGGCACAAGGTAAATTGGATGCTTTGCTAGCACATGTTAAACTGTGTTCGTGTGGTAAAACTGAAGCTCATTATCATATAGCAGTTGCTAAATCTTATATGCAGAATTATAATTTATCGGATGTAGATATAACGAGTGGACATTATAAAGGCTGTTTATGGTCTGTAGTAGCATTTGTTGGTGACGGACCAGACACTTGTGTATGCGTCCTTTTTGAAGAATCATTTTTTTTAAAAACAAAATGGAATTTATTTTAGACTTTCAAGGTTTTAAAAACAAAGACAATGGGTTTATTGTTAGAGAATTGGCTATAATTTCAAAGAATGATGACAACATTTACGAGTTACTTCTATTTCAACCACCATATAGTTTTCATCAACTTCCAAAAGTTTTACAAAAGCAAGTATTGTGGTGAGAAAATCAATGCCATGGTTTACCATGGGAAAGTGGATTGAAACCTTACAACCAACTGAAGGATGTGTTTCGAGGTATGGCACTTAGTGGTACGATATTTGTTAAAGGAACTGAAAAACAAAAATTTATTTCAAACTTATTAGCAGATTTTAATGTTAAAATAGTTAATTTAGATTATTTGTATTGCCCTAATTTGAATGTATTGAAAAATCTCTTGGAATAATTTTATAAAAGAATGTAAATTCAATCATTCACAATATAATTGTGCTTATGTCAATGTTTGTTTTTTAAAACAATGGTTAAATTATGAAAAACTAGTTTTAGACAGATTAAATGCAGTAGATTTAGCAATAAAAGAAGTATATGATAAAGGTTATCATAAATTACAAGATTGTTTATTTCATTATTTGCCAAAACATTTTCTTATTAATCATTTTGAAAATATCGAGCATATATTTATTAGATTACCCAATCATTTGAAATGTGATCCAGATATTTTAAACAATTTACCTTGTGAAAAACATAAAGTACAAGTTGAATCTGGTTTTTGTTTTAATAATATCAAATAAAATATTTCATATAATCTCAAAAAGAAAGATTGTGTTAATTGTAAAACATTATTGTCTTGATTTAGTTATTGGTATTAGTTTAAAAAAGTATATAAATGTTAACTAACTGAAACTGTTTTGTAAAAAATAAATGTATGAAAATGTTTGTAAGTGAATTTATTTTACCTCTTTATAATCGATGATAACAATATAAGCTATTTATTACCTTGAAGTATTTCTCTTGACTAATTTTCGAGGGATTTTTTCTTTTTTTAACAACACAAACATATTTTTACACAACAAAATTTAATCATTTTATATTTGACAACGTTCCAAGCAAAAGTGTTGAACGGTATGGCATCAACGTTGACGTCATTGTTGAGAGTGGGGATTGCCAGTGAGTTGCATAAACAAGTTCGTAGGAAATTTCCGACCCGCCATGTTGAAGTTTAAGGTTTACACGATCTCTATCAGGCTGACCTAGTGGAAATGTTATCATTTGCCAAAGTCAATAAAGGTTATAAATATAAAATGGTTTTAATAAACTGTTTTAGTAAATATGCAATAGCAGTACCAATGAAATCTAAAAATGCCATTGAAATGGAAAAGACATTACAACCAATTTTAGGAAGATATTCTATGCGTCATTTGCAAACCGATAAAGGAACTGATTTTTTTTAATTCGAGGATTAAATCTTTATTAGGCAAATATAATATAAATCATTATTCTACATATTCTGATAAAAAAGCCTCTATAGTTGAAAGACTAAATAGAACGTTAAAGCGAAAATGTGGAGGGCTTTCAGTGTCCAGGGAAATTATAAATGGTTAAATTTATTAAGCGATATAGTTACTGAATATAATAACACTAAACATAGGACTATCGGTATGCGTCCAATTGATATTAATAAAAATAATGAACATTTAGTGTTGAGACGTATAGTTGAAAATAGACAGAAGAAAAAACAACTTGTGCGAAACAGATTTAATGTGGGGGATAAAGTTAGAATAAGTAGGTATCAAAAACCGTTGACAAAAAGTTATTTACCAGCTTGGAGTAACGAAATATATACAATTCGGAAAATAGAACCAACTGTTCCAGTGACCTATAAACTAAAGGACGATTCTGGAGTTGAGATTAAAGGGAAATTCTATCAAGAGGAATTGAGTAAAACTAAATTTAGCAACATATTTCTTATCGATAAGATTGTGCGTCGAAAAGGAAATAAATTGTTAGTACGTTGGTTGGGTATGGACAGTACTAGAGATACCTGGATAAATAAAAAAGATTTATTATGAAGGTAATAAAACAAAGCCAAAAAATGCGTATTATGAATTTCGATACATATTTCTCAAATAAATATAATAATATGGAGCGTCATGGTCCGCTATTACCGAATTCCATCAGATGTCATATTGTACGACCATCGAACTGTGGAAAACCCAATCTCATGTTTAAATTAATATTTCATCCACGAGCACTTTTTTTTGAAAATATTTATATTTTTTCAAAGTCAATTATCAATCCAAATATAAGTTTTTAAGTCGAGTGTTTTCCAAAATACCTAATTTTGGTTACTTTATTTTTACTGAAAATAACGACGTGCCTCATCATAATGGGATTAAATCAAAATTACTTATGATATTCGATGATATCATGTGTGTACGACAAAATAATATTCGAAACTATTTCGCAATGGGTAGACACAATGACATTGACACATTTTATTTATGTCAAACATATAGTCGAATACCAAAACAATTGATACGTGATAATGCTAATTTAGTGATTTTATTCAGACAAGATGAAAGAAATTTACGTCATGTGTATAATGATCATGTCAACACAGATATGAAATTTGAAACTTTTAAAGAAATGTGTTCGATGGCCTGGTCTAAAAACCAAAATTCTTTTCTAGTTTTGGATAAAGACAGACGTTTAAATAAAGGACGATATCGTATAATGTTTGATGAATTTATAACATTATAGTGTCAGTAGTAATCATGTCTTTGTCTAGTTCACTTGGTGAACGTGAAAAAATTGTTTTAGAAATAAAAGATTTAAGAAAACGAATTAAGGAAAAACATAGTGCACTAAAACGAGGTATTATGGATATGGAAGATCATTAGAGAAAAATATAAAACCCATAATGGAACCGTTGATAAAACCGATAAAAGAATATACCGAAAAATTTCAACCGATAAAAGAATATAGCGAAAATTTAAATTATAACCCAATAAAAAGTTGGCAAGAGTTGAATGAGAAAACATTGTTGGCCACTATACATGAAAAACAAAAGCAGCAAGAAGAGAAAAAACAAAAGCAACAAGAAGAAAAATTAAAAAAGGGGAAAAAGAATTATGAAGCCAATGATAACGATGAGTGTTATACCTCTGACGATGATTTTACTGAGGGAAGAACTGCATTTAAACGTTTGACGCCAGCGAAAGGGAAAAAAAGAATAAAACGAAATGATATGTGGGAATCGACTGAAAAGACGCCCTCCAACACCTGAAACACCAATGAGCGATGACGATGCTAATATAAAAAGAATAAACACTGGAAATATGATTAAAAGTGAAAATCCTGTTAAAAGAAAACCTTTAGACCCCGAAATGTTGATGGACGTAAAAAGCGAATATTCTTCAGATATTAATATGGAGGAAGAACCAATGGATGTTAATGTCTATGAGTCACAACCCACCTTTAGTGAATATGTGAAATCACCTAAAGGTAGGCGTCAAGCCATAACATTTATAAAGAACACATTTAAAGGTAAGTTGTCTACAGAATATTTTTTAAATTTTATAAAGAAACCTGAACAAGTGGATAATGTTTTCGGAGCGCGCATATAAAATGAAAAATGAATGGTTGGTGATAAAGAATTAGAAATTGAGGGCGATGATTTGAATATCGATGGTGTTAGGTATGCTGGTACGTGTGGTATTTATGAATTATTATTCATGAGAATGCCTGATGCATATATTTATACAGAAGATGATCTCATAAAATATCGAGATATTTTAATAGCAACGAATGCACACAGAATCAATTATTCGGCGATCGGTAAATTGAAATCAAACAAAAATAATAAATACACGAAAATAATTTCAAAATTATTTCCGCCCCAGAACCCCCGCACTCACATGGATTGGACGAGCGGAAGCGGCTTGATTTTGAAAGAATATGAAAAAAATAAACCGTAATATATTTATTGGAATGATCCCAATGAATTATGCGAGCGATTAAAAATACTAATTGCATCACAGTCGGCAGGAAATACGGGGCACAATAAAGAAATAATTTCCATAATTGAGGAGTTGAAAGAAGCAGGAATTATTATTAATAAAATTAACAGTGATTTGTAAAAAATATTAGTCATTTGTTTTTTATTAGTCCATGTATGAGCTTCTCTAAAAATGAGCGTTGATAAATTTGGGCGTCATTTGCAATCTTCCTATCGACAACACAATAGACGAGGACCTGCTGGAGTGGGGTTTAAAATGACTAAAAGCGGTGACTATGACATGGGAGAATAAACGGTTGACACATTTGAACGAAGCGAAAGATGATGAAGATGTTGTTAATTTTAAAATGTTTAAAGAAAAATACCTAACATTAAAAACATATATCGATGGACACATAAATTTTATTCGTAATGAAGTGAATGTTATAAAAAAGTACCAGGAAATAATTTTGAATCAAAAGAAAAAAATGGAAGCGAAAGAGGCTAGTGAAGGAGATATTGACAATGATTTAGTACCTGAACCGAAAGAAATAATATTCATTACACCCGCATCTGCGATAGGGGGAGGAAGAAGGCTATAATGACGGGAAAACAGTTTAGTGTGTATCAAGGAAGCGGCATAATAAGTTCTTTAACGAGTTTACCTGGAAAAATTTTAATTTGTACTATAGATTTATTACCAATAGAATTACATGTACCAGGATACCAATTTTGCGGTCCCGGCACCAAATTGCAAGCAAGATTGAGAAGAGGTGACCCAGACATTATTAAATTAGATCAAACCTGTAAAGATCACGATATTGCATATTCAAAATATTCGGATTCACATCAGCGATCCATTGCCGACGAACAACTAGCTGATAAAGCTTGGCAGCTTGTCACATCAAACGACGCTAGTTTGGGCGAAAGAGCAACTGCTTACGCAGTTACTAATATTATGAAATTGAAAAATAAATTAGGTGGTGGAGGAAGAAGAAAAGTTAATACAAAGAAACGGAGGACAAAAAATAAAAAACCGTGCAAAACTAAAAAAATTCTAACAAAAGTACTCAAACGAATAAAAAAAAGGTGTGCTAGTAATAAGGGTAGAGGCTATTATCTAAAACCTTACAAAGGAGGTGGCTGTAAAAAAAATAATAATAACATTACCAACAAGAGCGCTATCAAATAAAGATATATATAAATACGCTAAAAAATTGAACATTCGAACTTCTGAGGAGTTTTTATGCGTGACAATTTACCTTTTCAAATCAAAGATAATGAACACGGAGTTATAAATTTGGACAGTGTGATAGGACGAGGTACGCACTGGGTTGCCTATCGAAAGAATTAACATAAAATTCTTTATTTTGACAGTTTTGGTAATCTGCCTCCACCTACAGAAATAATTCGATATTTTGAAACATCGACAGATAATGCACCTATTTTCTACAATTACACAAATAAACAATATTTAAATTCGCACAATTGCGATCATTTGTGTTTAGCGTTTTTAACGAATAACATCTAAATCACCAATATGCTCTGTTTAAGCGGCAAAGGCTCAAACATCTAATGTGACATATTTCCGCCTATAGATTTGACCAATGAAAAATGGGAAATAGGTTTAATTGATTTTATGTCTTACAACACTATACCAAATATTGAAACAGATGTTAATGATAAATTTTACTATGGCAATAATAAAGTCATACAATTGCCTGAGGGATCTTACGAGATAGATAATATAGTTTCGTACTTGAAAGATGCCATTCATGAGGAAAACAAAAATAATAAGTTCGAACTAAGTGGGAATATTAATACATTTAAAACGAAAATATTTTGTTCGAAACCAATTAGATTTGACAAGGCGCATAGCCTCGGTCCATTATTGGCATTTAAAGCAGAAGAATTGCGAGCAAATACTTGGCACATTTCCGAAAATACTGTAAACATTAATAAAGTGGACGTTATACGAATAGTATGTAATATTGCAAAAAGATCATATAGGAATGGTATTGAAGGACATATTATTCACGAATTTTATCCAGCCGTTGAACCTGGTTATAAAATTATTGAAAACCCTGTCACAGTAATTTATCTACCTCTAAACATAACAGGTCTACTTTTGAATAATAATAATAATAATACGAATTTCGACAATTTTATTACACCAGTAGGTCGACGACAGTTGACAGAACACAAGCTGACAAGGAGGAACAAAGAATTTTTGGAATCTTTAGGGTATAGTGTGAATAAAAAATATGTTGCGAGTAGATGATAAAATTATTTTTGATGAAACTATTGTCGATTTAGAATATCACACACATCTACCATACGCACAAACAACATACGGTGAGAATGATGAGATTCGCATTCCAGTACATCAACAGAATATGTACACTTTGCCGTCTAAAAGTTACATTTATATAGAGGGAGAAAAAAAGCAATAAAAGCGACAGACAATAGTGAAAGTGATGAAATCGAACTTATCAGCAATGGAATGCCATTTCTTTTTGATGAAATTCGCAATGAAATTTGTGGAACAGAAATTGATCGAGTGAAAAATGTTGGAATAACGACAACAATAAAAAACCTCTTAACCAACACTGAAGTTGAAAAAAATATTTTATTAAATGTTGGGTGGACATTAAATATGGAATCTTTACAGTGTAGGAAAATCTTTTTCGTTTTGTATTCCTTTAAAAATGCTACTTGGATTCGCGGACGACTATGTTCACTTATTATTAAAGGTTAAACAAGAATTAATATTACTCAGGAGTTCAAACAATTTCAATACTATTATAACACAAGACGCTAATCATAAAATAGAATTGAAAAATAATAAAATATTTTGGAAAATTCCATATTTTCGAGTGGCTGATGATTATAATCTATCACTACTAAGAATCACCGATAAGGACCAACCAATTTCACTAGGATTTCGTCGTTGTTTATTACCTGTTTCGAAAAACTCAACTTGGACTGTGAAGATAGCATCAAATAGTGAGAAACCTCGCTACGTTATTATTGGATTCCAAACTCATAGGAGAAATGTGAAAAATAAAAATGCTGGACACTTTGATTTCTGTGATATTAATAATATTAAACTGTATCTAAACTCACAATATTATCCATACGATAATTTTAATGGAAACAGGGCAATTATATACGACTTTTTAACAAAATTTCAGTCATCCTATTATCACGGTAGCAGCAATAGGCCTGCTATTGATTTTGAAACTTTTTTCGCAAAAACACCATTATTTGTTACAGACTGTTCACGATAAAATGAAACATTGAAAACCGGTACTATTGATGTGCGCATAGAAATTGAATCAAATGCCAACATACCTGAAAAGACAGCTGCTTATTGTCTCATCATCCAGGATGCACTTGTTGAATACACACCTTTATCTGGTCTTGTACGTAAAATATTTTAATGTAATGTAGTCAGAAGAATAATAAAAAATGTTTTTTTTTAAAACATTCAGTGTACATTTTATTGATCTACAATTTACTTTCATCTGTAATTTTAAATAATGATTGAAAAGTACAAAAATCACATATAAGAAGGACTTTTCGGAAGGAGAAAATCGAAAATTGAGCAGTGGAGGGGATACAACGGATAATATAAATAGATACGATAACACAAGATGCAGAGTACACACGTACGAAGGACGTGGAGAGTTGCACCTAGTCTGCAAATAGATAGTATATATTCAAGAAAATTATTTCAGTTTATAATGTAGGAGATATGGTTGGATACCCGAGATACAGTACACCTGGAAGCAGGTTGGAATCGTTCAACAACACCAGATTTGTATACTCCAGCCCTTATGCTTGGCAATTTGCAAAAGCTGGTTTTTTCTTTGACTCTCCACCTGATGCCGTTATATGCTTTTACTGTGGTGGTGGTTTAAAGGATTGGGAAGCACATGAATTTCCATGGATCGAACATGGTGGATGGTTTCCGAGGTACGGTTATTTAAAATTAGTAAAGGGTGAGGACTTTGGGGCACGATGTTATGCTTTGCGTTACTTATACCCAATACCAATACAACCCGCAAAGAAGAAGAAACAGGGATAAGCAACGTTTTTATTGTACAAGGCTAATGTAATATAATGTTATACTGTTATGTAATACTTTATGTTCATACAAATGTTTTTGTGATTCTTTAATAAATAGCTATTGACTGACTGTGGTAATGAAAATTTATTAATATCCTCAGTAACATTTAAACATATTTGTTCAACACACAATTGGTATAATGTGGGACCATTATTCTTCTTCTTTTTTCCATCTGAAAGTGGTAAGACTAAAATAGAAAAATATCAATTTAGAATTGAAAATAATGGTATAAAGGTGTATTTATCACACATTATTTTATTTGTTTAAAAGATAGTTCACTAACATGAAAAAGTCAAGGATAAATAGGAAATAAATGATTTGAACAATTCAATTTTTTTAACTATATATTTACTCTATAAACAATTGAAAATGGTTAACAAATAATATTTATTCATTACAAAGCATTAGTTATTTTTAATAGTTAACAAATAATATTTATTCATTATAAAGCATTACTTATTATTTTTTTTAAAAGAAAAATGGCCATGTGCCAAAGCATTAATTCCATTATCACATATATGTCTCTTATCATCATCACCACTGAGAGCTAATTTATTTACAGTTACTGTCTGTACAATATGTTTTTTTGATTGAAAGATTTAGTATCACTTCTGATTTTAGTAAAAACATTTAAGCATTTTTATAATCATCAAAATTTATATTTCTAAGTGCTGCTTTTGTTATGCCTTTAGCTTTTTTTCAATACTATTCACAGTTTTGAAAGTATATAATTTAGCTCTTAGTCCAACAAATTCTGACAACCTAACACCTTTGCATTCGTCTTTAAAACAACCTAATGTTTTTTTATTATCTGTAAAATAACCTATATGAGTGTGAGGAAGTTCTGACATATCAAAATGTCTTCTCACCTCTTGATTTTCCTTAATATCTTTATAAAACTTTTCAGTAGAAATTTTATAAAATAAACTGTCTCTATCCATATAAAGAAGCTGAATGTTAGAGTTATACAATTCTTTCATAACATCATAATGCATTTCATACATACGTGTTTTACTTATTTCCAAAACAGTAAACCCTATATATATATATATTGGTTTGTTAAAATAGATGGATTTTTTTTCTGATTCAATTGCACACAAAGATTCATCATAAATTATTCGATTTAAGAAGGTAGGTTTTCCAATTAAATAATTTATTGGTTGTTTACTGCCTGGCGGATATTTGTTTTGCGGTAAAAATGGCAACTCATTATCACAACTATGCAAATTTTCATTAGTGTTTGGTATTACATGAATTTCGTTTGAGTCACAACCTAATTGTCGTACAATAAAATGGCTATAATTTGAACTCCCATGAATAAATATAGGTACAAATGTTTTATTTTGTCGTAATAAATTACAATTATTACATAAAACAGACCTAAATTTACCAGTAATGTGACAATGGTCTCTTACTGCTGTCTTAGTCATAGTAAATTCATCGTTACAAGACTCACATTTAGTAGTTGTTTTAAATTTATGTTTTTCATCTTTATTTAATTTCCTCATTGGAATATTTATTTTATAAATTTCACCAATAATATTTGCAAGTGATATGAGATATGACATGCATTTTTTGGCTGCATATAAACCCTGATATATGTATGGATCTGTGGGCAATTTTTCTAAAATGTCTGGCGGTAAAGACGATGCATCTTCATCAAGAACTAAATATACACCAAATGACATTGGCTCGTGAATATCATTAAGTATTACACGGTTACTAATCTGTTCATTTATTGGCTTCAACAAACATTCAAAATCTTCGTACACGGTGAAAGGTACTCTAAATTTATAATGGAAATTTTTGAATTTCAAAATATTATTTTATTTTGTAGGCATTTTCACTTTTACTGCTTTTGTATTTTCACAAGCTTTTAAATGATCTGATAAAAGTGAGTCTTTATTTTTACCGCTATAATGTGTTAAACATCTTCTACAAAATACTAATTTACCCTTATGTTTATTTAGTTGATTGTTTAATAATCTTGAAAAATGTTTAATATAAGAATAATGTGCATCCCCCGACTGGTTTGTTAACATCAACAAATCATAATGTTTTATCTTAATAGTTTTACTAGTTCTTAATGGATACACTTCATTATCTTTATTTAAACCATATACATTAATACTTATACCTGAATTATTTTTTTCAAATTTACTAATCTGCTTTAAAGGTATTGGAAAGTCAATACCTTGTAAATAAAACATATCCATAATTTTAAAATATCTCTTGTTAATTAAACCAAGATGATCTACATCAGTTTTTATATGTGGAACGAGAAGTGACCACAAAAAACATTTATCGTCATGGACATTTTCAGGATTAATTACAGCATTCTTATTTTGTATACATTTTGGTAAAGGTATGAATGAACTTCCACCTAACGGATTGTATCTACTAAATCGAATTATAATTCCATCAATTTTATCCAAAGACCAACCACTTCCTTTATCCAAATATTCCGACTCTTCGGTGCATAATTTTCTAAATAAAACATCTAAAATATCTGAAAATCTGAATCTTCGGAAACACTAGTATTTTTCGTTTTAAAATAACGCAATTGCTTTTCTTGGGTTAAAAATTTTACATAAGAAGCTTCTACAAGTATATTAAATTTTAACATATTGTAAGTGGATAATATATCTACAATTAGTCGTATCATTTTTTGTTTAGTACGTCTCAACAACAAACACACATCTTTAACAGTTGACGTATTTTCTAAGTAAAATGTTTTTAATTTGCCTCTAAAGGCGTGATTCCTTTCTAAAAATTCATCATCGTTTTCGATATCATCATCACTATCAACATCCATTTGTTCAACGGAGCTTTCGTCCATTATTATAATTTGTTTTAAAAAAGAAGCACTATTTAGTTCATTGAAATAATAAACCTATTTTCTATAAATTTCATAACATACATTTTTTTAATTTTATTTTTTTTAAATTTCATCTACAAAACATATATAATTATTAGTATTTAACTACATTAAAAAACCTAAAAACTAATTAAAACAATTGTTTTTATCAGTTGAAATAACATCATTTGTATCATTTTGTATTTTACTTACTCTATCAGCAACATTGCGTATTATTTTATTTGATAATTTCAAAAGATCATCATTAGAATTATTAACAACAAAATAAGCCTTTTTGCTAACTTGTGTCCAATACTGCTTTTCACTTATACATTTTTTCAAATCCTTACAATCCGTAATTTCTATTTTTATTAAATGTGATCCCACCTCACCAGGAGTGATCATTCTTCTTTTTTTATTATCTTTAGTAATCTGAACAGTTTGTTTAATAACAGCAGAAGCTGATTTTTTAGTCACATTAAAATATTTATCTAAATCATCATCATCATCATCATCATCAGATGATGATGATGAAGAATTTACAATTTCATTAGAACTATGTATTCGATTTCTTTGAATTTTATTCATTACAGGATTTATAAAAGTCATTGCTTTTTTTAAAGTTTCAATTGAAAAAGTACTTGTACTTGGTTTAAATTCTTCTCTCCCAAAAATTATAAGAAACTCATCATATGTTAATTCTTTATCTAAATATTTATCAAGATTTTTCTGTGAGACTACATTGCTAATGAAATATGATTTAGCTGCTAAATAAAACGATTTCATTTCACAAAATAATTGTAACATTTCACTATCTTGCACAGAATTATGTAATGTGTTTGCACATAACAACCATTTGTTGACTGTTGTCAATCCAGCATCAAACAATGTTGATAATACATCAAATAATATTTTTTTATTATTTACTTTACTACTACTATTAAAGACCATACTAGGTCCTGGTTCGTTATTCTCCATTATGCCTTCAGTTTTGAATAATTGATTTTGTGCTTGATTTTGTTGTGACATAACTATAAAATACAAAAACAACAATAATAATATACTTAAAACAATTTACATTTATTTTCTATCACTAGATCCAAACCCTGATTTACCCCTCTTTGTTCCTTCTAGGTGAACAATTTCTACTAATTTTGGATAAGCACAAACTTCACAAATCAACTGAGCAATTTTATCGCCCTTTCAAACAAAAAAATCATTATTTGAAAAATTCAATAACACCACCTTTACATTCCCTGTATCATCCTTATCAATCACCCCTGCCCCTACATGAATGAAATAATTAAAAGCTAACCCCGATCTGGAGGCAATACGACCATATGTGTTATTAGGTAAAGAAATTGCTAAATCTGTTTTCACTAAACATTTATCAAATTTAGGAACAACATATTCATAAGCACTTTTTAAATCAAAACCTGCAGATAATTCACTGCCCTTTTCGGGTGCATATGCATTTTCAGTTAATTTTACAAATCCCAGTTCCATAACAGAAAATAATAAAAACTATATAAAAAAATTATATATATTTATGTTTATCGTAAACAGCAAGAATTCTAATTAATAAATAAAATTTACCTGTAAATTCTGTCCTTCTATCAAAAGAAATAAACGCAAACTCTTAACACAGAGATGTATTCAACTGCAATGTAGAGAGAATAGTGAATGTAAACGTTTATAAAGAGAACTGTAGTCTGCACATGCGCGCGTAGTATAATCAAAGCTAAAAGTGAAAGGTTATTTGTTAATCACTTGACGTTCTTATTGAGGCCACATACAGCATTAAAAATTCAACACGCGCTGTGTTGTTTGTTAAGCGCATGGCTTTCCTTTTTGGGATCACGTAGAAGACAAACAATCAGCACGTGTTGTATTGTTTTCCATATTAAGGTTACACCAAGGGCATAATAATGCGTGTTGTATACTAATCAAAGACCGATTTAAACTTTTATCGGCTGACCTTATTGAGTTATCGACTGACCTTATTGAGATTACACCAAGAACATTCAACATGCGCAATATTCTAAACATTTTAGCGTCTGCCATAGTAATTACCGATTCGTATTTCTGTACTCAATTTAACTTAAAGTAATTATTTTAATTGTAATACTAAACTTTTTAACTTGTTTAAAATATTAGCATTGTTAGAGTATTTACTACATTCAACGCCAAAAACATCTAACTCATTTACCTGTGCTTTAACTACTGTGTTTAAAAATTCACTGTAGCCTAAAATAATGTTATTCTTAAAAAATATAATAATCCATCTGTAAATCTAAAAACGGACTCTATATTACCAGGTAAGAATGAAAATGTATCAGACATTAACCCATAACTCTTAATTTGAAAATTACATTCATCTAATAACATATAATAGTTTGTATTAAAGAAAATAAATGTATTTCCTTTATAACTGTTTACGACCCCATTTATAATCATTGAAGATCTACCTCCTAAAATTGAAATGTGTTTTGGATAACCACTAACAAGTTTTAAAGACGGAAAATCTAACATAAAAATATATTGATCGGCAAAAAAGACAGTTGGTCTCTGATAAATAAAATCAAATTTTGTAAAATTTTCTGGTAAAAAAATTAACCAGTCTACAATTATTTGTTTTTTGTTAATAACTGTCTTATCTTGTAAATTTACAGACCAAAACCATTTTTCATAAAAAATATATAACTGATGATTGATAACTAGAAAAGTTTTCAAATTCTTCAAATCACACAAATTCGGTGCATAATCTTCTTTATCATGTTTTACACGTTCTGTAGCGGATTTTGAAACTCTTAGCGTTGTTGATATGGTGTCTTTAGGTCCATATAAGGTTTGTATTGCTAAAATGTCGTCCGCTGACAGATCATCATTCATATTCTGATAATATGGATACATTACTGAAGTTGGATCGTTTGAGTGGCTTATACCCAGAGTATGACCTATTTCATGAATTAAGACACTTAATAAAAAAAGTTTACCTTGATCCCATTTTAAAATGTCTCTTTCTAAACACCATAATTCATCACTGCCAATGTGTATTTCACGAGTGTTCTGATTAACATTGGGAAGAAATGCATGTGCCAAAACACCACCTTCACCGTCAAATGTATTTGTACAAAAAATCGATGATCTTTGAAGTTTATGCATACCTTTTTTATAGGAAATTAATATATCAGCGTTCGATCTGTCATTTACAAAAAACCAAATCTGTATGCTTTTCCCAAATTTTAAACGCTTGTTTCGCTAATTCTTTTACCTGACGCGTTGCTACAACAAAATACCATTTTAATACTTTCTTATGCCACTTTTCAGAAGATAACCGAAAGGGATAAATTGTGTCTTTAAGACCACATCTAGGTATTCGCATAAATTGTAAATTTTCATTAGTTATTTTACCACTTATCGTTAAATTATAATACTCTTGAAATAATAAAATTGAGTCAGATACTAATGTCAAATTAATATTTGAAATATCAGTGCTGTTAGATATATTCAAATAACCAAACTCGTTTGTAACATATTAGTAAATAGCATTGTATCCAATGTTAATATATTGTTACCCCAGCGCATCACGCAAAGTACTGACACACATCTGAAAAATCAGTTTCAGCCATTTTGAAATTTAGATTTTGAAAGAGACACACTTAAGCGTTATATATCGATGTAATACGTCATAAAATACATTGCAGCCATTTTGAAACAGTGTTGATTATCTTGAAAAATAAGTTAATCTCATGTAAAGGTGACGAAAAAAACAGAGGTCATCTTAAAACAATACAATTATCTGTTGCAAACGTCACACCAGCCATCATGAATAACGCAGTTCCCCTGCCTCGAAACTGTTCTCCTAATCGTTCCCCCCACAGTTCTCCCACTCGTTCCCCCACCACACCACGCCCTTCTCCTCATTCTCCTCACTCCCCTCTCCCTTCCCCTCCATTACCCCCACCACGACACGCCCACTGGCCGCGCCCCCGCGATATTCTTATCAAGCCACACCCCCCGAGATACCCGCAACCCTATACTCCTATATTATATATATTTGTAGATTATGCAACACTATTTTCTTGTATACACTTATCACTTTCACTTATATACTTAAACAAGAATCTTACTTGGTATTTATGCGAGTACTTTCAAAGACTGGTTAGTGTCTCCATCCTCGGGCATACTGAACAGGGTTTTGGACTGCGAGCTGCGTGGATTTGCCGTTGACCTTGGTGTACCGTTAACTTCTATTTTTAGATTCACTGCACTGTGCGAGTTTTTAACTCGCGGGAAGTGCGGGAAGTGTCAAAATTTCATAGGCTAGCCAGAGTTTCAGCGCCATAAGGGAGCCAATCAAATTTGAAGAGGGGATGAAACACAAACGGATACGATCCAAGAGGATGTTCAGGAACGACAGTCAATTTTCAGTACTCGAAAGGGTCAAGTGGTAGGACTCGAGGAGAAGTAATGTTGAGTTTTTAGTAAAAAAAAATATCAAATTCAAACAAGTAAGGTGGAAATTTAAAGTAAGGGAGATTAAAAGAGGGAGATTAAAGGGTAGCTAGGGAGATTATTAAATAGAAAGTGAAGTATAAAGAGGGAGATTAAAGGGTAACAAGTGAGATTAAAATAAGGGAGTGATTAATAAAGTCAGTTAAGGAATAGAAGAATTTCGAGAAATTAAGAAAAGTGAAATTGATAGGAAAGTATTATTAAGTGAATTTGTGTCAAGTGAAGTAAAACAAGGAACCACGCAAGTAATAAACAATACATTTATTTTAACTTAAAGCCAACTCTTTAAAGCAACAAACATTAAGAATCTTTTAAACTTTTATAAATTCATTAAAAAGTCATAGTTAATTGAAATATAAAATTTATCAAACCTAGTGCAGTAACTTATGCACGCCCTTAGATAGCTAAAGAAAGTAAATTTAGAATTGTAAAAAAAATCAATAGTAAATAAGAGTCTTGATGCCTATCGGCAAAAATATTAGTTAGTAAAAGAATTATATGAACTACCTGTAAATGCAATATTGATCTCAGGATAAAATAAATCTGTAATTATAAAAGCAGGTAGCTGGATTATTAATTTAAATTCCTAAGAGTATAAAATAACCTGTAGAGAAGCATTAAGTGAAGGTTCGTTATATAACATTTGTCGCCCCACGTGGAAGGCAAGGAACGTTATAATATATATATATATATATATATATATATATATATATATATATATATATATATATATATATATATATTATAACATAAAGTACGAGGCTTAAGATTAAATTCAGTCAGTTGCTAAAATAATCATCTGTAGAATTAAGCAAGGAAAGACACAAATAGTTTTTCTAGTGAGGACAAAGCAAGTACCATCCATTATCCTTTTTCCAGGAAAGCTATAAGCTGTGTGCAGGCAAATTGACAAAAGAGGGTCTAAAGCATGTTAAGACTGGAAATCCAGTGGCCAATATAGCAATGGGAAAAATAACCGTGTTCCGGTAGATTAGACGAGCTGTGGGAACTTACAAAGAACATTGGTAGTGGGAGAAATTAGGGATTTTTTCCAAAAAAAAGTTAATGATCGAGGAAGTTAGGAGGAAATTTGAGGAGAGTCTCAGAGGAAGACCGGTTGGTGGGGACAAGGATGGAAGTGTTGTAAAGGGGGAATTTTATTAAATTAAGTAAAGAGTTTTTTTATAAGTAAAATTTAGAAAAGTGAGACGTAAAAATTTTTTTTAAAATATAAAGTAAGTTTTTTTGTGTGTGTCAAGTGTAAGTGAAGAAGGTAATAACCAAGGCCAGGATTCCAGGGATTCTTCAGAACAATAAGTATTATTTAAATATAAGTGTAGCCAACAGACATTACTTCAGAACAAATTTTAATTTCATCAAAATTTATAAAAATTATTCTAGTTTCACCATTTCTAATTTAAAAGCAAAGTTCCCGTAATAGCGACCCGAGAGCAAGAATAAAATTTTAATACTGTTTTTTTGTTATGTTATTTTATTAAAAATCTAAAGCCTCAGAAGTCCGCCATTTATTATTGTAATATTAGTTAAGATATCGATCCTGTCACTGCAAAATATTAATATAAATTTGGAATAATGTGTAGAGTTAATTGAAGAGAATAAATGCAAGTGATGTTTAAAAATTTATAAGATTGTTAATTCTTTATAAACCTGAAGGTGGGACATTAATAGGTAAGGTAAATAAATAACATTAAAATATAAATTTAATTATAACAAAAGTTAAGATATAATTTGACGCCCAACTAGTTGGCAAGTTAAATAGAAACGGTGAATATAAATCATAAATTAATAAACTAATTTATTAATCTGTTGGCTAAAGTAAAAGTGTTAATTAAGGAAATTTAATTTGAAAAACTGTGAACATTATTAAGACTATAGTGAACATTAATAGGGAAGAGACTTTACATCATGAATAAAGTAGATGAAAAAAATTTGGGTGTGGGGACAGAGACCAATGTAGGGACTAGCGTAAACACCGGAATAGATGTTACAGTACAATTCATAAGTACAAAGTTCGAAGAGCAAAATAAAAAATTTGATGAAACTAACAGAAAGATAGATGAAATAATTAAGAGTAATGAAGACTTTAAAGAAGAAATTAATGGTAAATTTGTTAAGAATAAGGAAGACTTTAAGGTAGAAATTAATGACGTATTAATTGAGGATAAGGAAGAATGCAATTATGAAAGCTTAGAATTAAACAATAAAAGTGATACAACACAAACTGAATTAGCGGACGTGGAAATAATGTGTGAAGATCAACAACTAAAACAAGCGGAAGATTTAAACATACTCAAAATTAACACGGGACAATGTATTACTGACAACCCTAAGTTCAAAAAAACAGTTAGACGACCACCATAAGCAAAACCAAAATCGTTTAACTTCAGTAGAAATTCGAAGAGGACATGTCAATATGTTAGATTACGTGGAACAAAATTTATTGTATTTTCAAGACTTATCACCTAAAATACCAACTATATTGATAATTAAAAAATTGGCACAACTGTTTGACCTAAATATTGTAGCAACTGTAATCACTAGAGGGATAAAAACTAAAAGTGAATTCGTCAACCTAGTTACAGAATTTCACTTTCAACAAAAGGAACACTTTCCGTTAATATCACACAATAGTCCAGGACAATTAAGTCAAAGACACGGAATTAGACAACGGTATGAAATTAATCATTTTGTGAAGGAACCAAACCAGCCAAGTGTAATTAATGAAAAACCATCAGAACCAGGTCAGTTTTGCCGTAGAAACAAAAATACCCCATTTGAGCGAGGTAAACGCCTGCAAGACTCAAGGACAATGATCTCGGAAGGACAATGCGGCCCTTTTGTTCACCTTATGTTGTAAATAACCAGACTCATATAATACTTCTTGATTTAAAAACAATAATTTTAATAATATTTGTGCTACGAAAAAACAAGAACAATAAAATGTTTTACCGAATTTAAATTTAATAATCTGCGCAAAGGGGAAATTTAATTAGGAAGTGATAAAATTATTATTTAGTTAAACAAGTAAAATGAATTGTTAAAAAAAATTCACATTTAATTTTAAAGAAAGATTGTTAATTTGTATGATGTGATTTGTAATTATGGAATATTTGATAAGAGAAATCGACACATTTTTTCTAATATAAATGGGAAAATAATTATATTTGTTTATTGTACCTAATTAAAATTGAGGTTAATTGAGAACAGTATTATAATTATAAACCATTTAGGAACGTATGCATATTAATTCTAACTTCTTAATAAACTTGTAAGGCTTTCAATTAAATTTACTTCATCTGTCAGCTATTTTGTAATTGTTTTAAGTAAGACACTGTCAACTAACATTTAATCACTAAAACATTTCACAAAATTGGTAAATTTAATCTATAATTATATCATTATATTTGCGACACTTGGTTTTGTTTAGTATTAATAACATTAAACTATTGAATTATTTATTCAGTTAAAAAAAAATTAATTAGGCAGCATATTTAATGACATATTTTAAAATTGTAAGATAGTTATAAGTAACTGTTAGTGATTTTAGTATGTATTTTTATCTTAAACGCAATTGCTTGTTTGTTTTATTTAAAATGAATTTTAACCCTGTAACAAAATGCTCGTCTTAGAAAAAGAAATTTAATATTCTCCTTTTTAAATGTAAACATTATTAAGTTGGTTATAATTGTATAACAATTTTAAGATTGGGTGAAGAATTTAAAAACAAATTGTTCGTTGATGTCATAATATTCAACAGTAATTGTAAACAGCAAATTCTTAGAAATTATGAAGGGCCCTACGAAAAAAAATGTCTTGGTAATAGCAGTTACCAACTTACTTCCATAATTAATGGTAAACTTAAGGATAAATTTAACTGTAGAATGTTAAAAAGGTATCACTAACCCATATTAAAAAATTAAATAATTGTATAAAGAAATTTTAGATATTCATGCATAAATAATTAATTATTGGGATCGTAGGATGAACAATGGCATTGTAAACTTTCACACTTAATTTTAAAGAAGGAGTATTAATTTGTATGACGTGAATTTATAATTATGTACTAATTATAAGTGAAAAGATTTAGGATATAAGAGGTTTAACTATAGTAAAATTAAATGTATTAGAAATTTAAGATTGGTGAAGAATTTAAAACAAATTTTTCTTTGTTGTCATACCATTCAAATATTGTAAAATTTAAATTAAGGAAATCAAAGGAAATTAATTTTAAAATTCTGGGGACTCTATAACATAAAGTACGAGGCTTTAGATTAAATTCAGTCAGTTGCTAAAATAATCATGTGTAGAATTAAGCAAGGAAAGACACAAATAGTTTTTCTAGTGCGGACAAAGCAAGTACCATCCATTATCCTTTTCCAGGAAAGCTATAAGCTGTGTGCAGGCAAATTGACAATAGAGGGTCCAAAGCTTGTTAAGACTGGAAATCCAGTGGCCAATATAGCCATGGGAAAATTAACCGTGTGCCGTTAGATTAGACGAACTGTGGGAACTTACAAAGAACATTGGTAGTGGGAGAAATTAGGGATTTTTTCAAAAAGAACTAAATGATCGGGGAAGTTATGAGGAAGTTTGAGGAGAGTCTCAGAGGAAGACAGGTTGGTGGGGACAAGGATGGAAGTGTTGTAAAGCCAGAATTTTGTTAAATTAACTAAAGATTTTTTTTATAAGTAAAATTTAAAAAAATGCGACGTAATAGTTTTTTTTTAGAAATATAAAGTAAGTTTTTTTTGTGTGTCAAGTGTAAGTGCAGAAGATAATAACCAAGGCCAGGATTCCAGGGACTCTTCAGAACAATAAGTATTATTTGAATATAAGTGTAGCCAACAGACATCTATCTTTTAGCTCAGAACAAATTTTAATTTCATCAAAATTTATAAAAATTATTCTAGTTTCCCCATTCTAATTTAAAAGCAAAGTTCCCGTAATAGCGACCCGAGAGCAAGAATAAAATTTTAATACTGTTTTTTTTATGTTATTTTATTAGAAATCTAAAGCCTCTGATTTTCCTCAAACGACGTGGAAATTGCAGTCTTGATGTAGGCCTCAGTATTTTCCAGTTCGTTGGATGTACTATATTTACCGCGAAAGTCTGACATCCGCCTCTTTACCGAGGACTTAAAACCTTCCCAGTTTGTCCTTCTCGGGCTCCAAAGCCACACCACATGGGGGACAACTCCCTTTATCGTAGCAGTGATGATCCGGTGATCAAACATGGAGGGCTCATCCGAAATCTGCCAGTCATGCATCCACCTTACCATTTGTCTATTACAGAAGGTGATATCTAGAACCTCCATTCTGTTTGAAGTGACAAATGTTGGCTCGGCACCTGTGTTTAAAACCACAAGGTTTTCTTCAATCAAGAAGGCTAGGAGCTCCTCACCTCGCTCATTTGTGTCTGTGCTGCCCCACACCTCATTATGAGCATCGGTATCACAGCACACTAAGATTCCTATATTCCTCTCCCTGCAGTACCGAACTAACTTACGTAATTCTGCAGGGGCGATTCTCTATTGTGGGCGCAGTAAGTGGAGACCACGATGAACTCCCTGCTCCCACTTACCTCGCTCTTACCTCGAATTCTAACCACCGCAAGGTCTTTAGTTGAGAATTCTTGAATCAGCGTGGCTTCTAGTTCTCTGACTATCACACATGCTCTGTGCCCCTCATGTTCCCCACTTGCGTAGGTGCGCCCAGCTGCAGTCAGACCCCTTATATGGTTCCTGACCAGCCACGGTTCTTGCACTAGCGCAAGCGCTGGTAATGTGTGCCTCACATTTAAGCACCTGGTTAGGACCACCGAGGCGCTTTTACTGTGGTGCAAGTTAATTGCCGGGATCATTGCTTGAGGGTCAGCCATATCCAACTGACCCCTACGCCTTCTCCTGATTCTCTCTCTCGCTCTTCTCTTCCGGGTCCTTAGAGTTCCACTTAAAAGTGACTTCCGCAGTCCCCAGGAAGGCTTTCCCATCTCTTGCCTTTAATTGTCTGGCCGATGCCTCATCCAATCCTAGGCAGAGGAGGCTTATATGTCCCCGCTCAATGCACTTTAGGATCTTCCACTTCGAAGTGTCAATTTCTGGGTTTTGCATCCCCATGAGCTTGACCAACTGAGTGGCCTCCCTTTTTGGTGGTTGTACTAGCACCGTCACTTTCACCCTTTTGATAAGTTCATCAGGCAGGACTAGCCTTGCCTGAGTCCCATCCTCGAGCTTAACTGACGGTACCACTTCTCTCAGCCATTTTGCCGATTCCTCCTCAGCACAAATAAATGCTGCGATTCCATCCCTTAGGTAAGTGTCTCTGAACTGCGGAACAAAACCTCCACTAGGAGTGTCCAGAATCCGGTCCATGACGGTGCCCTTAAGGTGGTCGAACGCCGCCATCTCCATCCTCACGCCTACACTATCCCCAAAGGTCAGTAGAACCCTCGGTAGGTTAGCGGAGATCGACGAGAAAGACGGCCCTCCCGACCCAACAGGCCTAGACCCTTGTCTATTCCTCTTGGCCTCCGACTCTGGAGTAGGATTAGAAGTACTCCTTTCCTTCCTTTTTCTCTCTTTCTCTTGTAGTACTAAGGTCCTACCAGATTCATTGGCTTCCTGGACGACAGGGCGGGTTTTAGCCCCAGCCTCCGTCAAACCCTTCCGCTGTCTGAACCGGTGTTCCTCAAAGGGGGTGGCGGTGGTACTCTGCCCTCCGCCTCCGCCTTCTTTGCTTCCTCATGGTAGGAAAGCCAGAGTGCTTTCCTCGTTTGTGCCCACTCATTCTTCCTGTTGCCTTCGCAACTGGATTTCCATCTGTCTTTATGGGGGCCGAATCCACCTCCATTGGGACAGATTTGTCGGTAGTTTCTAAGCCCTGACCAGTTAAATTTAGTTTTTTTTTTTTGTCTCTGCCATGTGTGTTCCCACGAGCAGCTATGGAAATAAAGGAGCCCCTATTACGGCGGAGAGGCGACTTAAGTATTCAGGGGTGGCGCCAGGTGCCCCTGAGGCTCCGTTACCTGAGGGCCACGAATCTACATCGGCACGGATCGCATAACACCTTCAGATCGGAGGTGTATGTGCCCATCCAGACCACCAACCTGGATGAGGGGTGCTTCTTGGTTGCCGCCCGCAAGGGAAGGGCAGGGCGAGAGCCGGGCAGATAACAACCCTTCAAGTGCTAGGACTGGCCCCTTTTTTTGAGCCGCCTTCATGCACTCACACATTTGCCTGGACTTCCCGTTTATAGGGAGCCACATACGTACAGCTCCACTCCACCCGTCCCCCAAGCCCGGATTAAGCCTCTCCACCATGTCAAGGTAATGCAGCCCATAGGAGAGGTATTTTATAATTACAATTAATAATATCATGTCTCGTTAATTGAATCTCTCTCTTGTAATGGCCCATAGATCTTTAAGTAGTAGATTTCTAGCAATAGGAAAGTTGGCTCAATGCCAAGGTTCTGGACTTCAAACTTGTACTCATCTGTTCGAATTTGACGAGGCATTCTTTTTTTTAATTTTATTAATGAATAAATATTTGAAAAAAAATGAATTAACATCAATTGGCACCTACTTCAGGTTAAAAAAAATGTATTTGAACTTGTTTGGATGATTCAAAACGTATCTTAAAAACGATTGAAAATTTGTACAAGATATATAACTTATATAAAAGAAGAGTGTGAACTAATAGAAAGAACAGAATAAATATTGATTCTACGAGTTTCTTTAGAAGTAGCCTACTTTAAAATCTGCATTCTTTTTACAGCAATTGTCTCTATAGATATATAGAACCATAACTAGTCCAGAATCCAAACAGCCATGGTTAGTCCATTTAAGCATTCTTTAGACGTTTTATGTCTCAGATATGCTGCTAATCACAATCAAGGTAACACACATTCAAGTATCTACTTACAATGTAAAAGCATATTCTTTAACGCTGTTAACTCGTTCAATAAGAATACTACCTTGTATTTATAATATCTTTGAAAATTTGAAATTTATTACATAACCCGGTAACTAATTTGTAAAATCGATAGATATTAAAAAGGAACTTATCTCTCGATAATTCCCGAACCTCCTTCATAAACACATTTTAAGGGAGTCTCTTGGCGTCATTACCACACGACCTAAAATAATGATTTCATCGCTACGTTACCAAACGATCAGCTGACAATACACAATGCGCGGAGAGAGAATCGAACCGGATAAAAACTGACCTGTTGTGAATAGGCAAAGTTGTTCCAACCTCTAAACTGGACGCACCGGAGACGACCCACTTTTAAGAGGCGAAGACGACTCGAGACTTAGTGTACATCGGTTCGCAGTTCGCAATACTTGGCTGTCCTTGCACAGGATGATTAGGTGAGCGTAAATGCTGATTTTATGTATTTAGAATTACTAACAATTTAATATTTGTATTTCAGCAATCAATTTTTATTCGTGAATTTGTTTTTTCAATGAGGTGGTTTACTTACACATATAACCGATCTTTTCACACTTGCAATTATATCGATTCACAGATCTCATAAAATCATGAAATTTTAAATTATGTTTTTCTAATGATTTCTTTATTTTATTAAATTAGAAATATATTTTGGTATTTCTAATAAAATTCATTTTTATTTAATTTTTTAGTAATGGCTAAATAATACAAGATATTCGCAAGCCGAAATCCTCTCCCAAGGCGCAAAAGAGAAAGGTTCTGGGTTACCCCAGGAGGGTTATAGAGTATTTTTCAGCAGAAAACTTTAAATTCTCCAGTTTTGTAACAAATATCATATAAATTGTCAACTCTTATATGAAAATTAAAAAAACATAGCTTATAACAGTTACCAAATAAAACGAGTTGACAGGACACTAAAGTATGAATATCCGTAAGAGGCTTGATGTTGCGAAGTCCAAGTGCTTCAGAAATTGTGTATGAAGAACAATAGGCATGGCTTGAATCTATGAGAGGATCGTTGTAAACAAGGATGCATTTGCGATAAACTTCCAAAACAATCTCTTATACTTCATTGTAAAAATGTAGTTGGTGAAAATGAAAATTTAAAGTTTTGCTTGTAATGTCTTGATATATTTGCGAGCCCTTTAACCACACTGTTCTGGAACAAACTGAGATGCATTTTTAATAAACAACACTCGGTTAAAAAAAATAATAAAATAATTATTTTATAATAATTTTAAAATTAATAACACACGGATATTATAAATAAATAAACCTTAATAAATCTTTATTTTATTTAACAACACATGCACATATGTTACACTTGCCTATAGTAGCACTTACTTTTATGATTGTTGAGGATCGCCTTATAGGGAGATGTGTCCCATTGTCAACTCAGACCGTAACTCAACAAGACCAACTCACGATCTGAAATCCGGCCGTCCAAAAAAATCATAAAAGTAAGTGCTACTATAGACAAGTGTAACACATGTACAAGTGTTTTTAGTTAAAAACTGGTAGCTCACGTGAAGATGGAATCATATAATATATCTTTATTATTATTCTTATGTACGTTGTGATTGCAAAGCAACCATCCTCAGAGGCAACAAATATCAAACTCTCTTCTTCTTAAAAAAAAAAAACTTGTGTTATTTACTAACCTTTAAATGCAATGCTCTAAATAGATACCCCTTTGTATGTATGATTAAATTTAATGTTAATTGAAACTCACTTTAAATTTGTAGTACATTTAAATTGAGAACAAATTTAATTCACTCAGTTTGCCAACTTGTGTTTAATATAATGAGTTATAATGGCATTATATGATATTTGATTTTCAAAACTTTTACTTGTGGTAATAAGTTTGTTCATAGTTCCCCCGAAGTGCCAATACCTTCTCCCATACTAGATATATCTGAATTCGTTACAGGTGGGCTGTGAGTAATGTGACGACGCCCCCTCAATACTACTGTCAAAAGTGAAGTCATTCTTTCACCAAATATGATTATATTGTACTAGCGCCCCGTGGCGGCTTCGCCCGCACTCATTTAAAATTGTCACTGTAGACTGTAGAGCCTATATGTTAATTTAATAAATTGAAAAATAACAAATAATAGATAATGATTATTAAATGACTTTTCTCGTAAGAAATTATAGAACAGACATAGTCTCTGGCATTATACTTTCTCTGTGCATTTCATTTGGGACTTGTATACTTTCCAAGGAATTTTGCAATTTTTAGCCTTTAAAATAAACATTTTCCAAAATCCTTTCTTATAGTGCGTCTATGTTATGAACGGAATGTACCCTGAAAATATCAAGTCTCTACCTTTTATAGTTTCGACTCTACGTTGATTCTCAGTTAGTCACTCAAGACAACGATTCTTATATATATATATATATATATATATATATATATATATATATATATATATATATATATATATATATATCGATTGGATATCGAACATTGAATTTAATTAATCATTTTACAAATTTGTATGTTCTTGAGAGATATAATTACTTTTAAACAGCGTATAGTGCGGACCACGTAACCGTGAACCTGGCCTTGAGAGATCGCAGTAGGTGAGACTTCAGTATAAATACTTACCTACTAACATGTCAAAACACTGTTGCATGAGGCGGTTGATATTAGATGAATTAGCTACGGTATGAAATATCAGACAATCTTGAATAAAGTGTAGGCATATCGGATGCAGAAGCTGTTGATGAATTGAGCATTCTCAATGTGTAACATGTTTTCAGAAGTGGTAATACATGCAAAGCCAAGTGCACCGTGGTCCACACTATACTATATAAAAAAATATTGGAAAGATCGATATGGAGTCATACAATTATACTTACCATATTAAAATCCGTTATGGGAGGAACTGGCCGTTTTCAACTCCGTGACTACGACACTATGTGACATTAGAAGCAGAGCTATTGGCGATTGTGGTAAAGGTGGAGATGTAAGAATGTGAACACTGAGAGGACGAGGCTATGGCAATTTGAGATAATTTCGTTACAGTAAAAGTAAAATAAGGCTATGAAGGCTAATGTCAATTGATCCGAGCATAAACCTTTTACACAGCGAAGGGTATTAACATCCTGAAAAAAAGATGATAGTATTTATTTTTAAGATTTTACCGGCTAAAACATATTAATTTAAAAATCAAATAGGGAAACTCAAATAATATAATTTAAAGATAGTTTTTACTTTAAAAGTTTAAATTAAATATTAATTAATTCCATCTTCACGTGAGCTACGTTGAATTACAGTCTGAGTAGACAATGGGACACATCTCCCGAAACGGCCGTCCTCAGTAAACTAAAAACTAAGTGCTACTTTAGGCAAGTATAACATATTTATAAGTGTTTTTAGTTTAAATTAAAATAGAGCTTAAAATATATGTAGAGCAAATTGTAGATCGAATTGTGTATAAAATGTAAACTACTTTAATGTGCGTAACTTCGTTTGTCGCATATTTCAGAAATAAAACTTAATTCAGAAGAGCACCTAAATTGATTAGCTAAGGCCTGTTCCTATAAATTAGGAATTTTCTATGCTCATCAGAGGATAAAGTTTTTAACGTCCTTTCAAAGAAGTCTCGTACGCTACATATTTCTTTGACGATTTATAGTTGATGAAAATGATAATTTAAAGTTTCTTTTTAAGACCTGTTATTTCTTTGGCCTTTCCTAAAGATTTTAAACTGATTTCCTAATAGCCCCTTGTATATGTAGGC
The DNA here is from genome assembly GCA_036971475.1 of Prosapia bicincta. Lineage (NCBI taxonomy): Eukaryota > Metazoa > Arthropoda > Insecta > Hemiptera > Cercopidae > Prosapia > Prosapia bicincta. The sequence continues at coordinate 117,270,009 of JBAIZL010000005.1, forward strand.
TACTTGAATTTGAAGTCAATTGAGCTCTTTTTAAATTTAGAATCTGTTTTAAGCAAGAAAACATTCAATTTTGTCAAGTTGTGTCCCATTTTTTAAGGATAGAATGATAGTTAATTTTTAAAACTTTTGCTTTGACCTATAAATATCATCCCCACCCCCCAAAAAAAACGTTCTGACTGTGTCACTGCTCTGGCGTTTTCGCCGTTTTCACCCACTCCTAAGCACATATAAATTAGTTGTAACGATCTTTCATAAAAATCTCAAAAACATCTAATGTCATGTACAGCCAGTTTTGTTTGGGACCCTAAAATCACGCTTGAATGTTATGCCGATGGCGATTGAAGAGACGTTTACTTTTGAAGCAAAATAATGATTTGTAATTGAAGCGAATTTATAGAACAAAAAACTCAACTGAGCCCAGGAGCGGCTTCAGGATTTATTTTTTGGGTAGGCACAGTTTAGGAGATTCATGACTACCGGGGGGAGGGAGTGACACCCTTCCTCAGAAATTGTTTAAAATTTAAATGGTGTGTTTGAGAGCATTTTTACCTTCAGGGCAAATAGATATGTAACCTAAACAAGAGAGCGATAATTTGCAATTTGATTGTTGCTTGGTGCATTCTGAATTTTGCTATAATATTATGAACTTTTTTAAAATCTTAGATATATATCATTTATTTTTTTAAAATTATTGACAATTGGAAAGTATTTTAAAAAAATAGATATGAAAAAAGTGAGTAGGCCTGGGCTAACCGGCCTACACGCTGGAGCCCCCCACTAACTGAGCCATTTAGCCAACTTAACGTTTTCCATAACATTAAGCGATCTTTATATTCCATTAAACTATCTTTATATTACATTAGGCTATCTTTACATTACATTAAACTATCTTTATATTGCGTTAAGCGATCCTTATATTGCATTAAGGTAACTTTATATTGCATTAAGTGATCCTTATATTGCATTAAGCTAATTTTATATTGCATTAAGTGATCCTTATATTGCATTAAGCTAACTTTATATTGCATTAAGTGATCCTTATATTGCATTAAGCTAACTTTATAATGCATTAAGTGATCCTTATATTGCATTAAGCTAACTTTATATTGCATTAAGTGATTCTTATATTGTATTAAGCTAACTTTATATTGCATTTAGCGATCTTTATATTGCATTAAGCTATCTATATATTGCATTAAGTGATCCTTATATTGCATTAAGCTAACTTTATATTGCATTAAGTGATCCTTATATTGCATTAAGCTATCTATATATTGCATTAGTCGATCTATATTTATTGCACTAGGCGATCCTTGTATTCTATTAAGCTATCTTTATATTGCATTAAGTGATCCTTATATTGCATTAAGCTATCTATATATTGCACTAAGCTATCTATATATATCGTATTAAGCGATCCTTGTATTCTATTAAGCTATCTTTATATTGGATTAAGCTATCTTTATATGGGACTAAACGATTCACTGGAGAATCACGCTTAGCGTAATCGACAACGTTTAATCTCAGTAAGTACAGTGGTAATCAAATTTACCTAAGAACAGGCTAAATTTTTATTTACTCAGACAACGTTTCAATAAGAGGTACGTTACCGTCACCAGGCCTGTCTCAAGATGTATAATTCAATTCAAAAACATCACAATTATATCAGAGTTACCACTGTTATGCATGAATTTAACAGTTAATTGAGGCAATGTTCTGCATAACAGTGGTAGCTATGGTGTAATTGTGACGTATTTGTATTGGATTATAGACCTTGATACAGGCATGATGACGATAACCTGCCCGTTTTTGAAAAGTTGTCTGTATACAGAGCCGTCCTCAGCAAATGCAAGGCCTGGAGGAAAAATTTTTGCGATGGCGTTTTTTAAAAAAAGTGGTCTCCCCCAAAAAATTTAGAAAATTTCTTGTTCAAAAAGGTGTGTATTCATTTGCCATGGTTGAAACGCCGCTGCTATCATACGATGTCTTGCATTCTTTTGGTGGCGATGCCGATATTTCGTTCGTAGGTTTTGTCATTAATTAATAATTTAACATATTACGTGGGTAATGAGACAGATATTTTAGGCACGTATACATTGTCATATTATTTTCATTCAACCAAAACATTTTACTTATTTTTTAGCCCGAGTAAAGCAGTCGCTCCCACCCTACGGATGGCTCTGTCTGAGTAAATAAATAGTTGTACTTATTGTAATTTTTTTAAACACTAAAAAATCGTATGTATATTTTTACTTTCATGACCAAAAGCCGAAGCTATTAACGTTTACACAGCTGTGTTTTGTTTTACTTATTCTTCCGTGTTGTGACAATTGAAATGCGCAAAAGGAAACGATTATGTTTCATAATGTTTCTTGGTTGTAAGGAAAATAACACTAAATGTTGGTACTTGGTAAATACCAAGTAAACTATGATCGGCTGTATTAGGAAAATATGCGACAGACGCACGAAGTGACACTTGCGCCCATGGTGAAACATGCGACAGTTGCGTCCAAGTTACACTAAATATACCTGCGTTTGGGAGACCCACATTATTTGCTGTATTAAGTACGATTACAGCCTCTATGATTCCCATCACACTTTACCCAGGCTTTGGACTGCCTAAGTGATAGAAAACCAGTTTCTCCATTATTTTTGAAAACTAGTTCTCTATCGTTTATGTGTGTTTAAAGTCAGCTAAAAGAGTCGTCATTTTTATCTTTTACATTTTTAAATCATAATATATCATGTTTTTTTGTAATTTAAAGTTATTAATTTTCTTCTTTCTTGTGATGAACTTAGTAGATTACTATTTACAAATATTGTCGTAATTTGTAGCAGTCTTCAGTTTGTACCTAGTCTAACTTTCATCAGTTTTTTCGTATCTCTTGATAGTTTTATTAATTCTCTCGGCCTGTTTCATATACGTGAATTTTCTCCTCGTCTCTCCGAGGTTTAGTTGTATCTTCATGTATGCGCAGGCTACATTTTCCGCTTCAGTTTTGAAACAATTAATCATTAAGGTGGCGCGAATGTCGCTGGACGTAACTGTCACTGGGTGCAAATGAAGCTGTACCGTATTAGGAGAATATGTGAAGGTTGTTTTTGTGTCACCAACACTTTAACTGCGGATTATCTCTGAAGGATTCTTAAACACAATTCTGTCCTCACTATCAGACCAGCTCCGATATCACCAAACATGAGTCGTTTAGAAAGCATTCGAGAAATAACCTCAGCGTGCTTGACAACCAAGACCGTTCCTCTGCTAATCTGGAGGTCTGGCTTTCCGTGCGGACCTATGCCGTGTCGCTAATACAAGCAATTACCTACACTAAGAACTGGAAAACATAGTAGTTAAATAGTTGTTTGGCGTATTGAAAGTAGTCTCGAAAAGCACGACCTTGAATGTAGGAAATGTTTCTGCTATGACAAACTACAGGACAGACGTCACGTCTTGTTTGCCTCTCGGAGGTGAATATAAAAAAAAAATCTGTTTGTAGGGCCAATGAACGCAAAAATACTCTTATTCTGATTTTTTTAAAATTAAATTCGGTGAAAAAAATAAACGTGCAAATTTCTGTAACAGATTTTGATCTCGTCAAATTTCGCCGTTGTTTTTTGTATCTTCTTAAAAATAACCCAAAATATCTGATATAAATAAAAAAGTACTTTTTATAATTACGTTAGTTACCCTTTCAGTCAGTGGCGCACCGAAGGGAGGATCAAGGGGGCCTGGGCCCCCTTGGACATTCTTATAAAGCTGGGGTTCCCAAACTTTGAGGTACTTGAGGTACCACACCTCCTCTTCTTGAAATTAACGCCTCCCACGCCACCCTTCACCAGCAAACCTTACTTAATAGCCAATGCCCACCCTTGGCAGTTGAGCCATTTGGCGACGCACTGACCAGTGGAGATAGGCATCCGTGAAGATGGGACTGCAGTAATCCTGGGCCCCCTCTCCTATGGGCTGCATGACCTTGACGTGGTGGAGAGGCTTAATCCGGGCGTGGGGGACAAGTGGAGAGGATCTGTACGTATGTGGCTCCCTATAAACGGGAAGTCCATGAAAATGTGTGAGTGCACGAAGGCGGCTCAAAAAATGGGGCCAGTCCTAGCACTTGAAGGGTTGTTATCTGCAGGGCTCTTGCCCTGCAGGCGGCAGCTCTTGCCCTTCCCTTGCGGGCGGCAACCAAGAAGCACCCCTCATTCAGGTTGGTGGTCTGGATGGGCACATACAGCCCCGATCTAAAGGTGTTATGCGATCCGTGCCGATGTAGATTCGTGACCCTCAGGGTAAGGAGGGTCTTTAAAGAAGCCTCCGGGGCACCTGGCGCCACCCCTAAGTAATTAAGTCGCCTTGGTCAGGACTTAGAACCTATCGACAAATCTGTCCCAATGGAGGGGGCTTCGGACCTCGTAAAGACAATTGGAAATCCAGTTGCGAAGGCAACAGGAAAAATGAGTGGGGCACAAAGGAGGAAAGCACTCTGGCTTTCCTACCATGAGGAAGCAAAGAAGGCGGAGGCGGAGGGCAGAAAACCACTGCCACCCCGTTTGAGGAAACACCGGTCCAGGCAGCGGAAGGGTTTGACGGAGGCTGGGGCTAAAACCCGCCCTGCCGTCCAGGAAGCTAATGAATCCGGTAGGACCTTAGTACTACAAGAGAAAGAGAGAAAAAGGAAGGAAAGGAGTACTTCTAATCCTACTCCAGAGTCGGAAGCCAAGAGGAATTGACAAGGGTCTAGGCCTGTTGGGTCGGGAGGGCCGTCTTTCTCGTCGATCTCCGCTAACCTACCGAGGGTTCTACTGACCTTTGGGGATAGTGTAAGCGTGAGGATGGAGATGGCGGCGTTCGACCACCTTAAGGGCACCGTCATGGACCGGATTCTGGACCCTCCTAGTGGAGGTTTTGTTCCGCGGTTCAGAGACACTTACCTAAGGGATGGAATCGCAGCATTTATTTGTGCTGAGGAGGAATCGGCAAAATGGCTGAGAGAAGTGGTACCGTCAGTTAAGTTCGAGGATGGGACTCAGGCAAGGCTAGTCCTGCCTGATGAACTTATCAAAAGGGTAAAAGTGACGGTGCTAGTACAACCACCAAAAAGGGAGGCCACTCAGTTGGTCAAGCTCATGGGGATGCAAAACCCAGAAATTGACACTTCGAAGTGGAAGATCCTACAGTGCATTGAGCTGGGACCTGCAAGCCTCCTCTGCGTAAGATCGAATGAGGCATCAGCCAGACAACTAAAGGCAAGAGATGGGAAATCCTTCCTGGGGACTGCAGAGGTCACTTTTAAGTGGAACTCTAAGGACCCGGAAGAGAAAGGCGAGAGAGAGAATCAAGAGAAGGCGTAGGGGTCAGTTGGATATGGCTGACTATAAAGAGGAATATAGGAATCTTAGTGGGCTGTGATGTTAATGCTCATAATGAGGTGTGGGGCAGCACAGACACAAATGAGCGAGGTGAGGAGCTCCTAGCCTTCTTGATTGAAGAAAACCTTGTGGTTTTAAACACAGGTGCCGAGCCAACATTTGTCACTTCAAACTGAATGGAGGTTCTAGATATCACCTTTTGTAATAGACGAATGGTAAGGTGGGTGCATGACTGAAAGGTTTCGGATGAGCCATCCATGTCTGATCACCGGATCATCACTGCTACGATGAGGGGAGTTGTCCCCCATGGGGTGTGGCTTAGGAACCCGAGAAGGACAAACTGGGAAGGTTTTAAGTCCTCGGTGAGGAGGCGGATGTCAGACTTCCGTGGCAAATATGGTACATCAAGCAAACTGGAAAATACTGAGGCCTACATCAGTACTGAAATTTCCACGTCGTTTGAAGAAAATTGCCCTCTCTCGCGGATAAACACTGGGCGTGGTAAGCTTAAGCGGAACAGCTAGTTAGAGGCGAGACGGAAAGGGACTAGAAGGCTCTTTAATAGGGCAAAGAAGAAGAAAACGGCGGAGACCTGGCAGGCATATAAAGACAATGTAGTCAAGTAAATTAGTGGTGCATTTACTGGCCGTGACTGTCACCTCGGTACCATATTCTAAGATTAGTTTTATATATGACTTGTAGGCAGTCTTTAGAACATCTTAGGTAGCTCTCCAAGTAGTAGCTGTTAGTATCTTTAGTAATCTTGTTCCTTTTATAACCTTTTCAGCACACTGGGCAATGTGTGGTTTCCATGACATACTTCGATCCAATGCAACTCTCAAGTATCTTGAAATATCGCTGCTACACAACATTGAGTTCTTATATGTTAAGCTCACCTTTGGAATTTTTGTGGAGAGTAAGAAAAGTTGGAACGTCGTTTTTGATGTGTTTACGGTCATGGCATTATGCTCTGCCCATTTGTCAAGTCTCAGCAAAGCATCGTTCAAAAACGTCTGCAGAGCAATGATGTTACTGCTGCTGGCCCACAAGAGAAGATCGTCAGCATACAACAGGGCCTGGATACCAGGTTTGACATGCATGGTGTCTATGATGTCATTTATCATAAGGTTGAACAATGTACATGAAATGACTGCCCCTTGGGGTATGCCTTGCCTCTGGATACGAAATTTTGATGGGCTGTTAGAAAACTTTCTCAGGATTTCTCTGTGGGACAGGAAGGACTTAATCCAGTTCAAGAGGTTGCCAGATATCCCATATTCTATCAACTTGTGGATGATCATTGTTCGCCAAACTGTATCATAAGCGGCCTTAAAGTCTACCAGGACTGTTAATGTTGACATCTTCCTATGAAAGCCGTCTTTAACATGTTGAGTGAAATTCCAACATGGTCCATAGTGCCTCTATACTTTCTAAAGCCCGCTTGGGCATCATTAATTATTTTGCGCGACTCCAAATACTGTGTAAGTCGGTTATTTGTCATTCTCCCAGCAACTTTGCTGCAAGCACTGGTGAGAGATACTGGTCTGTAGCTCTCAGCTACACTTGTTTGTTTTTCAGCTTTAAGAGTAGGAATTATTTCTGCCTTTCTCCATTGTTGCGGAACATGCATTGACCAAGTGAGATTGATGACAGCAAGGAAGACAAGTTTTGCATTATTTCCAAGGTTTTTTAGGAATTCTGGGAGGATTCCATCCATTCCTGCTGCTTTCCCATTTTTTTTTTTTTTTTTTTTTTTTTTTGTCTGTAAAAGGGCCAAATCCAGTTCAGCAATTGCGAAGTCGAGTGCAAAGACCCTGTAGCACTCTTCATCAAGACATAGGTTTTTTGGATGTTTTTTGAAAGTTTTTGCAATTCTTCTATTACAGGGTGTGCGACTAGTATTGGCAAAATGTTTACAAAGAGCATTTGCAATCACTGAGAGTTTTATTACCACAGATGAGGGGCTGGAGTTGGTTTTGGGCACAATAATTATTAAGGCGGGAGATATACCTGTGGGTCTTAGCACCATCTTTCCTAAAGTCCAGCTTGCTTATAAAGTTTCTAATGGCAGTTTGCTTTGAGCTTTTTATTTCTTGGTGTTTAGTTTTTCATGGCTCTTTTTTAGTAAGATAAAATCTTTTTTTTAATTTGATTTTTCTGCTTTATACCTAGCTTTATCACGGTTTTTCTTAAGGTATGTCAGAGTCGCATTCCAAAAAGGTTTATATTGCCTGACTTGACCTCGAGGTATTGATTTTTGATCGCATTCCAGGAGAGCAGAGTTGAAGTTGCTAACGGTTGACTCTGGCGATTCAGTAAATAGAGCTAGGTTCAACAATGTGTTTGTAAATTCCTTGAACCTGATCCAATTTGCCTTTCTGATGTTCCATCTCGGAGCCCATGAATTTCTATATGCTGCTTTGAAGGTGGTTGTCTTAATTAATAGTGCTCTGTGGCCATAGCCTCCAGAATCTTCCAGCAAATTTACTTTTGTCTTGTTTGAGATATTAGGATGCACCAGCACAAGGTCGGGTCTAGATAATTGACCGGCGAAAGATAAATAGGTAGGAGGTGTTCTTATAACTTCCAGGGGGTTGCCTGGAATGTTCTTCCAAATGGCAACTGCGACTGCTTCCAGCTTATCACCCTTTTCCATTTCATGCAAGATCCGAGGTTTTGCAGGGACCGAGTTTATACAGCCAATGAGGATACCAGAGGCCACCTGTCTTGAACGTTTCAGTACAGTGGTACTGTAGCCGTCAATATGGTAAAAGTCTAGGGTCTCAGTTGCAACCTCTGTTTCAGTGATGAAATATAAATCCACGTTGAAATGTACAACCCCATGTTTAAATTGTAGGAATTTTACATAATTAAGGCCTCCAGCATTCCAAAAAATAATGCGGAGGTCTATGTCGAAGCCCTGAGAAGAGCTGTTTTTGTAAGGTTGTTCACCATCTTGAAGTCACCGCATTTACAGGCGAAACCTTGTACAGATCGTTTAGATTAAGCAGGGGGCACCACGAGCAGGCGATCTGTATCACCCCCCTCAACCAGCAAACACATACATTACTTCCTCCTCCCTCAAGGCTGTTTACTGTGTTTATTTGGTGGAGTTTATTTTTTAGTTAAATTTCTGTAAGTTTTTGAAAACTTTGAAGCATGTTGAATTATGAAGCTACGGTCTCTTAATACTGTAACTTCCGAATGATAAGTTTTATCAAAATTTTTATATTACTGTGAAATAGTGTAAGAAACATGCTTTCTATTGACAGCCTCCCTACAGAAGTAGAAGTAGTCTGTTTGTAGTGTCCGCAATTTTGCTGTACTAGGGAGTGCCTTATATCACCCACCAAGCAATTTCAATTATCCCCCACTTTGCGATATTTAGAACCTTATTTATTTACATTTATTTTTGCATTTTTATAGACACAAGACAAAGAGAAAATGAAAGAAGCTGTTACAGCTGTGATGGTTCATTCAAAAGCCCCGAACACATTTAATGTCCTATGTTAAAAAGCCTTGGGAAGAAATTTAAACTCTACTTGGTGTTCCGTTAGGTCGAAAACCAATTTTGTCCAAATAACTTTGAGATTTACTTTTGGAATACTGTTTGATGATGAAAAAAAATCGTATTTCGGTCTAGCTTCGAGGGATTTAAGGCGAATGGCCATTTAGTTGGCTATGAGATATAATATTTGAATACATTTTCCTTCTTACAATGAAAGTGCCGGCAGGAAGTGGTAGCGTTTTTTTAAAGACATCCTGCGTTAAGGTTAAGGAGACCACACCCGTTAACCTTAGCAAGAATACATAGGTCTTAAAAAAATTTTAAACATTTTTTTACCATTTTGAAACCTGAGCTCGAAAAGGTAAAATCTTCAGCAGCTATAGTTATTTAAAAATTATATATTTCAGATATTAATTACGTTAATTATCATCATTACGTACGCGCTTTATAGCGTATAATTACTTCTTTATGTATAATAAAACACATTTTGAACTTTAGTTTACCACACAGATTTACCCCATTTCTAAGTATACGATATTTCTAACAATCATTTATGTGGTGGGGGATATTTGGATCACTTTAATAAAATCCAAAAATTGACTTCGTACTTTTGAAAAATTTAAAACAAATAAAAAAAATATATATTATATGCTTAATAAGTTCAGAAACGTGAACATGGAAGTTGGCTTAATAGATAGTGATGGCTTGGATTGGGGAAAGGAAACATTATATTCAGTGTTCCTAAGATGGGCGATATTTGGGCCATAGACCTTATACCTTATATATATATATATATATATATATATATATATATATATATATATATATATATATATATATATTGACAGCCTTATATTATTTATTGAAAGCAATTTATTTATTTATACATAGTTACACAAGAAACATGACACACAACGCCTTCGGAGGATTAAAAGCGAGATTATTATTATAAAAGAAATAGAATTTAGAATATCCCTCCTTTAAAAAATTCTCATAAGTAATCCTCCTTGTACCGTGAACGGTGTGTGTATATACAATTACGCGCGCGCGTGTGTGTGTGTGTGTGTGTATGTGTGTGTATGTGTGTGTGTGTTTTGTGTGTGAGTGTGTATATGTGTGTGTGTGTGTGTGTGTGTGTGTGTGTGTTTTGTGTGTGAGTGAGTGTGTGTGTGTGTGTGTGTGTCTGTGTGTGTGTCTGTGTGTTTGTGTGTGTTTGTTACCTCGGTGTACATATATACAATTTATATAAATCAAATTGCGGGTCTTCATTATATCTATATGTTACCTACGGCTGCTCACTGGTTTCCTTGGGAAGGCATGTCGATCGGAATGTGCTTTTCCCTCAGTCACCAGGCAGACGTTGAAGACCCTTTCTGTGCAACTCTCTCTATAAGACTTCTACGAGACAACTTGATTCTTTCAATTTAAAAAGGGACCGGAAAATACATGTTCAACACAATCAGCTGTTTATTATAGGTCCGCTGAAGAACATTGAAACTATTTAATATCTTTCGTTTACGGTTGTCAAGGTTTGGCGGTGATATAAACAAAAGTTACAACATGACATAACATTTCAAGTTTTAATTCGCAAGGTTGAATTTTTTCATTAGCATCCTCATTTGAGGTTGTATTTTAGCAAAGGCACGACGCAAGTCATTAGCAAAATCAAGTTTGTTCCTATATTTTGCTCTTATTGCAAAATGTACCGAAAACGTTTTTTGCACAAATAGGTGCTTAAAAAAAGGCAATTATAATCGAAGGCCTGTGATACACTTTCAAGTGTTTTATCCAGATTGAAGATTTGTCCGGCGCTATTGCCACATTGAACGACAAACATTCGTTTCGCGACACTTTTGTACTATTATTCTTTTCAAGCTGTCATGTTGATTTAATTTCAAGTTTACAAAACTTTCATAACCTCTACTTATATTTCTTTTATAAATGCATACATTTCATTTAAACTTTCTGAACATCATGGTCAATAAAATTATCTATGTAAATAAAATCTGAGGTGTAAATTCAGTTCAAAGTGTTGATAAATTGTGTATTTGAATTTTAACTAAAAGAGAATTTATCTTACTATTTTCCAACTGGTCTTCCACCACCTCTTGAATTGCCATCACGCCCTGCAAGGAAAACCCCTCCACTACATGGAAAACGTAGTGCGCGCATACGCCGTATATAAATTTAACTACCAAGATTTACCAAAAAATTAGTGTTATTAAAGCAATTTTTTAGTTTTATTTGTGCTTGAAGTATTAGGAGCATTAGTTAATTAGCAAATTAAAATGTTAATATTTAAAAGCATCAATAATAAAAAGCTTCAGGAATGTCCTTAAATATACACAGTTGTTGCGTTTGCACCCTAAAGTAAAACAAAGTAGGGTCAATTGAATTACAGCCAAAGCTGTAAAACAGTCGGTTACGAATGTGGGATAAGTATGGTCCTGATGCTAGACATTACTCGCTTCGTAGCGGTCTGGCAGCTTCTGGCTAGGGAAAGAATTTCTAAACATTACTGCTGTGAAAGAATAGCAAGAGTTGCCTAGTTTGTGACTGAATTGAAATACTTTGTAGGACTGATACGGACAGGCTTTGTTCTGGGGGGGGGGCACAAGATTGCCCTGGGGGTTCAAATGGGTCCGGGCGTACTCCCCCTTAAAAATAGAGAACATTTAATAGGTTGTCGGCAATGAGCCAGTATCGAAAAACTTACATTATAAATTACGTTTTAAACTACTTTTTTTATTAGTTAGGGTATGGTATTCAACGATATGTTTCTCATAGAACACAAATCGGCGGCTTTTAGACTTATAGCTTTGCAAAATTTAAAATTTTGTCTAATTTTGCAAAGTCATAAGTGCAAACATAAGCCTGATTTTGTTTCTGTTAGAAACATAACGTTCAATACCAAGCCTCATCTGAAACAATTCTTAAAATTTCATTTTGAACATCACGACTTGTAAGATTAAATGAAGGTTCATATTTTTCGTTAAACTTACAGTCATATTTAGAAAATAACTTGCACACGATCAAAATAACAACTGATACTAAGGAGTATATTTCTTGTCAGAACCATTATTATTTTTGTAGTATTTTAATGAGTTCATTATCAGCTATTTATTATAAAAAAATAATACACCTGTCCAGAAAGTTGGGGGCAATGCCCCTTTTTCCCCCCCTTAAGTCCGCCAATTCGCCCAATTCATTCGATCTACTTCGTCAAAAAAACCCGATTGAAATATTTGGGGTGAATAAGTTATAATCAAATCAATAAATCCCAAAACTGAAACAAAGTACAAACCGAGAAGAGGGTCGGAGAAGGTTCGGAAGCGGTTAAAAAAGCATCATGTTATAGAAACTTATGAATAATTGCAATTAAATTTTCAGCATGTAAAACTTTTATAACTACATAAATCAACTGTGGCGTAATGTTTAATTTAAATAAATGAAACCTCTATACCCGTTTAGAGGTATATACAAATCAAACTCTGAGGAGTAAATTACCTGTGAGGATCACTGCTGTGCAATCGAAATGTACATGAGGTGTTAAATAACTGAAAAAATTATTCCGACAAAAAAGGAGGAGGTACTGTATTCAATCCGTATATATTTTTTTCCTGTTTCTTCCACGATAACTTTGGAAATATTTAACCTATAAAAGTGACTTTTCTTGCAAAATGAAAGAGAAAACCTTCCCGGTGGGCCCACTAAGTATAGTTACATCCCAATCCGCAGATTTTGAGACAATAATTTGTTATTTTCTTTTTTTTTAACTTACTGGAGGGAAAATAAAAAAAATTCTAATAAGTATTATGAATTATAATCCTTATAAGATAATTAATAAGCAAATTAAACCATCACAACCAACTTAAAAAAGAGGAGGTTCTGTATTCGATCCGTATGTTTTTTATCTGTTTGTTCCAGGATAACTTTGGAAGTATTAAACCGATCGATGTGGTTTTGCTTGCAAATGAAAGAGTAAACCTTCTCGGTGGTCCCATTATAGGTACATACCAATCCGCCTGATTTGGAAACAATAAGACGGTATTTGAAATTTATAAAAAATTTGTTTGGAGGAATAATTTTTTTAAATAAGGATTATGAATTATATAAGAATCCTGTATATAAAAAGAATCTTATATAAGATCAAGTATTATTTTTCCTCATGAATTATTTTTCAATGGTCTACCCATATTGCTATATGACTTGGCATAACTTGAATGAGATAAGCCAAAATATATACAATGAAAATCCGATTTAGTTCATTTACCATCTTCAAGATATTCAATAATCCTTAGGTGAAAACTTTATCACTTCACTAAATATCAAGAGATAAATTCATTAAATATAACTTTACTATCAATTTTTACTTTATTTTCTTATTAATATTTTTTGAGTACAAAATGTTTTTTATTAGAGACAGACTTATTGTATATTTATCTGAGATTTTGCATTACGTGATAATTAACACGTTTTTAAACTGAAATGAAAAAGAATAATTGCAAGATAAGGAATAATATGTAGGATTTTAGGGAATTTCGTCAAGGGAATTTCAAACATAAATTACTCAATGTATTTGTCTACAAAACTGATATGTTTATTGTATTTTTCAAGGGCTTGTCAATTATTTGAACAACAATCAAGCAATATTGATTAGGAAATAGGCCTATACACATCGGAAATTTGTGTAGATAAATAGTGGCATCTTTACCAACATAATCTACGGCATGAAACGAAATTCGATTTGTGTGTGTTCGAGCGAGTTTCTGTGTGTAGTTGTGTGGGTTCGCGTACGTTTCTATGTGTATTTGTTTATGTTCGCCCACGTTTCTGTGTGAATTTGTATGTGTTCGCACGAGTTTCTGTGTGAATTTGTGTGGTTCGCGTACGTTTATATGTGTATTTGTTTATGTTCGCACGCGTTTCTGTGTGTATTTGTTTACGTTCTCGCACGTTTCTGTGTGTATTTGTGTGTGTTCGCACGCGTTTCTGTGTGAATTTGTATGTGTTCGCACGCGTTTCTGTGTGAATTTGTGTGTGTTCGCACGAGTTTCTGTGTGAATTTGTATGTGTTCGCACGCGTTTCTGTGTGAATTTGTGTGGTTCGCGTACGTTTCTATGTGTATTTGATTATGTTCGCACGCGTTTCTATGTGTATTTGTTTACGTTCGCGCACGTTTCTGTGTGTATTTGTTTATGTTCGCACGCGTTTCTGTGTGAATTTGTGTGTGTTCGCACGCGTTTCTGTGTGAATTTGTGTGGGTTCGCGCTCGTTTCAATGCGTGTTTTAGTGCGTGTAAGTGTGCGCGCGTCTCTATATGTGCGCAGCCTATGTAAAACGCGTTTATGTTTGTGTGTGATCACACGGTTTTTAGTCGTCTAGGCTGATAACAATGCAGATCCCCCCCCCCAATGCGTAGCAGTCGTCCTAGACACACGAATACAGGTCGAGTAGGCTTAACAGCTGCTAAACATGTTTTTGCTGTTAGGTTATGTTGAGAACAAATATTTGTTGCTGGTTCCGTTATACGAAGCACAGAGACGCCTTTGTTGTCTCCGTAAAAAGATCCATTTCAAGTAAATAAGCTTTACTATAAAGGGCGGCCCTGACAGAGCAGTATTTACAGTTCGTTCATGCGAATAATGCTGGCTTGCAGTTGGAGGATCACGTATTTAAATATTTGGAAAGTAATTCTTCTACCAATGTGGTTTAAAGGAGGGTTAAAGTTGAAGGTGACTATCACCTGTACTATAAGAAAAACGTAAATATGTAGGACAGATACGGAAAGCCACTGTTACTGAGGTTTAGACAGAATTACTCTTGCATAGTTCCCTGAGTGTGTCGCATACACAGAGCACTTAATATTAAGTGCTCTGTGGTCGCATAGCCGACTATACAAAGGTAAGAAGTTTTATGACGCAAGTTGCCCAACTAACATTTTTTGGGAGGGGCAAGATTTGATTACAGCATCCATTATTTGATAAATAATGTAAAGAACTAACACTGAAAAAAAATCAATTCAATTTATTTTTGTTTTTATGTAGTAATCCAATGTATAAAGAGAAAGTATAATACGGGCCTGCTTGGTTTTATAATGAAGTACAGTAGAACCACCCCAATTTGTCACTCTTTAAATGTCACCATCTGTAATTCGTCAAAGTAATAACAAACATCGTTTGCACTGTGACGTAGTATAGAAGCCATCAAAAAAGAATTCTTTAGTACAAAAGAAAATGACAGACATTTTTAAAAACTAAAATGTAATATACATACTGTATTTTATATCGTATATTTTCTTGCTAGTGTTATTGTTCTTACAAGGTTCTGTAATATGTTTTTTTTTTATGAATATAGAGTAACGTTCTGAATTTGTAATTACAAACTATGCTGATGGCTGCTAGTGTTTTTATAGTGTTGTTGAGTTTTTCGACTCAAAATTGTTATGTTTACCCAGAATTACATGTTAATTTCAAGACTTCCGTAACTCGTCTTGTTCTCATATTCGTCACCCCCTCGGTTCAGAACGTGACGAATTAGAGAGGTTCTACTGTATATCTATTTTGGATCATTAATTTTAAACGACAACTCTGGGAGGCTACACATTAAAAAACAGATGACGCTGATAATACAAAATATAATGTCCAAATAATATTTTATAGAGTGAAAATAATAGAGTAAAAATACAAAATATTTTTATGCAACAAATTTTAACATGTTTATTACATCAGGCAAAAATATTATTTAAATGTAGCACGATGTTTTTAGTTAGGAGAGAATCTTTTACATTCCTGATTGTTAGCGGGGAGAATATTTTAAGGGTTATATGTGCAAAACTTTTGTGAGTGGGTCAACCGTACTGTAAAGAGAGATTTGGGTAGAATATAGGGAGAATTATTTGAAAAACAGAGAAGCATGGGCCCCGAAAACCCGTGGTTTAAAAAATTTTTAAATGCTATCATCGACCAGTATTACAATTAACTCATACGAATGATAAAGAATTGTGAATATAGGTAAGGATAAAGTTGGGACTTGAATTCTCCTAGTACAGGATGTAGGTGAAATTCACCAGTATCAGGGTTACTTGGTCTACTCGTTCTCCGGATCGTATAGCGTGTTTATGACCCCGACAAAAGAAAATGTTCAATTATTGCACCACCAAACAAATGAACATAGGAAAAGGTAGATGTAACGGTGAGAATAACAACATAGGATAGGCTATACTGAGGAGGGGTTTGATGGAGTCTAGGGGGCATTAACTGATATCAGTTTGTTTTTGTTCCCTGAGAATTGTTACTTTGCAACCAAAATGTACGTAAGTTTAATAAATACAGTAGAAATTCTTAATTCTTCACGTTCAGGACCGAGAGGGAACGAATTTTAGAAAAAGACGAATTACCGAAGTCATGAAATTAACATGTAATTTTGTGTAAAAATAGCACACAAATACGAAAATAATGTAATTAATGTTGTACTTAGATTATTTATGTCGTTCGAAAAACTAAACAACACTACTACACAACACTATAAAAGCAAGAGTAGTGTGGAGTACAGTTCGTAATTACAACCAGATAAACATCGCATCATCAAGTTGGATGTGAATGAGTGTCGTCAGTCTTTTTCGTTTAACATCTCCATTTGTGCCCTGAACTTTTCAATTTTGTTGCCATTTTTCTTTGTATCATTTACGGTCGTTCTAGAATTTCCGAATTCTAACGATAGCTACCCGCACTTTCGCCTTTTTGTAGAATGTCATACTTAGCGACCAACGTTAAACTCTTATAAATACTGTGATTGGATATTTCCGCTTTGTATAACGACTGTTGGAAAAATTATTAAATGAAAAAAAACGAAAACTCAACTAAAGAATATAATTTGTATAACCTACAGTGTAACTTGTAATGCAACTTAACGCTGTCTACTATGCTGTGGTCAGTCGATTACTGAAGACTTCTACTTTATTTTATCACGCGTATGAGATGTGTGTCAATAAAGAATGTGTTGAGAGACTTTTTCAGTAATCGAAAAACTCTTGTCTGGTATCGGCCTATACTACGTGACAGTGCAGACTTGCAGTCAATGTTTGTTACTACTGTATTGTGTGGATGCATTACAGAAGGTGACTAATTAGAGATGTTCTACTGTAACACGAACACTCCAACTACAATAATACTTTATTAAACTCATTGTCTATACATTTCAGTTGTAAATCAACCCTCTTTAGGCTGGGGCTCCACTTACCGTAATCTATCGCGCGACAAAGTGTGGTTGGTAAGTCTGAGGAATGGGAAGGCAGTGAACAAACGAAGGGGGTTACACTAGCAACAGTTTGCAGCAACAACCTTTTACTGCGCACTGCAGAGATTAGTGTCGCGAAAATTAAACTTTTTCTATTTTCGCGCGATGCTCTGCCGCCAACAAGTTGCTCTACTAGCTGTAGACTGTAGTGTCGCTTCTGCAGCCAAGGTCCAAGCCACGCTGTCACCTGTTGAACACCTCTGAAGGTAGTTAAACAACTTCCTATAAAGTTATTTTCAAGTTTAGTGAATTCTGTTGTATTCCATGGAGCTTGCGTTAGAATCTGAACTAATAATAGGCCTACAAGAGGTTGAGAAATACCCCATTTTGTACAATAAAAGTGATGAAAATTATAAGAATAGAAATGGTAGAGTTGACGCGTGGAAAAATGTTACACAGATGATTGTTGGGGGTTTTGGAGAGATTCATGTAGTTAAATTAAGACAAATTAAATGACGTTAAGTAAAATATTCATGACAATTATAAAATGCTTTTGTTTTAAACACATAAATGTATTTATATAATTGTTACAAACTTTTCGTTTGTACTATGGCAAACATCTTCAGTCTATAAAATGTTTGTAATTGTAATTCAATTTTATATTTTATACACTGAAGATGTTTGCCATAGTGCAAGTAGAGCAAACGAAACGTTTGTAACAACTGTAGTAATACATTTATCTGGTTTAACCAAAAGTATTTTGTAATAATTCCAAAATGAACCCTACAAGTTTAAAGATAAAGTTTATTTTTAATGACAGTTTACAAGACAAAGACGCTCAATGTTGTTTAGGCCTTATAATGAAAATGTTTTTGTCGTTATGAAGAGTTTTTATCTTCCAATTATTTAAAGCCCTAAATTAAAAGTTGACTTAAATGTTTATTTCTAACATTCGTTCCTTTATATGTACTGGTTTTGCCAAGGGATGAAACATTCTTTTGAATGGGCAGAGAGCTTCTCCTCTGCCTGTTGCTTCTTGTAGCTTTGCATCCTTCTTCTTCAATCTTGGCGATACTGTTCTTGACAACTTGACTGAAGAGTTCATAGATATGCGGATAAAATTTAAAAAAACTTGTTTGAATGTTTTCTCAGTTTGCTATGCAATGTATGGAACATCGCTTCAGATTTCCTGTTACTTATTGGGCGATTCCAACAATTTCTCTTATGTTACCGTCGACGCCAACAAACTAAACGTATACCTAGTACAACTTGACCTTGCGGCAAGGTCCGTCCCGGCTCACCTCTACCGCCACAATAAACTACTCGTATATTGAAGCCAAGCAGCGCCCTGCGACACTGCAGATTGTGGTTGGTATTCCGTCGCCTATACAACCACCCAACTGTCGCGTGTAGCGCAAGAAACTTACGACGTGATATATTACGGCAACTAGAGGTCCAGCCTAACTGTAGACTGTAGTGTCACGATTGCAGTAAAGGCAGTCCCGGATCACGTTTACCGCAACAATAAACTGCAGTGAAGCCAAGCAGCGTGCGGCGACACTGCAGATTGTGATTGGTATTCCGTCGCCTGTACAGCCACCCAACTGTCGCGGGTAGTGTACGAAACTCACGGGGCGATAGATTACGAGAAATGGAGGCTTAGCCTAACTGTAGACTGTAGTGTAGCGTCTGCAGTAAAGGCAGTCTCGGATTGCGTCCGCCTCCACAATAAATTGTAGTGAAGACAAGCAGCATGCGGCGTCACTGCAGATTGTGGTTGGTACTCCATCGCCTGTACAGCCACCCAACTGTCGCGGGTAGTGTACGAAACTCACGGGGCGATAGATTACGGGAAATGGAGGCTTAGCCTAACTGTAGACTGTAGTGTAGCGTCTCCAGTAAAGGCAGTCTCGGATTGCGTCCACCTCCACAATAAATTGTAGTGAAGACAAGCAGCATGCGGCGTCACTGCAGATTGTGGTTGGTACTCCATCGCCTGTACAGCCACCCAACTGTGGCGTGTAGCGCACGAAACTCACGGTGCGATAGATTACGGGAAGTGGAGACCCAGCCTAACTGTAGACTGTAGTGTCGCGTCTGCAGTAAAGGCAGTCTCGGATTGCGTCTACCTCCACAATAAATTGTAATGAAGACAAGCAGCGAGCGGCGTCACTGCAGATTGTGGTTAGTATTCCGTCGCTTGTAGAGCCACCCAACTGTCGCGTGTAGCGCAAGAAACTTACGGCGCGATATATTACGGTAACCAGAGGTCCAGCCTAACTGTAGACTGTAGTGTCACGTTTGCAGTAAAGGCAGTCTCGGATTTCGTCTACCGCCACAACAAACTGTAGTGAAGCCAAGAAGCGTGCGGCGTCACTGCAGATTGTGGTTAGTATTCCGTCGCCTGTACAGCCACCCAACTGTGGCGTATAGCGCAAGAAACCTACGGCGCGATATATTACGGTAACTAGAGGTCCAGCCTAACTGTAGACTGTAGTGTCACGTCTGCAGTTAGGGCGGTCCCGGATCATGGTTACCACAACAATAAACTGCAGTGAAGCCAAGCAGCGTGCGGCGACACTGCAGATTGTGGTTGGTATTCCGTTGCCTGTACAGCCACCCAACTATCGCGGGTAGTGTACGAAACTCACGGCGCGATAGATTACGGGAAGTGGAGGCCCAGCCTAACTGTAGACTGTAGTGTCGCGTCTGCAGTAAAGGCAGTCTCGGATTGCGTCTACCTCCACAATAAATTGTAGTGAAGACAAGCAGCGAGCGGCGTCACTGCAGATTGTGGTTAGTATTCCGTCGCCTGTACAGCCACCCAACTGTCACGTGTAGCGCACGAAAATTACGGAGCGATAGATTACGGCAAGTTGAGGCCCAGCCTAACTGTAGACTGTAGTGTAGCGTCTGCAGTAAAGGCGGTCCCGGATCACGTCTACCGCCACAATAGACTGTAGTGACGCCAAGTCAATTTGTTATCTTTGCAAATCGCTGCGAAAAATATTATAGGAAAATGTTAAATATCTGTTTTCGTTACAGTTGTAAATTTGTAATAGTGTCACTGATGATGATGGCATGAGTCATTGAAACGCTTATGACATTGATATTAAAGTATATTGTTCTGTGAGTTCGTGTGCAGTTATTTACTTGTTTATAACATGAATAATTACAAATTCAACAACCATCATAACTAACTAAGCCTAATATGCTTCGAAGAGTTTCAAATTTCATAGTGTATGAAAACATTGTCATTAAAGAAACAATACTATTTTATATATTTCAAAAATGATGTAATTAATTTAGACTACTTCCTTAGAAGGTTTTAAATTGTGTTTTTTAGTGAAAATAAGGTACTGCATGTTACTGAAACGAAAAACTTTCAGAATGGAAAAGTTTTGCCTGAAACCACCAGATACCGTTCTGACAGGTTTTGCTGTATTACGTATGTCATCATTTCCGCGTAGATCATTTAAAATAACTTAAAACCAGTTGGTACTCCGATATCTCCCTCCAGACCCAGATACTTTGACATTCATTTTGTTTACATATTCCCCCCTCCCGGGAAACTTGAGTAGGCGCCAATACAAATCGTAATAAATTACTAGTAGAATCGGAGAAGGTTGAAATATTGAACCATAATGTCCCCCATGTGCTGAAACACGCGTAGGGGAGTTGTACAACATCCATCCAGTGACTACTTCTGAGAACGACGCTAGTAATTTACAAGTATTTTAAAATTTTCAACAAATTTTATGAATTCCGTACCTTCATAATGAAGTTAAAGATAGAAAATAATTTCAAGATAGTTTTCGTATAAAATGAGTTCATTTTAAACTGGGAGCTGTTGAGGAATGAATATGTGTGACTCGCGTAACCAATCTATGCGCGTAATTTCCTTTAGCGGCGCATCATATTTTGGGTATAAAAACGTCTAAGTGGACTTACGTCTAATTGTTCATCCTGTAACAGAGAATGAAAATTTTCACCTACATTCAGTGACATCAGTAAGACTGAATAGGTCTGTTTCTCTATAGAATTGCAATTTTTGAAAACTAAAATTTGGACTGTTTTTAAAGCATTTTTATTCTTTTATTTTAATCCCATATCCTAAATAAAGCCACCTTTTAATCATGTTTAATGTTCATTGTGTCCATTAAAAATTTAAAACGTATTTATAATAAGGAAAAATTAACTTACCTCATTTTACAAAAGCGTATAAAAGAATAGGTTTTAGAATGTTATAAAATAACATTAAATTAGGACAAAGTTAACTTCGAGGCATAAATAATTTCAAAATTCCTTAGAATTTAAAAAATCAGCCCCCTCCACAGGAAGATTTATTTTTTGCCTGTTATGTCCTAAATAAAAACACTGTGCTCACACTTGATTTAATTTTCATTAAGTACAATATACTCGTTTTTAAAATTGTGTCTACTTTTAAGGGTTAAAGTTTCATAAATAGATATTTCAATTTTATCTTGATGGTTGAATTATCAGACGGTCCCACAAAATTATTCCTATTGCATAAGCAATTTCTACTTGCAGGCCTCAGTCTAAGCTTCTGCTATAAAGTCCTGCTACCAACAGTTTGCTTGATACTACACTACCCACATACTTTAGGTTCAGTCATCCACTCATCAGGTGCAAAGTCCTGCTACCAACCATTTGCTTGATACTACAACACCCACATACATTAAGT
Organism: Prosapia bicincta; assembly: GCA_036971475.1. Lineage (NCBI taxonomy): Eukaryota > Metazoa > Arthropoda > Insecta > Hemiptera > Cercopidae > Prosapia > Prosapia bicincta. The sequence continues at coordinate 117,291,831 of JBAIZL010000005.1, forward strand.
CCACTAACCCACTTCATCAGGTACAAAGTCCTGCTACCAACAGTGTGCTTGATACTACACCACCCACATACTTCAAGTCCAGTCACCCACTTCATCAGGTGCAAAGTCCTGCTACCAACCGTTTGCTTGATACTACACCACCCACATACTTTAAGTCCAGTCACCCACTTCATCAGGTGCAAAGTCCTGCTACCAATCGTTTTAGTGATACTACACTACCCACATACTTTAAGTCCAGTCACCCACTTCATAACGTGCAAAGTCCTATCACCAACAGATTGCTTGATACAACGCTACCTACATACTTTATGTCCAGTCACCCACTTCATCAGGTGCAATGTATTGCTACTAACAGTTTTTTTTTTTTTTTGAAACTACACTACCCGCGTGCTTTAAGTCCATGCATCCACTTTATCAGCTCCAAAGTTCTAATTCCAACACTTTCCTTGTTATTAATAACCCACATACTTCAAGTCCAGTGAACAATTTCATCAGCTGGAATGTATTGTATTTTGTAAAATAAAAGTGATCGACGCAGATTTTTTTAGGAGTAATGCGTCTGCATTTTCTCCACATTTGATACAAATTTTTGCATGTAAAGCGGATTCAATATTTTACATTTTTTGATCTTTTCCATAGAAATAAATATCTGATTATGTGGAAATTATGTATGAAGCGTATAATTTCGAGTTGCGGAAGGCCTATCACTATTTTCTTTATAGTTTTCTATTTAAAACAATGGCAAAGTAAATAATTAAGTCATTTTTGTACTGACTACGGGTATGATGTGTCTGTCATATGCCATTATGGTATTTCCCATACAATTAATTTACATATAAAGTAGAATTTCGAACATCCGAGTCCCAATATTTCGAGCTTTTGTTAGATTCGAACCTGGCTTCGAGTCGACTAAGCCGTGGATCAGCTAAGCCGCAGACTAAAAACATTTCCACGCCAGCAAGGTCTGTTTTATATAAGAACTAAAGGGCTGATTTGTGAATAGAGAATTATTCTAACAATGGTTGTTTAATAAGTTGTGCTCAAAACTGAAAAGTTTTTAAAAGCAAAGAATTTGCCTAGGAAGGTTATGTTACTGTTAGACAAGCCACCGCCGCATCCTGAAGAAAATCAACTGTGCTCTGATGATATCCGTGCTTTATTTCTACTCGCAAATCTTACAAGCTTAAATCAGCCGATGGATCAGTGTGTTCTGGAATTTATAACAAATATTCACAAGTTACCTTCTATAATCTCTCTTGAAAGCGATTCAAGGGGGAAAAAGCAATGTAGGCTTTCTAAAAAAGAATACAGTTGAGGAAGTTCTGAATAGCCGAATCATGGAACAAAATAAAGAAGAAACATCAATTAATTCATGGAATAAACCTTGAGTCATAATGAAACTGTTTACTATGTTATTGATCCACAAGAAGAAACAGATTTGCCTTTTCTCATCAATAAACTTTCAGCTTGTTTATATTCCGATGTGAACCATTTGAGATAAAAGATGTTACGATTATTGAAATGGTTTAAAAAACCTACTGAAGACAGTAATGACGAGAATAAAGATAAAGTCGAGACAGTTCAAGAGAAAATTATTCACTTCGAAAAAACGACCACTTGGAAGCTGTTCTACGCTATATTGAACAACAGACAGACACCATGCCAACAAATGTGCTTCTGCTAAGACATGGATTCCCAAACAGAGGGTGCGCCTATCTCGAGGACGTGAAAGCAAAACCAGTTGAAAAATACTAAGATAAATTCTCATTTATTTAAAATTTAAGTACCCAATTTATCAAAATTTAGAACTAAATGTATACCTCAGATTTTTTTACATAGGTAATTTTATTGAACTTGATGTTCAGGAAATTTAAATGAAATGTATGCACTTATAAAAGAAATATAAGTAAAGGTTGGGCAAATTTCTGATCTTTAAATTAAATTAACATGTCAGCTTGAAAAGAATAAACGAATGTTAGCGTTCAATGTGGCAACAGCGCCACAATGGACAAATCTTCATATTGGATAAAACACTTGAAAGTATATCACAGGCAGCTCTTCGATTATACTTGCCTTTTTGAAGCACTTAATTGTGAGAAAAAACATTTTCAGCACTTGTTAATAAGGCACTTGTTTAATAAAAACAAAATATAGGAACAAATTTGATGTTGCTTATTACTTGCGTTGTGGCTTTACTAAAATTAATAGGCACGCTAGTGAACTTGAAAACTTGAAATTTTATATTATATTTCTTTGGAAAGTATGTATAAATAAATAAATTGTTTTCAATATAGGCCTATATATGAAGTTATTATTATTACTTGTAAATAATTTTTTCTACCACTAAGTGCAATAATTTTACCTTATGTGATGAGGCACCTTTCGGTCACTTGACCATTGTCGAATAACTTAATTAATTTTTTCTATTCTTCTGGTGTGAATGTTCGGTCCGTGATGTTGGTATCTGTTGACGTCATACATGTTTCTTCTTGAGCCGTTTGTATAATGTATTTGAGTAGTACGTCGTGGTTATGTGTATCGTTATAAATGTGGTATTTTTCTAATGAGTTTAATTCTATTGGGTTATTATTTATTTTAAGTATGGTTAGGTTATTTTCGTAATTTGTTATTTCATGTTTATGTGATATTAGGTGTGCTGCAACATTTGATGCTTTTGTATTTTTATTTTTGAATGCTCTGTAATGTTCTTCAAATCCTATTTTAAATGATCTGGTTGTTTTTCCTATGTAAAATGCGTTGCAGTCGTTACATGTAATTCAAAAACATTATACACGCGGCTCTTAGGATATTAATTACTGGAACAATATTTTATTTTATAACCACCTTTTATGAAGCTTTCTGAAAATAAGTCAATTGCTTATATATTCTCTTAATTTTAATTTACTTTTGTATTAATTGATGATTTTACTGTTAATACAAAATTTGGTAATTATTCTTTTGAAAATTTATAATTTTTTTAAAAAATGGGTTAAACTATTAAAGTTTAGACTTGCCACAAAACTTTCACTGTGATTGTTCCTCTTGTTCCTCGGATGTTGTCCTGGAATCCTTAGTTCCCCCTCGGATGTTGTCCTGGACTCCTTGGGTCAGCAGCAAAACGCACTAGATCGGTTTAAGGGCCGTCTTTAATACTTTTCTACATTATTTATATTTTACAAAAATAATTAAAAGTTCGTTCTCGCGGAAGCGTTGCAAAACAGGGCATCGTCAAGTCCATCCGGGGCTAGTTGTTGTGTTTAAGCACGGGACATCATCATGGAAACGCCTCTGGATGTCCTTGCTAAAAATACGTCTGTCTCATTCCAAATCTTCTATCCGTCTCCCGACTCGTCGGGCGGTTCCCCACCCCTACGCCAACGGGTTTTTATTTACTCTAGACAAGCCAGTTCAGACATGAAGGGTGGTTGTCTATTAAACTATCTCTTTTTGTTTTACTTCGATTTTAGCTAGGCCTCGTATGTGTTCCTTGCGGTGTAAATTTAGATAATTCCTTAAACCATGGTCCATTATCATGATTTGAGATGCTGCTACAAACTTGATTGACTTTTCTAACCCTTTCCATTCGTGAGTTGCGCTACTTTAGACATATTTCTTCTTACCTCGACAGTTTATCGTTTTTGGGGCAATTACACAACCTTTCTTTCTTTTACTCTATTAGTACATAATTTCAATTATATTATTTTCATATATTTTGCTTTTAACACAATTATCTTTTATTTAATTTTATATTGAGCTTCTGTGGTTCATTTCTAAAATTTTATACTTACACTGGTCACGTATGCTATTTAATCTAATTAACAATTTATTACTTTTTTCTTATGACAATGTTTGAAAAGATTTTGGACTAGCCTCAATCTTTTGCCTTGAGACGGTTTTGGCCGTTTCAGTGTGTGTGTGTGTGTGTGTGTGTGTGTGTGTGTGTGTGTGTGTGTGTGTGTGTGTGTGTGTGTGTGTGTGTGTGTGTGTGTGTGTGTGTGTGTGTGTGTGTGTGTGTGTGTGTGTGTGTGTGTGTGTGTGTTAACAGATAAAACTAACAAAAGATGCATTTAGTACAGCAAAACAGCAAACCATGTCTCTTGTCGAAGCTCGTTTATTTCCCAACGATGTAGTTTCACAAGTTATCTTGCCTTATCGATCCATTATTACAAGCTTCTTGTATCTAGGGAAACATGCCGTTACTGATGCGCTCGTTAAACTTATATAGTTTGTGGATTTATGTCGTGGGAGGTCTGGGAATGTCACGCGAAGAGAACACTAGAGATAGCTATAATTTGTCTGGAAAACCATTATTCATACCTTTACCAGCAAAGGAAAATATGCTCTATTTAGCCACCCAACTGTATCGGAAGCATAAAGTAATCATTTGTGTTCAACATAGAGTTTCTCTCCCTAATACTTAACTTCGATGGGCGGGCATGTCACTGATATCGTTTGGATGGCCCGCTATTAATTGTTCCCACTGAGTTCCTATTTCCTGCAGTCGATAGTACTAATTGTAGATAAAGATGAACTTATATTATGTTTCTTTTAGTGTAAGAGTATTATCAAAAAAAAAAAATAAAATAAAAAAAAAATATATATATATATAGGGGGAAGGTGGGCAAAGTGGCCATGGCGCGGCAAAGTGGCCATCAAGTATGTTTCTGCTATACAGTGCTTGACACTACCGGAAAGGATGTCAACTACTTCATATGACAGTGGAGATTAGTCTGGAAATGTATTGTGCAGGGAAAAAGTTATTAAGTTTTTTGTGTGTTTTAGTCCCTGCTGATCTTAAGCAAGTGTTCTAAAATACTTAATACAGTTATTATTACATCATCTTTTCATAATTTATGAAGTCACATCTCAAAACACAATATCTGGACTTACAAATTGATGTGTTTGAATTAGACTTAAGTTTACTAGTTTGGCCTCTACAATCCAATTTATGAAATGGCGTCAAAGAGGGCAAAGTGGCCACGCATTACCACTTTGGCCTCCTTAGTGGCCACTTTGCCCACCCTTGCCCTACAGTATTCCCGGCGGGGGTTACGTTTGCCGAACTTACCTCGAATAGTAAAACCGCGAAAACTGAAACCAACTGTATATGGAGAGGGAGGGTTACGTTCACATCAAAAATGTTACATTAATTACAGCTATAATGTACTCTTATAATACAGTATGGTATAATTACTTACTACACACACACACACACGCGCGCGTGCGCGCGCGCGTGTGTGTGTTTTTAGATACAAACTGGTAGCTCACGTGAAAATGGAATCAACAAATACGAAAATTCAATTAAATATGCACGACCACACACAGACACACGTAGCCTATTCTTCATTGTTTAACACTAAATGTTTAATCCACCTAATTTTAGACAAATAATCTTCGAAACACTTTAAATTTTTTTTAAAACTTGTAATTTTACTTTGTGCGCAATTTTATTTTTTAGTTCTTTACACACTTCTTTATACGGCGATAGTGCTTCTTCCAGCTCTGGATTAAATTTTAATGCACATTCTAAAGAGGAATCAATTTCAGTAACGGCTAGCTAACTGTTTTCCTAATCACTGATGAAGATCGCCACGGAGTGATCGAAAACGTTCCGTCTCAGTAAGTTTTTACAAAGTTTCAAAATTTAAAGTTCGGATGGTCATAAATTAATGTAAAAGTCATTAATTAAATTTCACCGAACGTAATGGATTACAAAATTCAAGTCTTTCCATAAATATAGAATTTCACCGCCAGATTTTAATGTCAACTTCGGCGATACATTTTTTATGATTTCTCCGTCTTCGTTATCCGAGATTGGTACAGGTTCAGTAATTAGTTCTTCCAGCTCTGCTTCCGTCAAATCCTCTTTTGCACTTTTCAAAGGATTTTCAACATCTTCACTGTTAATGTCTTCAAATCCTTCACCGTTAATTCCATGCGCTATTAGTGCAATAACAGTAACAACGATTTGAGCATTTGTCATGACATTGTCCTGGTTAACACAGTCTTCCAACATGGACGCACCTATGATGGTTTTTGTTTGTCCACAGATTTTTTTATTTAAGAAATGCTATTCACGATATCATATTTTTCCAGCATTGGCTCACTGTTGAAATTTCCTTATTTTCCATGGCATTTAATAATCATCCCAAAGTACGCAGAAGTTAGTAGACTTTAAAAATGGCTATGGCACTAGTCTAGAGGCTGACTCAATGTTGTTGTGTCTGGTGGCAGGAACACTTCCACAATAGGATCTAACGAATTTACATGCCCGCCGCATTGTCTATTATTAGGATAGCTTTAAAAGGAACGGTCTTCCACTTCAAAAAAAACGTTTCGATTCCAAAAGTGGAACCATTCTGTAAACAGTCCGGTTACCCATGCCTTTTTGTTCGCTTTCCTTAACACCCGCAAATGAAATTTGTCCTGTCATTTCAGTGTTCTAGGGTTTAGGGATTTGTAAACTACCATTGGTTTCTCCATGTAACCGCTAGCACTACACCATATTAGAACAGTCAAACGATCATTTGCGGCCTTAAACTCTGCAGCAGATTTCCCTCCTTAGATAAGAAAGTTTGTGTAGGCGATCCAAAATAGTTCAGTCTTATCGGCGTTAAAAATTTGATCGACTGTGTAGCCTTTCTCCGAAATAAGATTGTTTAAATACGTTTGGTAACTGACGGGAATAAAAAATCCGACTTAGCTACGGCCACCGGATACGATTATCGATGTTCGGATTTCAAAAACTACTAAATCAGCTGTAAATAAATAATAGTTATGCTAAACTTATAGGCTATGTGTAGTTGGATGTGGACGCTGGATTGACTCTCGTTTGTCAGTAACGATAACGCCACTTGTTATAAATAAGGGATGCTTGTCTTTTGAGTAGTAGGCTAGTGGTGTAGGCCTACAGTATAACGGATGTTTGGAGAATAATGACATTTCTCAGTGATAAATAACTACAGCACTGTACAAAATAGAAAAGACGAGGACACATTATCTATAACCTGCACAGTAACTATACTGTCTTTCTTGTCTTTGTTTTAAAATACAATAGGCCTACATATTAGGGGAAATGGTGTACCTTTGCCAGGCGAATACTGAGGGTCTACTCTCTCTCTCTCTCTCTCTAACTTTATAGATATTAAGAAAAACATTTTCACATTTAATTGAAACGCTGTCGATATTCAGGTTCTTGTCCACTTTATTACAAAACTGAAAATGTTTATGTTGAATTAAATTTTTATTTATGTGGATACTTATTAACCTCATTATTTTACTGAATTTGAAATAGCTGAATGCTTAGATGAGTCAATAGCCACAGTTAGTTGTTCTATGACAAAATTCGAAAAATCACCTTCAAATTAAATTTCTGCAAACTATCTTCTAACTGTGCACTTACACATAACGAAACTACTCTCAGCATTTTATTTCTCTAGCTTCTATCTTTGACATTCATTCACTTAAAGTGGCCAGACTTCTTAATATATATATATATATATATACTATTTTTAACTTACTATGATTCCATGTTTCATTATTTTCAGGTTTTGGATTTTCCTCAAAGTATTTTCATACACTATACATTATTATTCTTTATAACTATCTTTTCTGATATTCTCAGTGATTCCCGATCCTGCTTTGTTAGTTTACATTTCAGTCCTTTAGTGTAAGTGTCATGTGGGTATTTTTATAATGGCATAATAAGATCTGTTTCATGCTTGGCTTTTATTCCTAACAACGAGTTCACTCAGTGTATCTGCCATGATATTGAAATATCTTAAAATTGTATGACGTAGGTTGTAGTGTAGGCCTATGTTTTTAACAAACTATTTTCCAAATCCAGGTGATTCATTTTGATTGATCATATATTGTAACTGGTCTTATTAAACCTCATACTCATTCCCATTCTTGTATACTTTAATTAGCTGTTTTAGAGGTTATACTGCATCATTAATATGAAATTCCCAAAAATATATTCATTTTCAGAGTAGTATTTCTTATACATTAATGATATCACTTACCAAATAAAAAAAAGAACACAACCTACTGACATTTTTGTACTAGATCAGTGCGTTAATCAGAACAATGCTGTGTCACAGAAAAGACAGTTGCTAAGGTGTAGCAGTGGCTTTTTGCTAAGTGACACTAATAAGTAGCCTATATATTAAAAAACCTCAAGATGTACAACACAAAAACTGCTTATTCCTTAGTATTGGTTCATGGAAAACATGTTAAACTTATGGTTATAAAGATTTAAGCAGCAATATTGGTTCTAAATACAATAGAACCTCTCTAATTCGTCACATTCGGGACCAAGGGGTTGACGAACTCAAGAAAAAGACGAATTACAGAAGTCATGAAACTAACATGTAATTGAGGGTAAACGTACCACATAAATAGGTTTGTAATGTAATTAATGTTGTACTTACAATATTTATGTCGGCAGAAAAACTCAACAACACTACTACACAACACTATAAAAACACTACTAGCCTGCAGTATAGTTTGTAATTACAAATACGGTATGTTAATCTATTTTTATAGAAGACCTAAAAAACCTATTACAGTACCTTGTAAGAATAATAAAACCGGCAAGACGGTATAATAAATATATTTACGTTTTAGTTTTTAAAAAAATCTGTCATTTTTTTGTACTAAAGAATTTTTTTTCTGATGGCCTATACTACGTGACAGTACAGATGATGTTAGTTTATACTGTGATGATGAATTAGAGAGGTTCTACTGTAACTATACATATGTATATGTTTTATATTTGTAGTTTCCACAAGCTACAAGTCATATCTCTCCCTTACTCCATGCACCCTTCTTTATTCTTTTTCCTACAGGTAGGACATATAATGATTATATACTGATAGTTAGTTCTACTTTATGTATGCAACCCTGCACATGTCATGCTACAATCCTTCCTTTTATTTCAGACCCATTGGGTTTATATATTTGTCCTAATCATATCTATCACAAACTTTCCCTTCAGCGGCATAGGCAGGGGGTACCTGTCCCCCCAAATCAATTCATTTTAGCAAAAAATATCAACCTATAAAATGGCGCTAGGTTTTTAGCAAAACAGCCTCCCAATGACCTAACAATTGTGTATTTTTAAGTACCAAAATAGCATAAAATATGATTTCTAGAGATAAAAATGTTCAATACTACCCCAGGGAAGTCCTCCGCCAGGATGTGCCCCCTAAACTACTGTCCTGGCTACGCCCTTGTTCTCCTTGCAGACAGTATTAGTCAAATTCAATGACCTCATTTAAAACAAAAAAAGTCCTTTCAGGAAAAAAAAATTACGAGAATGTCTATACTTATATTATAAATGAATAGTTTTTTAAAACTAAATTCCATGTCTACATACAAGTATAAAAACTTACAAAACAGTTATGACCATTTTCAAAAGACTGCCAACATTGTTACGCTAAATCAATTAGAGAAAATACACTCCCTATGGCCCTCATTAAAAATTACATTAAAATTATAATGCATAAGAATTATAATTAATTTTATTTGTTTGTCTTTCACTGAAATGTTCACTGCTGTCTTACCATGGGAAATGTTAAAATATTTGAGTACATATTTTTTATTCTTTTGAAGTTTATGTAATATATATATAGGCCTAAACATACACACACACCCATATATATATATATATGTGTGTGTGTGTGTCTGTGTGTGTGTGTGTTTGTTTGTTTGGTTGTTTGTTTGTTTGTAAGGTCCTTCTAGGTTGAAATTTGCTTTATGGTAATAAAAAAAATTGTGACAACATGAGCACCATTTTTAGAAGGTTTTATGTTGTTTACTGAAAGTTTAGAAAATTATACTTACTGGGTTCCTGAAATAAATGATTCAATTATACTTTGCCAAACATATTTGCCACTTTGTATTGAATTATATGCTCTTCTAACAGTCTTATGGGTGCTGCGCCACTCATTATATGCTCCTCTCAGTTGATCAGAATAGTGACAAGTTCATGGATCTTATGATTAAATAAACCTATACAGTTTTATTTATTACACAAAAATTAATGCAGTTTCTTTTTATTATTAACATTTAAATAATTCAAAACTCTTCAAGTTTGACTTATTTGTTGACCGACCACTAAAATAGTAATAGTTTTTAGTTTACTACGCATGTTCACTAATTTAATTGTGAAATTTTTCTGTTATAGGTCCACTACATGGAATTTACTGTGCCTTATCATCTCATACCTACTTTGTTTCAGTACTAGTGAAGATGTAACAAATAAAACATATTTCGCTGAAGCAATTAAAGGTGAAAATTTCTTGAAATCTGTGATGCATCAGATACAGTCCGAACAACTAGATAATGCCTTCCAGTCTTTACTTGCTAACCAATACACAAGAAAAGGAGATGATGTTACACCTAAACATGGACTATCAGATGAACATTTTCCAAGTGAAGTATATCTTCCAACTCCACTCCCTCAAGACTTTTTTTTACAAGTAATTCTCATTCAAATATAGTTGTACTTAAACAATGATAGTATTTATCATGATATAGTATTAAAAAAGATTTATATATATTTCTAAAATTAACTTTTTGGAACAAGCATTTTTACTACTTTGTTAAAATTCTTCAGGTTGGTGCCACACTTGTAACCAATGGGCAACCAGTATTGTGTCAAGAGCCAATAGGGAATTTTAGGGGGTTATAGATATACTTTTATAAGTTCAATTTATTATAACAAATTGAAATTATAAATATGTGTAGGTTTAAATTTCAGTTTATTAATAAATACCTTTAAATACAAATTAACAACGCTAGTAAAATAAAAGGATAAGTGATACAAATTTATTATAACCCCTTAGAGGGGTTCAGCTTCAATTTTTAAACTGCATATGTTATAAAAAGTATCTGTGAATATTATAAAAATTTATAAAGCCTACAAATAATCCATATTTATAAAGAGTACTTAGGTAATGTAATAAGAAAGGAGAGTCAATGTGAAACAATTTTGAGCCCACAAAATATTTGTTCAATATGTAATCATCTTGTTTTAGCCAAACACATTGTACAGACAGAGAAAGAAATCTATCTCTTTATAAATGTGAAGCAATTTGAATTTCCACATGTTCAAGTTATCCATAGTTGGTTTTTTAACAGCTCTCCTCAATCAAACGCAACATTTTTTTAGGACATTTCTTGATTATCGAAATCTTGTTGCTGTTCATGACGAGGTGGTTGTAAATTACAAATTACACTTTTGCTATTACTTGCGACCAGGAAGAAGTCGTAAGACAAAAACATTTCCTCCAAGTGTAAGTTAACAATTAACAACTTTTAGTTAACAAATGTCTGGTCGCAAGTAATAGCAAAAGTTTAATTTGACATTTCTTGATTAACTAGAATTTTTCCCCTAGGCTATGGTCAGATTGCTTGCATACTCCAATGTGTAACTGGATGAGCATGATCGCATCAGAATGTCAAAGTAAAAGAAACGGTAACAAACCGGTTTGACTGTTCAGAGTAAAGAAGAGTTGGTCATACAAAACCTTGTGCCCATGCATGAAACAATTCTGGAAGTAGGTTTGTTTGATTTTTTTTACGTGGTTGTCAATGTGAAGATGAACGTTGAGCAGTTGACTATACTTTTTTTCTACAGACAGCCTTTGTGGGTCTAATCCACAAAGGATTATCATAATAGGTACCATACTAAAAGTTGTAGATGGAAGTCTCTAACCAATTTAATCTCCCATGAATAAAATATAATAAAATGTTTCTGGTGACATTAGAAAATAATCAAAAAAATTGTTCATAATTTTTTTGTAGATCAGGAAAAAGTAGCTTAAATTCTCCTTGTGTCTCTCTCATTACATTGATATCATTAACCCAGCTTTCTTATTCTTTATGAACTAATAAAAAGCTCAATAACGTGTTGTCTAACAAAATCGTCCATTTTCTCTAAACTCAGTGGTTGCTTCCGATGGCATAGAAAAACTAAATGGTTGTCAATACCATTGCAGTATAAAGTGGCAGAAGTAGGGAAGATGCAATGTGACTACTCTTACTGTGATAACCTATTCGCAAAACGAGCTACTTGTCCGTTGCAAGAAGTATGACCACAGCCTTAAATCTTCAACATTAATTATTAAAAATGCCACTGATTATAGACCTTTTATCTGAATGGAAATAATTGCTTAGCTTGCTCTTGTAATATATTGATTGTGTTAATTGCCCTTGTGGAAGATTTACAAATTTTTGATCTTTTATATCTTGTTGTCTTGTATTTGCCTATCATAAATGTAATTATTATTCATTCATTGCAAAATTTTTGATTGTTTATATCTTCTTGTCTTGTTTTTGCCTATCTTAAATATAATTACTATTCATTCATTGCAAAATTTTTGATTGTTCATATCTTCTTGTCTTGTTTTTGCCCATCGTAAATATAAATATAATTCATTTATTGCCACAGTTAAATTTTCCAATCAATGGATTTGTTTCAATTTTTCACAGCTGGCTGTCATATTGATATTAATCCATTAATGCCCATTATTTTTAAAAGAAACTTTTTTTTGAAATGTTAATATTAACTAAACACTTTTAAACTTGCCTATAGTAGCACTTACTTTGCTTGTTGAGGACGTCCGTTTCGGGAGATGTGTCCCTTTGTCAACTCAGACCGTAACTCATTACGGTCTGAGATGACAATGGGACACATCTCCCGAAACGGCCGTCCTCAACAAGCAAAGTAAGTGCTACTATAGGCAAGTTTAAAACATTTAAAAGTGTTTAGTTATTACTAGTAGCTCACGCGAAGATGGAATCAACAAATGTTAATATTAAATTGTTTGTATGCATGTACAAAAACCATATGTATAATTTTACAAAATTATCTCTTACTATTACAAATGCTAGGTGTCTTAAAATAGGACGCTGCTATAAATCAAGTAACATTACGCTCAAAATGAAATTATAAACTGGAAAATTAAATTTATTTTTCCTTGATGTAATAAAGGATGAAACATTCATGCATAAAGTTACACTACACTTTTAGAAAATGTGTGAGACTTCACATTGCAGTTTTCTCCTTGGCATATTTTTCTTGGAGTGTACTATACATACATACATACATACATACATACACACATACACACACACACACACACACACACACACACACACACATACACACACACACACACACACATACACACACACACACACACACACACACACACACATATATATATATATCATGATATTTCACGTTGTCCATTATTTTTCCGATGCACTGACTTTATGAAGTTATTATTATTACTTGTAAATAATTTTTTCCACCACTAAGTGCAATAATTTTACCTTATGTGATGAGGCACCTTTCGGTCACTTCACCATTGTAGAATTCAGTGATTCGACAATGGTCAAGTGACCGAAAGGTGCCTCATCACATAAGGTAAAATTATTGCACTTAGTGGTGGAAAAAATTATTTACAAGTAATAATAATAACTTCATATATATATATATATCTTGTCTTGACATAAAATTACCTCTTCTATTATATGACATCTGTGATATATGTTGGATGTATTAGTTGCCCTCCCTTGCTTTGTAGGGTTTTTTCAAATATGCAATGGCAACATTTCTTCTGAAATCAAGGACATCCATGGTAGAGCAAAACTCCTTCCTGTACACATTCCAGGTATTTACAATCGTCATGTCAAGCATTCATGTAAATAGACACCAGTACCACTTTTACAACAAATAGAAAAGTTATAGATCCCATTAAGCCAATTATGGGGGTCAACTCCAGCCATGTATTTGTTGTAGGGTTTCATAACATTTGGTTTGGACCTTCTGCCTTGATTTCATGCTTCACTGTGATGCATGACGCAGAGGATAAACACTGGCATCCCTTGGCTCTTTGGACAAATCATTGCATCCTTCAAAGAATGTTTGCACAAAGGGTTCTACCTCAGAGTAGCTCTAAAACCAACATCTCTCAAATGAAGAAACAAATCTCTGCTAGTAAAGAAATTGTCGAAATATACCCTGTGGCATTTGGGCTCTTGAACTGGCCCAACATAATTGAAACAACATGGGACCCTTAAAACCATATCTTCCCTTTTATTTAGAGCTACTTCCTTACCACAGTATAAATTGAAGTTGAAACAGTATCCACTTGACAGAACCACAACTGATTCCCCAAAAAACTATATGATCAGTTTAATTGAAATGCAAACAAGCTTTTTTTCCAAGTATCAGACAGATAAGATCCAACCCAATGAATCATCAAACACGCAGCACAAACTCTAAAAACCAATAAGTCATTTAAAAAATCACAAACTGTAAATCACAAACAAGTAGATGGTGGTATACACACTCAGCGTCCGAGGAGATTAACTGATGCTTCACTGTACCAGTGTCCTATAAATAGGACAGCATGATTAAAAGATGTCCCACACAAAGATAAAAAATAATCACACTCTCTACCCTTCAGATACACTTTCTGTGAAGCATAATAAATATGTTCTGCAAACATTTGCATTTGAAATATAATGATTATTATAAAAATATGAAAATCACTCAGAGTGTCTGGCTTGAAATTATACTTCCAAATCAAACTATTCTAAGATGCTTGAAAAGGAACATTCAATGAAAAATAACTATTATACTATTAAATGTAATATCTTCTTCCGTAAATAATAACCTAAAACAATAATATGTTACGAGACAAATTAAAAAAATAAAACACAAATGTTCTAATTAAAGGATGCTGGGTATTAACGAATTAACTATATTTGTTTTTATAAAGTCCTGTATTTCCACATGTTAAATTGGTTTTCCAGCCATATATAGAGAATCAACGAATTTTATGTGATACCTTGAAAAGGTAAATATTGTTATTCATCAGGTTTACGCTCTTACAACTCTGTCTCACTACATTCTCAACTCTTCATTATTGTGCCATATATTTTTACAAATCTCTCTGACTACACCATTCTCAACATCTTCATTACTTTACAATCTGCAAATGAGTGTCATAAACTTGATACAGTAAAATCCCGGTAATTTTTATACTAAAAATTTGATACCTTGGAAATCATGCCAATTCGTAACAACAAAATGCATTTTAGTTGCTTCTTTAATTTGTAAAAATTTTTATCCTTAATGCCACTACAACGTCTTGTAATTTATAAATTTCAGTAAATAATTCTGCTAATTCGTATGATTCTTTTTACCACTCCTCTGGCATAAAGGCCTGAATTCTCTAAATTTGGTTTGTTTACATTAATTACTTCCTCAAGAACCTTCAAACACTTCAATTCTTTAATTTAAATATTTTCTGTCAGTTCTGAACATTAGACCATTGAAAAACAAAAATTTCGTGGCAAGACATTTTAATATTCCTCCATCTACATTAACATTGGTCCTCAAGAAAAAAGATTTTATTGCAGTTACACCATCCACCAGCAAAATAAAACAAAGGAAAGCACAAACTAAATACAGCTATAGTAGGATGGTTTACTCATTACAGAGAAATAAATTTAACAGTAAAGGGAATAATAAAACAGATGGGGGAAAAGATTGATGAAAATAATGAAGGATTACGATACCAAAATATGTTCAATGTTGATAAAACGGGATTACTTATTAAATGCTTTCCAGATATCACAATGTGTTTTTAAGGAAAAATTGTCATGGGTGGGGAAAGTATGGAAAGAATAACTTAATTGTTTGTGGCAAACTTGGATTGAACAAAAAAAATTAAAACCCTTCATGATAGAGAAACGACAAATCCGAAGTGTTTTATGCACATAAAATCCTTTCCTAAGATGTATCGTGTGAACAAAAAGCATGAATGACAAGCATACTTCTTATGGAATGACTTGTGATGATAATTGAGCACATGGTGGGACAAAATCATCTTGTCTTGCTTTTTATTGACTTATAAACGACTCATAGCTCCATGCCAAAACCTAAGCAACAAGAATGCACACCTTTTTCTATCTAATACAATCCCATCCTCTTGTTCAAGATATCATACAAAACTTGGAAATTAATTATCACAAGAAAGTGGTAATGCAACTTTTATACATCACAGAGAAAGGCAATAATGTGTATAAAATCACAATCTTCTCAGCTATGAACATTGTAAAATTATCAGCTCATGAAAAAACATAACTATGAGAACAATCAAAAACTGTTTCTATACTGTGGTTTTGTTCATAAGGGCATAGCGGGTGAAGACAAAAATATTTCACTAGGTAATGTTGACTTTAATTCTGGGGAGTTCCACCACCTACCCCAAAACAAAAATTGGATTATTTTTACTAAATATGTCCATATCAACGATTACATATCAGTTTCAGAAATTCTCACAAGTGAGAACATTTTTTTGGAGACGAAAAGTCCAGAATATTTCAAAGAAGAAAATAACTAGGACAACAACACCCGGGTTTAAAATAAGTAGGGGAAAATTTATGCTATTGGTATATGTAGATAAAACAGATGTTGCTGAAGATGTGTTCTCCAAACAGTTGACAATCCCATAGAACGTTCTTATTATTAAATAAGATAGCTGATTTTTTTAAAAGTGTATATTCTTTTGTGATTATTTTTTGTCAAAATTTTTATTAAGTACATATTATTACATTTTGCAATCCTACTTTATTATTCTTTTGAATTTGTAAATAAAATTTTGTTAATATGATTTTGCCATTTTACCCATGATTATTCGTAAACTTTTTTTTTCAAAAATTTTGTCAATTCCAAATATTTCTGAGGACTCTTGCCATTATGAATTACTGGGGTTGTACTGTATTAGAGGCAAATCCTTATCTTATCTGATTCAATTTTTGTCTAGCTTTAGTTATTTTATTTTTTAAACTAGTAAAATTTTTAAATAAGTAAATTTTCAAATTTTTTACCTACAAATTTACTTTTATTTCTAATAGTTTTGAAAAAAATTGTAGGAAAATGAGAAGCATGACCCATCTGATGCACACATCCCTCCACTTTCAAGAGATGAATTGATAGCACTCTATCGAGCAGCAATAGCTAAAGGTACAGGGTTAGACCTAAAGAATCTTCCAATGTTACATCTAGCAGAAGATGAAAAAATATCAGCCCAAGAATATCTGAATGGAAACACACAAAGTAAGTTTATAAACTAAAATCATTTAAATACACTGAACAATAAACTTCTAAGAAAAAGTGTTTAAGAATATTAATTTGAGCCCCCCTTTTTGTTCCTTTCCCCCCTCTAATATTGTAGTTTATATACATCATTTTCAATATCTCGTCTTGGTCTTTTTAGCTTTCTGTAAACACATATTATCAAATAACATTACAATAATTAAAACAAATAAAAGACATACACAAGACTCACAAATTAATCATTTATTGACTCATACGTGTTTTTATGACAAAGTCATCATCATCAGTGTGTGTTGCTAATACAAACTCTAACTTACAACAGTGAGTTATAATTTAGAATTTGTAGTAGTAAAACTCACTGATGATATTGACTTTGTCATTGAAAAACGTATGAGTAAATAAATAATTTGTTTGTGAGTTTTGTGTATGTTTCTTATTTGTTTTTTACATAACCTCACAAGCTAAGCTCAAAGAATAGTTGTACTACATTAATTGTTTCAACTTTAACTTAACTAAAAAACATTAACATATCCATATATAACAATATTTGCTATAATAGCATTTTTTTAAATTTAGAAATACAGCCATTTTTGGTGCAACTATCTTGATGAAGTATGCACCGTTAAAATATAATAAACAACTACCTCATGGATCAATAAAGAGTTTGAGCTAAAACAACTAATAACTTCCTGAACTTACAGTTACTGAAAAAAACTTACAGAGTTAACTTTTTCAATCGCAATAAGTCTCAGTACAACAAAAAATGCTATGTCTCTATAATTTTTTCAAAAACTTACTTTAATTATTACTTCAGCAAGGCTTTATTTGACTTAGTTTAAACATAAACATTACAATTATGTATCTTGAAAAGAAGGAATACAACTTTGGTTTAATTAAAATTTTTAAAGTAATCATACTTATTACTTGGTACTCGATGACTAAATATTGTCATAAAATCAATTTTCTGAAAGAATACAAGATGCTTACAAAAATATATACAACTGTAAACATTTTTAAACTTTATTATATATAATATTTGGAGGTTTAAGAATACACAAATAAATTATATATTCATATTGTTACAAATATTGTTTTAATTAAACTGGAAAATTAATTTAAAAAGAGATGTCATACAGTTAACATATAAACATATTTGCTCATTAAAACTATTAAAATTATACATTTTTCAAAAAATAATCAATATTTTGAAAAATTATATTTTAAATTCAAAGATAACTTTTACAAAAATTAATTTTTTTTGTAAATAATCAAAGCTTTATTATAGCCAGTAACAATATTACAGATAAAAAAAACTGAAAATAAAGAACTAAAAGATAAAAGCTAGAAATAGTAAACCAAACTAAGATAATAGAGAAAATAAAACATGTTGCCACAAACAAAGTCAAATTTTATGGTTTCTTGACAGAAGTAATAGGGCATCCAGAACACCCAGTCAGAAGCGAGGGAGTTGGCCTCAACACATTGCCTAAAGAAACCAAACAAACCCAAAATCCAGCTATGCAACACACCTAAAAAACACACAACACACACGCGGACATACATACTAATTTAAATATACTCCACAGATTATAACCAAGCAAAAGACTAACAACTTTAGAAAAATACTAGATATACAAATACTACGCAACAGATAAAGAAAACATATTAAACGATCACACACATTTTGAGGCCAACTCTCTTTTCCATTTCATAGTGCACAAACAAAATAACCCACCCCTTCCACAGTCATAAATCCATCCCGACAACCTTTGTACCTAACGCGTATGTGGCCAGTAGAGGCTTTGCTTCATAAAAGGAAAGATTGTTTTAAAACGCGTCAGCAAGTAAACCCTATGTATTCACTTAGTCAAGTATTTTTTTAAATTAGAGTTTAGGTAACAATTCCTAAAATCTGACATCAGTGTAAAAAAGTTTAGATCAAAATGAGGCTACTGGAAATTTCAACGGTATTAGCAACAATGTTGGGAAAACCTCCCTTCACACCAAATTCAAGGATGTAGTAGGTATAAAAATAAATATAGGTAGGTGAGATAGAACCGTGGGAAGGAGGCTCCTGGAACCGATGGATTGAGCATTATAGTCCTGAGGGAGGCATCAATTAAAGTCACCTACACAACTGCATCCACTTATTGTCTTATGCTTCAACAATTGTGATATTTTCAACTAGTTAAGTTCATAGTTTTTGTCTTAGCTTAACTAGGTGAACTACAAATAATCTCCGGTCAAGAGCTGTAATAACTAGTAATTGCTATCACAAACAACATTTTTTTTAAAAATCTTACCCCTCAGCATTTTCATCATGCAGCAGTCTAATCAATAATATTTCCTTATGTGTGAGAAAATAAAGCTGTTAATTTAAATATGTGTGATTTGTATCATGTTTGTTCATTTAGAATGTCATTTATGTGTGTTGCTATGTTTGTTTATTTTGTATTGTTCTAATGTGTTTAATTTTTGGTCTTGGTTGCATGTGTGAAGGATATTCATGTTATTTTCAATACTATTGCATGAGTGGTTAGTGTCCATGATTACCTCCAAGTGTGAGGTAATAATTTTAACAACTTATATTAATAGAATCTGTGGTTGTAAGTAATTTTATATTGTAATAAGTGATTACCAACCAGCTTGTCATAGAACAACAAACTTTCAAAATTTATAAAGCTATTAATTTAGTTATAAATTCATGGTAAAGTCAGTTATTAAAAATTGTTTGTTTGAACCATGCCTTTTTCAACGTATAATGGAAAGGCATGCTCATCATCCATATCTTTTAAAGCTCAAACTATTATATTTTTTTAATAGAACCATCTTATATTGTTGGGTATTACTATTGTTGGACACAAGAGTAACAAAAGTGTACAATGTCCTAAATCTTTGCATTAACAAGCCTTTGTATTCTGACAGAGAACTTTGTAAAACATCCAGGTCTCACTTATTTCTCCTTTATTTTATTCCTAGTTCTTTCCTAGAAGGCTCAACACTAATCCAGCAATCTGCAACTAACCAACACTGCATTTATAAGTGGCTATGTTCAAATGTTTATAGGTCCCTCAACAGTTAGCTATATTCTTAGTGAACTTGATCTATGTTGAATGCTCAGTTTCTAGACAACTTCTTCAAAAGTTTACTTGGAGGAAGTTTAATATGTTTTTACTAGTTGAACAATCTTTTGCAGATGACCCAAATTTAAATTTAATTCTTGAATTTTGTAGTCCATTACGTTTGGCGAATCTTATTAATCACTTAAACAATAGTTTATGACTATCCGAACTTTAAATCTAATAAATTTGTTAAAACTTACTGAGACAGAACGTTTTCGATCGCTATGTGCTGATCTTCATCAGTGTCTTCTGCATGAGTTATTGGGTCAAGCGGTGACGGTTTTAAAGGTAGGTTTTTTATAGTATCAAATAGTATGTGTGATTTGTATTGTGTTTGTTCGTTTAGTATGTTTGTACTTTGTGTTTTTGTGTGTCTGTAAATTTCATATTGTTCTAGTGTGTTGAGATGTGGTTCTTTTTTGTTGATGTGTAGGATTTCTAGGTTATGGTAAATGTCTGTGTTTTTGTGTCCTGTTTCTTTTATGTGATTGTAAAATATTGAGTTGGTGTTTTGCTTGTGTTCCTCGACTCCTTGTTTAAAGCTGCAACCTATTTGTCCAATGTAGAATTTGTTACATTCGTCGCAGTTCAGTTTGTATACACCTGGTGCTTGTAGCTTATCTTTTTTGTTGGTGTTGTGTTGTATTTTGTATTGTAACTTGTTATTAGTTTTATATGCTATTTTGTATCCTACTTTTTGAAATTTGCGGGCTATTTTGTTTGTAGTTTTGTTTATGTATGGTAATGTGATGTATTTGTTTTCCGTGTCTGCAGTGTTAATTTTAGTGTTTTTTTGTATTTTGTACCAAAATTTGTCTATTATTGTGGTGTTGTATCCATTTGTGTATGCTAAATATTTAATTGTGTTTAGTTCTTTGTTTATGTTTTTGGTGGTCATTGGGACTTCTTTAAGTCTATGGAGCATGGATCTGAAGGCAGCGTGTTTGTGTTCTATAGGGTGGTTTGAGGTGTTGTGGATAAGTGTGTCTGTTGTTATGGGTTTTCTGTAAATGTTGAAGATGTGTTTTTGTGTGTGACTTTTTGTTATGGTTAGGTCGAGGAAGTTTAGTAATCGGTTGGTTTCAATTTCTGAAGTGAAGTGTAGTTTTGGGTGTATTTTATTAGTGTAGGTGAGGAGTTTTTCGGAGTTGCCTCTGTATAGAGTTATGATATCATCAACGTATCTGTGCCAGTAAATGATCTTGTGTGCGTGTATATTCTTTGTGAGTATCTTGGTGTTTTCTATGTGTTGTAGAAAACTTTCGCTTAGGACACTACTGATAGGACTTCCCATGGGTAGGCCAACCTGATTGTGAATAGAAGTTTGAGTTGTGGGTGAAATAGTTTTGTTTGGTGATGGTTTGGAGAACGTTTATGATTTCGGTAACATGGGTTTTAGGTATGTTGTTTTGTATTAATGGGGTTTCTAGGATGTTGGGCGTTGGTTCTGTGATATTTCTCTGTTGGGTCTGGATGTAGTTGTACTATATTATTATTTATTATTTAATCATTGATTTTGTCATTTAGGCTGTTTGTATTAATAATTACTGTGGTGTTACCTTTGTCGGGTGTGGTGAGTGTATTGTTGTTTAGTTAGGCTTTTTGTTTTATGTTTGCAGCGATTTTAATTTCATTGTTCATGTTTTTCTGTTTGTTTAGGTTTTTTATATCCTGTCGAAGTGAGTCTTGGTCTTTGGTGTCGGTTTTTTGTATGGCTGTTTCAGTTTGTTATATTATTTAATTTATAATGTATGTTGTATTTTAGGCCTGTGTTTATTAAATTCATTTCGTATTTTATGAATTTGGTATTAGTGAGGTTAACAGTATGGGGGTAGAATTTTTGTCTAGGTAGAGAGTATGTTGTGTTTTTTTGTTTTACCTAATAGTTGATTAATCTTTTTATTGTGGTTATTTTTGATGTTTATTATTTTATTGGTTGCCCAATTATTAGTGTCTGTTACCAATTGTAATGTGATATCGTGTCCGAGCCATCATCAACTACCAAAATGCCCCTGCACATAAATTAGCAAAATACATGGACAAAATAATCAGACAATCCATAAACTTGAACACAGAAACACACATAAAAACAGATCAAACCTCATAAATATAATAAAAGACATAAACATACCATACAATTCAACACTACCATCACTCGACATAACAAATATGTACACCAACATACCCATACCTCAAACTTCTATTCACAATCAGGTTGGCCTACCCATAGTAAGTCCTATCAGTAGTGTCCTAAGCGAAATTTTTCTACAACACATAGAAAACACCAAGATGCTCACAAACAATACACACGCACACAAGATCATTTACTGGTACAGATACGTCGATGATATCATAACACTATACAGAGGCAACTCCTCACCTACACTAATAAAATACACCCAAAACTCCACTTCACTTCAGAAATTGAAACCAACCTACCGCTAAACTTCCTCGACCTAACCAGAACAAAAAGCCACACACAAAAACACAGCTTCAACATTTACAGGATACCCATAACAACAGACACGCTTATCCACAACACCTCAAACCACCCTATAGAACACAAACAAGCTGCCTTCAGATCCATGCTCCATAGACTTAAAGAAGTCCCAATGACCACCAAAAACATAAACAAAGAACTAAACACAATTAAATATTTAGCATACACAAATGGATACAACACCACAATAATAGACAAATTATGGTACAAAATACAAAAAACACTAAAATTAACACTTCAGAGAGGGTAAATAAATACATCACATTAACATACATAAACAAAACAAGAAACAAAATAGCCCGAAAAGTTCAAAAAATAGGATACAAAATAGCATATAAAATTAATAACAAGTTACAATACGAAATACAACACAACACCAACAACAAAGATAAACTACAAGCACCAGGCGTATACAAACTGAACTGTGACGAATGTAACAAATTCTACATTGGACAAACAGACCGCAGCTTTAAACAAAGAGTCGAGGAACACAAACAGAACACCAACTCAACAAAAACACAGACACAAAAACAGGACACAAAAACACAGACATTTACCATAACCTAGAAATCCTACACATCAACAAAAAAGGACCACATCTCAACACACTAGAACAATATGAAATTTACAGACACACAAAAACACAAAGTACAAACATACTAAATGAACAAACACAATACAAATCACACATACTATTTGATACTATCAAATACCTACCTTTAAAACCGTCGCCGCTTGACCCAATAACTCCAAGCAGAAGACACTGATGAAGATCGGCACATAGCGATCGAAAACGTTCTGTCTCAGTATGTTTTAACAAATTTACTAAATTTAAAGTTCGGATAGTCATAAACTATTGTTTAAGTGATTAATTAAATTTAATGTGTATGGGACATGAAGTTACACCAACAAATTCTCTGACTCGTACTCAGTAGGTATGAGGTGTGCAAAAAAAACTTTGTATAACAATACTGGTAGATCAAGGCTTAATTGGGATTTTTCAGACTAGATAGCAGATTGATATCTTACCTTGGTAATAATCAAGTCAGTGTTCATAAAATGGACACACTTAAGCACACTCAAATATGATATACAGTAGAAGCTCTCTAATTATCACGTTAAGAACTGAGGGGGTGATGAATTCAAGCAAAAGACGAATTATGGAAGTCGTGAAATTAACATGTAGTTGTGGGTAAACAAAGGACATGAATAGGTTATGTAATGTAATTAATTTTATAGTTACATGATTAATGACGGTTGAAAAATTCAAGAACACAATACACATCACTATAAAATATTAGTAGCCTGCAGTATAGTTTGTAATTACAAATACATTACGATACTCTATTTTCATAAGAGACATAAAATAACACATAACAGTACCTTGTAAGAACAATAACACTAGAAAGAAAAATTACGGCCTATTAAATCTATCTACATTTTAGTTTTTAAAAAGGTCTGGCATTCTTTTCTTTTTGTATTGCAAAATGCCGAATTTGTCTAAATACTATCAATTTCGTCAGTTCTGTTTCTTTTCATCTCTCATAACACCCAATTCATTTCGTTAGCTTTTCCTCTACTTACCCATAAGGCACTTCGTTTTCTGTGAAAATGTTATGAGATTTTCTCAGTAATCGAATTTCTCATGTCTGACATTGTCCTTATGTGATGGTATCTATATTACATGACAATGGAGACAATGTTTGTTACTAACTGTGACAAATTACAGAAGGTAATGAATTAAAGAATGACGAATTGGAGAGGTTCTACTGTTTTTCAGATGCTCTACATCTTTGTCAGTCAGATAAAAAAAGAAATTATATAATAGTATATATGTTGATTCCATCTTCATGTGAGCTACTAGTTTTCACTAAAACACTTGTAAATATTTACAAACTTACCTTGGAGTTACGGTCTGAGTTGACAATGGGACACATCTCCCGAAACGGCTGTCCTCAACAAATATAAGTAATTGCTACTATAGGCAAGTTTGTAAATGTATAATAGTAGTAAGGAGTGTTTCTTAAAACTCTACAGTATACTTCCATAAAGATCTCTACAGCTTGTTCAAGTATCTTTCAAATGAAGTGCCAAAACATAATCTGTAAAGTATTTGTAAAATGTGTTAATTTGTTTACTCACCTTACAAAAACATTTGAACAATAAATATAAAGTCTCTTGAAGCAAGAATATTTGTAATGTGATTGGTATGTTTGTAAATAATTCTTTATAGAGATGATATAATCAGCAAACATGATTATGTATGTGGTGGATAATACAATAACATTTTCATGGAAACAAATTTATTTACTCAAGTGTAAAATTTAGTATACTAAAAGATAAAAACAATATTGTTGTATAAGACAATACTATTGTCTTATATTTTGTAACAAAATATTCATGTTAAAACCTCAAATAAGTTTTCACCTTATAGAACATGTTGCTATCTGGTTATTCTTTGTAAATTTGGTTGTGATCATATAGATTTCACTGTTATATTTATAAAAAATGGTTTTACAAACAAATGAAAACACTTTAGCAACCTACTCCCCTGATGAATCCCCCATGAAGCCTCAATAATTATAAATTTTGTCTACTTATATTGACAATTATAAATTTTTACTGCAATATTAGTTATTATCCTCTTGAATTTTGTAGTCCATTACGTTCGGTGAAACTTAATTAATCACTTTTACATTAGTTTATGACCACCAAAACTTAAAATTTTGTAAATTTGTAAAAACTTACTGCGACGGAATGTTTTTTATAGCTATATGCTGATCTTCATCAGTGTCTCACTGGCTATGTGCGACTGATGAAGATCACCACATAGCGATCTAAAAGGTTCTGTCTCAGTAATTTTTTACAAATTTACAAAATTTAAAGTTCGGATAGTCATAAACCAATGTTAAAGTGATTAATTTGTTATTATTTCCCAGCTATTTGTGCGTTAATTTATGAGTTATTATATTTTTTAATTTAATTTTGAATAAGTAAATTTCCCTATTATTAAAAAAATATTCAACTTTAAATCATATATAATCAAGTCACATTCTGTATACAAATATGTCTCTAAATATTCTGTTACAGACTTAGATGATGTTGTTACTCCCAGTGATCATGGCACATTACCTGGGTATTATTATTATTTTTATCCAATATCAAATTTAACAGATGGTGAGGAATTTGGAATCCATAATACAACGAACATGATGCCCATAAAATTACCTTCCATGTCAATTATGACAGCAATGATGAAGGAACCTGGATTACTTATGAAGGCTCCAAATAATGGAAAAAAGCAAGTTGAACCATTATTTGTGGCAATGGCAAGCTTTGTTGGAATGGCCATGATGTTTATTTTGTCCATTCTTTTTATGCCAAAATTTGGAAATATTCGTTCAAGAGAAGTAGCCGCTTTGAAAACTGCTCCTGATGAAATGTTGACACTAAGCAGGGTCATAGGTGAAGTGATAGAGGGAAAAGATTGTAGTAAAAGAATTGCATGTGAGGTTGGATTGAGGCTTGGAAAGAAACCAGTAAGGTAATGCAAAATCTATTGTTGTGTTGTACTTAATAAATAATGAATTAACATGATATTGATCTTAACAATTGTTTAAACTAGATAAAGGTTCAGTCAACCTTTCTCTGAAATATAAAATAATAAAAATAATTTTTAATCTTGACACTAAATTTTAAGAAAAAAAGTATGATTATTCCATATATATTGTAATCTTTGTTTACAGAATTTTAGAAATACTACTTCCTGCAAATTTGGCAAAACAAATTACGCAAATTAGAAAATCAGTTGAAAGGAAAGAGAAGTGCCACCTGCTTACTTGCCATCTACCTAAAAAGAAGAACAGGAATAAGCATAGAAATAACTTAAAAGTGCAAAGGAAAAACTTGAAAGTTAATAAGAACAATCGACTTGACCATTAAAATAAATAGAAATATTGACAAATTATTTGTATTATAAAAATGAAAGTGAAATAACCAAAAGACACACAAAAAAGAAAATAATTATGTACTGACTTTTGAATGATATGATTAATGTTAAGAACTAATATTTAAATATTGATATTTTAAAAAAATCACAACCTATTTAAATGTTTATAAATTTTGTAACACATTTATCAAAGTTAAAAGCTTGAATTAAAAATCAAGTATTTCATACTGTAATTATTTAACTATCCAATTTAGTCAATAAACAATTTATTTTGTTCAAATTTTGTAATTTAATTTAAGGAACTAGTTGTAATTTATGATTGGCAAAAAAAAGATTAATGATATAGTGAAACTTATGAAAATTTTAGAAATTAGAAGACACCTTAAATTTTTAGTTGACTGTTGATTATTAAATTAAAATAGCTTTTACTTTCTGAGGTGTAACTAGTACCTGCCTCAGAAATTTAAAGCTTTTATAAAACTCAATTTTCCTGCTTAAGATAATTGTATTTAAGAACTGGTTTATTCTGTATACTAAGTTATTTTATGAAGTACAGTAGAGTCTTGGATATCCAAGTCCCAATATTTCGAGCTTCCGTTAAATTCGACCCTATTTCTATTTGAACCTATTTTATCTATTTGAAAAAAATAATGAGCCAGGCTTCCATGAAATATTTATATTAATACGGTATGAAAAAGAAATGAGCCAGACTTTCAAGAAATGTTTATAGCCATACGGTATGCAAAGGTAATAAGTCGGGCTTCCAAGAATGTTCATATAAAATTCTATAAACTTATTTAGTGCATTTTTAATTATAGTGTTAGGGTTCATTAAAACTCCTATTTTTTCTAATGTACAGAAACGTACTTCCGTGTAATCCGAATTTTTGGTAATCTGAGGGGTCTCGGTCACATCTACCTCGAATTATCGAGATCTATTGCATATTTCTTACTAAATTTTTCTAAAAAAGTCATTTTTGTAAGAAAATATGATGATTCTCTATCTTCATTATCTTGAATGTAATATAGGCATATCACTTGTTTTAACATCATAATAAATATATAAGATCTTTGCTTTGGGGCTCCAAAGAGCTAGGCCAGTCCTGGAACAAACTTCTAGCCTGGAGGTTCCTCCCCATTAACATATATATCAACTTCTTTCCTTTACTTAAAACTTAATCATGATATGTAATTTTTTTATTACTTTAATTTGAAAAATATAAGATTATATATTGTGAAAATGCCCTGAACAATGAAAAATAGTTTTTATAATTTAATTAAATGTTAATGTTATAGCTTAACATTTGTTGATTCCATCTTCGCGTGAGCTACTAGTAATCACTAAACACTTTTAAATGATTTAAACCTGCCTATAGTAGCACTTACTTTGCTTGTTGAGGACGACCATTTTGGGAGATGTGTCCCTTTGTCAACTCAGAACGTAACTGATCTTTTTAAATGAAAAAAAAAGAAAAAAAACCTTGAATCAGTTACGGTCTGAGTTGACAAAGGGACACATCTCCCGAAACGGCCGTCGCAACAAGCAAAGTAAGTGCTACTATAGGCAAGTTTAAAACATTTAAAAGTATTTAGTTATAACTTACTTAATAAAATCGATAAATCCACACAAAAAATTGTTACAAAGAATTTTCAAAATATAGAAATTATTTATATTAACATGAAAAACTCAATTAGATGACGAACAGCAAAGAAACATCATTACCAATAACACTTATTTATTGCACTACGCACATTTTTCCACACTTCCAAACTAATACTAAGTACTGTATTTTACTAATTTAAAAATGTATTTTTTTATTACGATTTACACCGAAAAACATTTTTCATTCATAAAATATTTGTGAATAATTATAAAAATGCTTACACTCACTGAAACAATTAAATTCTATTAATCACCTAAACAACAGTTTATGACTATCCGAACTTTAAATTTAGTAATTTTGTTAAAACTTACTGAGACAGAGCGTTTTCGTTAATCTCAGACGTTTAGAAAAATTAAATTCTTTTTCTTCAAGACCATTTTTGAATTTGAATGTCATGAATACTTCCTTGTCTGATGGCTTTTGGTCTGGTATATTACATGATCATCTTCTTGTTCATTGCCTTTTTCGTATATTTGAATATTGGAGACCATAACAAATTAACAAGGATAGAGCAGAGTAAACATTCAACAACATCAAAAAACTACATAGATGGTTACTCTCTTGAATCAACAACAATAACCCATAATGGGCTAAAGTTGTCATTCTACCCACTACCAACATTTTGTTAGCACAAACTAAGTTTGTTCATGAAGGGGAATGGGTTAATGTCATGAAGAATAAACCATATTTCCCAAGGTGGTATGCTGATTAACTTCAATATCTTAAAGACTACTTGAATAAGATAGGTAAGCAGACTGGGTATATAAATTTAACCCGGCGTTAGTCGATCCCCTGATTGTTTCACGGACGGTCACTGCGAACTGAGAGTCCACAGTTTGTATTTACTTGTGAAAATTAAAATTACCTATTTTTTTAACAAGTTTATTATAAAAACCCCCTTTAAATAGGTTTGCAATAAAAAGATCTGCTAAATTTATTAATATTATTATTTTTTTGTAACAGAAAACAATTCCAAACATGATAAGAATCTTCAATACTGAAAAGTAAACAGTACACTTGAAAAAATATGCAAAACAGGTAAAATAAAACGTATTTAATATTACAAAAAAAAATATTCATATTTTTTAAAAGAAATTTGTTATTAGTTCAATATTTATATTATTTTATTCTGCTGAATTAGGTTCATCAGAGCTGTCATTGCATTTGGGGCAAATCATAGCAGCACAATGTTGCAGACAAACAGAATTTTTGCATTTCTTCCAGCTGAATCGAGTTGGATGATTTTTTTTCCTGCCACAAAAAAGCATCTTCCCCTTCTACGTCCACTGGCTGGAGGTTCTGTAGGTACTGGTAATCCTACAATTTCGTGCAAACGTAATTTAATTGTGGGAGGTAGTTGTTGAGTTTGTAGGTGTTGGAGATGTTGGAGGCGAAGCAGTTCGATGCTCAATCCCTTTAGGAAATTTTTTCTTTCTATCATTAATGAATTGTTTACTTTATAAATAACATGGGAATTTATTCCGCCAATATTCAATAAAGAGTAAAAAATCACTAGCGGCCATCGTCTCGTGATTCTGACCACCTTATAAAGGCTTTTCATCTCATTCACCTTACAGGCTTATCTACTCCAAATTTCGTGACATTATAATGCCCTATCATTTCTGGTTTTTGGGGATCATTAACATTGTCATCTTTGTGTAAGATTGATAGAAGCAGAACAACTCTTTTTACTTTTGGTTTATATGAAACAACACTAAGTTCTTTAGTAAAAGCAAATATACTGGACTCAACAGGCCTATCTTTGACAATTGACAAAAATGCCAGAATTTCTTTCTTGTTTTTTTTACTGTCCCTACCATTGTCAGTTTGTCGTTTTTCAATAAATCAAGGGCTGAAGGTATGGACGTAAACCAATTGTCCATAGTAATGTTCCTTCCGGATCCTGAAATTGTTTGTACTAAACGCTTTACAATCTCATGAGCAGAATTTCCGACCCTGTAAATCCCAGGATTTTGTGTACCACAGTATATCTCCAAATTATGAGTGTACCACATCTTTGCATTGCATGAAGCAAACATTTTAATCCCGTACTTTGCAGGCTTTGGCGGAATGAATTGACGGAAACTACATTTTCCATGAAATGGGTCAAGCATCTCATCGATTGTTACTTCTTCTGATAGGCAGTAATGTTTCTTACAATTGAAAACAAATTTTTCAAACACAAATCTAATAGGTGCATGCTTATCAGATATTAATCTCTCATCTCTTGTATTAACATCATCAAAACGAATATATTTTAGAATAAATCAAAATCTTACAATGCTCATAGACAGCCTAAAAAGCTCTATACTAGTGCTGTCGATTTGCCATAGATCATCCAAATTTGTATGTGAGGACTTATGGACGCCAGCCAAAAAAAGCAGCCCCAAGCAAGCTCTCAGTTCAATTAGATTTGTGTCACAAGCATCGCGAACACGAGCGTAATTTGCACGAACTCTTTGAATGAATAAGTTTGTTCATTTTACTATTTCATTGAGAACTTCTTCTAGGAAAAAAGGTCAAATGTGTCTGTTATACTTACTGCACTTCTTGCTTGTTCTCCAATAACGCCAGGTAGTGCTTTGACAATATTGTGAGCTGGAGCACGGCCACGTGTCTTTCGAATTGACCTGTTACTCCACTGCAAACCGCTTTTCGCTTTGTACAAGTTGTACGCAGAAAACTCTTCTTCCGTTTCCGACTGTTCGCTATCACTATCGTGGTCACTATAAGTAACATTATCTATTTCATCTTCATCTGAATCATTTCCTTCAATCTCATCGAACCATTGAAGTATTTGCTGCTCCTGATGATCAGTCATAGCTCTGAAAAAACATATTACTTTTCAACATAACGAAGAAAATGAAAAAAAAATTGTAAAATATTTCTGTATTTATCGTTGAGTAAAGTTAAATTCTTACCTTTTGTTGCCTTGTAGTGATTATAAAATGACTTTTTAAAATATTTTAATTAGAAGATAATGAAAAAAACCGTAACACAAACAGTCGCAGTGGGACTGTCAGTCCGCTATCGTATAACACAAACAGTCTCACTGTGGACTAAGACTCCTCATCCGCTAGTTCCACTGAATGAAACTAGACTGACCTGCGCAGAACTGGTCTACAGTTTGAGGGTGGGGAGACATGAAAAGTCATGAAGCCGTTCTTATCTAGCTGCTTTGATAATGAAATGGCGCCACAATTTAAAAAGTACGGACTCTCACTCCGCAACTAACGCCGGGTTAAAGGACACTGTACATTAAAAGAATTAAAACACATTTACACAAATGAAGATAAGAAAGCCTAACATACAACAGTGCTAATAACAAGCCTAAAACTTTTTGGTCAGTTATTAATGAAAATCCTAACAATAACGACAAACCAACTAGGCTTAATATGAATGTAAACTTGTACTCAAAAGGATTCAATAAACCTTTTGAAATAATGTTATTTTTATCATTAGTAGCATTCCTATTTATAATCATTATGAGTCATACTATAAAAGCAATGCCTAAGATTTTAACTTTACTCGCGTCAGTATTGCAGAAGTGAGTAATTTATTGTCTCAATTCTCTGCTACAACTTATTTTGCAAATTGCTGCTCCATAAATTGAGAAGGTCGTGTGTTATTTGTTTAACTATTGCTTTGATATTGTTGTATTTTTTTATGTTAACAATTTGTTAAGATAATGCCATTACATAAAAATGGACCAAGATTATACTACAACAATCAGCCATTATTGATAGTTCCTGTATGCTTATATGTGTTAGAAGTACATCTAAACTGTCTTTAAACTAAAATTTGTTAAATACTTAGAATAATTTTTGCTATTCTCTGATTGTTAGTATAGGTCAATTTTTTTGCGAAAAATCAATTTAGGTTATCATCGCCAATCAAAAATAGCATAGAAAACTGAAATTAAAATTAAATGAAATCACTAAATTAAATAACAGACCTACTCTATATTATAACAACTCAAAAACATAATAATAAATATATGATAATATAATAAATGAAAATTAACAATAAAAATTAATAAATAACAACACAACAATAAATAACATTATAACAATGAATAACAACAAAACAATAAAAAACAAAATTCCAAATACAATAACAATAATTAACAATATAACAATAAATAAATAAATATTATAGGATAACAATAATTAAAATATATGAAAACTAAAATATATGAAGGTATTTAACAATAAATTTAATTGAATAAATATCTATATACAACAAAGATTTATATGTATATATTAAAATTAACAAATATAAAAGTAATTATATATAAAATTTTAAACATCAAATTTTTATTAACAATTTTAGGTGGCATAGGAAAGTGATGACATGGCCAACGGCCATGGCATTGCCCTTCAACACCTCCTTTACTTGTATATTGAAAGTGTCACAGACATGCTTCAAACCATGAGTTAGTCAAGAAAACCCAGCACAAGGGCATGTAACCCCCACTTCCTCCCTACGTTTTGAACAAATAGAAGACCTCCATGGACAGACGGTATCCTAAATTTCCCTCAGCCTATTGTATTCAGCACATCGGCATTCATCATTCCAGGCAGTGAGTAATGCTTATTTTGCAAATTAAACACATAATCAGAAGTCATGACTCATGATGTATTTGTAACTAATCTTGTAGCTATCTTCGCTGGATTATCCACTTTTGTGTTTCTCCATATTCAACAGTGACTAGGAATCCAGCAAAATGTTACCCCCAAACGTCCTAGTTGAAGATTGTGAACACAAAATATTTTAAACTAAAGGGTTAACCCTAGAGGACTCGCGTGGGGCAATTATTCTCCCAGTGAGTTTTCAACAAAGAATATAAAACAGTTGCAAATCCTGAAAATCTTCCACCCCTCACATACCTGCTAATTGACTCGCCCTGTGTCTATTTCTGTCCATACATCAGGTAGTTTGACAATTTTTGTTTACTTATAACGGTTTGAAGTTATTGTTGCAACAGCTGGGAAAGTTTTTACCCTGCGCGAGTCCTCACGTTACAATACTGGTATTTAGTGAAGTGTCTTATATAAATAACCAACGCTACACAACCGAACAATACGAAATATACAGACACTTCAAACTACACCCTACGCACATACTCAGTACACAATTACATAACAACTCACACTCACTTTTTGACATCATAACTCCTAATATTCACAAAATACACCCACACCACCATAATATCCCACCCCACCCTAACACCCTAACCTACATAAACCTTGAGATCAGTTACGGTCTGAGTTGACAATGGGACACATCTCCTGAAACGGCCATCCTCAACAAACAATAGTAAGTGCTACTATAGGCAAGTTTATAAACATTTAAAAGTGTTTAGTACAAATTTTATATTTGTAATTGTTCAAGGGAGAGAGATGTAAATGAAACTTCTTTTACAGAAATTAAAGCTTTGTTTGGGGTTTTGTATATTTGTAGAGCAATGATGTCTTCATAAATAAATTCTAAATTTATATGGATAACAGACAGAACTGGTTTGCATATAGTAATGTGTACACTGTCAAGACACAGATTCTATTTTCTCTTGCAAGTATTACGTTTTGATATGTATTGTTTGTAAACTATTCTTGTCTATGTAATATTTTGTTTTCATAATTATTGTAACAAAAAACGTTTATTTACAATATAGGCTATAGCATTATGTTTGACAATATTACAAACAAACATTTTATTTACAGGTGTGATTTTTGCCCTTAAGAACTTAGACAAAAAACAATAAATGCTGTGCTAATTGTGGGAAAAGTGTTTGTAAAGAGACCATTTAGTTCAAGTATGTAAAGAGTGTTTTGACATATAAAAACGGAAATAATATTGCATGAGTTTGTTCATATATTTTATAGTATAACAAAATATGTTTAAATAATTTTTTTTAATTATAACACTAAATATTTTACTGATATTGACCTGAAAACTAGTTGGAGTAAAAACTTACCCTGCACGAGCTCTGTTGTAATGGGTATTAGCCTGAGTCCCCTAGGGTTAATAGAGAACAGACCCAGAGAGCCTGAAAACCACTTTTGGAATTGGAACACAAAAGGTAGTATGAAAAATTACAGTTAATGCTTGAAGAATGGCAAAGGGTACCACTGTGAATACACTGCAAGCTGAGGGCAACCCAAACGTGTAAGCATGTCTCATTGCATAAAACTCAAACCGAACACCATTGTCCAGTTTAGATCCATATGTAAAAATATGCTTGATTATATGGGTGGGATCTGTAAATTGCTATTTAGTTACTCCATTTGGTAAACCACATCAGGAGCAGTGCTCTTGACATAACTGTACAATGAAAAATCAAAGCATGGCGATTTTATTATCCATGGAGGCAGACATTATGCGAGACGTCCTTATGCCGAATAAAGCAGTAGAACATTAACCCACATTATTTTGTTCATGAAAGTTGTTCTTAAAAACTAAGTTGAATGCTGGATGTTTAGGTTTACTTTAAAGACCAGAAATGTAGGAAATTTGTAGCGTCTGATGTTGACTTGACAAGGCAGGTTCCTCAGCCTTGGAAAGAAGACTAAGGATTGGGCTGGATCTAAAAGCACCAGTAGCAAGTCTAAGTCCAAAATGATGGACTGCATCGAGAGTTTTCATAATTGTAAGTCGTGTAGATGAATATGTTTAACAGCCATAATCTATGCACAATCTAACAACCAATCGATAGAAACAAATCATACTAGTTCTGTTTGCTTCCCAATTTGTACCACTAAGGACTCTTAGCATATCCAATATCTTGTTGCACCTTAATCCTCAAATCACACACATGTGGAATCTATGATAGTCTTTTATCAAATTAAAGACTCAAAAATCAAACACTATCCATGGTGTGAAGTTGAATCCCATCTAGATAAAAAATAGGCTTCTCGTGTTGCCTACAACGACTAAATGCTACACATTGGGTCTTTGAAGCAGAGAATTTAAAGCCTGTAGTTCTTGAACATTCCAATCTATGTATTTCTAACTATAAAGATCTTTTCGGGGTTTCTATACTACAAGCAGGCACATAAATACAAAAGTCATCTACAAAGATAGAACAGTGTACCACAAATCATATATTAAATGTGATACTGTTAATAGTCACAGCAAATAGTATGACACTCAGCACTCTACCCTGCGGAACACCATTCTCCTGTTTATAACTGTTTGAATATGTGCCTTCAAGACAAA
Source organism: Prosapia bicincta (assembly GCA_036971475.1). Taxonomy (NCBI): domain Eukaryota; kingdom Metazoa; phylum Arthropoda; class Insecta; order Hemiptera; family Cercopidae; genus Prosapia; species Prosapia bicincta. The sequence continues at coordinate 117,327,426 of JBAIZL010000005.1, forward strand.
CACGAAAAGATCTATTTGATAAAAAGTTAGCGATGAATTCTAGGATCTTCCCTTTTATTCTTCATGTTTTCAAAGTCTCTTTTCTTTTTTTCTTCACCATATCATATACATTCCCGAGGTTGAAGAACACAGCAACGAGTGTTTGACACAAGAGAAAGGCATTTTGAATAGTGGATTCTAACTAAACCAGTTGGTCAACAAATTATCGTCTTTGCCTGAAACCACACTGTTTATTGCAAATAAATTCATTGGTTTCTAGGTACCAGACAAGACGTCGGTTGACCATCTTTTTCAGTAGTTTGCACAAAGCGCTTGTTAGGGATATAGGTCTATAACTAATGGCATTGGTTTTGTCTTTACCTGGTTTTAAAAGAGGAATTACTGTTGCTTCTAACCATACATTGTGGAAACACTGTTCTTCGAATAAACGATTGTATATATGAAGGAGGAATAGTTTTTCCGATGATTATAGATGTTTAATCATGGAGTATACAATGGAATCAGGACCTGGTGCTGTTTCCTTCATTGATGAGTGAACTGACTCCAATTCCCCAATAGAGAATGGAGTGTTTGAAGAAGAATCTCCAAACAGCCCAACAGTAAAATATATTGCTTTTTCTTTCAGTTTATATATTTAGAATTTTCTAATATAAGCTGCAGTAGAAGAAAAGTTCGAAAATGATGTTTACATTACATTAGCACTATCAGCACTGTTTGTAGTCAATCTTCCATCCGGACTCTTCGATGCAATATCTGCCAATGGAATGGAAGTACCACAAACTGGTCTTAATTTTCTCCACACAATGGATGATGGAGTTGATCTCTTAATTGAACAAATGTACAGTTCCCAAGTATTCTTTCTACTGAGCCTAAATGTCCTTAGCGCTTTTGCATGGAGAATTTTAAATTATTCAAGGTTTTCATCTGTTGGGTGTTGCTTAAATTTCTTTAAAGCTCTTCGTAAACGGAGGACTTCTGAGCATTCATTGTTCATAACTGAACAATATGAAATATACAAACATTTCAAACTACACCCTACTCAC